>JAMXKT010000045.1:1200000-1800000 GCA_024211575.1 Phytophthora melonis
CCGGATCATCGCTGGAAGAAGGCATTGCCATTGAGAACTCAGCGGCTCAAGACGACTATTGCGACCGAAAGGAGAGCTACACCCAAATCGAGGAGCTGATCCTTGAGAACCGCAACGACCAGCGGCCACGCAGCGAAGGGGTTGTCTTCAAGGACTTTGCCCCGCATGTATTCCGGCGCCTCCGTGAAGTGGCCAAGGTGTCGAGTACGAGCTACCGCTACTCGTTGCAGCAAACGACGAAAGAGCGCGTGAGCGAAGGCAAGAGTGGGGCGTTCTTTTACTTCACGGAAGACCGCAAGTACGTCGTGAAGACTCTTACGAACGAGGAGCTCCGGTTCCTTCTCAGCATCCTGCCCAAGTACTACACGTTCATGAAGAAGCACCCAGAAACGTTCATGACGCGCTTCTTCGGCTGCCACGGACTCACCATGTACGGCAAGACCGTGTTTTTCGTCGTGATGCAAAGCGTCTTCGCCACGTCGCTCCAGATCCACGAGCGGTTTGACTTGAAAGGGTCGTGGGTCGGTCGGCTCGAAGGCCGTAAACCCACGGGCACGGTTGCCACCTGCAAGTACTGCAGTGCCGAGTACATTGTGGGCGGCATCCACGACCAGCGCTGCGATGTACGCCGCGGGGAAGGGAATCTACGGCACCAGTACGATCAAGTGGGCAAAGACCTCAACTGGAACCGTCACATGGCGCTACCGTACTCGACAGCGCGTGCGGTTGCGATCCAGCTTACCATCGACTCTGACTTCCTGTGCAGTATCAACTGCATCGACTACAGTCTCCTCGTGGGTATCCACCACCGCAGCTTCAATGTCTCGCACTACTCTTCGGCCGACAGCTTCGAAGCTCCAGCCTTTGTGCACCACGACAGTTGTTGCAGCGTTAGCAGCCAGTTTCGCGGCACCAACCGCAGCGGACGAAGCAGTAGCAACGGGAGCAGCAGCGACTCGTACAGTTTCAGCACCAACTCAAGCTTCGTCCGCAACCGCAGCAGCAGCGGCGGCAACCAGCCCAGCCGAAGTGGTGCCTGCTATTGCTCTAACACCACCAGGAAACCTGTTCACCCTGTTACACGTGGTGGCATGAGTGTCGACGAGGTGCACGGCCCAGGTCTCTACTATCTCGGACTCATCGACATCCTACAGCAGTGGAACTTCCGCAAGCGTGTTGAGCACTTCGTGCGTGTCTACCTGTTGTTCCAAGACCGACACGGCATCTCGGTCGTAAACCCGCGTCAGTACGCCGAGCGATTCCAACAACGCGTCATCAAGGAGCTCATCTACGACGCTGCAGCAATGCCAACCCGCGACCACGTCGAAGATATCTCCCTCACCCAATTGAGACTCCAGAACCAACGCAACGCTCAACTGCTGGAGTCGAGTCGAACGCTGAGCACGATGCTCGCGTCGGTTGACGGCGGCTCAACCTTCGCCAGTCCTCCCCTTCCATGCCGGTTGAGCACTTCTCCAGCATTGCCTTGTCGCCGAACGTAGGAATTCCGACACGCTCACCCTGCACGCCGCCGGTCGCCAGCATGGTCCCGTCCAAGACTGGGAAGGCCGTCCGCTCCGCTTCTGCGGCTTCGATACCACGGCATCGAGCATCGTGCTCCTGGGACAGCAGCCACAGCTCTGGGGTTGGGCGACTATCAGGCGGGTTTGTCATGGAGATTCCATGCTCCACCTTGCCGGTGGTTTACCCCACGGCACTGGATGCGCCGCATCTCCGTCGATCTCTTGCGCCGTTGACGCCGTCTCCGCGCACATCTTCAGTGTTTCGGAGAGATTCCGAGTACTCGAAGTCGAGCAACCAGCGATCGAACTCTTCCGCTCACACCAGTAGCTCCGAAGCGACCTCCAGCAATGGTAGCCGACAATTCAGCACCGGAGGCCACAGCAGTAATAGCAGCAGCAGCGCTGCCCTCGTGCATCTCGAAGAAGGTGCCCTGAGAGACCCCTCCAGCCCCCACGACTATCGAATCGTGTGTACACCAACATTTCCCGACAAGAGCGCAAACGCCACCATGTCAGCCTAGAAGTCATTATGAATATCAACTGTACGTTTTTGTAGTACATGGAAGCGCACCGAGCTGTAGCTTGTCAATGCCGTTGTTATCGGAAACTATACCTAGCAGAAGCTGCTTAAGTTATCCTAGCGAGGTGGAGATGTACACGTGGTTTCTGTCCTGTAGCACGTCGCAGATCACGTCCGTGAGACCAAGCTCGCGCTTGCCGTCCTTAATGATCTTGGTGGGGATGCCCAGCTCCATCCAGCCCTGAGTCTGACCCTCTTCATCGTAGCGAGCGATGGCCACGTGACCTAGCCACACCACTTGCTGCGTGCCGAAGCCGCAGTGCACCGGGATGATCTTGTCCCGCACATGCGCCATAATAGTGATGGTATCCTCCGCCCCTTCATTCGGCGTCACCTCCGCATCGTCTTCCTCCTCCAGTCCAGGCTTCTCCTCCTCCTCCTCCTCCTGCTCCAGCTGATCGAGCTCTTTGTTGACAGGCAGCAACGAGCTCATGGCGATCTTCAGCTGTAGCCATATCTTGCGAAACGACACATTACTACGTGGTCCACACACTGTACCAACCAGCTGGTACGGATCTAAAAAAATCGGTATGACTGCTGCCACATCTCCGCCACCAGCAGACCCTCATCGTGTCACCGACCCGCCATATTCGGCCATGGCGCCTCCCACGCGCTCCTCGGCGAGCTTCCTGCGGCGCTGGCGGCGGCTGCTAAGCGCCGAGCCGGCGCTCACGGGCGTGGTGGACTGCCTCACGCCGCGCGAGGCCGTGTGCGTGCTGGTCTTCGCGCTGGACGCGCAGTACGAGCCGCTGGTGCGCTTCCTGTACGCGCACGCGCACCTGCTGTCCTTGGGGACGCGTCTCGGCGCTTTTCGAGCGTTCTGCACTGCGCGGCTGCGCACGGCTGCGCAGAGGTTGTGCAATGGCTGCTGCGCTTCCGATTGAGTCATCGCGCGCTGCTGGGCGCCGAAAAACAAGCGCGCAACGGCGTCTGGAAGCCGCAGGAGCCCTCAAATCGAGGCAAAGTGCTGGCCTGGAGCTTGCGCAACAGCGCGTACGAGTTCCCGGCCGAGGTCATGTACGAGGCCGCCAGGCAGGGCGACCAGGAGGTCGTGCAGTGGCTGAGCTGCTGCTGCCAGTACGAGAGACACAAGGCCATGGAGTACGCGGGCTCGGCCGGTCGACTGGAAGTCGTCATGTGGCTCCACGAACAGGCCAGCAAGCAGCAGCAGGACGCAGATACTGCAGCAGAGCAGGACGTGGTTGTGTACATGGTGCAGCCGCTGGAGAACAAGCTGCAGGTGCTCAACTGGGTGGCCGTGTTCCCCAAGCGCAAGTGCTTCAGAGAGGTGTTCGCCTCGAGAGCAGGACTGCTGGCTGATATTTACGACCAGAGAGACCCGCTGCTGCCTTGGGACGATGCAGAAGCTCTTGCAACTTCATTAGGCAGAAGACGGTACCGGGCGCTGGACACCGCAGCAGCTCAGGGAGATCTGGCGATGGTCAAGAGGCTGCATGAGGATGGAAGATGGCCATGTACCAGCCTTGCGATGGATACAGCAGCAGCTAATGGCCACCTGGAGGTGGTGAAGTTCCTCCATGAGAACCGACGAGAAGGAGGAACGGCCGTCGGCATGTGCAGCGCAGCAGGAAACGGACACTTGGAAGTGGTGCAATGGCTACACAAGAACCGGAGCAGTGATGGATGCCGCTCGCTGGTGCTGGACCTGGCCGCGACTAATGGACACGTGGAAGTTCTGCGCTGGCTGGCGCCTCGGTTCCCGCGGTTCTCGTGCTCAGCCGCTTTCATGCCGAGCGTAGCAGCCCACGGCCACATTAAGACGCTGCAATATCTGCATAAAGAGATGAGGATGCCGCTGGACGTGCGCACGCTGGAGGCTGCTATTGGATCGGGCCACTTGGAGCTTGTCAACTATATCACGGAGCGGATTCCAGCGGATAAGTTACACACGCTCTCACCTACCGCGGCTGAAAAGGCTGCGGCAAGCGGCAACCTTGAACTCCTTGCTTTCGTTGTCGAGCGGCTCGGCCTCTGGTCAGCACAAGTATTGATTGCTGCTGCACCTACGGGTAACGTCGAGATGGCGAAGTGGATCGCAAAGCGAACGGACAGCGCTTCCGAGGAAGCGCAAGACGTTGTGCTGGTACGCGAGCGACGAGATCGAGCCGCTACCTCCAACGCCATTGACAGTATGCTACAGCCAGCGTCATCGATCAAGCGACGATCGTCTTATGACAACCTAAAGTCTATTGCGCGGCCAGTTGATATCGTGGACGGCGGTACGCTGTATCGCTGTGCGTCACTCCGCCACTTCAGCATGATTGAGTGGCTACTGCAGCATGGGCTGGCGTCACCAGGATTCTCGCTGTCGATGAAAGAGCGAGAGCTTGTGCTGCGCTCAGTTGTTGGACGGGGAATGACCGACGAGGACGCGCTGGATGTTATGGCGCTGACAGGTAGCAGTGACGCGGTCGGTGCAACTACTGAGCCACCTACCGCTGCTGTTACTGCAGCCGCTACTGCGGTGATAAGCACAGCGAACGGCAATGATTTCGCACCCGGCGCCAATGTGGGCGTTGCTCGGATTGCTGGAGTTCGATCGAGCCCAGACGACAAGCGACCAGGGTTCGATCCCTTTGCGTGGGCGCTGCCGGCCAAGACCAGTCCCTACTGGCAGACGAAGTTCGTTCAACTGGCGATCCAATACTGTCCGGAATCTTCATTGAAACTGGAGTGGATGCCGCTCTGGGCAGCGCAGCGTGGAGAGCTATTCGTGCTTAAGCAGCTTTATACTGTCAAGCACCCGCAGTTGTTCACGCCGCAGACGTTCTCCGCGATCATGCGCTACACGAAAGCTGGGGACGCCTTGCAATGGTTTCAGACGCACAGTGCGACGCTCATGGGGGACTCTTCCGTTGTGGAGTGGGGCGTCAAGTACCGCCAGTTCGCGTACCTGACGTACGTTTTCCTGAAATTCCAGCCTGCACGAGCCGAGGACCGCTTCCGTCAGCACGGAGTCGAGTATGCTCTACACGTGGCGTGCGCTATGGGGCACCTCGACGTGGTAACATGGATCTGCGGAAACTGCGAGATTTTCCTCAACGTGCCGGCGTCGGAGCTGCACGCCAAGCTGGGCCGACTCACGATCTGGAACGACGCGCTGATCGCGGCGGCGCGTTGCGGACAGATCGGGATCCTGGTTTGGCTGCACGAGAAGTTCACCTTCTTCCGCAAGGTCCCGGACAGTCCGCGCAAGATGACGCTCGTGGCGGCCATCGCCGACGCTGCTGCTGGGTACGGCCAGCTTGGCGTGCTACGCTGGCTTCAAGCTGCTGTCGCCCCTCAGCTGGTGCCCTCGAACGTGGAGCCGAAGCCCTCCGAAGCAGCAGTAGTGGAGCCCAGCTTCGTGTCGACAGAGGGCCTGCTGCAGGCCATGCAGAACCGCCACGTCGACGTGGTTCAGTGGGTTTGCGCCGTGGACATGGACCTTGTCATCCGGCAGACTGCAAAACGGCGTCTCGACCTCGTGACCTTCCTGCGCGAGGAGGCGGACGGCTTCATCCCGTCCAGACTGGGATTCGTCTTTCCTCCTCTGTGAAGAACGAGATTTTTTTTGACAGGTTGGTTCTGCCGAAGTGCAGACTCAATGCAACGCCTGAGAAGGAGGCGTTATACATCTTCAAATACATTTTTGTGCCATTATATATTATTCATACACACGCCCGACGTTGAAGACGTTCTTTACCAGGTGCACTCATCTTGACTCATTCAGCTGAAGACGAGCCTATCCATCCTCAAGATGGAGTAGAGACGGCAAGTTCCGACGAATTCTTCTTCTTCTCTTCTTGCGCGAGAGAGCAAGAGCAAGAGCGCTTCCCTTCCTCCCTCCCTTCAACGCCACGCGCCTACGTTCAGTGCGTTGCCGAGCCCAAAATTAAAGGATAACGTCAAAGGTGCTGTGCATGTCGTGGACGGAGAATGTTGAAATCGAGCCGGCAGCGTTGCGAACGGCTTAGGCGAAGGGCCGAGGTGTTGTCGGAAGCCCAGAAGAAATCCCGTGCGCGTTGGGCGAGCCGTCAATTCGTGCGTCGCTCTATCTGGACCGACAGTGCAGCCCCGAGAGACCACTCGGCCAAGCAAGCAAGTGAATACCCGGCCACCTGCAAGGATTGACTGCCCCAGGGACGGGGGGAGTGAGTCAGACTTTACGTGCTTGCACAGCGCCTGCTGCTGGCCGAGACCTTTGTGACAGCGGAGACTTTTGGCCCAGAGAAAGCCTTCAAAAACCTTCAACGCTCTTTGGCTCGGTGGAGGCCTGTAATCTGAGGGGGCCGAGGGAGAGCGCCACGTGCTGAGCACTAACGCTGCGCCACGTGCTGAGCACTAACGCTGCGCCGAGGAGCCACCGCCCGCGTCCAGGGCTGCAATTTTGCAGGTGCCAGACGGAGGAAAAGCCCGACACGACACGAGGCCAGCCAGCCAGCAGCAGCAGCAGCAGCGTTGGCCTTCCAGGCTTCGCCGGTGTTCCTCACAATCTCACACGTGGTGGACACCAGAGACGGGAGGGAGGAGGGGACCCTACGAACACAACCCCTCGCGTTTCATCGCATTTCATTTCGCCACTCAACTCATTTCCGGTTTGGAGCTGACACGAAAACATCTCGACCTCCTCCTTCAGATCCAGATAGACACGCGCGCCAACGCCCGCGACCACCCAAAAGATAGGCCATGCCATTCCGCACCACACGTCGCAGCCCCACGCTGACCGAGGCGAGCTACGCGGACACGACCGCGTCGTCCCCTCAGGACTCGACCCGCAAGGTGCTCGTAGACGATGAGGAGCTGCTGTTCCGCGTGCGCAACGCGTCGCTCGCTGTGCCTCTCAAGCAGGCGCTGACCGACCCATTGGACTCGTGGGACTCGATCAAGAGCACGCCGTGCATCCGCCTGGGCCCGTTGCGGTCGGGCGACGACTCTTTCGAGCTCTCGTCGCGCGCTACGGGCCCCAACGGCGACGGCTACGAGGTGCTGACTGTGGGCAGCATCGCCTGCAGCCCTGCAGAGCTCGTGGCGGTGCTGTGTCCGCGGGACGAGAGCGACTACAACGCAGCCATGAAGGGCATCTACGGCAGCCAGTTCATCTACGGCTCGGTGGTGCAGGTTCTGGACGGGAAGCAGTCCGGGGAGCGATGCCTGACGGTCACCAGCTTGCGGTGAGGACCGGGTGCTTTGCGCGGTCTCGAATGCTGGCGCGCAACGAGCAGTGGTGCTTCCTCGAGTACTTCCAGCCCACGAGCGACGCTGGGTCGAGCTCGGCCGACATCTCGCAGGGGTTCTCCGTGTCTCTACTGTCCCTCTCCGAGAAGGAGCTCGCTGCGGGGAAAGCCACCGGCAGTCGAGTGGATCAGCTGGACGGCGTCACGGCGTTGCTGGTGGTGGACACTGAGCCCAATATTTCCGGAGACGAAGGCGCGACCAAGCTGCGCGTGATGTTTCACGCTCTGTACAACGGCCAGGAAGAGCCGTGCCGGGCCAGGCGTCGGACAAGATGGCTCGGATTCGACTCCAGGGCCTGGCCGCAGGGATCCCACGCCTCCCGGCGGTTGTGCGGCGTCGGCGGCTCGGCACTCAAGTGTTCGCGCACCAAACGGTGACGGCCGAGCCGCAGAACAGCGAGGCGCAGAACACGCGCTGCATCTCGTGCACCAAGGGCCTGCGTCTGAGCGCGCTGATGCGCGTGGCCCGCCGCTGCCAGCTCTGCGCGTACAACGTGTGCACGTCGTGCTGGTCACGGGAGAACGTCGAGACGTACAACGGCCACCTCTCGGCCATGGGCGTCTGCAAGCGCTGCCTCGAGTGGGTCGACCGCTGCGACTACTCGCACGTTCAAATCGGCGACCGCGGCCCCGTCGAGATCGTCGACGACCCCGTGTCTAGCGACTGCTCCGCGTCCAGATCGACGCTGGGTCAGCAGAGTCTGCGCGAAAACCTCGCCGTCGAGTCCACCAAGAACGCCGCAGTGAGTGTGATCAAGATGCTCCTGGACCCGTCGACGGCCGAAACGGAGACGACCTACAGCAGCAGCAGCGACGCAGAGAGCACGGACAGCGAAGAGGACGAAGACGAGGAGAAGTACATGACGGCAGTGGGGGAATACTTCCAGCGGCGCGCGCGCGAGGCGCCAGCAGCGAAGGACTGCGTGCTTTCCAACGCCCAGCAGCGCAGGTATCCGTTGCACCCGATGGACCATTCGTCTCCGTCCGCCCCGATTCCTGACCACGAAGCTGAACGTCTCGACTGCATCGCCAAGTTCGGACTGATGGAGCTGAACGAGCCCATGCCGGAGCTGGACATCATCTGCTCCTTCCTGGGCAAGGAGCTCGGCTTCTTCTGCACGATGATCACGATCGTCGGGGAGACGCACCAGCTGATCTTGAGCTGCACGATCCCCGACTTCGTGCAGGCTCTGCTGCCGCGCGAGCACACTTTCTGCCAGCACTTGCTCATGGGCGACGCCCCGTTCATCATCAAGAACCCGCAGGCAGACGTCCGCTTCTACAACCTGAACCCCGTGACCCGCCAGGGCGTCAAGTACTACTGCGGCATCCCCATCATGGGGCCGGATGGGGTCATGGTGGGCTCCATTTGCTGCGTGCACAGCGCGGCGATGGACATCACGCGCTCGCAGTACGACACGCTCGTGCGGTTCGGCAAGATCGCGTCCAAGATCATCCGAGTCAAGGCCGAGGCGAAGCTCCGTGAAGACTAAAGCGGACGTGTTGGGGTGTAGGAGAAAGCAATGCATTATTTATTCATAATCTTCAATTCGATTCCACAGCGCAAAACCTGCTCGTCTAATATTTGAGCGAAGGATTCGTATCACCACTTGTTCGTTCCCAAGAAGCGGGAGGGCGGCGGATGTATGGATACAACACGCAAAAACAAACATCTTCAACCACACAGACCCTCCTATTATAGCAGCACACCCAGAAACAGGATGGAGGTCTCGTGGCTGTGACTGAGGATTCTCCTGCGAGGCGAGCGAAGCGGACGGGGCGTACATTTACCGAGTTAATTTTTTTAGCCCCGGGCCCGAATTTCAGTTCTATTTACTACGTGCACCTGAACGCTTGCAGAGGCTACATGTCTGCCCTTGTCGTCCGGCGCGGGTACGAGCCAGAGCACCAGGGGATTCTATCTGACCCCGAGGCGTGTGCAACTTGCGTGTGCATGAGATCACTGACATTCTCCAGTCCCATGGCAGGTATCTGTCGCCTGCGCAGTCCGTTTGCTGAGTCGAGGGGTGCGACGCAGACGTACGTGGCGAGCCGACCACCACAAACGAGTCGCCACGTAGCGCAAATGCAGAGGCTTCCGCGCGTTCTCGCGGTCAGCAGCTTCTGCTCTGCGTCCGGTGGCACGATCAAGTCCTTCTCGTTCGTCTGGACCTGAGGGGCGGAATTGGCTCCGCGTGTGTGGCATAGCGGACGATGGGGTTAGAGTCCTACGGACACAAGGTCCAGTCGAAGAACCAGCGCCGTTCGCTGGGATTCGCTGTATACACACGCATGTCAAAGCACGGCGCTCTCCGACCCACGCTTTCTTCCAGTGAGGCGGTCGCAACTAACGAAATGACGAAGAAGTCTCCGATAGTGCAACTTCACCTTGCGTTGGTCTCCACACGGCAGATAGGGGGTAGCTAACGCCAAACTGCACCAAAAGCCAGCTGAAGCACGGCACGCGTAGCTCCGAGATTACTGAGAACTACACACAGGTAAGCGTTACGCGGGCGCGCCGAGTGTTGCGGCCCAAGCAACAGCGCGCCGACCTCGACCTCGCCGAGAGTACGTAAGTATCCAACGCCGCTCCGTATTGTCGTTGCACACACTTCAATCGTCGACATCAAACGTGGGGCTGTCATTACTGTAGTCTTCGGTTGCGACACCTTAGTACAGTACTAGTAGAGAGTCTAAAAGTCTGCAATTGAAGGCTTCATGCCTCGCCTCGCCCAGCGGTTGCATCATCACAGGCTTGAGCGTCTTGTGCTCTTAGTATGCTACTGTACAGCGCAGCTCAGCCTCCCCGGATGAGCTCCATACAGCGCCTGACTTGGTGAAAAACTGCGACTTCATGTCTTTTCTCTGCAATTATAGGTGGGACCTCAGGTGTCCAGAAGGACACTGAACCGTTACGAGGGGAGGTGCCTATACTATTTCCGTAGTTGAAGCCCCGTACACTCGGGCGTGCGTGCTGCCCCCGACGCTTTCTGAGCTGCTCGCTGGGCCTCCGTCGACTTCCTTGCCTTACGCTCCATGCGCTCGGTCCAGAGCAATCAAGGACGCGCTCATGAGGGCGTCTTTCCGCGGCAGAAACACGCACAGGTCACACAACTCAATTCGTCTCGCCCAAGCCACATCCCCCCATCTCCTTGTCCTCTTACGCTCGACTCCCGCTCGCATTCGTATCGCAATGCCGATCCATTTCCCCTTTGTGTCCAGCCGGAAGCAATCTGAGCCTCCGTCCAGCCGTCGAAATGCCAGTTACCGCGGCCAGGACCGTGAAGTCCTTGGCGACACTGGAGACTCTTGCTGGAACCACAATGCAATGCAGACGCCCCGCGACGTCGCCGGTCTCACTTGACCAGCTCGATGCGCACGGTGCCTGCAGACCGCGCGTCGCCTGCGTCGTCGTCGTGGGCGGCGGGGTTCGACTCCAGTAATGGACCCAAATCGTTCCGCTTGTCCAGGAAGGTTTGCGTCTCCGACGCCGAATTGGTGCAGCGAGCTCGGAACTCCAGTCGCGCGAGTCGCCAGGGCCGACTCTTGCGCGTCCCGTCCGTGATGTGGGAGTGCAAGGAGATCTCCGGGTTCGCTATGCTCTCGCGCCGGACGGGCGCTAATGGAGAGAACTTCGAGGTGCTCACGACGGGCGAAGTGGCCTGTGAACCGGAGGACGTCGAGCCGATTCTGTGCCCTCGGACGGAGAGCGACTACAACGCCGTGGCTCGAGAGTTCCTCGGGGACCAGTTCATCTACGGCTCCATTGTGCACGAGGTCCAGCCTCGGGGCTTCGGAGAAGACTCCGACAGTGAAGAGGAGGAGGACGAGGCCAAGCCCGACTTCCGTCTGCATTGCGACGACCACGTGGCAGTGCGAACTGCTTGCTTCGCCAGGTCCCGCCACTTCGCTAGGAACGAAGAGTGGTGCTTCCTCGAACACTTTCGCTCTCGGTCGGTGGCCCTGGCGAAGATGTTCGAGTCAACAGGCTCGTCGCAGCCCTCCACCCCGTCAATCAACATCGACGACCCCACGGGCTTCACCATTGACTTGAGCTCAATGCCCCCAAGCGAGCTGAGCGCCGGTAAAATGAGCAGTGACCGAGTCACGCAACTACACGGGATCACCGCGACGTACACGGTGGAGCCCCTACCACCGACTGTGGCGTGTCCTGGTCCTCGAGTCCGCGTGAGCTTCCACGCGACCTTCACCGCCCCCAAAACACCCCAGAGGGGTACGCCGACTCGCAGACTGTGCGCGTGCGACTGACAGCCATGGCCAGGAGTCTCCATCGACTGCCGGAGCTAGTCGAACAGCGACAGCGCACAACAAGCCAGTACAGTCTGCGAGTTGAGTACAGTCGACTGTCCGACCCGGAGTATTGTACGACTCGGGAGACGAAAAACTCGCGCTGCGTGGCGTGCACGAAGCGCCTCCGCATGAAGCTGCTGGACGCCCCGACACGACGATCGAAGCGCTGCCAGATCTGCATGTACCGCGCGTGCGCCTCTTGCTGGTCCAAGCAGAGCGTTGAGACCTTCAGCGGCCACGCGACCTCGATGGTTGTGTGCCGTCGGTGCCATGAAAACTTCGGAAGTAGCGACTACTCCCACATCCAGTTGACCTGCTAAGACACCGTCGAATGAAGACGGAGTCGGCAATTGCGTAATTGTGTAGATAGTTAGAATATAATGTGAAAAATAGCGTACAACGTCCAGCCTCAAGGCCTCGGCGAAGGCTTGACAGTAAAAATGAATTAGATTTAAATGACCCTAAACAATTTCTAGTATAAAAAATCTCCATCAACTGCAAAGAAGTACTATTAATAGTTGAGTTGCGACAGAACCACACAAAACAAATACCACCACGTGGTGAGCTTACAGTTAGCAGACTTGAACTTCCGCCAAATATTCTTATCGGAGGGTACAGGTAACCAACCACCTTTGCCGCACATCGCGGCGCTTCTTTACTTGTTAAGAAATACTTATTTGGACAAAATTCGATGACAACAATCGTTGTCGAGCAGCAGAAAGAAGTTATAGCCATCTCTGAGTCAGTGGAAGTGCCAAAAAAACGATGGTCAACGCCGAAACTTGTTGAGTTTTTTTGGTCACGCTACACGTATATACCAGCACTATCATGGCAAATGAGTACACTATGCTACTGCTGGACTGAATTTCCAGATATCAAGCATTGTATTTTTCAGCAACAACAAACACAGCATACAAGCTTCTGTCCTTGAACTGGTCTGAAACTTTCACCACCATTACATGAGTTTTGCACTTTACCAGAAATGAGGCTACAAATGTGCGATCTGAGAACAAGTTAGCTAGGCCAGTCAGTAGAATACTTGGAACAAAATGCTAGTGGCTGACCTTAATTGGTAAAAATGTTGCTGAGATGAGAACAACCAGCCAGCAGTGGCGATACGCGGGCGGGATTTCACTACATTCATTATTCAAGATGTGCCGGTGAAATTGGTTTCGGTAAAACGATTTTGAACTATCCGAGCGCGAGTATGCGCGCGAGAGTCGCAGCTTGACTACTTGCTCGCGTCTACGCGGGTATCTTAGATTGAAATTGTAAGCGGAAGCTGGCAAAGTAGCAAGTTAAGGTGCTCCTTGTTCCAGGCGAAGTGTTTTCGGCTCGGAAATCCAAACGCTCTCGAGCCCGTTAATAACCAAGATGTTTTTTTGGGTATCTGAATAGCTGGAGGAGGCTTCACGGAAAAATCGAGTCTACAGACTGGTGGTTTGGTGGAATTTACCGCATTCGCCGAATAGCGGGCGCCCGTTCTTGTGTTTTACCAGGACAAGGCATATGACAATTCGAAAAAAAAAAACTTGTTCGATGCTTTTGCTGCGGTGACGGGAGCGCTTAGGCCACAGTAGTGTGAATTCCAAATGGAACTGCACCATGGACGGTCTGATGCGGTCTGATGCTTACCAGTGAGTTCAGTGTCGAGGGCACGAACTGTTCGTGCCACGAACTCACCCTAACAGACGATTATAAAACACTCAGGCTTGTGGTCGCTGTACCGTAACAGTATCGGCAAGTCGGATGAGCTAAACCGTTGTTTAGCTGCAATATTGCTCGCTTTACAAGATTGGCGCACAAATCGGCATGAGCCGTCAGGAGCAAAAACTGGAGGACAGGGTACCAACTTACTTCGACTACAACACGCTGGATGTGGAGTTTCGCAGAGACCTACGATAGCTAAATCTTGGTGTTGATTAGCATGTAAATACGTAGGAGCGGACGATGGGGATGAGGAGGAGAAAAACATTAAAATCTAGTGCGAAAGAGATGACTTCCTCGTGCGAGACCGGGTGCTTCGACACGTATCAGACACGACCTTCCACCAAACGAATAGGTGCTAAGGTGGCTCACACTAAATCGTTTCATGCACCAGAGACTTTCGCTATCGCCAGAATACACGTCATGCATGCTAGGTAAGTCAGGATTTATGAAATGTTCCGCACTTTGAGATTCGTTCGATCACAACGCATCCATTGCTAGTACTGTATTGCTGCGGGCTCATGCGGTTCATGCTTCACTTGTCATATCATGATCTTGTTGTTGATGACACGTCTAATGAAAGCACAATTCTTGGTGAACTGGGCAGTTTAATCTAGCACACTAGGACTTCATCCTTTTCGCACTAAATTTTAATCCGCACCCAATGGGGAGCCCATGCGAGTGCAATGGTCATCCATTAGCCATCGAAGTCGAGCCGAGGTAATGTGTTGCTTTGCGAGTGAGGCCGGTAAAAGCTCCTGCCAACTGCCGTTGCTGCTGGAGGAGCCCTTCCAAAATACTTCGAGAAGTATCTTGCAATAATATTCTTGCTAGATTATTTTATGTGTCAGCTGACACTTGGTTTTGGGCCATGAAGACTATTTGGAAACGACTTGAGCCACACGTCCCCGTTCAATTTAATTTTTTTTCAGCTTTCACCACACGTCTCCAACGTAACGTGATACGCGAGGGAGAAAGATACGAAGGCAAACTACAAAACTTTTGACAACGAGATATTACATGAAACTTGTCGAACGTACTTATACTTGGGCGACAGGTTGGTAATATGCGTGCAGCTCCATCACCGGCACCCAGTACGCAGCTGCCAGTCTCGCAGCTCGAGTAGAGCTCGATATCTTCTGGAGGCTGACGGCACTGCACGAGAGTGAACTTTCCTCTATTTCGCCGTGCACAAACAGAGCGTGACACCGACCATGCATTCTGAGTCTCAACCTCAGCCTAAGCACGTCCACACGCGAAGCCTGAGTGTTACCGCGCTCAATGCTACGATCATCGCGTCCGGTGTCGCTTGTAGTGCCGTGTCTAAATGCAAACAATTGCAGTTCCAGTTCAGTTTTGTCGCTCGACACGAAGGCTCCAACGTAGTCTCCAATATCCCATTCACCGCCAATACTCGCCGCCAGCGACGACAGCCCGCTAGGCAACACACGGAACACACGGAGGCGACCGTCGAGCACCAGATCCATCGCCGCTGTCTTGGCCCCTCGAGTCGCTGTAGCTTGAATAAAAGATAACGTTCGAAGAGAGCAGCTGTCGCAGTGGCGTCCGGTAGCCGGATCAAACGTGGTAGACATACGAATATCGATGGCCGATAAAAC
The DNA here is from genome assembly GCA_024211575.1 of Phytophthora melonis. Lineage (NCBI taxonomy): Eukaryota > Oomycota > Peronosporomycetes > Peronosporales > Peronosporaceae > Phytophthora > Phytophthora melonis. The sequence continues at coordinate 1,214,978 of JAMXKT010000045.1, forward strand.
CTGGGTCCGAAACACCCACGACGATATCCCTCGCATCGCATCACACCCGTGCGAGATGACACGCACGCCATCAGTATTCAGAATCCACTGACACGTCCAACCGTAATTTTCACCAAAGAACCGCTCCTCAGACCGCCAACTCGAACTCAGTTCGGGCTGCGCTCGCTGCTCTTTCCCCACGCCTTTAAAGTGTGTAGTGTAGGCCTCTCGAAGCTGGGCGGAGAATGCTCGATAGACACGAGTTATCACTTGTTCTGAACGGCCCAGTAGAAGCTTCGAAAGCGACGTCTTTTGCAGGTGGAAATCTTCGCATCTGTATACGATTCTGAGTAGATCACTGGCAAGGCCAGCTAGCGTGGCTGGGCTGGAGCCCCGAGGCGTTTGAACTTGGAGCAACAACGTTATGCTGTCGTACAGACGCTCCGTGAACTGGGCGAACCTCTGTTGGATTTGCTCTTTCGTGGGTATCTTGACGTCTGCTGGACCAGTAGTTTCCTCGACACCATCGATCGAGAAGGTGGAGGTAAATAGGCGCCATATCACGGGAGATGCAAGAGCATCAAGCAGCAAGGTGAAGCTTTGCCGCACTACCCGGTGATCATCGGGCTGAAGCCACTCGTCCCGCGAACAAAATTTGTCGGCGACCTGACGCTGGAAGCTTGTTAGCACAGACACCAGGATTTTAGTTGAGCCTGAGAATTCACGTAAACTTACGTCGTCGAAGCAAAATGCCAAGGCGCTTACTGGGGCAAAGTCCAAGAAGAGCAGCACAATTATCAAGTGAAGCACTTTGTCATCGAGGGCGGGCTCCAGTGTGCGACGATCGAGTAACGAGGAACACCCACTCTGTCCAATCGTGAGCGAATCCAGCGCAGCGTCGACTGCCGCTCTCCGCTTAACAGTCTTCGACGACACTTCAGGAGACAAAGCCGTAACAATTTGAGGCATAGTTCCAGCCTTCGCTTGCCCAACTTGATCATCAGCATCCGTTGCAGCTAGAACAATACGATCACGGCGTGCTAGTGACCCCGCGGAGCCTTGACGGCGAGATCGTTGGCGTGCCTTAATCTTGAATCGTGGAGACGGATGGCGGCATACGACAGTTGTGACCAGGTCTTGCACACACCCAAGTCGACGCCCTTGAAGCTCTTCAGCAACAGTGGAGCCCTGGGTTTGGAGCACGTATGCTATTAATTGGTGCTCAAGGGCGGCCTTGGTCTTGTAAAACCACCTTGGACGCGAGTTGTTGTGGAAGACGAACAGAATGGTATTCTACATTTTTGTACAGTCCCACCATAGTCAGCAGAAATTAACTCCAGAGCTTCAGTCACTTAACAATCAGGCAGCAAGACCATTTTACCTTGGGAAGCTTCTCCTGCAGCTGGGCGTTGTTACTTTCGGGCTTGGCGACAAACCAATTGCCACTCGCCGTTTCGACATGGATGGACTGCTGGGCGGCAGCTGGGAGCGTCAACTTGTCCCCCACCTTGAAGGTGGACGTCTGGTTTCTCGTGGCGGATCCACAATTGCGTATGGCTACGGGCTCGAATCTGCTACACACAAGAAGCTCGCCGCTTTGGCGTAAGGCGGTGGCGTCACCGGAAAAGATCACGAGGGGATGCAGCGAAGATCCACACGTGAACCTCGTCACGTGGTCCGGGCAGCAGTGTGGGAAGCAGCGCAGCAGCTAATATAAGACAAGGCTGATGAGATTTCATGTAATATTTTACAGAAGAATTGTGCAGCCAAGTGTTTTTTTGTACGGTACCTTGCCGCCTCCGTGTTGATGACTTCTGCATTGCATGTACATGTACACGTGGTCAGGATGAGTTATAAAACTGTCTTGGAGTTTGTAGGAGAAAGTGCAAACTTTTTGGTTGCTGACGAACCCGGAGTATTCCTTGAGGAACAAAGAGTGCGCTGCGTCTCCACAGCCAAGGCGCAAGAAGCGACACGAGACTACGCGGATGCCCGGGTGCGGAGAGTCTGAACCCGACACTGGGCTGGCTCCGCGCTGCATCGTGGACCTGAGTAGACAGCAGCACCAGCGTGGAAACGAACTGACGCCTAATTTTAGTCCGCAGAGCAAAAGGGGCGCAATTTTTGATCACACGGTACTAAATTCTTCTAAAATGTTAAGGACACTGCGTGCTCGATGCAAATATAGAAGCCGTATACGCCAGTTATGGGCAAGGAGCTAGAGCTATTTGTGGGTCTACCATGACAGTCCTAGGCTGAGATTTCCTCTGGTGAGTCAGTCGCAACAATAGATGGCACCAGGTTTTAGCCGCCTCAAGCTCGATAGGGGCTGCAACGATCGAATGACTCGCCAAATCCACTCAACTTGGTCGGAGGCGCTCAAGGAAGCCTCGATCTTCATAGTTGGTGGCGCAGCAACTCGAGGAATTCTCTCGAGCGTCCGAAGTGCTGTCGAAGAAGAAAAAGGGCCCGTCTTTTTTTGGACGGACTATATTTTACACAGATGCCCTGAAATCAATTTCCCGGACTATTGACAGATCTCCCTTGCTGCTTCCCTGACGCTCGCACCCTCCCTCCACTAATACCAGTAGCCAGGATGTTGGGCGGCGACATTTTAGTCCCACACGGAGCCATCCAGTACCCGAACTCGCCGTCGCCGCGCGTGGTTTCGTGCCGCTTTTTCTGTCTCGACTGTGGAGATGACTCGCGCTCGGTCTTCCAGAAGGAATACTCCAGGTAGGAGGAGAACCGCCTCGACTGCAGATAGACCGAGCGGGCAACCACTAATGAAGAACTGTATTATGGCGCAGCAGCCTGGAACAGGGAGGAGTCAAGGTGTGTGCGGAAATAAATGCTGACCACGTTATCAGTGCCTTACAGAAGCGCTCGATGGACCATTTACAGATCCACCTTTTGTCTTGTCTGTCACATTCTCATTTTTTGTATACGTCCTGTGCAATCTAGGTGCTGCGTTGCTTCCCTCACTTGTGCTCGAGCCACGATATTACCAGTTTCACTCGCGGCTCCCCGCTGCATCTACTCGTGACCTTTTCGGACGACGCTACTGCACTTCGACAGAGCCATCAGCTCGTTGTGTGCTGCAGATTTGAGTCGGCGACCAAGGATGTTTCGGCCGGATCACAGTCGGATCCGAATGCGTTATCGCTCACTGTAGGCGACACGGTGGTGTTGCCGACTGCAGAGCCATTGGGCTCCCTGTCGACCGGCAACTGGGTCATTGGCAAACAGGAAAGTGACGACAACCAGCGCGACTTCCCACAGGTGAGCCTGCCTTGCGCCTGCATGCATCATGGTTCGACTAACTCACGTGATAATCTCTGTCTAGAATGCGGTTGTCTACGTCTTCAACGATCAGCAGTCGGAGTGGGTTGTTAATGATTCAAAGTCAGCCAAGTATCGATTGGTGACGTACGTTTTGAAACCCCGGGCTCCAAGTTTTGCCAAGCATTTTGAAGGGGAACGACTCATTTATCAGACGTCAACCCAACTTTCGACCGTCATTTGCCGTCAGTCGTCCCCAGCATTGTCGGTTCTACCTCATGTTGAACAGGAGGCACTCGACGAGCAAAGAAATTTCGTCCTTGAGACTACCGGCTTGTCGAAGACGACAGGTAAATTGGGGGCAAGTTTCAAAGAGACGGTGGCAGTCGGATCTGCGTGTCTTCTAAGCCCTGCGACAGGAGATGAGGAGCAACAGGGCCCCCATGGCGCAGCCTGGCAGCTCAACCGCCACATCTCTGAGGTCGCCTTCAGTGACAAAATGCTGCATCTGGCGATTCCGCTGTTTTTCCTGGCGTTTACACCCTTCAGTGCTGTTGGACATATTTTGGGTCGGCGCGACGAACGGCAATGTGCTACCGCATCAGCAGCTCGAAGGACACTATGGGTTACTGTTCAGCACCAAGCCGCTGTCGCGTCTCGTGCCTGTAACTCATCGACCGAGTGGTTCTTACCTGAAGATGACGGCATCGTGCGGGAAACTACCCACTTACTATTGAATGTGCTGACGGCTTCATCGACCTGCCAGCTGATACGCTCAACGTTCACTACAACGGACACCTCGGCGGCATCTAGTGCCTCCGTCCAGATTCCGACCAAAACACAATTCCAAGAACGGTTTTACGAATTTGTGGAGAAGCTTTACGATGCAGTCGTGGTGGTATTCCGCAACCAGGGACCCGAAGACTCCAGACTTCGACTCTCTGATCTTGCGACCGGACTACTGACTGTAATCCACGAGCGTCCTTCATTCCGACCGTTGCGAAAAGCGATCTCGAAAATGCCCCTGGATCGATCTCTGGTGCCTGTAACACATGCACTCCAGAGCTTCATAGCTCAGCTCCGAGAGGTGTATGTCGCTCATTGGAAAAATCGGCGGACCAAGAATCCAGAATACACACACTCCCATTAGGTATGCGCAAGAAGGCTGATCATTTCTGCTGCTGGAATGGTCGGTGGGTGATAGATGCTGAGACACCGTATGACGCTGTAGTCAGCGGAGGAGTGTTGATTTGGATGTTGTGCATCCAGCAGCTCGCAACCATCGATATTCAGGTGTCGAGCGCATCAGAATCAGTCGGTGAGCATGGTAACACGGTCTGCAATCTTTCAATCAGCACTGTACCACTGGACTCAACGGATACCTCGTCAACGTCGCTGCCAGATGGAATTAGTGTACTCCCTAACGCTAACATGTTAGTTGCTATACATGTTAGCTAACTGTTAGTTAGTGCCTAGTATTTTGAGCTAGCATGTTAGTAGCGTTAGAGCACAAAGATAGGTCACCTTAATCGAAAGAGTTAAGTTAATGTAGGTGGAGGAGGAACTCTATTTATACAAACGCCTGTTAGGCGTTTGTAGGCTATTCTAATAATCTATTGTGACCTATTATCGCATTCTTTGATCATAGTGTAGCTTGGGCCAGGTTGCAGACCATACTTGACGTTTAAACCAGGCATAGAAGCCATACTTGAAGTCCAAACTAGACTTAGAGGACATACTTTCCTTTAACTCTTAGCTTTATTTACTCATTGCGTGGTGCGTGTGCACCAAGAAATTATCGATAAACCAATCCTATGGATTTCATTTGTAAAGAGCCCGTCGCAAGTTCCTACCGGCCAAGTTAGTGAATATGCAGACCTTTCAGATGCAACATCAAGCGAGGCCGACTCCGACCCCGAAACCCCAGCTGAAGTACCGGGGATTTACCCTGCGGAACGCATTTACGCTCGGCGAACTGTGAACTACCCCCCATTCTACCTAGTAAAATGGGTACGTTGGGAGGAGTTCACATGGGAGCCGCCTCACAGAGCTGATAGCGGATTGTGAAAAGAGATCAAATGGCCTGGCCTAATTATATCAGAATCCCTGTTGGTCGGTGGGGCGGAAGGTTAACGTGAAGGCTAGAGGAGGACCCGTAGAAACTAGACTTTTGATTAGCCTTCGCTGCAGAATCACTTAAAAGTGATTCTGCAGCGAAAATAAATACGTTGGCAAACTATACAGTCCAGCTATACAGTACTAACATGTATAGTTTACAACTAACTGTTAGTTAGTGTCTAGTAAAATTAGCTAACATGTTAGTGGAGTACACTAGATGGAATGCGCCTAGTGCTGGATGGCCGTTTCCGTGTATTCCGCACACTACCCAACGGCGTCGCGTCGCTAGCCGCGAGTCTTGCTGGCCAGTGGGACATTGGCGACTATATTGGCTCCTTCGTGTCGGACACACGCGATGAAATCGAGCTGCAGTTCTTCGCGATTGGCCACGACTTCGCGCGGGATGATTTGGATCCAGTAGCAGACGCCGAACGTCTAAAGCCGCGCACCTCATCCAATTCTCTGAGCGTATACAGACTCGAATTAACGCTGTCCAATGGTGAAAAGCGGCCATCAAGTAACCCAGTGCGACAAAACCCGCGTAAGCCGCTTACCATCGAAGTCCAAGGGAATATCTCAGTGGCTGCGCTTTCCACTGACAGGACAACGCTGGCGGATATGTCTTCCGCTGCCCGAGGTGCGAAGTTAGCGACGCTGTACTGGGTCACGACGATGGCACTTCGCTACCGATATACATGTACACCTGCTGAGATCGAGTACATCGTGAGCCTATAAAACGAACTGGGTGCGACAATACCCAAAAACCTTCGGTGGGCCAGCACACCGTTGTTGCACAGCGAAAAAAATCACATGCAAATAGTGTTTGCCTATTGATACTAAGAAATAGGATGCATCTCACCTGCTCGTGAGTATTGTGTTACTCTAATTGACAATAAACAAAGATTCCTTTGATTGATTTCGTATTTTTTGCTGAGGAGGAAACGAACATGTTCACGTCCAGGATGTATCTTGTTACACAACACGGTGAGAAAGAAGATGTAAACCCATGTGCTTCATAGTCGTGTACAGTATCCTGTAACCGCATATTTTCGATGTTTTTTTGGGGTCACACGTGTCATTCTTGAATATGCAGTGCCATTGGTGCTTCTACCACAGCATTGGGTGACTATTCAGATTCAGCAATTTTAGTGCAGCCGCATCATTACCGGGCAGTAAGCCCTCATAACTAAATAGAAGCGGCCATTGACAATTGACGTCGTGAACGCGTACTTATAGCAACAATTGTTTCGTTCTTTAAAATGCGAAGTCTTTTGAGCTATGAAGCAGTGGTTGCCTGCATTTTTTTGAAGTTTGCTTCGGGCCACCATGCATAGCAACACTGCAATTGGCAACCATTCCGTTCTCTCGAATAAAAGTACACGAAACAGCGCTCAAATGAGCTTGACGCGTTTCCGTTGTTCTATTCTGCATCCTCAACGGGCTTTAAATGTGCTTATTTCTCCCGTGAGTTTGCGGTCAAAGTATCTTCGACCATTTACTGGTGGAGGATGGCAATTACTCTCCAAAAAAATCGCTACATCTACGTTTGTGCTCTTCCAACTCGAAGAATCACGCGATTTCTCGAAGTTTAGGTGTGGAAAGTAGTTGATATGCGAACAAGAAAGCCCCCGTAGCCTTACATTATACCATAAAACAATGCACCAGCAGAACGAGGTTTACGTTGGTTTGCGTTTCCTTTGCGCGTTAGCTCGCGAGGATTGATCTCATCGATCCCACCAAGCAACAGCAGGTGACACTTAAGCTGGGTCTGACCCAAGTCAAGAGAAACAAACACCGGAAACCAGTTGCGAAATGGCTTTGTGCGCAACGCCAAGATTTTATGAAAGACAAAGAGCCCTACAATTTCGCCGAAAGCGTGGCCACAATTGCTTTATCGCACGTGCAAACCGCACGTTTGCATCTTGAGCACCCTCCCACGAAGTCAGAAATGACTGGGATCACTGTGCCAGTCTTATCCCGTAGCCAGCTGATCTTTTGTGGCTCCGTCACAATTCAACTACTTGCCAGCACTCCTGCGATGGAAACCATCCGGCTAAGCACCATTCCGGAGTATTTTAGGGGGTGCTGGGGGTCAGACTTGGTGGTGCGACGCTGCGCCAACGGCTTCATCATGTACGGTAAGGCGATCGGATCGCCGCGATCCACTGTGGCCCCTTTCGCTGGCCATTCTTCTAGCAGGATTTAGCTCAGTTGACGATGCTACTGGGCGAAACAGAGGCCCTGGACGAGTCGTTAGTTATCAGAACCGCGGATCAAGCACGGACGTGTTCCTTGAGCGCCACAAGCAAGTGAGCCCCACTGTCATCGATACAGTGATCTCTCGCTGACTTGGCTCTTCACTGGCGACGTCGGTGAGGATGGACTTTGTGCACGACGGGCATTGCAACTCGCCTCTGGCGCCAGCACTGTGTGTCCCCGCCGTCAGGTTCACTATGTTGGGCGGCACCGAAGATGGTTGGTTCTGCCGTTAGCATTTTTAGCCCACCCAAATCTAAAGGGACTATTCTTCACAGATGACGATGCACTCTAGACTATTTTTCACAGATCAGCTCCCTTGCCCGCCCTCCGCGATGACTCACCACGTGATCGACCGCCCTCCCCCATCCAAGATTTTGAGTGGCGGCACCCATGCTCAGCTCCATACACAGCCATTTAATTGCCAAAGTCGACGTGTCTGCGCGTGGTGTGCCCATTCTTCCCAGTAGGGAGATGCAGTGTACCAAAAGGAATAAGTAGAACCCTATTTGCAGGCTGCTACCCCGAATCGTGGCTGGTAACTTGCTCACACACTCTGACGAGGAGATGCCCAAGCGGCCACGTTGTTTTCTTATTTCTTGTCAAACCAAAGACAGGACCATGTAGGGACTCTTGCTGCCTTGTCTGCCACGTTCTAATACTGTACTGTACATGTATTATGTTGCTAAATGACCTCGTTTAGGGGATTGGGACCGTCACTGCATATTCGTCTTCTGGCGATTCAGGTGACAGCATCGCGCTAAAGAAATGCCCCCCCCCCCCCCGGCGAGTGGACTTACTCCCTGTAGCCAAGATGATCGTATTGCCTACTACAGAGACTGTCGTAGGCAGCACAACCATGCGGTACAGAGCCGTCGATCTCCCTGTAGTCTATCAACAAAAGGCAGCTGAAGGGGTTTGCGGCGACCAGTCAAGATATAAGGAGCTCAATCTTGTCTCCAACGACTATCGGTATCGCCAGTTGACACGGATATCGGCATGGATATAGCTACCTATAATAGCCTATTATTAATAGCAATTACAAGCTCCAATTCTATATTCGTGGCGTATACTCTTCCAGCCGAGATACATAGCCAACTGGCGGCCTGGGCCATGGTAGCTGTGGTCTTCTAGTCTAGTATTTCGTTTGATTGTAAAACCCGTTCATGTTGCCTTGCGTGAATAGTAACATGATAACAAACGACCGCAAGACCTGGACTAACCATCGAGAAATGCGCTTTTGCTTCTCTCTCCACAAAGTGCCATTGAAGCATACCCAGCTCGAAAAAGATCCGAACATTTTGACATTATGCACGTGCACTATTATTTGGCCCACCCTTCGCGGTCTCAAACTGAGGTCTAGGGTACAGTACCTGTGATGACCGTGAAGGTACTTGAAGCAGCCGGTCACAAGAGATTTGTGCATCACAATTTCCCCGACACGAGAGGTTTGTGCATCGCAATTCCCGATTTGTGACACACAAAACTGCCACCTCGCCGATATTAATTTGTTGAAGTTATTATATTTAATATAAGAATACAAACGATTAGGTTGCTGCAGCAAGTACCCACCCAAAGCATGCGCTTCTTTATCTGCAGTGTTCTTGCGCTCCCGTTACTCTGAACTTGACTTACTTAGTGAAGGTGCGTCTACATCAGCGTGTTTGCACAATACCCCAAGGCGAGCCGCCACACTCAGCACATTCGTACTGTGTATACGCGAAGTACATGACCGTACTTACGATGTAAACTCCCCTCCCGCGAAGATTGACGTGCTTTACAGTGCATGTGCCCCCCCCCCCCCAGGCGATTGCCAGCACAAATTTAGTCCGGACTTAATGCGGGGCTCTTTTATCCACCTTGCGTAACGGATAGACACAGGTCTGGCAGAAAAAGACCCCCGACGCCAACGCTGAGACGCTTCATAGTGTAACTGCCCCTCCCTCGGACGGAGCTTTGGATCGATCGATCGATGGCGGCAAGCTTCCACGTCGCGTCCTGCTCCTTCCTGCGCTTGAGTTGCCGCAGCGACCACGAGCTGTTCTCCTCGTCCTACGTCAGGTGCGGCGCCCTCGCACTCGCGCGGTGCGCAATGCTGCCGTCGACCGCTCTCGATCTTTGAGGACAATTGGACTCTGATATCTTGTGTCGATCCATTCTATTTTGATCTCCTCGTTCACTGCACAGGAGCAACAAGAAGCGCAATTCCAAGGTTGGTACTTACTTAGGTATATTGGTGCTACCTAAATCTGATAACGCTGTCGGCGACGGGAGCATTTGGGCTCTTTTTGCCAGTGCACAGAACTGATATGTGATTGCCTTGCCTTGCGCTTCGTACTTTGTGCTCTTTAGTTGCTGCGCTGCTTCCCTCATTGCTGTCCGGATCACGCGCCAAGGAGCTATTGCGGGTGTTCACTTCACGTTTTGGTCACTTTTGAGTCGGCGGAGGATGCTGCAGCCGCGGACCGGAACGAAGACCTCGTCGTGTGTGCTCGCTTCGAGTCCACGGTCAATGGAGCCACGTCACGCGCCGGTGATGTCGTGAGTGCGTTGCAACGAGATGACATTGTGGCGCTGCCCAGTAGCGCTTTACTGCCGTCAGGAGACACCGAGAGCGACTGGGTTCGCGCTGAGAAGGCGGGCGACAGCTACCAGCAAGAATTCCCAGAGGTGAGGACCATATACGAGCAGACAGAACTTTTGGTCGCCTCAACCAACACTTACTGGTTTTCTTTGCGTGGGGGCTGCAGGAAGCCATCCTCTACGTGCTGAACAACCACCGCAACCCGCAATGGTACTACGGGTATGACAGTGGCTCCACCAAGGCGCAGCGTGAGATGAAGCACGTGCTGGCGGTGTACGCACTCGTGCTGCATCCACTTTCAGAGCGCCGCAGCACTCGTGGGACTGGGACTTCATTGCCGATAGCTCGGCTTGGGACGGTAATCGCTCGTCACCCGTCGCCGTCGTTCACGATGGTCTCCTATCGCCGCCAAAGCAACGTTCGGCGTCGAGAGCGGGACAGTGCACAAGACCGAAGTGTAGCACAAGACTTGGACGAAGACACAAAAGTTGGAGCTACAGACAATGAAGAACTACTGAATCGGTCTACACAACCGATACCTGAGTCGTCTGACAGAGCTGGGTTTGCGATGGCCCAAGCTCTCATGAGCATGGATCCGGAGCGTGCTACTAGTCATTTACAAGTCGACGAGGAATGCGACGGTGCAGCGGCGTCCCAGGCCGACTCCGGAGCGCTTACCGACTTGGGCGTCGCGGACGACGAAGATGAAAACCCTTTTGCGTCCGTTCCGCCTCTGGGCCTGGAGTCGCCTTGCTGCCACTTTTGTTTAGGTCCTCTGGCGGAACCTCCTCACGCCCGCCATGACACGTTGGAGCGTGTACAGATGATGCATCTCGTGCTGCTCTTCATGCGAAACACCCCGCTAGGCGATTTCTCGTTTCGTTTCAATGAGATGGACTCGCGAATTCGTCGTAATTGGTTGTCCAGCCTTTCGCAGCTCGAACAGTTACACCAGGGTGAGGAATCCTCGGCGCGCGAGTTGCTGGCACACATCAGGTCATCATTTTCGCTGGTGCGTTTCGTACCCAGGCGCTCACATTACGACGTTGGACATTCTGAACGCGAGCGAGCGGTGTTACGGTCGTGTGTCAATCTACTGCTCGACGTATTCTCATCGACCCGAGTGCAGCAGATTCTACAGTCAACAAGCGTGGCTCCAGTTGATAGTGGGGAACAGGAGCGCAGAGTTCCCGGGTTGTGTGATCAGTTCGGCCAGTTGGTCGCGGATCTGTTTGATGAACTCTCGAGGCTTTTGGCTCGTCGCTGCGATGCTCGGTCTGCCGTGTTCTCGCGTCACGATGACATACATTATGGGCACGCCGCCATTCCGCATATTGTGGACGATATCCTCTCACTGGCATACGCCGATCCCAAGTATCGACCACTACGTGCCACAGCATCAGCTCTGCTTCTTCGTAAAAACGATGCCTTGGAGACAGCAGCCCGCGGATTGTTCCGAGCGTTCGAGCTTCAGCAGCAGGCGTGCAAATTGCAGCCCGATCCCATTCAACGTTCTGATCGGTGCTCAAGCTCAACTCCAGCAGAGCCCTCACTGGCCCAGCCAAGCGTCAAGCAGGAAGAAGCAGCCCCAAACGTGCCAATCCCTTCAAATGATAGATGGACCCGTCGGTGGTTCTTAGAGCCGGCATCGGTCTCGATCACCCCTGTTTCCTCGCAGATTGACGATAGTGCGCTGTCTCCAGCTACTGACCCCTCCCTGCTGTCGGTCTTGGGACTGATTCGCATCTTTGCCAGCATTGACCTGGCTCTCGAGAGCTCCCAGCTTTCCGTGGGTTCGTCCATGAGGGGCACGGGTCAGGAGAGGACAGTGTTCGTGCTGGATGGGCAAGCGCACCCGATTAAAACCTTGCCGAATGGTGTAGTGGTGGCTGCAGGAGTGGCGCTTTTTGGCGATTGCTGGGGACTGAACGAATACCAGGGCCGCGTGTCCGACGATCGCTTATCGATGGATCTACTTCTGACGATTTTTCCGCTAACGCTTCAGCGGTCAAGGCAAGGCTCGAGTAAAAGTGACAGGGCGTGGTCGGCGCAGCGAATGCACTTGCACGTGGTGCTTGAGGATGCGCGAGACGGTGAAGAAAGTTTCTCGGTATATGCGCAAGTCGCAACAGTCTGGGGTACACCTCCTCCTCAGCATTCTTGGCCGCCCAACGTGCAGAGCGATCTCGAGGTCAACTTATCGTGGTCGCCAACGCTGGAGGTAGTAGCGGCTTTTGCGGGGACTGCATGAGCATCTGTGCGGGGATGGGACGAGCCGATACAGTAGCTATCGTGTGGGACATGGTGCGCTGCTGGCATATTCTCGTCTGTATTGCCGTCTGCATATGTTGCCCCCTCAAGCCACCCACAGTTTTCGAGCGCGGATTGCCGGAAAGTTGGGTGACGTCGCTTTCTTCCAGGAACAGTATGAGGTTTCACTGTAGTAGTACATGTACATCGCATTCGGAGAGAGCCGATCGACCCAAGCGCGATTTGCCGACAGATGAGGCGTCCTCGACCAGCTGAAGATCTTTGGCGGGTACAAAATGGTCGAGCTGCTCAATTTGTTGCGCTCGACTCGTCTTAAAGATGAAGAAGGGAAACCTAAATGCATGCAAGGTGAAGCTTCCAAGCAGAATTCAGTACTCGAGTATAATATTGAATTGGTAAAACTGCTCGTCAGTAATCTTGATTTACATATGACGTTCACCAATAACTAGGGGTTTCGGGAGCTGAGATAGCAAAAATAAAAAAAGACAAAAGCACAGCACATACACGACTTAGGCGCGCCGCACTTGCGGCGCACCAGTCGCCCGCGCTGTGCTTTTATATTATGAGCATCCACAACTACCAGATAATCAGACGTTTTTTTAGTGCAATAACACGCTCACGATATCAATTTGCTTTCTTGCCTCCGTGCTGTTAATAGCCAAGCGTTATAAGTTGCAAGCAGCGCCCACCCAAGCAGACGACTAGTCTTACCTTCGTGCTTCTTTGGGCTCGAGAACTGGAAATGATTCGAATGAAATGAAACTTGATGATGCGATTGATGCTTCTTCATTGATAGAAACCGACTGGGTAATTATTCAGATTACATATTAAGTTTACTTTCATAATATGTCACTATATAATGGATACCTAAACGCATGCGTTACACGCACGGCTTCATGCGACACCGAATTAATCCCCTGCCGGCTGCGCAGTAGCACACCTTATGGTACACTCGCTATTAGAGAATGTAAAACCGGTTTGATCCGGAAAACTAGAGGGTTGGGCTGGTAGCGCTTATTGCAAACTCAATTGTACTGCCGAGCCAATTAGTTGAGGAGGTAGCACAAATACAAACGACAAACGCGACCCGCGCGCGCGACTTAGGCACGCCGCATTTGCGGCGCACCAGTCGCCTGCGCATTGCGTTTTGAACAACAAAACTAACAGTCTGCAACAAGAGGGATGCAAAGTATATGATAACTAAAAAATCCGGTGCCTACCACAGGCTCGTATCCTAGAGATCTAGCGAGATGACCGGAGGTGCAGCAGTGCGCGTCTCTGGAGTAGATAATTAACTAAACCGCAAAAAATCAAATTCAAATTAAAAAAAGTATGCTCATATTCAACTGTCACCGTGAAAGTATTAAAATGGATTATTCCCAGAAAAAGGTTGAGAAGAGTTCTGAAACAACTTGACTTGGCGCCGCGTCTCGAGCCATGCTACGATTCTTCTCACTTTTCAGTTCGTGCTCGACTGCTGCAGTGGCCCCCACCCTCCGCGGGCTCATACTCGCTGCTGTAGCACCGAGCGCGCTGCTGTCAAGAACACTACATGTATCTACCAATCTACCGATCTATCAATTTTACCACGCAACCTATCAACGCGGCTTGCTCGGTCGCTGCGGTGGCCCCCACCCTCCGCGGGCTCATACTAGCTGCCGTGGCACCGAGCGCGCTGCTACGAAGAACTCATCAACTCTACTGTATAATATGCCAAACATTTTTGTGCGTGTAGCCCCTCAAGCTGTCCACTGGGACTACAGCAGCATCTGATACTGCTGTGGACGTCTGATTGGGCAACCGCAGCGAGCGGCATGAAGATCACGGGGGACGACGATGACGGCGTCACCGAAGGAAGTCTGCTCCATTCAGCTCAAGCGCTGAAGGCTGTGCAAACTACTGGGCTGAGAGACTCTACTAGGCCGGCGTTGAAGATTAAATAGGCGGGGCACCGCGATCCCAGAGCTATGCTCAATTGATTAGAGGTTTTAACTAATCAAGACATTTTCAATTCAAAACAGCTTCCATAGACGTTGAAGTAGTTGGTCCCATCCATACTGTAAACGATCACTCTCCTCGCCGATACTTTTCTCAAGTAATGTATCCTGTACATCCTAACACAATAAACCAGATAACATCCAAAACGTTAACGTAAGCTATCATTTAAGCTTCTACCTGCTATATTTCGTATTAAAACCTGTGTAATTAAGTCGATTTTGGTTTTGGATACAAAATATTAGATTTATAAGACCCTTACACTTGGAATTTGTATTGATCCAGTACCTACTTTTTCTGTGGACCACATATTTAAAGCCTCGAATTAATCCCTATTGGGCTTCTCGTACTACATACGTAGCACTACCAGGATAATTAATTCCTGTTGTTCTACCACTACTTGGCTGTTGCTAGCTCACGCCCCTACTTACCTGTTAGCGACCCTGTTCGACTGTCGGTTTTTAACTGGTTTTCAAGTTTGAGAACCTGTTGATCTGAAAACCTGTTGCGGGTGCTCTTTAAATACAAAGCAAACACGTAGCGGTCATCATGTTCGTTGCGAGTGCGAACATGCAATCGCCTGGGCAAACATCTCGTACTAACGTTGGAGGGTCTTCAATCAGGTGCAATCGAACATCAGACCGATAGCGTACAAGATACACCAATACGAAAAATAAAGTGAACTCCAAGCAACCGGAAGTCATGTACAGAGCTGCAGCACGTACCCACGAACGTAGCGCCGCCACGGTACTGTAACATCAGGACATCATTGCGCATCCGAACGAACTGTAACAACTCGAGAAGCACACTTGATCGCTGAGGACCAATGTCCGTCAGCTCGGAGTTCGGCACTCACACACGCAAGCACTTTACGTCTTTGCACTTCAATTAACCAACAAACAACCGCTAGTGTACCAACCTAGCGCCGGTGTGGACACCTCGCTTTGCGACACACGCCGCACCCTTCACGTCGCAGTCCACGCTGCTCGCCTTCACTCCGCAGCACACGCCGCGACTTCGATTCCCAGCTCACACCGCGCGCTGTCACACTGCCGCACGCACTGCTCGCCTTCCTTACAGCAGTAGTCGTTGTCTTTTTCTTTGCAACACTCAAGCTCCTCGTTCGTCGCTCCTGCGCTCCTTGGGTTGCGCGTCAATCGATGATGGTCACGGTCTGCTCCCAACGCGCTCGATGTGGCTGAATGAGCGCAAATCTCAAAGTGCGCTCCGGGGGATGAATGCCAGCGAATCGCAGCGGCGACATTTCTCTCGCACCACTGCTCATCTCTGTGCTTGGTCGCTTTTCTCTCTGCTTGCTCACCGCTCGTCTCTGCTTGACCGCCAACGCGGAGATCCCGTACAGCCGCAATCCGCTCGACTGCAAAGTCGCACCAGTGGTCGTACTGTGGTGCAACCGCGCATCAGACTACGAGATTGCGCTCCGCGTGGACCAAACTCACACTCCGGCATATAGAGGAACCCAACTTGCGCTCCGGCATCGACGAGTACTGCGATCTGATTGTGCTCGCATCGCTATTGCCTGCCGCCCTCATGCGTCCCATGACTCTGTAGTGTCAGAGCCTGCACGCGGTGCGTGGGGTCCGTATCATCTCGGCTGTTTGCTCGGCACGTTGCTGGGGTTGTTACACGCTTTCCTCACGCAGGGTCGTCCTCGACCCTTTCACGACTCCACAGCTTCGCGAACCGCTCAGCAGTGAGCCATCGGCGTCTGCTGCGTAGGGTGCGGACACGGCCGGGCGTTCTGACTTTGGGCTGACTGGGCTGCGTTTCCACCTCGAACTCTAGCACATACCGTCCTGCTCGATTTCTCCGACGTCGTCTCCTTACTTCGATAGCAGGACCCCAGCGAAGTTTCCTA
This sequence comes from Phytophthora melonis, assembly GCA_024211575.1. Lineage (NCBI taxonomy): Eukaryota > Oomycota > Peronosporomycetes > Peronosporales > Peronosporaceae > Phytophthora > Phytophthora melonis. Next base: position 1,231,342 of record JAMXKT010000045.1, read on the forward strand.
CGACTGGCGCTGGCAGACGTTGTGATTTCGCTGTTCGTGCGCGAGCTGCAAACACGTACACTTCTTCGCCACCGGAAACAGTTGGATCGTTCGTCACAGGTCCTTGTTCAGCCGAGTCAGTTACATCGACGTCACGTGACATCGGCAAAGCATCTGCAGTATCAGCCCGCACTGTAGCAGCCGCATCACGCTCCTGCCGGGCGTCTTCATCTCCAATACCAGTAGCAGACAACGCCGCACGAAAGCTACCGTCGGGAATCAGCGCCGCTAAGCTGCTATCACTCCGCCCTTCGTCTTCGGGTTCCACCTCTTCGTTGTCCAAATCCGTGATGATGTCAGCTGCCATAACTGGGAGTTGGTCAGGTGAGCAATAGTAATTCACCATAAAGCTGCTGTGTACAACGATAGTGTCATCACCTTCGTCACGATCCCGACGCTGCACCAAGAAGTTGTCGTATCCGGCCGGTCCGATGACCTCGACCGGTCCAAGCCATCGATGCACAAACTTCGTCATGCCACGTCCGCGAGGTGGTTTGTAGATCCAGACCAGATCTCCCGGTCTAAACTTGCGGTGCTGCCGTACCTGACGATTGTAGTACACAGCTTGGCGGCATTGCTTGCGCAGGGTTGCATATCGGGCGGCCGTGAAAGCTGCACGCATGCTCGCCAGTAGCCGATCGTGATACACGTGTACTTCCCCGACCTCGGTGACTCGATCCCGCCGCAGTAACTCGTTCGGTGAACGCAGTTTTCGGCCCATCATTAGTTCGTTCGGAGAGATGTGAGTCGTCGTCTGCGTTGCCGAATTGTACGCGTAGCCGAAGCTCGAAACCCACTCATCCCAGCCATCTTGTGTCTCGGAGATGCTGACCCCGTCCTTCCAGGTTCTATTGAACCTCTCTACGAGACCTACGAGCTGTGGTCGATACGGGACTGGGTTTGTTTGCTTCGCTTGCAGCAGTTCCACCAGCGTATGAACAACTTCCCCTGTCAGTTCTGGGGCCCCATCCGTTAGTAGCTCTCGAAATGGACCAAATCGCTGCACGACTTGCCGCATAATGAAGGTCGCCACTCGTTCGGCTGTATGGTTCTCCACAGGTACCGCCACGGCATACCGTGTGACGCACTCTACGGCAGCGAGTACATAGCGATTGCCATTCTTCGTGATTGGGAATGGACCTGCGCCGTCCAGTGCCCATCGGTCGCCCACGTCGCCTCCATTCAAGCTGCGGAGAGGTGGGATCACTTGCCTTGGGCGAGCTTTCCGCGAGCCGCACTCCTGGCAGTTCCGTACCCACACCTCAATGGTTCGGTTCATGTCGGGCCACCAGTACACTTGACGAATTCGGTTTCTGGTCTGCTTAGTACGAAGGTGCCCGGCCCAGATCGAGTCATGGTACTCCTTATACACGACTGGCCACAGTGATGGCGGCTGCACAATTCTTCGCCCATCCGAAGTGTTGATCACCACCAGCCCGTACATCTTTGTGTCTTCTTCTTGCCTTTGTAAGCGCCTGCTGAGACCAGTCCCTGAACCAACTTGCTGCATTGCTGTTCCTTCACGATTTCTTCGTCCGTCAGCTGCAGAGACATAGGTGGCCGCTCCCTTCGATCGCTCTCCACTGTTGCCTGTCCAGCGTACACCGGGGCTCTCGACAGTGCGTCTGCGACTACGTTGGATAGCCCGGAACGATACTCAACATCAAAGTCGTATTCCGGCAAGGTCAGAGACCATCGGTGTAGCCTTCCGCTCAAGTCTTTGGACCGCATCAGCCATGTCAGCGCCGCATGGTCTGTACGGACCGTGAATCTCCTGCCATACAGATATGGGCGAAACAGCTTCACCGACCACACGACTGCGAAACACTCCCATTCCGTGATAGCATACTTGGCTTGTGCGGGACTGTTCACTTTGCTGGCATACGCTATTGGCTGCAACCCATGCCCAAAGTCCTGCATGAGGCAGGCGCCTAAGCCGATAGTACTGGCATCTGTCTCGAGCACGAATGGGCGCTTAAAGCCAGGATACATCAACAGAGGCCGCGTGATGAGCACTTCCTTCACTCGATCAAACGCCGTTTGTTCTTCATTACCCCACCGCCATGGCTCATTCTTCCGAAGTAACTTCGTTAACCCCAGTGGGACCTTTGGTAGGATAAATGGAAGGACAAAAATGCCTTTTATCTTGATATCAGTATAGTGTACCACAAAATTTATCCTATAGGATAAATTTTGTGGTACACTATAGTGAAGCCAAGCTTATTCTATTTTTATCCTACGCTTGGAAGGATCAAAGGTCTCACTGGGGTTAACGGAGCCAACATACTTCCGAAACCAGAGATAAACATTCGATAATATCCAGCCATGTGAACGTATCGCTTCACCTCAACGGCATCCCGGGGCACAGGAAAGTCACGCACCGACTTCACCAGCGCCTCCAGTGGTCGAACGCCCTCCGGGGTTAGATCATGGCCGAGGTAGTGAATGTGTGTCGTCGTGAACTCGCACTTCTTCAGATTGAGCGTCAACCCGGCGTCTTCCAGACGCTGCAACACCATAGCTAGATCCACGATGTGCTCTTCTAGCGATCCTTTCGAAAAGACTACGATGTCATCCAGGTGCACAAGGCACGACTGCCACGTTAGGCCACGCAGTACGCAGTTCATCATTCGCTGGAAGGTGCTCGGCGCGTTCATTAGTCCAAAAGGCATTTGTACGAAACGAAAGAGACCTTGCTTCGTGGTGAATGCTGTCTTGTCCCTGTCGTCTAGCGCTACCGCGATCTGCCAATAACCCTTCTTTAGGTCCAGGGTCGTGAAGAAGCGCGCACCTCCTATGGACCTCTTCACCACGTACGCGCTGCGGCTGCCGCTGGCCATGGACTCGGTCATGGACGACCCGACGGTCAAGAGCACGCAGACCGGGGGCAGCCCCTCGCTGGCGGGCAAGTCGTACCTCGAGGTGCTGGACGTGATCGTGCGGGAGGCGCGCAAGCGCAAGTCAATCCGAGGAAGGGGGTACGCATCCCGCTTGGTGATGGCGTTTAGTGCCCGGTAGTCGACACAGAAGCGAACTTCCCCGTTCTTTTTGCGCACCAGGACAATAAGGAAGCCCCACGCGCCATTCGACTCCTCGATAATTCCGGCCTGTTTCATCTCACGTACATTTGTTTCCACCAATGTGTCCTCCTCATGAGCTTGGCGTCTTCATTTCAGCATGATTGGTCGATGCTCCCCCGTGTCGATGTGATGCTCCACGCCTGTTGTTGCTACTGGTGGGCAGTCACCTTCAGTCACCTTTATCCTTGACAGAACTTCGAAAAGCCCTGAGCAGCGACTTCACCAAGTTACGATCTTTCTCCTTCTCAACGCCAATGTGTAGCTCGTCTTCGTTCTCCAGAGGTTCACTGACGTCGCCCAAACTAGACAGCCACTCCTGCACCTTGGGTCGCTCGAAAGCATAATGTATTTTCAGGACTTCCAGCTCATCCGAGAGAGGAATCCAGGTCCCTAGAGCTTGCTTGGCAGGGAGATGAAGTCGCCCGCCACCTACAGCTAGCACCGGTACTCAAACCTCGCCACCATGGACTATTGTCACTGTAGGTGAAAGCAGCATGTTTCCACGACCACAGGGAGCCGGTATGAACAGACCGGTTTCCCCATCAGGAGCAGGCACGGCGAGCGCAATGTTCCGTACAGTCTGTGCATTGGTCTTCCACTTGCGACGCGTACGAACCATCGCTGTCCGCACCCGATTGGTTCCTTTGCTTGCAGTGCGGAACGGCACGATTCCTTTCCTTCGACGTACCGCATCTCGTTGGTCGTGAAGTCCAACACAGCGCCATGGAGCACCGTATAGTCAACTCCAACCAAAAAGTCGTCACCAAATCCGTCAACAACACACGCATCGACGTTAATGCGTTGTCCATAAGCATTCCGCAACGTGAAGCGGTACAGACCAAGAACAACCAGCTCGGCTCCGCCGATACCTTCCACTGACTGCGTAGGTGCTCGCCGGTGTAGCCGCTCTCCCAACTTCACCCAGAATTTACCAGCAATATAATAACGAGCACTCGAATCCAACTTCACCATTTTGCGCTTATCCTTGACAGTCACCACGGCTGTGGGCAGACCGTCCTCGCTACTCAATGCTCCGACCATAGCAACTTCACATCTCGCGCGATTGATCTGCTGGTCCTTCGTGTTTGATGATGTTGCCTTCCTTGTAGACTTGGTTGGTCCGCGTTGAGGAAGACCGCTCGTAGCAACGCCAGCACGTGGGGTTGAGGCATTCAACACCTCCTCCAGCAACACATCACTCTTCTCTTCCGCCCTACTGCCGTCTTCACTTCCCTCTTCCTCATCTGCGGTTCGACCGCCATTCAACACGCCTTCCTCAGCACCGTGTATCACTTCCTCACTCACCCCCACTGCGACACGATCACTCGATATGCGCTCTTGGTCAGCGACTGACATGTTGATGCCAGGGCCTGGCCTGTTTACTCTACTCAACCAGACCCTGTTCTCTTCAGCATGCACCTCATTGCTCCGCGCAGTCTCTTTCCCGATCTTCTCCTCCATCTCCTCCTTCGCGCTTGGCACCTTGGTGACTGCCGCAAAACATGACGCGTCGGGTGCACTCAGTGCGATTGGACAACGCGTCGGCACGTTGCTGTCCTCCCGCTTACTGGATGCCGTTGTCGCGCCCATTGATGACGTACTTCCTGGGGAGAGGCCCATACCCGACTGCAGATCTCCCCTCACTATAGCCGCGGGGCGTTTCCCTGACGCTTGACCTCTCGGGCTTTCAACTTGGCTTCATTCTTGGCACGTGCTTCCGGGTCGGGACACGCCCTCGCGATGTGGCCTAACAACCCGCACGCATAACATTCAAACTGACCATCTGCATTCTTGTACCGTAAAGAGCCGTCCCGACGAGTCACCCCAGCCCCCTTCCCTTTCGTTTCGGTGCGCTGGCGCTTGATGTTCGGTTGATCGCTCCTGTCGTCTACAATGTTTTCTCTTTTCACGGGGAGCACTCGAGCCCGCTTAGTTGTCCGCCCAGCAGTAGCTGTAGTCTGCGCTGGTACGACGTCTGCGTCGTCGTCACGGCACTGGGCTCAGGCACTCACATCCAGTCATTGTACGTGAAGCCAGGTGGCTTCTGCCACATACCTTGCGTAGCATGGTGGATTCCGTTAGGATTCGCGAGGACGGGTGCCCTCACACGTTCAGACAATGGCTGGTCCCCGAACGGATACGGTATCATCGAAGTGAACGCCGGATCACGATCGATCGCTGTTGGCTGTGTCGCGGGTGTCGAGACCTGGAGCTGAGCAGCAGGAGCTAACCCTGGTGGGCCCTTCCAGTTCCGGATCCCCAGTGGGGGCGGGTCCACGCTGTTCCACGACTGTCCCATCATCTGCAGTCCTTGTGCCACGTTCCACTGCTCGACGCCGTGCCGAGTGGCGAGTCGGGCCGCCTCAGCAAGCGACTTGGGGTGCTGCAGGTCGACGAGAGAGCCCGTAGTGTGGTCAATTCCTTCCAGGAAGTACCCGATCAGCTCAGTGTCACCAATGTTGTTTGCACCTTCCGCTAGTCGTCTCAACGCGGCAGCATAGTCCATGTACGTTTCACCAGGGGACCAACTCCTCAACGCCAGGAGACGGGATATGCGGGCGTCGCGTTCATGTCGGCCAAAACGTAGTCGTAATTCGCTAAAGAGTTTCGCTGGGGTCTTGTCCGTGTCGGCCAGCGTCTTGTTGAGCTCGTTGAACCAACGCATACCAGTTGGGGTCTTAATCTTGTGGCCGATCAATCCAAATAGAATACGCTCATCCCATGGTTCCGGACTCGTATCCATCAGCTTCATGGTTTCTAAAGCAGACTCGACGGACCCAATCCACGTCTCCGCAGACATATCCGGTGACGGCGTATACTCGGGGATGTGGAGATCACTGCCGCTGTGCATTTGTTGATAGTGACGAACCCGGGGTAGGAGGCCACGACCACACAGCAGGCATCGTCTGCATGTACGGGTGGGAGGAATATCCGTAGCCCATGCCCCATGGTGGCATGCCATCGGTCGGCGAGATGCCTGACCCCGGTACTTGCCGTTGAGGGGGCCTTGGGAGTCCAGCACTTGGGTATCTCGACCAGGAACCTGGTACCGGCATTTGAGCAGCCTCCGCGCGGCTTGTACCGGTTGCGTCGCCCGGTTCCGACGCGAAGAAAGCAGCACGACCTTCGCTCCCAGGCAACTGCACGCTTGGTGGGTGGGATGGTCCTTCGTCCGCCGCGCTACCGGTGCCTGTCGTCACCTGTGCCGTCGAGGGCGCCGCCTGAACGTCCGTAGGTGCTGGGATTGTCGACGTAGTAGCTGGAGCTGACGAAGCTGTCGCTGACGAAGCAGTGTTAATCGAGGGTGCAGGATCAGAGATGTTGGGAACACCTGGTGACGTCGACGCCTCTCCACCCAGGCCTTGTCCGCTGGGTTCCCGTCTGCGTCGCGTTGGTAGTTCGCCGGCCAGCACTTCCATCGAAACCGGAATTGAACCGTGCGATCGTGTAAGGCGGCTGCTTGGTCGAGTGTTGGTAGGTGCCATGTTGTCCATAGTGTTCGTGCCCGCGGAGCCAGTATAATAAGATGGCCCCTGTATGACCACCCTGTAACAACTCGAGAAGCACACTTGATCGCTGAGGACCAATGTCCGTCAGCTCGGAGTTCGGCACTCACACACGCAAGCACTTTACGTCTCCGCACTTCAATTAACCAACAAACAATCGCTAGTGTACCAATCTAGCGCCGGTGTGGACACCTCGCTTTGCGACACACGCCGCACCCTTCACGTCGCAGTCCACGCTGCTCGCCTTCACTCCGCAGCACACGCCGCGACTTCGATTCCCAGCTCACACCGCGCGCTGTCACACTGCCGCACGCACTGCTCGCCTTCCTTACAGCAGTAGTCGTTGTCTTTTTCTTTGCAACACTCAAGCTCCTCGTTCGTCGCTCCTGCGCTCCTTGGGTTGCGCGTCAATCGATGATGGTCACGGTCTGCTCCCAACGCGCTCGATGTGGCTGAATGAGCGCAAATCTCAAAGTGCGCTCCGGGGGATGAATGCCAGCGAATCGCAGCGGCGACATTTCTCTCGCACCACTGCTCATCTCTGTGCTTGGTCGCTTTTCTCTCTGCTTGCTCACCGCTCGTCTCTGCTTGACCGCCAACGCGGAGATCCCGTACAGCCGCAATCCGCTCGACTGCAAAGTCGCACCAGTGGTCGTACTGTGGTGCAACCGCGCATCAGACTACGAGATTGCGCTCCGCGTGGACCAAACTCACACTCCGGCATATAGAGGAACCCAACTTGCGCTCCGGCATCGACGAGTACTGCGATCTGATTGTGCTCGCATCGCTATTGCCTGCCGCCCTCATGCGTCCCATGACTCTGTAGTGTCAGAGCCTGCACTCGGTGCGTGGGGTCCGTATCATCTCGGCTGTTTGCTCGGCACGTTGCTGGGGTTGTTACACGCTTTCCTCACGCAGGGTCGTCCTCGACCCTTTCACGACTCCACAGCTTCGCGAACCGCTCAGCAGTGAGCCATCGGCGTCTGCTGCGTAGGGTGCGGACACGGCCGGGCGTTCTGACTTTGGGCTGACTGGGCTGCGTTTCCACCTCGAACTCTAGCACATACCGTCCTGCTCGATTTCTCCGACGTCGTCGTCTCCTTACTTCGATAGCAGGACCCCAGCGAAGTTTCCTACGACTGGCGCTGGCAGACGTTGTGATTTCGCTGTTCGTGCGCGAGCTGCAAACACGTACACTTCTTCGCCACCGGAAACAGTTGGATCGTTCGTCACAGGTCCTTGTTCAGCCGAGTCAGTTACATCGACGTCACGTGACATCGGCAAAGCATCTGCAGTATCAGCCCGCACTGTAGCAGCCGCATCACGCTCCTGCCGGGCGTCTTCATCTCCAATACCAGTAGCAGACAACGCCGCACGAAAGCTACCGTCGGGAATCAGCGCCGCTAAGCTGCTATCACTCCGCCCTTCGTCTTCGGGTTCCACCTCTTCGTTGTCCAAATCCGTGATGATGTCAGCTGCCATAACTGGGAGTTGGTCAGGTGAGCAATAGTAATTCACCATAAAGCTGCTGTGTACAACGATAGTGTCATCACCTTCGTCACGATCCCGACGCTGCACCAAGAAGTTGTCGTATCCGGCCGGTCCGATGACCTCGACCGGTCCAAGCCATCGATGCACAAACTTCGTCATGCCACGTCCGCGAGGTGGTTTGTAGATCCAGACCAGATCTCCCGGTCTAAACTTGCGGTGCTGCCGTACCTGACGATTGTAGTACACAGCTTGGCGGCATTGCTTGCGCAGGGTTGCATATCGGGCGGCCGTGAAAGCTGCACGCATGCTCGCCAGTAGCCGATCGTGATACACGTGTACTTCCCCGACCTCGGTGACTCGATCCCGCCGCAGTAACTCGTTCGGTGAACGCAGTTTTCGGCCCATCATTAGTTCGTTCGGAGAGATGTGAGTCGTCGTCTGCGTTGCCGAATTGTACGCGTAGCCGAAGCTCGAAACCCACTCATCCCAGCCATCTTGTGTCTCGGAGATGCTGACCCCGTCCTTCCAGGTTCTATTGAACCTCTCTACGAGACCTACGAGCTGTGGTCGATACGGGACTGGGTTTGTTTGCTTCGCTTGCAGCAGTTCCACCAGCGTATGAACACCTCCCCTGTCAGTTCTGGGGCCCCATCCGTTAGTAGCTCTCGAAATGGACCAAATCGCTGCACGACTTGCCGCATAATGAAGGTCGCCACTCGTTCGGCTGTATGGTTCTCCACAGGTACCGCCACGGCATACCGTGTGACGCACTCTACGGCAGCGAGTACATAGCGATTGCCATTCTTCGTGATTGGGAATGGACCTGCGCCGTCCAGTGCCCATCGGTCGCCCACGTCGCCTCCATTCAAGCTGCGGAGAGGTGGGATCACTTGCCTTGGGCGAGCTTTCCGCGAGCCGCACTCCTGGCAGTTCCGTACCCACACCTCAATGGTTCGGTTCATGTCGGGCCACCAGTACACTTGACGAATTCGGTTTCTGGTCTGCTTAGTACGAAGGTGCCCGGCCCAGATCGAGTCATGGTACTCCTTATACACGACTGGCCACAGTGATGGCGGCTGCACAATTCTTCGCCCATCCGAAGTGTTGATCACCACCAGCCCGTACATCTTTGTGTCTTCTTCTTGCCTTTGTAAGCGCCTGCTGAGACCAGTCCCTGAACCAACTTGCTGCATTGCTGTTCCTTCACGATTTCTTCGTCCGTCAGCTGCAGAGACATAGGTGGCCGCTCCCTTCGATCGCTCTCCACTGTTGCCTGTCCAGCGTACACCGGGGCTCTCGACAGTGCGTCTGCGACTACGTTGGATAGCCCGGAACGATACTCAACATCAAAGTCGTATTCCGGCAAGGTCAGAGACCATCGGTGTAGCCTTCCGCTCAAGTCTTTGGAAGTTGTTCCCATACAAATCCGAAGTCATATCGCTTTGTACAGGCTTTCCCTTACTATAGGATTTTGTATTGGGATGGGGGGTCCTAATTTGTGTCGACTTGGCAGAAACAGTTTTTGTATGTGATCTAACACATAGAGTGCAAAAACGCGAGTGTTAGCGCATACCTGATCTTTCCTAGCGTGTTTTGCAGCTAGCCTCGAAACCGCACCTTAAAAATAATCAATATTGACCGAGTTATGAGAACTTATCGAGGTGGTCCTATCATTTTGGTGCGCACTGTAAATATCACCCGTTTGATCCGCAATCCGGATTCAAAACCGGATTCGATTCGGATTAAATCCAGATAAACCGGTTTGAGCCCGATTGCACATTTATGCATTTATACAATAATATCTTTCACATCTGATTCAAAATAATATCCATAAACGCCAGTTATCGATTTCTAGAGGACGCATGACGCAAGGCAATTGGATGAAAGTCAAAGATTATGTTCAATTATAATGCTACATTGGAACTGAAATATTATAATATAATAAGACGGTTTCAAACGAAATGATGCTCAGGCGCCATGTGAAGTTTTCGAGATAATCGCGTTTGAAGTTGACCAATCAATTTTCGGAAATAACCGGACATCAAAATTTCAAAAGTGAAAACACACATACAAAGAGTAAAAATACTCTTATTCGAACGCTTTTAGCGCAAGCTTTCCGGTAATATACCATACGTTAAAATGGAAAAAAATATTGAGGTCACACGCCCCAAATAAAATCGGGAAATTAGGGGGTCCGAAAATGGAGATAATTTTTCTAGACCGGTGTCACTCCGCGAGTTCTCAACATTTCGGATGGTTCGATAGCTTAAACGACGCACAAGACACGCCTCTTTCGATTGCTGCGGTTAAATCGCGATTTGTACTTAGGTTCGTAAGCATCATTTCGTTTGAAACCGTCTCATATTGGATTATACTGGGATCTGGGATCGGAAGCGACGAAGTGCTGATAGCCCAGCCCACACAATATTAATTCGGGCGCTGTCCCCCCCCCCCCCCCCCGCCCAATCGACACCGGTGATGAACCCGTAAAATGTCTTAGGTCAATTTACAGTAAGTGATGTCGATTGACCGAGTGTTTAGAATTCTCAAGAATGACGGAAGCTGGTCAGTTCATTTGCAAATTCGTCGAGTCAAGATTCGTTTTATTGATTCTACTCTAAAATCGGTTGTAAGTCGTGACCATAGTGGTGGTACATTGCCCGTGGAGCGTGCGGATTGAGTTTATCAATGGCGGGCAAAGGTGTGCCAAACCGCTCCTATCCCAGCCTCCGCGTAGCCCTAGTATCCGTGGTATGTCAAAGATGACCCCTCTTGACATCTAACTGGTACATCTCTATGAAACCGGTACGACTCCGGTGGCGCACTGAGCACTCCAAAAGGCTTATATGCGTGGGCAGCCTGAACCGGTATGGAAACGGTGCCGCCCTGGGCCTCCAAAAGGGTTTTATGCGTGGGCAGTCTGAACCAGTGTGCTACCGATGATACTGGTATGAATCAATATCTAGAGGATTGGGCTGGTAGCGCTGTCATTCAATGAGTTGCCTCAACGCAGTAACTATCACGTCTATTATTCAATTTTGGTAATACCGCGAGGATGTTGTAGTACGACTTTGCGTGATCGCTGCGTGAACGAGTCCAATTTCTGGACTCGTTCACGCAGCGATCACGCAAAGTCGTTCTCGCCTGCGTCGTCGCGGACGACAGCAAGTCCTTGGGCCCAGCCAGGTTGGCATTCCGTCAAGCACGGCGGTCTTGCCTCGTCATCTATCTTGAGATTATGCGGGCGAGTCTTCGTCAAGAGTCCCTTGGTCATGAAATCAGCGAGATGGTTCTTGGACTCAACGTAGTCAAGTTCCACAACACCACTCGTGATCTTCTCGCGGATGAAGTGATATCGGATGTCGATGTGCTTGGTGCGAGCTTGGTAGCCCACATTCTTCGCCAGCGCCATGACACCTTGGTTGTCCTCGTAGATCACCATAGGTCCATCCTGCTGCGCACCCAAACCCTTGAGTAGTAGTCGCATCCACACCACCTCCTTCACACATTCGCTGAGAGCCATGTACTCCGCCTCAGTCGAGCTCAGCGCGACTATCTTCTGAAAAGTCGAGCGCCAAACCACGGGAGCACCACACATCATCAGCATCATTCCACTAACCGAGCGTCTGTCGGCGCGGTTGACAGCCCAGTCGGCGTCCGAGTATGCGACGAGCTCCGTGCCAAGCAATCCATCGTAGACGATTCGAGATTCTTGCTCTTCAATAGGTACCGTACCACACGGATACCAGCATCCCAGTGCTTCTCACCAGGGTTCTCCAGAAAACGACTCAGCTTGGCCACTGCAGCTGAAATGTCCGGTCGAGTTCCACACACCAGGTGCATCAGACTTCCCACAAGAGAGCGATACGGCTTCAACTTCATCTTGGCCTTGTCCTCCTCGGTTTGGGGTTCGTCCGCCTTGGTCAACTGCACACTTGGGCCAAGTGGAGTCAGGCACGGTTTCGCATTCTCCTGGCTGAACTTCTTGATTATTGAAGCGGTGTACGCCCGCTGGCAGATGCCCAGCGTCTTGGCCTCCATGTCGTAGTCGATCTCGATGCCAAGGATAAATCGAGCGCGTCCGAGGTCCTTGATGCGAAACTTGTCCGCGATGCCTGCCTTCACCGAGTCAATGATGGTCCGCTGGCGAGATGCAATTAGCATGTCATCGGCGTAAAGACACACAATGCACTTGTCGGCACCAGCATCACTCGTGTAGACACAAGGGTCGCATCGGCAGCTCGAAATCCCATGCTCTTGAGATGCGCGTCGATCGTCCCGTTCCATACGCGAGACGCTTTCTTGAGTCCATACAAGCTCTGCAACAGCAGACAGACGACGTCATCGACACCTTGAGCTTCAGCCAAATCCACGAGTTCTCGAAGTCCTTCAAGCAACACCATGTAGATTTCTTCTTCCAGCTTGCCATACAGGAACGCCGTGTCGATGTCACACTGGTCGATCTCCATCCCATCGGCGCAGCACTTCGCAAGTTTCGCGCGGATAGAGTTCAGGTACACAACGGCGAGTAGGTCTCTTCGTAGTCGATCCCATGACGCTGCGAGTACCCCTTGGCCACGAGACGAGCCTTGTACCGAACGACTCTCCCCATCTCATCGCGCTTCAACGCGAACACCCAGCGGTAGCCAGTAGCACGCTGGTGTTTGGGCTTGGGCGCCAACTTCCATGTCTTGTTGGTCATCAGCGACTTGAGCTCACTAGCAATCGCTGCCTTCCATTGGGCACGATACTCACTCGTAATCGTCTCTCACTACGTCCTCGGTACCTCCTCCGTTGCTGCCATCACCATTCCACCATGAACGGTGAGCTGGTTGTCGTCCGACTTGGCACGGCCTAACGCTCTATTTTCAAATTAGGGCGTTGTAATCGAGTTTTCAAAATTAGACATTGCAGTAATATTAGTTATATATATATATATATCGTACCGTTGCCTCTCATATATTTTGCAAATAATGGGAAAAATCATACAAATAATATTAATAAATAAGTTTTTTTAGAGCCAAATTCATGGAATTCGCCAAAGATCTTGGTGTATTTGATTCGATTTTTTTCGATTCTGGAAAACACACACAGAGAGATGGTTCCGAAGTGCCAGATGAGAACTAAAGCGTAAATGTGCGAAAAAGTTACACACTTGCATAGTTTCGCATGAATGGAGTTCAGGTACACAACCGGCGAGTAGGTCTCCTCGTAGTCGATCCCATGACGCTGCGAGTACCCCTTGGCCACGAGACGAGCCTTGTACCGAACTCTCCGCGTCTCATCGCGCTTCAACGCGAACACCCAGCGGTAGCCAGTAGCACGCTGGTGTTTGGGCTTGGGCGCCAACTTCCATGTCTTGTTGGTCATCAGCGACTTGAGCTCACTAGCAATCGCTGCCTTCCAGTGGGCACGATACTCACTCGTAATCGTCTCTCACTACGTCCTTGGTACCTCCTCCGTTGCTGCCATCACCATTCCACCATGAACGGTGAGCTGGTTGTCGTCCGACTTGGCACGGCCTTGGTCCACTGGTCCACCCTCTGACGCTTGGTCCTGATCTCTGACGGCGCAATGACTTGCTGCTTGCGAGCTCCGGGCTCCTCCGGATCGTTGGTCTCTTCGATATGACGAGCCCGCGACCGAGCAAACATCAGATGAGTAACGTATAATACATATTAGTACGCGGCGTTATATTATTATGCAACGCTCTATTTTCAAATTAGGGCGTTGTAATCGAGTTTTCAAAATTAGACATTGCAGTAATATTAGTTATATATATATATATATATATCGTACCGTTGCCTCTCATATATTTTGCAAATAATAGGAAAAATCATACAAATAATATTAATAAATAAGTTTTTTTAGAGCCAAATTCATGGAATTCGCCAAAGATCTTGGTGTATTTGATTCGATTTTTTTCGATTCTGGAAAACACACACAGAGAGATGGTTCCGAAGTGCCAGATGAGAACTAAAGCGTAGATGTGCGAAAAAGTTACACACTTGCATAGTTTCGCATGAATGGAGTTCAGGTACACAACCGGCGAGTAGGTCTCCTCGTAGTCGATCCCATGACGCTGCGAGTACCCCTTGGCCACGAGACGAGCCTTGTACCGAACTCTCCGCGTCTCATCGCGCTTCAACGCGAACACCCAGCGGTAGCCAGTAGCACGCTGGTGTTTGGGCTTGGGCGCCAACTTCCATGTCTTGTTGGTCATCAGCGACTTGAGCTCACTAGCAATCGCTGCCTTCCAGTGGGCACGATACTCACTCGTAATCGTCTCTCACTACGTCCTTGGTACCTCCTCCGTTGCTGCCATCACCATTCCACCATGAACGGTGAGCTGGTTGTCGTCCGACTTGGCACGGCCTTGGTCCACTGGTCCACCCTCTGACGCTTGGTCCTGATCTCTGACGGCGCAATGACTTGCTGCTTGCGAGCTCCGGGCTCCTCCGGATCGTTGGTCTCTTCGATATGACGAGCCCGCGACCGAGCAAACATCAGATGAGTAACGTATAATACATATTAGTACGCGGCGTTATATTATTATGCAACGCTCTATTTTCAAATTAGGGCGTTGTAATCGAGTTTTCAAAATTAGACATTGCAGTAATATTAGTTATATATATATCGTACCGTTGCCTCTCATATATTTTGCAAATAATAGGAAAAATCATACAAATAATATTAATAAATAAGTTTTTTTAGAGCCAAATTCATGGAATTCGCCAAAGATCTTGGTGTATTTGATTCGATTTTTTTCGATTCTGGAAAACACACACAGAGATATGGTTCCGAAGTGCCAGATGAGAACTAAAGCGTAGATGTGCGAAAAAGTTACACACTTGCATAGTTTCGCATGAATGGAGTTCAGGTACACAACCGGCGAGTAGGTCTCCTCGTAGTCGATCCCATGACGCTGCGAGTACCCCTTGGCCACGAGACGAGCCTTGTACCGAACTCTCCGCGTCTCATCGCGCTTCAACGCGAACACCCAGCGGTAGCCAGTAGCACGCTGGTGTTTGGGCTTGGGCGCCAACTTCCATGTCTTGTTGGTCATCAGCGACTTGAGCTCACTAGCAATCGCTGCCTTCCAGTGGGCACGATACTCACTCGTAATCGTCTCTCACTACGTCCTTGGTACCTCCTCCGTTGCTGCCATCACCATTCCACCATGAACGGTGAGCTGGTTGTCGTCCGACTTGGCACGGCCTTGGTCCACTGGTCCACCCTCTGACGCTTGGTCCTGATCTCTGACGGCGCAATGACTTGCTGCTTGCGAGCTCCGGGCTCCTCCGGATCGTTGGTCTCTTCGATATGACGAGCCCGCGACCGAGCAATCATCAGATGAGTAACGTATAATACATATTAGTACGCGGCGTTATATTATTATGCAACGCTCTATTTTCAAATTAGGGCGTTGTAATCGAGTTTTCAAAATTAGACATTGCAGTAATATTAGTTATATATATATCGTACCGTTGCCTCTCATATATTTTGCAAATAATGGGAAAAATCATACAAATAATATTAATAAATAAGTTTTTTTAGAGCCAAATTCATGGAATTCGCCAAAGATCTTGGTGTATTTGATTCGATTTTTTTCGATTCTGGAAAACACACACAGAGAGATGGTTCCGAAGTGCCAGATGAGAACTAAAACGTAAATGTGCGAAAAAGTTACACACTTGCATAGTTTCGCATGAATGGAGTTCAGGTACACAACCGGCGAGTAGGTCTCCTCGTAGTCGATCCCATGACGCTGCGAGTACCCCTTGGCCACGAGACGAGCCTTGTACCGAACTCTCCGCGTCTCATCGCGCTTCAACGCGAACACCCAGCGGTAGCCAGTAGCACGCTGGTGTTTAGCTTGGGCGCCAACTTCCATGTCTTGTTGGTCATCAGCGACTTGAGCTCACTAGCAATCGCTGCCTTCCATTGGGCACGATACTCACTCGTAATCGTCTCTCACTACGTCCTTGGTACCGCCTCCGTTGCTGCCATCACCATTCCACCATGAACGGTGAGCTGGTTGTCGTCCGACTTGGCACGGCCTTGGTCCACTGGTCCACCCTCTGACGCTTGGTCCTGATCTCTGACGGCGCAATGACTTGCTGCTTGCGAGCTCCGGGCTCCTCCGGATCGTTGGTCTCTTCGATATGACGAGCCCGCGACCGAGCAATCATCAGATGAGTAACGTATAATACATATTAGTACGCGGCGTTATATTATTATGCAACGCTCTATTTTCAAATTAGGGCGTTGTAATCGAGTTTTCAAAATTAGACATTGCAGTAATATTAGTTATATATATATCGTACCGTTGCCTTTCATATATTTTGCAAATAATGGGAAAAATCATACAAATAATATTAATAAATAAGTTTTTTTAGAGCCAAATTCATGGAATTCGCCAAAGATCTTGGTGTATTTGATTCGATTTTTTTCGATTCTGGAAAACACACACAGAGAGATGGTTCCGAAGTGCCAGATGAGAACTAAAGCGTAAATGTGCGAAAAAGTTACACACTTGCATAGTTTCGCATGAATGGAGTTCAGGTACACAACCGGCGAGTAGGTCTCCTCGTAGTCGATCCCATGACGCTGCGAGTACCCCTTGGCCACGAGACGAGCCTTGTACCGAACTCTCCGCGTCTCATCGCGCTTCAACGCGAACACCCAGCGGTAGCCAGTAGCACGCTGGTGTTTGGGCTTGGGCGCCAACTTCCATGTCTTGTTGGTCATCAGCGACTTGAGCTCACTAGCAATCGCTGCCTTCCAGTGGGCAACGATACTCACTCGTAATCGTCTCTCACTACGTCCTTGGTACCTCCTCCGTTGCTGCCATCAGCATTCCACCATGAACGGTGAGCTGGTTGTCGTCCGACTTGGCACGGCCTTGGTCCACTGGTCCACCCTCTGACGCTTGGTCCTGATCTCTGACGGCGCAATGACTTGCTGCTTGCGAGCTCCGGGCTCCTCCGGATCGTTGGTCTCTTCGATATGACGAGCCCGCGACCGAGCAAACATCAGATGAGTAACGTATAATACATATTAGTACGCGGCGTTATATTATTATGCAACGCTCTATTTTCAAATTAGGGCGTTGTAATCGAGTTTTCAAAATTAGACATTGCAGTAATATTAGTTATATATATATATATATCGTACCGTTGCCTCTCATATATTTTGCAAATAATAGGAAAAATCATACAAATAATATTAATAAATAAGTTTTTTTAGAGCCAAATTCATGGAATTCGCCAAAGATCTTGGTGTATTTGATTCGATTTTTTTCGATTCTGGAAAACACACACAGAGATATGGTTCCGAAGTGCCAGATGAGAACTAAAGCGTAAATGTGCGAAAAAGTTACACACTTGCATAGTTTCGCATGAATGGAGTTCAGGTACACAACCGGCGAGTAGGTCTCCTCGTAGTCGATCCCATGACGCTGCGAGTACCCCTTGGCCACGAGACGAGCCTTGTACCGAACTCTCCGCGTCTCATCGCGCTTCAACGCGAACACCCAGCGGTAGCCAGTAGCACGCTGGTGTTTGGGCTTGGGCGCCAACTTCCATGTCTTGTTGGTCATCAGCGACTTGAGCTCACTAGCAATCGCTGCCTTCCAGTGGGCACGATACTCACTCGTAATCGTCTCTCACTACGTCCTTGGTACCTCCTCCGTTGCTGCCATCAGCATTCCACCATGAACGGTGAGCTGGTTGTCGTCCGACTTGGCACGGCCTTGGTCCACTGGTCCACCCTCTGACGCTTGGTCCTGATCTCTGACGGCGCAATGACTTGCTGCTTGCGAGCTCCGGGCTCCTCCGGATCGTTGGTCTCTTCGATATGACGAGCCCGCGACCGAGCAATCATCAGATGAGTAACGTATAATACATATTAGTACGCGGCGTTATATTATTATGCAACGCTCTATTTTCAAATTAGGGCGTTGTAATCGAGTTTTCAAAATTAGACATTGCAGTAATATTAGTTATATATATATCGTACCGTTGCCTCTCATATATTTTGCAAATAATAGGAAAAATCATACAAATAATATTAATAAATAAGTTTTTTTAGAGCCAAATTCATGGAATTCGCCAAAGATCTTGGTGTATTTGATTCGATTTTTTTCGATTCTGGAAAACACACACAGAGAGATGGTTCCGAAGTGCCAGATGAGAACTAAAGCGTAAATGTGCGAAAAAGTTACACACTTGCATAGTTTCGCATGAATGGAGTTCAGGTACACAACCGGCGAGTAGGTCTCCTCGTAGTCGATCCCATGACGCTGCGAGTACCCCTTGGCCACGAGACGAGCCTTGTACCGAACTCTCCGCGTCTCATCGCGCTTCAACGCGAACACCCAGCGGTAGCCAGTAGCACGCTGGTGTTTGGGCTTGGGCGCCAACTTCCATGTCTTGTTGGTCATCAGCGACTTGAGCTCACTAGCAATCGCTACCTTCCATTGGGCACGATACTCACTCGTAATCGTCTCTCACTACGTCCTTGGTACCTCCTCCGTTGCTGCCATCAGCATTCCACCATGAACGGTGAGCTGGTTGTCGTCCGACTTGGCACGGCCTTGGTCCACTGGTCCACCCTCTGACGCTTGGTCCTGATCTCTGACGGCGCAATGACTTGCTGCTTGCGAGCTCCGGGCTCCTCCGGATCGTTGGTCTCTTCGATATGACGAGCCCGCGACCGAGCAATCATCAGATGAGTAACGTATAATACATATTAGTACGCGGCGTTATATTATTATGCAACGCTCTATTTTCAAATTAGGGCGTTGTAATCGAGTTTTCAAAATTAGACATTGCAGTAATATTAGTTATATATATATCGTACCGTTGCCTTTCATATATTTTGCAAATAATGGGAAAAATCATACAAATAATATTAATAAATAAGTTTTTTTAGAGCCAAATTCATGGAATTCGCCAAAGATCTTGGTGTATTTGATTCGATTTTTTTCGATTCTGGAAAACACACACAGAGAGATGGTTCCGAAGTGCCAGATGAGAACTAAAACGTAAATGTGCGAAAAAGTTACACACTTGCATAGTTTCGCATGAATGGAGTTCAGGTACACAACCGGCGAGTAGGTCTCCTCGTAGTCGATCCCATGACGCTGCGAGTACCCCTTGGCCACGAGACGAGCCTTGTACCGAACTCTCCGCGTCTCATCGCGCTTCAACGCGAACACCCAGCGGTAGCCAGTAGCACGCTGGTGTTTGGGCTTGGGCGCCAACTTCCATGTCTTGTTGGTCATCAGCGACTTGAGCTCACTAGCAATCGCTGCCTTCCAGTGGGCACGATACTCACTCGTAATCGTCTCTCACTACGTCCTTGGTACCTCCTCCGTTGCTGCCATCAGCATTCCACCATGAACGGTGAGCTGGTTGTCGTCCGACTTGGCACGGCCTTGGTCCACTGGTCCACCCTCTGACGCTTGGTCCTGATCTCTGACGGCGCAATGACTTGCTGCTTGCGAGCTCCGGGCTCCTCCGGATCGTTGGTCTCTTCGATATGACGAGCCCGCGACCGAGCAATCATCAGATGAGTAACGTATAATACATATTAGTACGCGGCGTTATATTATTATGCAACGCTCTATTTTCAAATTAGGGCGTTGTAATCGAGTTTTCAAAATTAGACATTGCAGTAATATTAGTTATATATATATCGTACCGTTGCCTTTCATATATTTTGCAAATAATGGGAAAAATCATACAAATAATATTAATAAATAAGTTTTTTTAGAGCCAAATTCATGGAATTCGCCAAAGATCTTGGTGTATTTGATTCGATTATTTGAATGGCGTTCCTGCAACGTTAACTCGACCTGATTTACGACACCATGAGCTCTTACGGCAACGCTACTGGCTTATCGCAACGTTACAATCTCGAAGGATAAAGGGTAGGACATGGTCGGACTCGTAATTTATTTGATAAATTACTCGCGTGGACCACAACAGTAATTTATTTTTGAGGTGTTTTCGGCGCCAAATGAGTACAGGGTGGGCTTCTGAGGACCGCAAATCAAACAAAACGCTCATGGACGTCATCTGGAAAGAGCGAGTTCGGTGGCAGGACATTGGAGTGGTGCACACTACCTCTACATTCTAGCGGATTCGTAATTCTTTTCAAAGTAAACGCAAGCTTGAATGAAATCATGAAGTTTGGAGCCTTCTATCCCCGCACCATTATGTTGTGCGACGGATGTCACTGGCTGTCTTAGTTGTCAATACTTATCGGCTGTTCATGTTACGCCCTCTGAGGGGATACCCTAGTCTAAACGTAGGACGAACCGTTTTAATGTGGGTAGTTTGTAGTATTCACTAGTCATTAACGTCGTTCTTACTATAACGTTGCCCTAACAATAACGTTGCCTTCTAACGTTGCTTCAGTTGTAACATTGTTCCAAGGGTAAGACCGTTCAAAAATATTATCTATTATTCGTTACAGCTAACGTCCAGGTTCGCTGCGCTATCTACAAAATAGGATGTTGTGTCTGTGTGCACGCAGTACGCGCGCTTGCTTACTCTAGGAACTTAGTGGTGATCAATCATATTCTGGACTGCTATCATTTAATTTGTGTTGCCAAGGCCCTACCAACCCTCCTCAACCCCCGTATTACGTTATTAACTATGTACCAGGCATGTGGCTTTTATAATACAATTTTTGTCCGTAGTATGAGTGACTCTAGCAATACAACATCACTATAGCAATTACATAACCCTGCTAGTGCGCTCTAAGGCTTCTTCTCATCTCTTATTTCCTACGTTAGTATATTCCCACCGACTCCGACTACTCTGTGTAGTAGTGTGTTGCTATTGCAGATAGTGATTCTATGTGTTGCATGCCTCTAGCATAATAAAAACCGCAACCGAAAACAAGATGATGCTTCAGCTGGTTTGTTGTTGCAGTCCACGAATGACAAGGTAGAATATCAAATAGTTCTCAGAGGATGATATCATCCCCAATCTAAATTAGTTTAGTGAATACAAGTACTTACGTCGACAACATCATACGATTCAGTTAATATTAGCCCCAGATGGTACTTAGGGTTGTCTTCCATTTGAATATATGTGCGAAGTAGGTTATATAGTGTGATTCAGCACTACCGGAGCCATCATATTGCATGTTGATCACCACTTATCAATGGTGTGATCAATTAAGTAGTGTTGTACGGTCATCGGTACGTAAATTTTCTTGGCCGTTAGCTAGTCTAACAGTCTGAAATGAAACCTCACTTTAAAACGAAACGAGTCATCGTTGCGTCCCGGGCCAACTGCGCTTCCAAACATAGTACTTTTTGCGAAGTTAACGTTGCATTACGCATATAACGTTGCCGTAAACTCGAAATATTATAGCAAGCAATGCTTCCTACCAACGCATTTGGTGTGATACAGTAGCTAGTGACGTTTGATACGTTTGTCTATCACCCTGTGCAGGTAACCGCTACCCAACAGTAGCCCCATGTGAGCGTCCACCCCAACTTATAGTTCTTAGAAAATTCGGAATGCAAGCCCAGTCAATAGATGACAGAAGTATACCAGTACTTCCAAGCTAATTTAACGATATGACTCTAACCGGCACGGCAACACTAACTGTTATTCAGATTCCACATTAATAGATGTGGTAGAAATGTTACAATAACACCAGAATTTAAACATTTGTTTGTGATCATGTGATCACAAGTGTATACTTTTAATATTTTGCGGAAATATAGGCAATTAACAATATGCAGGATAGCAACACTTAGTATGCACGCGCGCATCTCTCGATAAATTCCGCGTCAGGCGTTTGCCTTTCAGAACCACTCGCATGTACTACAGTACCTACAGGAATTTAACTTCTAAGGTAGGGCTAACTACTTTAATTTCTGCACTTGCTAGCCGTCGTTACCGGCTACCCTCCCGGTGGATCTGACGCCACAATGGGAGCATGGATTGGTGTGGCCGTAGCTAAAACGAAGTTCAGGAGAAGTCATAACAGTTCGAGAAGGCCATTCTTAGTAAACGGAGGGTGATGAATATAGCAACGTTAATGGGCAACGTTAATTTCAAGGCGACGTTAATGGTAGAGCAACGCTAGCACTTAGCAATATCTTTGATGTAGTCTAGGTTGTAGTCAGCCTTCACGCCTGAGTTCAGGTTTCCACTAGTTGCGGCTAAGATGCAATACTAAGAGCGACTATGACGTTATGAAATTATTATAATCAGGCGTATGGAGGAAGGACATGAGTTCAACCAAATATGAAAAACCGGAACCCTCCGGGAATTTTTTAAGCCAACTTACTCCGGCAGAATGTCTGTCTCTATGTCAGCAAAAATCAAGCTTAAACGGGTTAGATAGAAGTCGACAGGTATGCATCATTGAATTTCGTTTATATACAATACAGACTAAGCTTGGAAAAGATTAGTTAAACCAGGTGCTGTTATATTTGTTTACTCTTTAATCCTACATGTATCGTTTTCGCCGCATTAGGTGTCATGACATTATCCCACTAGACGGTAGGTGGGTATGAAACGATGGCATGGATCTGGCGTTGGTGGATCTGCTTGTTACTTGTCTTTCCAGGTTGTAGCTGGCGCGGACGACCCAGTGTGCGTTGGATGTGGCGGTGGGAAATATAGATCTGGCACCAAAGTTGGCAGTGGCTGTTTAACAGAATAAGGTCATGCGCGACGACGTTAACAGGTGCAACGTTAGTTAGCGCAACGTTAATAGAGCAACGTTATGATAACCGTACCTGTGCTGGATCCACCAATTCGATCCTTCTCTCCGCTGACTTTGCTTCCGGCAGCTCCCGCCTTACGCTTCGCTGTGGGTGGGTCGCACAATACAACGCGTTAGTTACGCGAACAGCGCTACTTGATCAGCAATAATAGGAGGACCAGCAACATAAACCCACCTCGCTTGTGGCGACTCGCCGACCTTGAGCTTAGTCTTGGACGTTGTCCGCGGTTTTGGCGTCGTTCTCGCCATTGGCGTTGCAGCCGGCTTCGGAGTCATCGCAACACGCATTGCTTCTGACGCGGGCTGTCCAGTCGTCTGCGGCAATACTTTAAAAACGGTAGACAAAACATGCATAAAATAATGTTAACCAAAGCCAGCAACGTTATCCAATCCACAGCAACGTTATCGTACCTTCCGTAACGTTGCTCGCTTTTGCGGTTGCTTCTTGGTCGACGCGGCCTTCGTCTCGGGCGCTCGTCCAGGTTCTTAGACGGCGCGTCCAGCTTCGTGGGCGGCGCGGCCTTCGTGTTGGAATGCACGTCCAGCTTCTTGGGCAGCGCGATCGTCTTTTCTGGTGGCGCTGTATCCACGGGCGGAGCGTTCTTTGCTTGCGCGTTAGCCTTCGCTTTCGGAACTGGATAGAATTTTAACAATCAATCAAATCAGCGCAACATTATCCAAATGTAATGTTAATTTCAGCAACAATAGATGAGCAACATAACAACTCACCTTGTCCATGCGCACGATGGCCACGTGTCGCTCGCGTGCCTCGGGGGATCTTCTTCGCGTTCTTGGATGGCGCTTGAGAACGAGGCTTCCCTGTAGTTAGCGGTAACGTGCGCGTTAGAAGCAATCAATACAAAGCCGCAGTGAACTACGTTCATTTCTTCTTCCGGGGTGGGGATTGTCCGGGGTGTCCTCCGCCTCCGCGTCCGACTGGTCGAAGACGAAGTCTTCGCCACTGGAGTGGTCGCGCCTCATATCGCGGTACTCGAGGGTTCCCTTGGACGCGTGACTCCGTAGAACGCGTCCTATACAGCCACACAACGCACAAAGTTAGCCCACGCACGAACCATCATATAACAGCACACATACAGGTACCTGGAGCCGTGTCTATGCGAGGCACAGACACCACATCTACGAACGCAGAGGCCGGGCCTACTGCTGGAAGCGAGCTGAACGAGTTCAGCTCGGACGCAATGAACTTCGTGCAGCGTAGACAAGCCGCCATTCGGTTTGTCCAGGACGCTATTGCAGCTTCTGTCGATCGACAGAAGCTGAACGCAGACAATGTTGGCAGGGGCAACACAAATGAATTCAAGTAGGGCTCATTGGTTTTGTTAGCTACTCAAAACCTGCCTAAACATGCAGTGTCCGACTTCGGAGCGAGTAAGCTCGCTCCGCGCTTCATCGGGCCGTTCACAGTGTTGGCACGGCACGGCAACGCTTACACGCTAGTGACACGATGGAATTGGAGATTTTCCAGATTTTCCCGAGCCTTGCCCGTGATTGGTTGGTTCAGAGGCTCACTATGGGAAAGGGAAGCAGCGACACGTGGCGTAGGGGGTAAGCGGATCCTGGTCGGACTCGCGCTGACGGTGTACAAGGTTTGGTGACCCCGGATGGAGATGTCCCCGAGAGTGGACCCCGGCTGGAGCCAAGTACCGGACGAGAGGCAAAGCCCAAGAGAGCGTAAAAGTGCCCCCGACTGGAGGCCGCCTGCTCTTGGTGCACCGTACAGCGCAGGAGGAGCCCGACCGGATTGAGCAAAGACCCAGAAGCCCCGAAGTTGCCCAAGCAAACCCAGACGTGAAGCCCAAATGGGATATGAACCCGTCTGGAAATGAGCCTGAACCCCAAATGGAGATACCAAGATACCATCCCAGATGTGAAGATCCAGTATACAAAGTTCAAGATGTTTCCGACCGACCAAGCCGACCAGCCAAGATCTGTTTGGATTCCGTGGAACATTGAACTTCGTTTGCGTACCCAGTGATGACTGTACTTGCTGGAAGTATGCTACGAGGGACCGCGGACGATTACGACGACAAGACTATAGTGAAGACAAGTCAAGATGGAGTGCATGTAAAGATCGACAGCAGATAGCCAGACAGACAGAGAAAAGAGACAACAGATAACAGATAAACAGAGTTCGTTTTGCCAAGGATCGCGCAAGTGAGTTGGAGCAGCCTACCGGACGTGCATTCCCGGAGGACCGACTAAGTCTACGCGTGAGGGCCCAGCAACTGTGACATCTGGGTCGAGCTCCCGCAACAGAGTCCAGTCCAAGTTGGGGTGAGTACCGGGTACCAACCCGAGATTGATCCACTTCCATTTCATTTCCTAGTTGCGGTTGAGCTCGTCCCTCACAGGAAGGCCCCGCATTTCATATTACCGATTACCTTGTCACCTGGTTGGAGTAGCCCCAGGTGGGAAGTATTGATTTAAGTGCTATTGTGTGGTAGGACGTACTTGATTGTGTTAGTTTCCCTCAGTACTTGAGGGTGGTGCGCGTGAGCCAAAGCCGTCCGGGATTGACCAGTATCCCGGAGTCCGGCTGGAGTTGACTGGAGTAGTGACCGACCCTTTCACGGTCCAAAAGAATAAGGAAGGGCTACGTGTTTGTATATAACTCTGTATCTGTTTGTATTGTTTGGTTATCTGAGAGCTGTCAGAGGCGACGTCCAAGAAGGTTACGTTCTGCCCTGCTGCCTAGCGACCTACAAGTATCAAGACAACTCATCCACGGTTGGAGACCCCTGGTTACGAAGACAAACGAACCCACAGGGATTGTTCACAAGGACACACGCCACCCCGGTTGGAGTGTACATCTAGGTGTATCATTTCCGGCTAGGGTCTGTTCTGGGTGCACCCCATTCGGGAGTCCACATCCAGGGCGCGCTAACTATACACCTGGGCGGTCAGGCGTTCACCCGCCTCGCCTCAGCTGGTGCGCGTGCCCGGATTCGAACCAGGGATTTCACCGGAGTTGTTTATATTTTGTAAGTTTATAGGTGTGAGGTGTGCTAACTTTCCTAACTGGCGTCTATGACAGCTAATCGAGGAGACATTAGCGAAGGAGGGCGCGGATGACGAGGACGCGGAGAGGCGTCGCGTCAATCGCGTCGTGCGGCGGGGCTGCCGCCCGAGGAGCAACCGAGCCTGGAAGAGGTTCAACGCAATGCTCGGAAGGTAAACGCTGAAAAGCGTAAGGCAGCCCTGGCCGGAGATGGGTCTTCGAACCAAGTCCAACCGGCACCCGAGCCGGCCGTCCCGAATGACGCGCACCAAGTGTCGAAGGACGGCGAGCCCGAATGTGCTGATGCGGGCGCGGAGTCGAAGACCGCAGAGGGGGACCCCGACCAGGGTGAACCCAACCAGGCGTCTGAGGGAGGCGCCGACGTGGATGAGCCCCAGGCGGAGGGTCGAGTTTCGGACTCCTCTCTGCCTGGTCAAGATGTGCAGCCGGACACGCAAGTGTCCGCCGAACCCAAGCCGACATCGTCTGCCGACGAGGAGAAGCCGGCCGCAGTCCCTGCGAAGGCGGTGATCCCGCCCGCTGATGCCCAACCGGAGACCCAACTCTCGGTGAGGGCCAGCCGGGGGAACCCATCGACGGAGCTGCCGGCCGAACACCCAAGTGTCCAAGCGGCGAAGGCGTATGCAGCGTTGCAGGCGTCCCGGTGGGAGAGAGCCCGGTCTGGGCTCACACTTCCGCCGAACGTGGAATACGCCTGGCCGGAGTCTCATCCAGACTCCGTGTTGTGGTTGACCGCGACGCTTGCGACGTCCAAGTACTTGGCGTCCAAGGTGGCTTCGTCGGACCCGGCCGAGGTTTGGCTGGCCGACCTGGCACCGAGCCGTCGAGACCTGTCGACCGCGCAAGACCTGGTTGGGGTCCAGATCCCGACTGGGTTGCTGGACTCACGGGAGTGTGTTGCAGTCCTGCAGACGCTCCTGTTCGAGGCCGGGTTCCAGTTCGTCAACGTGGTGCCGGCCTGGGTGGAGGCGCGAGTGTCCAAGGTGGAGCCGATGTCCATCCGGACCCTGGTCGGAGACGTCCAGCGACTGCTTGCTGCCGAGCTCATCGAGTGGCGCGAGCTGGTCGTCGGAGCGACGTTCAAGATCCTGCCAGCGTTGGAGGCCCAAGCGAAGACAGAGAAGCCATCGATCATGGATTACCACGCGGAAGACGCGGATGGAGATCTATTGATGAACGACTACGAGCTCTTGCTAGGCCGGACCTACGTCCTACGCCTACGCTTGACGGGTCTTCGTCCCATCCGGAGTCCAAGCGGGTCGTCCACCGGTGAGCCAGCGCCCAAGCGTCTGCAGCATGCACCGCCGAGGGCTGAGAGCTCGCTTGCGTCCCCGCCGTCCCAGTTCGAGTCGTTGCCGTCCGAGTTTCCGTCGGCTGAAGAGTCCGCCCGGGATGCCCCAGTCAGAGGTGCAACTTCGGACCCTGTCCCGAGCATAGTTGGCACCTCCGACCGGGCTTCCTACGGCGCGACGTCCGAGTCGTACGTGTCCAGGAACACCACCTCGGACTCATCGACCTCGACGCTCGGATACAGCGCTGCGTCGCACATGCCGATGCCCCAGCTGGGATCCTTGGCGATGTCCGCCCGGGGACCGGTTGGCGTGTCGGTCGGCGCTGGAGACGTGGGTTTCCATGTGACGCGCGAGGTGGCCCCCAAGCGAGAGCTGATCCCTGATCACGCTGATGCCAGTATGGCGCGCCTGGACGAAGTGGCCAGCCGGCTGACATCCAGGACGCATACGTCGACGAGGTCCCGGACACACCGACGTTCCCGGCGTGGCTCGATGTCGAGTGGCTCGGATTCGGACGGAGATGGTCGGCGTCATCGCCGCCGCTCTAACCGGAGGTCGTCACGAGACCGATCCCCATCCAGACGCTCGAGTCGATCCAGGCGTTCATACCGGTCGTCCCGGTCTGGACGGACAAGCCTGTCGGCCCAGTCGGGGATGGCGGAGATGGCGGTGTCGACCTTCCACCAGGTCCAGCAACTCGGTGCCGAGCTGTCAAGGCTGCGCGAAGCGGTGTCGACGGGGAAGGATCCCAGCCGGGACGCTGAGGCCGAGCTTGCTCTCGCCGAAGCCCAACGGGAGGCGCGTGATGCTGAACGTCGCGCCCAGGAGCTTGAGCGACACCTTCATGAGGTCTACGCCCAGGCGTCCCAGGCCGCCTCGCAGTCCCTGACGGCTGAAGCCGACGTCGAAGCTGCCCGTCTTGAAGCTGCACGGGCCGAGCGTGAGCGTGTGGAGGCAGCTGCCGCAGAGTACATCCGCCGGCAGCTAGCTGAAGCCGACGCGAAGCACGCCGCTGAGATGGCCGCCCGGGCCGGGCAGGCACAGAAGGACCTGGCCGCGTTGGCAGCCAGGCTGCAGGCGTCGGAAGTCGCGCGTGCGCAGGAGCGTGAGTCTGCTCAGAACATCCAGCGTTTCCACGTGGGAAGAATACGCGACCTTCAAGCGACATCCGTCCAAGCTCAACCTGAACAGGGAACATCCGACCTCAATCGAGCAACTCCCATACAAACGGGAGGTGACAACCCCGAACGGGCAACGGGCGCAATCACGGGAAACGCAACGGTCGCAAGTGCACAGCCGGGACAGAAGAACACGACCGAAGCCGGCTGGGGACAGCTACTGGCGACACTGCCGGAAGTCGACGTCGCGCGTCTGGCAAGGACTCTGAGGCCAACCGCGGTGAAGAATGAGCCGATCGCAGTTAATGCGGTGCACCGATCTACTACGGCGACGCAAGTTGCCCCGACGGGGACCACCCGTCAGGAGGCGAAGGCGCCAGTGAAGAAGGAGTCGACAGAGCCGAAGAAGGACCCTCCCAGGAAGAGTGATTGCAGGAAGGATGAGCGCCAGAAGGACGACCGCAAGAAGGCGCCGCGCAAGGGGCGCGGCCGGGACCGCGACTCGTCCCCGGACTCCAGCCCCAGTTCCTCGAGCTCGGATGGTGACAGTTCCAGCTCGGATGACAGCCTGGATGGTGTGGATGCTATACCCACAGCGGAATCAACTACGGTCGGGGACGGCAAGACCTCCTGGACGTTCCGCCCGTATGTCAACTCCAGCACGCTGGGCCAGTTCGATGAGAAGGCCCTCTTGGAGATCGACGTACCTGGTGGGAGAAGTTTACCAACATCTCCGTCCAGGGTGGTTGGTCCGACCAGACCAAGGTTCGCGAGCTGAAGATGAAGTTGTCGCCTGCCGTCCGGAATTGGCGCGGTCAGCTGGAGAAGCACGTCCAGAGCGATTGGAAGCGCTTCGCCCAAGAGTTCCGCCGCAAGTATCTGAAGCTTCGGACGTCGGAGTCTGAACGGTACTACACTATGCGGCAGAAGGGGTCGGAAACCCCGATGGAGTTCTTCTACAGGCTGAACGAGGCTGCGGTCAAGGCGGGGATCAAGTACCGGAAATCCAAGAAGGAGCGCAAGCAACATGTCAAGCGTTTCCTGAAGAACCTCCGGGACTCCCAGCTGAAGGCCATCCTGGCTAACCAGAAGATTCGCAGCCTGGACGACCTCGAAGATATCCTGGAGCAGCAGGAGGACCTGAACCTGGATGGAGGTTATGATACACCACCGCCCAAGCGGGATTTCCGAGCCGGCAACATCCAGGACTCTCGTTTCAAGCCTAGGCGCCGTGCGTTTGTGGCAACTTCGGACGGGGAGTCCGGCTACGAGTCCGAAGGTCGTGTGCGTTTCGAGGACGAAGTCGAAGAGACCAAGTCGTCCCAAGCGGAATCGAAGGAGTCCAGCCGGAACACCCCGGCTGAGGTGACACCGACTGCCCCAACCATTGCTCAGATCCCAGAGCCCGAACTTCGTCAAGCCATTTTCAAGGCGATCGAGCAGAGTGGGTGGCGCCCGCCTGCGCAAGGAGATTCACGTCCAGGATGGCAATCGCCCCGGCCAGGATGGCAATCCCTCGGCCGGGATGGCAGTCGCCCCGGCGAGAGAACCCCGATCGGGATGAGTTCTGTGAGAAATGCCGGAAGCTGGGCCATAAGGAACAGAATTGCTGGGCGGAGATCATCTGCGATCGTTGCAGTCGGAAGGGCCATCCGGGATACGCATGTCGAGTGAGACCGTGTGCACGCTGTGGCAAAATACATGAAGGAACCTGTGAAGATTACGAAGCTCTGGAAGCCGTGAAGTCACTCGCTCGGAAAGGGATGTTACAAGACTTACCTCTAGCCCTGCGCAAGAAATTGCTGGGTGATGAGGCCGATCCGGGGTCGCCGTTAAACTAGTAAGCCCGCTGGATGGGGATCCAGAACGCGCCGGGCTGGCGAAACCCAAAGGATTGTGTGTCTTAGTGAATGTCGGACCCGAGTTGAGGAGGAGAAAACCAGATAACCACCAATGCATGTCAGCTATATTTCAGGACAAGTTTGACGACCCTAATTGTGCGGATTCTGGACGGGAAAGCCTGGATGGAGATGATCAAGTCGAAGTCCTCTTACAACCCGGCCAGAGATACGGTTGGTGGGAAGACCATGAGCCTGAAGCAAGTCATGAAGTGGCGACGGTGCATGGGGCGGTGAATGATCTCCGAACGAGGATACTTTTGGACACTGGTGCATCTGGAAGCATGATCAGCTTAGACCTTGCGCGTAGGCTCAAGCTGAAATTCCGGATGTTGCCGGAGCCGATCAGAGTGTCCGGATTAGGAGGAGCGCCCACGAACATCACAGCGTACGCCCGGGTGAAGATCACTCTGGGTTTCCGCGTGGTGTACGTGATGAGTGTATGGTTGGCGAATATCGGCGAAGGGCTGGAGGTACTTCTGGGGATGAATTTCATGTATGCGGCTGGAGTGCGGTTGAGCGTACGAGAAGGACTCGTGCAGCTCCCGGACGAGGAAACTGTTGTGATGTGTGACGGCCCACGCCGTGAGAAAGTAGGGCTGGACCTCCCGGTGACCCCGGATGAGGGGATCTATCTCCGTCCGGGGGAACACGCGGTCGTGAAGATCAGATACGGCCAGAGCAATCCTCAACAGGATGTTGTTTGGGCCGGTCGGGGTGACCGGTGGGTTACCCAGATCCTGTATGCAACCAAGTCGTGGGCGTCCTCGGTGAAGGTGGTGAACATCTCCAACCGGAGTGTGTGGCTCGACAACCGGACTCCAGTGGCTCGGATTGTCGAGTTCGGGCACTTCCCGCGATTTGGAAGATTTGTCCGGCCAGGAAGTAAGCGGTACCAGGAGTGGCAACAACTCATCTTCGAGAACACGGTGTCTCCAGAAGCGGAAGCACGTGAACGAGAGCAGATTGAGCTTGAGTGGAGTCGACAACCCCAGCTGTAGAGAGACCACAGCGCGACTGGCCAACAAGGATTCTTATGCGGCCCGAACCGGGATCCCAGACGGACCGGCTGGTCATGCTCCAGCAGAGTGCTGTTGAGTCCCGGGTGGGGCCTATTGAGGGGGTCTCGGATGGAGATGGTCATGATACAGAACCTGACCGACACCCGATTGTCGAGAGTTCTCGCAGTGATAATGGCACCGCAGCTGAGTCTGATCCAAGACATGGCGAGTGGAAGCTGTGCATTTCAGATTCTGCTGAGTATGACCCAGATGGTGATAGTTCGGATTGCATATCCGACCAGGAAAAGCCCGACACACCCACTGTGTCGATGCCCAGTACCCCGCTGCGGAAGCTGGAAGAAGAGTACAATCGGTGCATGAGGATCAGTCAAGAAGAACTCGACCTAGAAGCTGGAGTATATCTGCACGAGGGGAGCGAGATGCTGTCCCAGCTGCGTGATGAGTTGGCCCTGCTTCCTGAGTTGAAGGATCTGAGCCCTGAATGTGATATCGACAAGGCGGACGTTGGGGAACCCGGACAGACTACCCCGGATGGGGAACAGAAGCTGCGCTCCATACTCAAGTATCATCGCAAGATCTTCCTTGGGGATGGCAATGCTGCGCCGGCCCCGGCCAGGGGCGTGGTGTGCGACTTGGATGTAGGCGACGCCAAACCTGTTGCTCAACGACCAAGGTCCATTGCCCCCCATTTGATGATGAAGGTGTACGAGCTCCTGAAGAAGCTGCTGGAAACAGGCCTGATCGAGATGTCGCTGTCGCCGTGGGCCTCCCCGATTGTGATCGTCCTAAAAGAACGGTGTTGACATCCGAATGTGCATCGACTATCGGGTGGTCAATGGGTTCATTCGGCTTTCTAGCTATCCGTTGCCCCTGATCGATGATCTTCTGATTGGATTCGAAGCCGCTATGTGGTTCATGAGTCTAGACATGGCGAGCGGATTCTGGGCAGTCAGGATGACGGAACGTGCGAAGTTGATCTCCGCGTTCATCTGCCCATTCGGACACTTCCAGTGGGTCCGCATGCCATTTGGGCTTAAGAACGCCCCGCTCGTGTATCAGGCGGTGATCAACAACTGCCTTTGGGGTTTCGTGCGGCTCCCTCGGGAAGAAGAAGAGCAGGTGGACCCGGACGTGCTAGAGTTCCTCGGTTTGGACCCGTCCGTTCGGGGTGAGTCCGAACGGGAGAAGGCTGGAGGCGGCGTCCCCGTCTTGGTTGAGCAAATGACTGTGTTCCAACGCAACATCCCGATGCCGTCCCAGCTGGGACCCGTCCTCGGACGGAGCTCTTACATCGATGACATCGCGCATGGGGCACCCACTTGGGATCAGTTGTGTGAGGACCTGAATGCGCTGTTATTCCGGCTGCGCTACTGGAACATCTCTGTCAGCCTGCCCAAGAGTGAGTTTGGGAAGCTAAGCATCCCGTATCTCTCGCACGAGATCAGTGCGGAAGGACTGCGCGCGACTCCGAAGATCGCGAAGGGCGTTCAGGATCTACCGTTCCCGTCCACCCTGAAGGGAGTTCAGTCATTCCTCGGAAGCCTCAACTATTATCACAAGTTCATCGAGGACTTCCCAGTTGTAGCTGCGGTCCTGTACGAGCTTACGGATGAGCAAGTGAAGTCCGGCCGGAATTTGTCGAGGGCAAAGGAAGCATTCGAGATCCTGAAAAGGAAGATCGTGTCGACTCCCTGTTGCGACATCCCGACCGGACTAAGCCGTTTGTGATCATCCCGCATGCGAATCGCTGGGCTGCCTGTGCGGTCCTCGGACAGGAGTACGACGGGGTGATCCAGCCTGTAAGGTTCACGGGACGCGTGTTGAACGATGCGGAGATCCGATATCATGTCGCCGAGAAGGAAGCCGTTGCAGTCATGCGGGTCCTGGATGTGTTTAGCACTCTCGTCCAGGGCTGCCCAATCAAGGTGTATACCAGATACTCGGTATTGTCCTGGCTATTGAAGTCCAAGACCGCCGATGGTCGACATGTCCGGTGGGGTTAACTCTATCCCATTGGGACCTGGAGGTGCAGAAAGTGAAGCGAGATGAGGACGGCCTGGCCGCAATCCTGGGTGCTGGCATAACGCCACGTGAGCACCTGGACGAAGTTGCTGAATCACTTATCCCCGCCAAGGGTCAAGTGAAACCCCCACCAGTGATCAGCGTGGAGATGTTGGAGGCTAATTTCGCCGGATATGTCCTGAGTTTCGACGGGGCCGCGAAGACGTCAACAAGGCGAGGAAGTTGCGGATGCATCATCTGGGAACTCCCCGGATGGAAGGTCCTGGCCGCGCAAGGTTTCATCCTAGACGATGTCACAGTGAACGACGCCGAGTACCTCGGCCTTTTGAATGGGCTGAAGATGATCTACGACCGGGGTATCCCGGACGTGGTTGTTGTCGGAGATTCTCGGATCGTCATCCAACAGGCTCAAGGACTGATCAATTGCAACCAGCCAAACCTACAGCGACGTCTGGCTGAGTATGAGGAGATGAAGCAAAAGTTCACCTCAATCCGGCTGGTACACGTCAAGCGGGAGTACAACCAGGCTGCCGATTATTTGACGTCTAAGACACTGGCGCTCGGAGAGTCCTGTATGATTGATGACCCAGATGAGATGGAGCACCTGGTGCGAGTCTCACGGATCCACGAACAGATCATGAAGCCCGAAGTGGCCCCGAACGACGACCCCCCAGGTGAGCCCAGTCAGGGATCGACGATTGAGCCGCCCAAGGACGCAGGTCCCGGGCCGGAATCAGCTCCCCTGCCAATGGCAGCCAGAGTCATGGCCGCGATAACTCGCAGCCAGAGTCGTGGAGAACCCGATCGGGGTGAGTCTATGAACCCGCTCGAGTACCAGGCCGAGAGGTGGCGCCGGATCAAGGTGCACCAGGATGCAGATCCCGAGTTGATGAATCTGAAGAAGTTCCTGAGAGGCGACCTGGATGATTTTTCCCGCCTGGAGATCCGCAAGCTGTCCAAGCGGGCAGACCTGTTTGTGTTGGACGTCCGGGATGTACTCTACCGACTGGTCCGGTCTAACAGAGACCAACCTCGCGACAAGACGGACGAGCTGCGCCTAGTCGTGCCAGAAGCGCTCCATCTGGACATTTTGCACTATGCCCATGAGGATTTCCAAGGTGGCCATCAGGGGATAACCCGGACGCACGAGAAACTCCGGCTGGAGTTCTACTGGCCAGGGATGTACGCAGATGTCGAAAGGTATGTCAAGGAGTGTACCGACTGTGCCAGCGGCAAGGGCGTCCGCCCAACCCTGGACCCTCGCCCGGGAACATTGAACCCAGAGAGCCATTCGAGGTGGTCTCGATGGATTTCGTGACCCACTTACCGAAGTCCGAACGGGGTAATACGTTCTTGCTCCTGTTCCAGGATGCGTTTTCGGGTTTTGTGATGTGCAAACCGATGAGTTCTACCACCGCTCAGGATGTAGCTGAGGCATATGAAGAGAGGGTGTTCCGCTGCTTCGGAGCCAGCTCTCTACTACGTCACGATCAAGATCCAAGGTTCATGAGTGAAGTCTTCACCCGGTTCAGAGAGCTCCTGGGTAGTCGGCAACGAGCCACGTTGGCATACAGGCCCCAGGCGAACGGACAGCAGGAACGTTCCGTCCAGACTGTGGTGAGGTCCATCCGGGCTTACATCGCAGAAGCGGACCAGAGCGATTGGGACGATCACGCAGAGAGACTCATGTTCGCGCTCAATACGTCGTTTGATGCCACCCGTTTGGACACTCCATTCTACCTGGTCCACGGTTGGGATGCCAGAAGTACGATCTCGGCCATGCTGGGACCTAAACCCTCCAGTGTTCCCGAACGGACTGCGTATGAGTGGCGAAGAAAACTCCAGCGGGACTACAGCTATGCTCGGGCATGTGCGGAGGATCTCCAGAGGAAGGCCAAGCGGGCCCGCTCGGAAGAACAAACCCGGAAGTGGAACGAGTTGTCAGATAGACTCAAGTCAGGTTTCAACGTCGGGGATGCGGTCTGGCTGTATATCCCAAAGGTGCAGCCAGGTCTGAGTCGCAAATTGGCTCACTTGTGGCATGGTCCATTCAGGATCGCCGAAGTGGTCGACGAGTTCCGGGTGAAGCTCAAGGTCGAGGATACGGGCTACCGTGTAAACCCTTGGGTGCATATCAGCCGACTGAAACCCCGGGCGTTGTATCCCAGACGGCCTATGATCCAGCCGGAGATAGAAAACGATGATGATTTCGACACCGCACTTCTTCCCGAAGATAGCTGGGAAGCCGATAACGAGAACGACGAGTACGAAGTGGAGAAGATCCTGGATCTCAGGTGGAACAAGCGTACGCGGACGTCCAAACGGGCACGAGAGTATCTCATCAAGTGGAAGGGGTACGACGAGCCTGAATGGATACCGATGACGCAACTGAATTGTGGAGCGCTCTTGTACGAGTTCAATCAAGGGCGAAAGCCCGAGCGCGGTTCCAAGCCATGCAGGCTGGGGACGACCACCCTAACGTACAATAGTTCGGAGTGGTCAGGTCAGATGGGAAACCCCAATTGGGAGTGTTGACCTAATTGGAGTTCCCGGATGGAGAACCTAATTGCCTGGATGTGAATGTGTGAACTACGGAAAATGATTGTGAGTTTGTATGGGGCGAATCTACGATGAAGGTGTGATTATGGCGAGTAACCTGAATGAGATTGGAGTTCTCGACGACAAGTGTATGGAGTTGACTATGCTGCCCGGAAGGTAGTAACCAGGCCACAAGAGAGGGAGCGAGACTGCAAACAGGATTGAATCACCCTGAATGGTCTGAACGAAGAGGAGAATGACGGGAACGATGGAGACATTAACGGTAGTTATGGAATTAGAGTGCTACGCTACGGATATGCAACTACATCCAGGATTGCCGCAGGAGCTGGATGGGATGACCTCACTGGAACTTGGCCGAAACCCAATTGCCGACACGCTTGCGCTCTGACAGCAACATCGTGTCAACGATCTCAGTTGGGACATGCGCCAGACGTTCGGCATCCGTACAGGATGCCCATTGAGTCCGGCCGGGGTCTTCGCGCTCAGCCATCGCGATCTGGTCGGCCAGAGTGTAACGCGTGCCGTCATCCTTCTTGGTTGACTCGTCGACCAGATACAGATAGCAAATCTTGCACGGATACAGCCAGAATCCAGGCTCCCAGACCATCGTCTCCGG
Organism: Phytophthora melonis; assembly: GCA_024211575.1. Classification (NCBI taxonomy): domain Eukaryota; phylum Oomycota; class Peronosporomycetes; order Peronosporales; family Peronosporaceae; genus Phytophthora; species Phytophthora melonis. The sequence continues at coordinate 1,267,785 of JAMXKT010000045.1, forward strand.
CATTCCGGCCTTGATCATGCGCTTGATACGGGCCTCGAAGGTCCGAGCAACGCCGTCGTGGAGTGTCTGACGTCTGCGGTGGAGGTCCTGAGCCCGTTCGTAGACCGCGAGGTCGCCCCGTTTTCATCGTCTTCAGGCTTGACTTTCATCATGAACCAATGGAGAATGTGCCAAAAGGCCGGGAGGTGGTCCTGCATGTACTCGACGTGTTGATCGAGCATGCGAATCACGGAAGGCGACAACTGGTCCCGACGGTGGAAGTACATGACCTTGACCCGGTTGGCGAACATCTCCAGCCAGGGTTCTGACTCCATCAGGGCCGCGTATTCGTCCTCGACAGCGGGCCAACGTCTAGCCAGGAACTTGGTCTCAGGCTGATGTGGTGCATAATTCGGGAAGCCAGGCGTCTGGCCCTCAAGGCCACCCTTCTTCGGAGCAAAGCGAGTACCAATGCCGCGACGACGCCACGAGATAATGTCACCGGACGGAGTCTCGATGATCGCCAACTCCTCGACGGATAGGCCCTCATATTGCTTCGAGGCTAGAGGCGACTGACCACCCTCCCGCTGGGACCTTGATGTCCGACTGCGCTTCTTGGGCTGTTTCTTGGACGGCGTACTTTTGAACTTGTCCCTCAGAGCGAACTTCGAGCGAGACGAACCCCGTTTAGAGGACACCGCCCGGGAGTCACCTCCAGATGAACTGTCCGATGACAGCGACACCCGGTTCCGCTTGGAGTTGCGTTTCGGCTTGATAGCGTCCTCTTCGCTGCTTGACGCCGAACTGGATCCCTCGATGGACTCCGCCTTGGATGACCCGCTCACACTCTTTCTGGACGAAGATCGCTTAGGCTTGTCCTCATAATCCGAGTCGCTTGAGTGGCTATTCTCGCTAGAGTCCCCGTCCGGAACAAGTTCCAGGACCGCAGCTGCATCTTCGGCCAAGTTGCGCAGCGGCAGGAACTTCTCTGGGTATAACCCTTGGCGGAGACGCTGTTGGAGAATCACCTCAGCAAGCTTGTAAAACGTCTCGGGCACGTGACGCGTCCAGGGTGTGTCATCAAGGGTGCCATGGTACATCATCTTGACTAACATCTCGAGCAACCAAGGTTTCGGGAAGTATTGATGAGCCGGCTGATCTTGTCGGAGGATGTCCAGTGCCTCCTCGTACCCGCGACTCATCCGCATCAGGAACTGAACATCCAGACGGACATCCGACCAGGAGACGAACTCCGGAAGGGATTTAGCACAGTCCGGAATCAGGCGTGTGAAGTCCGTCTGGGGAGACAGAGGGAGAACATCAGACCCAGGATGGACAGATGGCCGGAGCTGCACGTACACAGGCCCATTCTTGCTAGAGAGCTCAGCTAGACCGCGGGGACAGGAACCTGAACGGGATTCCTCCGGTCGCTGACGCTTAAACCTAGGTGGAGGCGTGTCCGCTGACGAGAACCCCGCGCGGGAGCACGTAAGTGGGTTGTCTTCGGACTTCCTTTCTTGATCGCCGACCGGATTCCCACCATCGTCTTCCGCCTGAACGTTATCGTCATCGTCCTCCATGTCTGAGTCGACTGGGCCTGGATAGGGAGGTATCATCCTGAATGGGCGATCAGCAGCCTCGACGGTGATGTTCGTGACCCAGTGTGCTGGAGGGGTCGAGCCCCGTTGGAAATGCCGGAGCAATCGTACCAACCTGGGCCACCGACCACGCGTGGCAGCTCCTCCCTGGTTCAAGAATTGCATCAGCCGAGTAGCGTCGAATGCGTTTTCCCGATTGGAAGCACGCAGGCGCTCGACTGCACACACTGCGCGTTCGAGCTTGGCTTCGGTTTCGGCAACCTTAGTGCGCAATGCCTCCTCCTCGTCCAGATAGGTCCGCGCGGCCATGGCAAAATCGTGTTCCAAGCGGGTTTGAAGTGCAGCATTCTCCGCACGAAGAGAAGTTACCTCCCGCTGATGATACATCTGGAGGAACCGGTGCTCCTCGGCAAGCGTGTTGTACCGCTGCTGCAAGGAAACACCCCCGTTAGGAGATGCCTCAGCTGCCCCCCGGATGGGGAAGTCGCCGTGTCGTGCCCGATCGAGGACCCTATGGAGTAACGACGTCGTGTAGAACAGCCGCTCGGCAAAGCGCTCGACCGGAAATTGGGACAGCACGGAGGCGGACTCTCGTCGCCAGAGTAGTGAACTCAATGTGGTCTCCAGCTCAACTAGTCGGAGGGAACCCTGATCGACACGAGGGCGCAGCAAATTATTGCGCAGCTCCGTCTGACTGCCGACCAGGTTACCCAAATCATGAATGTCCTGGGCGGAGAGGCCATCGAAGATTGCGAGCGCCTCCGTGCCGCCATACCCCTCCTGAACGTAGCAGTCCGACCGGTACGCGAGCGGATGTGCGGGAACCCCAACCAGGTAGGAGTTCCCATCGTTGCTCCGTTTAGGGGGCAACACGTGGCGTCCAGGCAGGATGTTGCAGACGGTTTGAGACCCAGGACTGGACGATGGGATGATGCCCGAATTGGTGTAGTCGACCGCTTCGTCGAAGGACAGCAAGCTGGATACCGCAGCAGTCACGCTTGGAGTACGCTCGCGCGGAGGACCTTGATCGATGATTACCTCGAGGTCGGCGGCTACCGGAGAAGATGAGCTATGCACAGGCAGGGGCGAGTCATGCTCCTCCTCCTCGCTATTGTGCTCGCTGCCACCCTGGATGCCGGTCTCCGTCGTTCGCCCGACTTCGCTGGAGCTGCCCTGGCCGTCGACGGCGTCCATACAGGCGTGGACCTCGCCGCTAGCGGCCTGACTGCCGCCGCCGTTGCCCGCGCCCGCTTCCGCACCCCCACTGGAGGCGCAGAAGGCGGAAGTTGCGCTGGGATAGGCGGCGCGTCGGCGCTCGATGCAGGGGCGTCCATGGCTTGAGAAGTGGAGCGCAGTTTTCGTTGTGAGTGGAGATTTCGTTGCCGCAGATTGGAAAGAGGAATTGATGAAAAGCGACCCGGTTGGGACAGGGCACAAAGAAGAGACGCGACAGTTGGAAGCTGACTGAAGATATCCCCGTCTGGGGCGCCCACCCATCTGGGCTTGCTCGGATCGTGAGATCTTGTCATGATCAATCGTTTCGCTGAATGGGCTCTACAATGGATCGTAACAAGAGGGGCGGTTGACACGATGGAATTGGAGATTTTCCTGATTTTCCCGAGCCTTGCCCGTGATTGGTTGGTTCAGAGGCTCACTATGGGAAAGGGAAGCAGCGACACGTGGCGTAGGGGGTAAGCGGATCCTGGTCGGACTCGCGCTGACGGTGTACAAGGTTTGGTGACCCCGGATGGAGATGTCCCCGAGAGTGGACCCCGGCTGGAGCCAAGTACCGGACGAGAGGCAAAGCCCAAGAGAGCGTAAAAGTGCCCCCGACTGGAGGCCGCCTGCTCTTGGTGTACCGTACAGCGCAGGAGGAGCCCGACCGGATTGAGCAAAGACCCAGAAGCCCCGAAGTTGCCCAAGCAAACCCAGACGTGAAGCCCAAATGGGATATGAACCCGTCTGGAAATGAGCCTGAACCCCAAATAGAGATACCAAGATACCATCCCAGATGTGAAGATCCAGTATACAAAGTTCAAGATGTTTCCGACCGACCAAGCCGACCAGCCAAGATCTGTTTGGATTCCGTGGAACATTGAACTTCGTTTGCGTACCCAGTGATGACTGTACTTGCTGGAAGTATGCTACGAGGGACCGCGGACGATTACGACGACAAGACTATAGTGAAGACAAGTCAAGATGGAGTGCATGTAAAGATCGACAGCAGATAGCCAGACAGACAGAGAAAAGAGACAACAGATAACAGATAAACAGAGTTCGTTTTGCCAAGGATCGCGCAAGTGAGTTGGAGCAGCCTACCGGACGTGCATTCCCGGAGGACCGACTAAGTCTACGCGTGAGGGCCCAGCAACTGTGACATCTGGGTCGAGCTCCCGCAACAGAGTCCAGTCCAAGTTGGGGTGAGTACCGGGTACCAACCCGAGATTGATCCACTTCCATTTCATTTCCTAGTTGCGGTTGAGCTCGTCCCTCACAGGAAGGCCCCGCATTTCATATTACCGATTACCATGTCACCTGGTTGGAGTAGCCCCAGGTGGGAAGTATTGATTTAAGTGCTATTGTGTGGTAGGACGTACTTGATTGTGTTAGTTTCCCTCAGTACTTGAGGGTGGTGCGCGTGAGCCAAAGCCGTCCGGGATTGACCAGTATCCCGGAGTCCGGCTGGAGTTGACTGGAGTAGTGACCGACCCTTTCACGGTCCAAAAGAATAAGGAAGGGCTACGTGTTTGTATATAACTCTGTATCTGTTTGTATTGTTTGGTTATCTGAGAGCTGTCAGAGGCGACGTCCAAGAAGGTTACGTTCTGCCCTGCTGCCTAGCGACCTACAAGTATCAAGACAACTCATCCACGGTTGGAGACCCCTGGTTACGAAGACAAACGAACCCACAGGGATTGTTCACAAGGACACACGCCACCCCGGTTGGAGTGTACATCTAGGTGTATCATTTCCGGCTAGGGTCTGTTCTGGGTGCACCCCCATTCGGGAGTCCACATCCAGGGCGCGCTAACTATACACCTGGGCGGTCAGGCGTTCACCCGCCTCGCCTCACTAGACATTCCGTCTAGCATGCGCCTCCACCCGACCTTTTACGTCGGGCGGCTGAAGCCATACCAGCAGCACGAGCCAGCTAGCTCGGCCGGCCCGAAGCGGAAGCCGAACCCCTCTCCAACGCGTCAACGCGCTGGACCAAGCGCACGACGCGACCCCCAACGTCGACGGAGACGTCGGATGCGGTCTGCGCGGCCTGAGTGACTTGAGCCCTCAGGTTCGCCATCTCTTGCCTCAGAGCAGCGAAGTCACCGCTCTGAAGCCGCTCCACAGCGGCAACCCGATCTTCGAGAGACGGAGGCCCAAGGTCATCCCCAGGTTGACCATACCCGGGGCGTGTTCCCACCACCGCCGCCTCCGATCCGTGACGCCCACGGCTCAACACGTTGGATTGTTGAGTGTATTGTCGACCATAGTATCCCGAAAACGAACCGTCACCCGGTTCGTTATCGTATTCGTTGGAGAGGGTTTCCGCCCCACCAAGATACATGGGAGCCGCGGAACGTCCTGCTGCAGGACGTTCCGGAAATGGTGAGGGCGTACGAAGCCCACCACGCACTGCCGGCGCGAAGGTAGTGCGAGCGCTGTGGTCACCCCAGCGCTCGAAGCACCACGCTCGTCGCGTTCCTCACGTGCCATGAACTTGGCACGGAGATCCTTGAGGCTCGCAGGTACACGAATCGACGTGTACCCGTTCAGGTCGCGGTCGCTTAAGCGCGCCGCACCCGGAAGACACAACATGCACTGCTGGCCTTCGGGCACAGCGCACGGAACACCAGCATCCACAGAAGATCTGTGGAGCTGCTCCAATCTCCCACGCGTCGAGAACGTCTCGAAGCGCTCACGGGCATGCTTAACCCGCTCACGGTAGGCTGCCGGATTCTTGTTGAAGTTATCAACAAAGGCATTCCAACTTTGACAAAGTGCCTGCCATTCGGGCACTTTGCTGCGAGAAGAGGTCTTCTTGCTGGAGTAATATCGGAGCTCATGGAAGAGTCCGATATAGTAGTCGCGCCTTTGATCCGTCATCGGATCAAAGTGCTGGCCCTCCGCCACCTCATCGTCCTCGATCGCGCTGCATACGTACAGCGGGATAGTGTTCGGAGGCACGGAGTTGCCCACCCGTGCCGCGATGTCTGCCGCGGACGGCATCCATGGATCACGCGCTGCATGAGCAGCGCGTGGAGAGCTTGAAGGCGCCGTATCACGCGGAGAGCTTAGAGCCCCAGCAGCAGAGAGCGGAGTCTCCTTTGCGCTACGCGCACGCTTCGAGCTCAAAGCGTCCGAATCGTCATCTTCACGAGGGCGTCTCGACCCGGCGTGCGGGTCGAGACTATCGTTGTCAATCGACTCCTTGCGCCTGCTGGGGAGGCATCGCCCTCCTCCATGTCCACGTCGTCCTCGCTATAGTCAACGGCATCGTTGACTATCGAAGAGCCCTGAAGGACGATCTTCGGCTCGGCTGCGGCTTTGGCAGCGCGAGCGTCCTGCTTCGCCTGCTGCCGCTCGAAGTACTCGGGGACAGAGAGATTCTCTGTCCCAGCGGCGGGCTTCTCCTCGGCGGCGGTCTTCTTCGGCGAGCTCATTGCGGAATGCGCTCGAGTTTTCTTTCTCCCAACGTGAAGAATTGACAAGTAGTCAATTGCCTGATTGACGTGCCGTGACCGGCGCGTCTAACCTTAAGGGGGGATGGTGTAACGGGGTTACACGCACAAGTGGCTACAGCCACTTGTAACTCTAACAGTTACGTTAGCTGTTAGAGAATGGTTACTTCCTCGGTCTTGATGTACGTTACATCAAGTGCCACATTCATTTACGACCACCACGACGAGTGGTCCATCGACATTTAGGATTCCTATTGGTTGAAAGCAGCATCTTTTAACCAATGAGCGACATGCATAGCAAAGGAATTCTGCCAACCAGCCGTTGGCCGATTCCCAACTTAGAATATTACATTTAGAGGAAGTCAGAAACATAAAAACAAAAATAACAGTTCTCATTTTAACCCAAAAACATTATTTGGATCGTTGATTTAGATTAATCTATACTCGGAGGCCCGAGTATAATTAACTCTAGTTTAAACTAAGCTACGCTTCCTCATACACGAGCGCACACGTGTAAGCTCTTGTAGTGAGCCAAGGTAGGCCCACTACATAACATACCATAGACACGCAACGCAAACAAAGTAATCATGAACATAATGGGATTTGATTATGAGCAGTTTTATACTGAGATAGATTACGAGGAGAATGAGCTCTATAATTCCTATGGAATGCGTAGTGAGCGCGTTTACAGAGAATGGGTAGATGGATACCATTTTCATCTGTATGAAGAAGTTCATTTTGATTCAATATCTGAAATGGAAGAGTACTTACAGATATTTGGATCATTCTCATTTTCATATGAGAAGCATCATGTAATGGCTACCTGTAAATGTGACCTTGACCAACTACTTATTTTCTTCGCGCGCCGTCGTTACTTTAAAACAAACGTATTCGAAGAACATATCCAGACAGCATTGCACCCTTCCTGCATCCAAAAGCAACTATAGCCGTTTGATGATGTTGAATCATTCGTCGAGGCAGTCGGTTGCTAAGGTTTAAGCTCTAATGTTTTGTCTCTTAACCCTTTTGCGATGGTTCTGTGTAAAACATGGCTAACTAGCATGTTTTACAAAATCGACCCAATCAGAGTTTAGAATGATAATTTTAGCCAGTAAGGGTCGGGGCGGTAACCGTACTAAAACATGGCGAAGTAGCATGTTTTATATTAGGTACGAATAAAATCGAGTCTTATGTCCGATTTTGGTTTGCGGGTCTCGGCGTAAAACCATGCATCTAGTCATGTTTTACGGTTTTGTATCGGGAGGCTCCCATACAAATTCCAAGTATAAAAATCATCGCAAAAGGGTTAAGTATAGGGTCAAAATGCGGCGTGAACAATTCAAATACGATCCAAATGACTCAAAGCAAACATTCCTCGACAAGCTCTACCATGATCCACGCTACGGCTTCGTTGGCATGCAAAAGCTGTATGAGAAGGCTAAAGCTAAAGACAGACGCATCACTCACAAAGACGTTCAGGATTTCTTTAAAGCTGGAGTTGAAATCCAGCGGTTTCAACGTTCCTAAGTTTGAACGGTTTAAAATAGCATCATCTAATCCAGACTCATGGCAAATTGACTTAGCGTTTTGGTTCAAGAAAACGATTTTGACGTGTGTTAATATCAACTCGAGACTTGGTTACGCTGCGCTGTTACAAAACAAACAAGCAACTATTGTTCTGGAAGCATTAACCCTTTCGCGGTAAAAGGCTACAGAAAGCGCCCTTTAAAGGATTTACCAAAACACGGTAGAGTGTACCCCCTCTTAAAGGGAGCTTCCTGTGCCTTTTAACACAAGTTCAAGCTAGTAATCTACCATCTCTTAGAACAAATCATTATCGGTACGCAGCGTAATCATCATGTAATCATTGTCTATACAAATTATAAGTAATATGCATCCATACTATGTAACCTGCAAATCACCGTATCTTGAATGTCCCATGAGACATACAGAAAATGCTCCGTAACTTTGTAAAAGGACGCCTAGAGTGCCCTTTTAGAAGGAAATATCAATGAGTTGTATACTATAGTTTATCTTGGATACTCGCGAAAGGGTTAAAAGACTTCGTGAAGGTGAACAGACCTAGAAACGTCATGAGTGATAATGGTAAAGAGTTTATGAACAAAGCAGTTCGAGCATACTTCAAGGAAAAGAAGATTGAGCACTACAACAATGAACCTGGCGATCATGCACTGATAGGTAAAATCGAACGCTTCAACCGAACGATCAAGCTACGCCTGATGCGAATGCCAGATAGACAAAATCTGACACCTCGGCTACTTAAAGCGGTTATTTCAAACTACAACAACACTAAGCATCGTTCAATAGGTATGACGCCTAATGAAGCGCGAGGACAGATAAATGACAAAGGCCTGGAGCACAACAAGGACGTTCTAACCAAGGTAGAAAACGATATCAGCGTAGGTACAAAAGTCTTGTATCGACTAAATAAAGGTACATTTGACAAAGAGGACGTTCGCTGGAGCAAAGCGGTTTACGAAGTGGTTGGCACTGATGGTTACAAAGTTCAGATCCGTTCAAAGAACCGTCATACGCTTTATAAATCGCCGAACGATCTCAAACCGGTTAACGCGAAGGTCTCAGATGCATCTTATAAGGAAGGAGACCTCTTCGAGATCAAGAAAATTCTTGAGCATAAGCGCGATAAAAACGGTAAGTATAGGTATTATATCAAATGGGTTGACTACGACAAACCGACCTGGGAGCCTCAAGACAATCTTCGTCTGGTAAACAAGAATCGAATGAGTAAACCAGAGCAAGTCTATTTCCGAGAGTTAATAAAGAAAACAGAAGCCCTACGAAAGAGACAACTTAAGCAATGAGCTAATAGACTTCTTCTCTATTTTCACGTTTTCTTGTTTAGTTGGTATGTAGACCTTGTTTTCGACCCGGTTAATTTTTTTGAAATTTGCCGCATCAGCTTCGATCGTAGTATGAAAGTATACACAACCTTCGTCATCATCGATATAGACTAAGTCATCATTCATGCTTATATATGAAGCAATATTGTTTTTGGAATATTATATAAAGTACTATATAGAAAGTATAATACAAGGGGTAAAGTTGCAGACGCCAGCCCGTAGTCTGAGCGTCTGCTCAAATACATGATATGACATCTTGCACAGCAACAACTCAACACAATGGTCAGTGTTCACGAGCAGCTCTGAAAAGCGGCTTTTGCAAGCAGAATGATAAGGACTATAAAATCGAGATGTATCGGAAGGAGTTAAGCAAAATGCATAACCGAGTTCGCATGTACCTAGCTAAGACTAACAAGCTCTATGAGATGATATACGATGTTCAACGATGTGACTACATCAAACATAAGCTAGGTCAAATGACAGACAGCGTCAGAGCCTATCGTTACACAGTTACAGATATAAATCTAAAAGATAAGGTGGAAGAACTATTTGACTTGCCTTTTGATGAGATTTTACCAGCGTATCAGTCAATGCTACATCGACCCAACAGTATCGTTCATAAATACACAATGGGTCAGTGGGAGTCAGCTGCCATACCGAAGAAGCTAAAGTATCACCTACGATTAAATAAGAGTAACTTCGTTTTAATAGAGAAGAAAATGTTTCCTTCGTTCATATCGCTGGCTCAAAGAGAAGAAAAGCAGCTTGAGCTTCTTGAATACCACGCCGATGGGTAAGTCAAGCAAATATTAAACGAGATATGTATGTTGATGCTCAGTGGGCTAGTGACGCAGAAAAGGTTATCAATCTTAATGCTTCGAACAAGGTGACTCGATCGACTCAAACAGAGTAAAATAGTTATTTTTTATCAGTCTGTCTAATATATCACGCTTTAGACCAATGTTTCCTAAATTTACATCGATCGCTCAACGTGAGCGCAAGAGACTTAAGCTTCTTGAAAAAGGTCAGCGGCGTGTACAGCAAGCTGACGCCAAGCGTGAGCTGTATTATGAAACAGCGTGGACGAGTGATCAGGGAAAAAAATTATCAACGTAAATCAGAATAGTGTTACTCAAAGCAGTCAAACAACTAGTACTCACTCAACTTCTGAAACCTGTTACTCAAGATCAACAAAATATCGACGCAACTTTAGATACCAATGGTAGGGTCGACACTGCACGGGTCTATAGCGATGCTAGCACGGAACCTCTGTCGACAGTCACTTTTGCAAGCACTGAATCGCAAGCTACACCGAGTTTAGTAGCAAGCGGTTCTCAAGCTAAGCCCGATGTATCTACTATCGGTTCACAAGCTAAACCTGATACATCAACGAGTAGCTCTCAAGCTAAGCCTGATGTAACGTCGAAGGAAACACAAACTAAAAGGAAACTATCAGAAGAAGATAAGGATGCGATACGTTTTATTCGAAAACATTACAAGACATACCCCGAATGGGCTGTCCTCAAAATTCCGCCGTTAACAAAAGATGGACAAGCATTGACAGAATACTACATCGGTAGATCCGGCTACTTGTACAGACGAGATACCGACAGACGAACATCCCCGTCTAAGGTTGATTGGGGAGCTACAGCAGAGGATATAGCGGGGAGGTTCTACGATGAGCAAAGTAACATTGCTGATGAGTTAGATACTATGAAGTTAGAAGGTCGCGACGCGCTTGACTACAGGTTTTGGTTAAAACGACGCGGTGAAACGATGGAGAAGCCTGAAAAGTCTGATACTGTTCGGTTTACAAGAGGGACAGACACGGGTGATGACCAACGATGGGACCAGTGATTAATCCAAGCGAAATTCAACGAAGCCAATATCACCATTCATCCAGTGTATGGTTCAGAGTCTACAGTAACATCAGACAAAGCACCGAAGCTTTTCAAACTGCAGCTAAAACGAAATGAATCAAAACCGGACGAACTTCAGGCTATCCGGGTTAAAACCAATGAAATCAATCCAACTATTCTGAAGTTAATAAATTGGAGCGAGACGGTTAAGTCAGTACTTACTAAAGCTAAAAAGAATAGAATTGATATAAATTTCGACCGCGTTGGCGACAAGGAAATCAGGACAAAAAGGAATAGATTCAAACCTGCTAATGCGTTATTTACCGCTGCGCCTGGAGTTTCAGTTGGTAGCGCTAAGACTGATATTCGCTACACAAAGTAGACATCCCTGCTAGTGACACAAAGCGCTTCATAACTGACTTTCTTAGAGAGGCACACGATAGGGATAGTATTGTTCCAATCCAGCTACCCCCGGTAATTGTTAGAAAGGACAAGGCTAAAGAGCATCGGAATTAGTATCTTGCGTGGTATCCAGCTGCTAATACGTTACAAATCAGAGATGGCTCGAAGAAAAACAATCAATCATTAAGAGTAATAAGCTCTTCTTCAGTCATATTGAGTGGACTTACACGCTGGACGTTCTTATTGAGGTTATGGCGGTTCTACGCAAAGGGCTAGGTGATGTTAACAGCATCAATTGGGCTCAAGATAAAACAATTAGAAATACACTTGCTCTATTCGAAGAAGTGGCTGTCAGAAATGGTATATCAGCTATTAAGTCCAAAGTGGATATTGAAACTCATGACATGGAAGATGTAGAAGGTTTCAGTAACCGACAAGATGATCGCGCTGTCAAGCAAACTATGAACGACATGCTTAAACGAGTCAGTGGTAGCGGTCTTAAAGGACGCGGTCTCAGAGGCGCTGGTTTGCTTCCAGGCGGCCAGTGTATACCTAATAAAAAGCCGAAAGGAGAACCTGTGTACGCGAATATGAAATGCGGAGGCAATGGACGATACAACCTTAACAATATTCAGGGTACAGCGCTACCGAGCGCCTTCATATACAAGCAGATTGGAAGTAAGTATATTCGTATCCCTGAGCTAAACAATCAGGTTTTATGCATAGTGAGACCATCCAGGAGAGAAAATGGGGCCAAGACGTGACATCAGTAAGGAACTCACTGAAATGCTGAAGGATCTTTTCCATAACCAGAACATTAGTCAAGCTGCGTATGACAAACTACCTATTGAAGATCAAAAGCTTTGATCTTCAATAGGTAGTGTGCATCACTCATATTCAGCATGTCGTTAGAGATGAGCTTCCTGACCCTCTTGGTAACCTGAGAATGGAATACAACAAGCTTAAAGGCGAAGTAATGCTTGGGAACAACAATCCTGATGTTCTGAAGCAGCTAAAAGTCGTAACTGTTGGCATGTATTTGAACAAGCTAATAAGTGATTCTGAATTTAAGGATATAATCGTTCGACTCATATAGAGCAAAATGTTAGTCTTAGACACAAAACGAATCTCAAAACGCGGTGGGTTGTATAACCTACACGCTGAACAAAACTTAGCAGAACTACAGTCAATCATGAAAGACCTTATCGTGAAGGAACGCCCGTCTACCGTCTTCCCTCGAACTAGACGCCTAGGCGTTCTAAAAAATTAGAGCGCCTAGTGGGCGTTCTATTTGAATAAAAGGCCTAGGCGTTCTATTCAAGTGAATCGACAAAACTCTGAAGGATGCAAAAGGTAGGTGTTGTTTTCAAGTAAATCTAATATACCTGAAGGTTGGTAGTGGCCTAAGCTATATTCGCATTCCTGCTACGTGTAACGCAAACCGAGGGCCCAGACGAGCAAGGCATATCTTCCCAGTTGCCTCAGGAACAGTGTAGGTGAACTCGGAAATCACTTTGCAGTAGTCGTTCAAAGATTTCACTTCAATGTTGCATCTGTGCAATCTGGATGCTGTAAAAAGCTTCAACTCGCCCCATTTAACATGCCGTTTCAGATCGACTCAATGTAGTCGTGGTCATGTAAGCCCGTCGCAACGTCTTTCATGGCGCCCACCATTTCCGGACTATCGATGACGAGGGTATCTTGTATTTTGCGGCAAGGGCGGCAAACCCAAAGCCGTTGACACCCTTCTTGTACTCTCCAACAACACTGCGCCTGAATCCTATACTGTAGCTATTATAATACGCTTCTTCTTGGCTGGCATTCTTAGCGGGGGCTTTTGTGTCGCTGGAGGGCGATTGTATAGTGATAGGACGAAACGAGAGGCTGACTTCCGCACGAATGGTTAGCAGTCGGCACAAAGGCGCTGGCTCGTCCAAAGAACAGCAGAATTGTTGGCAACAAGGAGTCATCATATGCCATTTACAACATCTGCTACATTGGGTAGGCGTTCTATTTTGCTATGCCTTCAATTCGAGGGTATGCTCAGATTTGAGATTGTGGACCAACCTCGAATACAACGCCTAGGCGTCTAGTTCGAGGGAAGACGGTAGTCATACTCCTGCGGTATGGGCAAGCGATCGGACTGAATACTCGAAAAAAAATGCGTCAACGCAGCCGGAAGCAGTAACACCGACACCTAGTGGTGGTCGCGTCTGGGCATACGGACCGCGTAAAAAGAAGACACCTACTGTGAAGACTTTCGCGCTTTAGCTACGATAGGAACTCTCTTGCAAGCATTCCAGCTGGGCCATTATTGTGTTGATGTCGCGCTATGTAGCGTTGCTTTCGGTGCCAATCGTTGTGATCTAAGTACGAATACAGCTTTAATGGTGTTGTATCTCGATAATGTTGATAGCATGTATCACCGAAATTGACATCGATAAACGTTCTACCGTTGATTATAACATCAGCGGCATATATTTTATGCTTCTGTTTGCTTGTTCGGATATCGAGTACTTCCATTTCTATAGTTACTCAAACATAATTGCTCTCAGCTCGTTGAGTTCGGCTTTAAGTTCTTGAATTGAGCGACAGAGTATGCTGGTTAAACATGCATAATCAACACCCCATCCAGTCTTTGGTGTGCCGTTTGGATTAAGTTCATCAGCATCTTCGCCTTCCGGTACATACACTAGTTCAGGAACGATATCAATAATTTCTTGAGCTATGAACCAATAGCTCGCTTATCATCACTAATCCATCTGAATTGACGTGGTTTCATTTGCATGACCTCATCGATACCATATGGAACATCAACGATATACTTTTTTAGCCTCCGATCGCTAGAATTCGTATAAGCTCCTCCATAGCAAGGTGCGTAGCCGTTATATGTCCAGTTTCCGTCGCAGGTTGCAAATCGGATTCCAGCTGAGGCATTCACGTGATTTCCGATACAAGGATAGCTTGTCGTTGAGTTCTGCCATCAATACATTGGACACACGCTGGATGATTTGACATGCATTCCGTAATTGCTCCAGATAGCTCCAGATGCGTGAATGTCTCCCTCAGGGCTCCAGTTTGAAAGATTAACAGCTAGACGACCTGAACTGTTCATAAACACTGCGTGCTGTTTCCTACCATCAAACGCAATGGATCATTCGTGGTAGTACCAATTGCTACTCCGGACGTGCCTCCTGCGACATCATTGTAAACCTGGACTTCAAATTCGATAGGGGTTGCTTGGTCATTAGCGATCCGAAGAGCGCGTTACCATGATCCGCTACGTAGATTTGCTGATGATTAATACCAACCTTGACGGCACTCGATGTTGAACCAAATCTGATGTATCTGGCTTGCGTAATGCGCATACGTTCTGTCATTGGACTAAGAGCATTGATTCCTGATCTAGTTGAAATAGCAAAATCGGCCATAGAATATTGAGCTGAAGTAGCTGTTCGTGTTGCGTATAGGTTAACAGAGGGGGTGTACGTAGTCGTATCACTAGTGCCTTCAATCGTAAAGGATATTCCAGCCTGAGCGCCAACGGTATTACTCAGATTGCGAATGATTAGATTGAAATCAGAAGCGCGTGTAGTCGATGTAAATGAAGGATAAGCTGCGATCTGGCATTGAGTAGATAAGATTAGTCGAGGATAAAGACGTGATACCTGTAGTTATTGAGCTATTAGAGTCTAGAACGAGTACCTTCGATGCTTCTGCCGTTCCTGCTCCAGTAGTCAGATCAAGGTAGTTCAACTCTGAGGTAGTTGCTATGCATCCGGAAAGCTTGTTCAGCTCCGCACCAGTAGCATTCAGGGTTGTTCCTCTGATTTGAAGGGTTGTAGGATTTATGTTAAGGGTAGTAGCATTCATAGTTTGCGTACCAGACCTACTGATCGTATCACACGTCAGCGTTGGCGATGATATTGAAGTAGAAGCTGTAAACGTTGCGCGATATAGTTAGATCGCGGATGCCTGAGAAATCTTTTGTACTGTTAAGGACGACGACACCACTCGCGGAAGCACCTCCCTCGATAACGTTCAAAACGTAAGAATGATTGAAGTTAACCCATGTACTAACGCCGTCCCAGAACTTCAAATTTGGAATATAGAGACCTGTACCCCCGGTATCAAGGGTTAAATTACTTAGCGTTCCAACGGATGTGATATTGGTTTGTGCTGCTGTAAACAGCGTTCCTGAAGTTGTTGCTGCGCTAATTGAGTTAATCCCGGTCAGCGTTCGACTTGCTCTAGTAAATGTTAGGTTCCCTGCAATGGTTAACCCCGTCAAAGCCCTAGAGATGTGATATTTGACTGTGTTCCAGTAGCTATTGTCCCATTAATGTTACCGCTCACAGTAAGCGACGAGAGTCTACCTACAGATGTAATGTTTGGTTGAGCTGCTGTTGCTATTGTGCCACTGATCGTTGTAGCTGTCAAGTTATTGATAGTAGCGATGTTACCAGACCCATCCAAAACAAGCGCTTTGTTGATCGCCGCCGTACCCGGATTAATCCCGACGACATAAGACGGTGCGCCAGATACAGGTGATTCATTTACTGTCAAACTTGTACAACTAAGAGCTCCAATTCCACTGATATCACCACCTACTCCCGGTACAAGAGCTATACCAGGTGTTGCTGTCCCTTGCGTGATACCTGTAATGTAACTTAATCGATAGTTATTCCGACTAAGATAAAGTGTTTGAGCGTAGGCATACGTTAGTGAACCGCTCTGATCCAGAGACAAATAAAACGCAGGGTTGAAGAATCGAATAGGGGCTGAGGATAAGCAAATCCAGACATTTTTTATTCACAGATTATATAGAGTACGTGAAAATGAGTTTGATTCCTAACTATAGCGGTGCTTTACCAAAGCAATATAGAAGTGCGGCGGTTGGTGATATACCCGATCTAGGTATAAAGAAGCTGTTCAGAATGGTTATACTAGGTCCTAGTTTCTCAGGTAAAAATAACCTCGTTTTTCATATCCTTAAACACTCTCCTCATGCATTTAACCACCTTCATATTATCGCTCGTAACAAAGATCAGGAATTGTATGACTACCTAAAAGATAAGCATGAAGGTTTCGTCACATTCTATAATCAGCCTCCCAATATAGATTAAATAAGACGTACACCGGGCAAGAAACCAGAGCTAGTGATCATCGATGACTACAGTAATGACAAGCTTCTACAGAAAAACGTGTTTTCCCATTAGATGACTAGAGGGCGCCACCATATCCTATCAACTATATTCTTGAGTCACGCATGGTTTGCTACCGAGAAGATGATTCGTTTGAGTGCAGAATACGTCGCGATTCTCAGAGCAAACAGAAAGCGGGACTTAAAGCTTCTAGTAAGTGATTTTAACATCCCCGGGGTAAATGAAGATGGTATCGTACGATATTGTAATAGAGCTATTGCACGAGGAAAAGGACAATTCATATTCATTGACTCAGTTAAAGCTGAGCTACGCTATAGATTTTTAAAAAGTCAATTAAAATCGAAGATCAGAATTAATTTTATTTCATAAATATACTCTGAACTATGTGCGCTTCATTTTTAAAGCTCGATTCAACCAATCTTGTTCAGAATAGATTAAACAATACTTGGCGTTATGAATTCGCTCGATCATCTGTGAAGTTTAAGAACAATGAAATTGCTATTCAGTCAGGACCGACGAACTTCGGCGTGAACTTGTCCTTCTGAATGCTTGTGCCCGTCGCTGCGTGTGCCAACGGCAAATTCTTGGTCGCTAAGAACACAAAGTCGCCTGTCGTGAACTCAGTACTGGCCCGTTTCCTGTTGTACTGCGCGCGTTGTCGATCTTGAGTGTCGACCAGGTTCTGTTGTGCTTGTACGACAATGCGGCGCCGATTTTCCGCGAAATTCTTTGCGAAATCGTTGCGGGTTGTGGCGACCCCAATTGGCATTCGAGCGACACGACCGGTATCGATCTCGAAAGGCGACATCTTGGTCGATGAGCTCACAAGTGTCGAATGTGCAAATTCGACTGTGCCTAGGACTTCAACCCAGTCGGTGCCGTGGAGCGACACCATGCACCGCAGTGCATCTTCAAGCACCCTGTTCTGTCGCTCGGCCTGGCCGTCCGCTTGCGCTCTGTACGATGTCGTCATCCGCAACTTGACCCCCATTATTTTCATAAGCTCACTCCACATGGAGCTGGTGAACTTCGGGTCGCGATCGCTGACGATTGCCTGCGGCAGGCCGTGGTTTCTTACAACGGCATCAAAGAAGAGGAGTGCCGTTGCGGCTGCCGTAGCCGTCGTGTGCGTCGGCACGTACTTCGGTCGCTTGCTGAGGAGATCCACGACGACGAGGATGGCATCAAACCCTCTCGAAACCGGTAGCCCTGTTACGAAGTCCATTCCCACGATCTCCCAGCATTCAGTCGGGACTGGCAGCGGTATTAGCATACCGTTCTTGCGCAGACTGCTCGACTTGAAGCGAATACATGTCGAGCAGCTGTGCACGTAGGCCTTCACATTGGTTGCGAGACTGGGCCAGAAATACCAGAGAGCCAATTTCTGCTGTGTTCGTCGAATTCCGGCATGCGCTGCCACGGGACCATCATGCGCCTCAGTAATTAGAGCCGTGCGCAGATCCCTACCAATTGGCACGCAGAGTCGCAGCACACGCTCCTCTGGGAGCGAAACGAAGAGAAGTCCGTCCTGCTTGCGAATCGTTCCCACTCCTGCGAGCTCATGCATTATCGGTGTCGACGCCTTGATGCTGTCCTTATAGAGAGGGTCACGGCGATAACCTCGGAGGAATTTCTGCTTTGTGGCCTTGTCTAGCTACACGTTGACCATCGTTAGCTGCGATGCGTTGATTGTCGTTACAGCTTGTGGAACGCCAATCGGGCGTGCTTGAGCCACTCCTCCCCCCGAAAAAAAAGCAGCATCGCAGAGAAGACCCAAATCACGAATAGAAAGCTCTCCCAGCGCCATCATCTTGGCCGTATGGACATCGGGACGCCGGCAATTCTGCGTGCATGCGTGTACCACGAGTTTGGGACGCGGGTCAGCTGGCAGCACCGCCACTACGTTGTCAACGCGGTCGTCGGGCTGGCCGCCGGAGATGCTGCTGAGCTGCTCCACACGCGAAAGCGCGTCCGCCACGACGTTACGGGAGCATTTGACGTGGTGAAGCACAAATTAATATTGACCAAAGAAATCGAGCCAGCGCGCAAGCTTACCCGATACATTCGGGTGGCTCAGGAACCACTTGCACGCGCTGTTGTCGGTAAAGACATCGAACTCCACTCCGTGCCAATGGTGCCTCCACTTGCCCAAGGCCAACTTGATAGCGAACAGCTCCTTCTCGTGGGTTGGCCAGTTGACTTCATGGCGAGAAAGCTTCTTCGACAGGAATGCGACCGGGTGATCCACGCCGTCGTGTACCTGGGATAGTACGGCACCACAACAAAAGCCGGAAGCATCTGTCGTAACCACAAAGCGCTTCGAGTAGTTGAGAAGTGCGAGTACCGGGGCCTGCTGCAGCGCTGCTTTCAGGTGCAGAAAAGCCCGTTGCTGCGTGTCGGTCCACGTCCACGCCGCGTCCTTCTTCAGCAAGTTGCTGAGAGGCAAAACAATATCCGCAAATCGACCAATGAAGCGGCGATAATATCCACACAAACCCAGAAAGCTCTGTAGACTCTTCGCCGACGCGGGCACCGGCCACTGATCAATCGCGCGTGTCTTGCGTTCATCAACACGTAGGCCGTCCGCAGATACCGTGTGTCCAAGGAAGTCCACCGACGTACACCCAAAGCGGCACTTCGAGCGCCGCGCATACAGCTTCTGAGAGCGCAGCATTTCGCACAGCGCAGCCACATGCGCAATGTGCTCCGGCTCCGTCCGCGAGAAAATGCACAGATCATCCAGGTAAACAACCACAAAGTCGAAACTTCCAAACAGTAGTCGCATCAGGCGAGACCACACGCCTGGCATCCCCGCTAGCCCCATAGGAGCCACGCACCACTGGTATGTCTCCGTGTCCGTCCGAAACGCCGTGAACTTGCGACTCGAGGGCTCTACGCGCATCTGGTGATATCCCTGCGCCAAGTCAATCGTAGAGAAGTAGCGACAGCCTTGCATGCGATCGAAGAGGTCCTCGATGCGTGGGAGCGAGATCTTTGGAATTTCGGTCTGGGAATTCACATACCGGTACAGTGAACCGGTAACGACGCATTTCCTGAACGAAGCCAATCCGCACGCGAGGGAGCCTTGCCTGTCGTCGGGTCCTTCTTGGGCACAGCAAAGATGCTCGATACCCACGGCGAGTCAGACACCTCAATCCACTGCTTGCGCAGTAGCTCGTCCACGAAGAGCTGCAGTGCGTCTTGCTCCGTCTTGGACAGCCGAAACGGAGCGCGCGAGCTTGGACGTGCGTCGGGCTTCATATTCAGCGAAAATTCAACTGGGCGCGATGCTGGCAGCTCATTGGGTAGCTCGTCTGGAAAACAGTCCGCATAATTGGACAACATGCTCTCGATTGCTGATGGAGTCGGCGCTGGCAAGATAGATGCAGCAGCGATAGCCGTCGAGCCGCTGGGTGCCGCACGCATGTCGTCGCCGTCGAGGACATTGCCTCCCGCATCCCAGTCGTCCTCGTCGTCCGGCGCATCGCCTTGGTCGTCGCCCGGGCTGCACTGCGTCAGTCCAGCTGCCTACGCTTCCTCGGCCATCACGAAAAACCGCTCAGCATCCTCGATTAACCAGTAGGGGTCCAATAGGTCAAAATCGAGAATAACCTCGTGCGTACGCCAATCGATGGTCGGATTGAAGCGAGAAAACCATGGCTTGCCCAAAATCACGTCGTGCGTCGCGGGGAGGTCCCACTCCGAAAATAGCATACCCTCGAGCCGATACCCCCCTTCAAGCAGGATATCGGCTTGCACCTCGTTGACCCACTGCGCGTCGGTGACTGAGCCGTCGAAACGCTCCGCGATCGCCTTCTTGCGAGGAACCACTTGCGTAGTTAGGCCCTTACGCATCACATTGTGATCTGCGCCGCTGTCCAGCAGAACCTTGACAGGAATGCCGTTCACCTTCCCCTTCTTGACCAGCAGTTGGTGAGCCCTCGATTCTTGGCCTTGGCCGGCGGCAATTCTTATCCCAGCTGCATTGATTGTTAGCCGTTCAAAGAGCTCTGTCTCGACCTCTGGCTCCTTTTCCTCGTAGGAATGGACACGATGGTTGGGGGCAGTCGCGGCATCGTCATTTCCGCGAGGTGTAAGTGTGTCGCGCTGGCGCTGGTAGCTCTGCTACTGGCGAGAAGGTTGGCGGGTTGGTCCTCGCTGCCCGCTGCGCTTTCGACACTGGGCTATTCGGTGCCCTGGCTCCTTACAGAAGAAGCACAGGTTGCGTCTCTGGCACTCATCCCTCGAGATCACTCGGCCGTACCCTATGTCCATGGTTCAGACTGTGACTCACGTGCTGGCGTCCGGTTCGGGTTACGACCGAAGCTACCGAAGCCTCGGTTATCATTGGCGCGCTGAAACACCGATCGGGACGATCCTCGGTTTCCATGTAGCTGGATAGGATGGGCACGCTCATGCTCCATAGCCACGTTAACAGCTTCGTGCACACTGCTGCACCGGCGATAAACCACCTCAGCGCGTGTCTGGGACACGAGACCGCGCGTAAAGAGCGTGATCTTGTCCAGCTCACCCATCTCTTTTACTCGGCTGATGAGCTGGCGATACTTGGTGACGTATTCGTGCAGATCGCGACACTCACGCTGCTTCAGCTGGTAGAGCGAGTCACGCAGACGCTCCTGCAAATCCGGCGGAATAAATTCGCGGCGTAGCGCCGCTGCAAGCGCCGTGATGTCGGCGATTTCATGCTGCTGTGTGACGTACCACGCAGCGGCTTGGCCCGTTAGGTTAGAAACCATGATGGCCAGCACACGCTTGCGGTTATCTTCATGCGTGTAGTCGATGTACTTAGCCTCAAAGAAAAGTCTGGCTTGGTCCAGGAACAGCTGGAGGCTTTCGCCGAGCGAGCTGCCATAGTGCGGCATGGAAATGCCTTCCACACGCCGCTCGGCGGGCGGCCGGTTCTCGATCTTCTCCATCAACTCCTGCTGCTTGCGCAGTACGGAGGATACTTCTGCCAACACTTGGGCAGCCACGTTTGCGTCCATGATCACTTGACGCTCAGAGGGCTCTCAGCACAGCTCTGTATGCGGGCACGGCGGCACAGCGCTACTTCCTTCTTCAGGGGCTTGCTTCTCAAAGCTCTGCGGGCACGAAGGCCCGACTTCAACTTGGTTCTTGGAGTGTACCACACGAGATTCGGTCCGATGGTGTCCGATGTGTGTGGTTCACACAATCCCTCCGGGACCGTGAGCAAGTGCTACCAAATGTTGTGTTTGGGCACGGCGCGTCGAAGGAAGAGTGGAGGTTGAGGAGGCAGTTGAGGTGATGCTTGGGGTTCGAGGCAAATTGAAAAGTGAGATTGAGACTTAGAGGTAAAGACTGCTATCACTGCGAGACTGGCTGGCAGCAGAGGAGCTCTGCTGTCGAATCTCGGGCCCCATACACTACAAGTAATAGATCTAGAGCGCCTACAGCGCACCTCTGAATCTTGTACTTCGGCGGTGAGAGTAATCCTATGCCAGTCGCATCAAATTCGAGTGCTCGGTCAACGCATCCAGCTTCTCCGTTCGGACGGAGGCATTTTGTTCACAAAGAGAGATTCGCTTGCCTGTGGCAAGCTGCGAAATCGCAAGGAGTGCGGCGCAATCCTTACGCATTTCGTCATGTGATGTAATACATCACCCCAGTCTTACTTCTGCCATCGTACTACATTGCGTGTTGCAGTGGCTTGCTTTTTCTTATGTGGGTCTCTTTTAATTAAAGGGCCTCTCTTTCCACTGTTTTAATGAACCTGACAGACTTCAACGATCTCGAAAGGAACCCAAGAAACGCAAAATATTACCGCCGCATAGTTGACTTGATGCATTTAATGCACCATGGCTACTCGGATGAAGAGATTGGTACGACCAAACAGCGGGCGGCGTTATTCCGCACCTCTGCAAACGTGATCGATGTGCGCCCTCCGCTTTCTTCCCTCACACCCAGGCCTCCTGCCTCACTTTCTCTCTTCGGGTTGCTGCAGCGTATTCTCGCGGCCAGAGGCACCATAGAGTCCTCCAACTCCTTCGTCGTCGCGTTCCATGCGCTGGACGCAATCGTGGACTCGAAGCGCGCTCACGCGATCATGCCAGCGCTGTGATCGGTCGCGGCTGCAGCCTCTGTGGACTCGAGGCGAGCTGGTGCAACGCGCAGCCGCAATAGCTGCGTGGCTCGTGGCTCGGACGGCAGTGAGGGAAGCAACATAGTAGCTGCACGGGCTAAGTGGAGCAACACGGAAACGTGTTAAATCTGCTGGTGTTATTAAGCGATACGTGTTGATCGTACTCATACGTCTTCGAGAGTCATCACAGCTCGCAGTGGTGCGAGAACTTCACCCATGGGTAATGCTCAGCTAAAACGACATGCGAGATCAGACATGTTGGTTGCACACCTTCTTGTTAGACGAGTTGCAGTGAGCAACCAAAGAAACCAAGAGCACTCCACCATGACACCACCGAATTCCTAATGGTTTCGTGCGCCAGCGACTTCCTCCTCGTCCCTCTTGAAGCATTCCGCCGGGGAACTAGCTTTTCGGATCCGACTGGCTGAAATCTCGTCTACAAAAGGTAGCGTGAAGCAGTCATGGCTGCTGCCGCGCCTGCCAGCTCGCTAGCCTCGTATTCTCATGCGTGATGTTCCTGCTGGACCGGAGAACACACTCGCCCGACCAAAGGACATAACGATGGTAGCTTCGTCAGCAGTTCACCGACAAGAGCAGCAGCAGCAGCAGCAGCAGCTGCAAGTACTGTAGCCAGACAGCTACTTCCTCTCCTTGGTCAGATCCAGCACCAAGTCATCCGATGGATCTCTGAGTCTGTGCAGATCTACTGCTGGACACGTTCGCGTGACCGCGCGTGTAGCGAACTTAGATAGCGGCGACAATAACTACCCCATAGAACCCCCAGCAGGGGTGCACATGACACCTACGATCGCTTCGTTCAGTTGGTTTGAGACCCGCCCGACGAGATCTCACAATTTGCTGGTGGCCCGCAAAATAAAAAAAGATGCTCGTTCTTGACGACCAGAGACTTGGTATCAATCATGCGGAAACATCGATCACCGAATGCATTTTCTAGCGCTCCTGTTGACATTGACACGATATCACCGAGCGCAGAAAAAGGTTCCTCCTTCGAAGAAACATCAGCCTTACAAAGAGTTGTTCGCTCAAAAGCAAGCCAGCAATTCGTACCTTAATGCCCTCTCCGACTCACAGATTCTCTTCATTTTCTGTTTGACTTTTTTTTTCTCTCTCTCTTGTTTATGTATTCCAGCTCCATCCAGCTCACTATCAGATCGAGCGAAAGGCACCTGTGGTATCGAGAATGCTGCGCGAAGGCCAACGGCAGCCCCGCGGCATTCGGCGTCAACTCAACTGGCAAGTCGAGTCGCATCGCCAATCGTTCGATGGTGTTCGGCGGTCACTGATTGGTCAGCCTGGACCAGTGATGAAAGCTCGTCAACACCCACGCTCGATGTCCGGAGCTTCAAGTTCGACCCGAACCTACCGCGAACTTTGGCCGAGATACGAACCTAAGGCGACTTTTCGAGTCGTCGGGTGGCCATCCGAGCAGTCGAGAGAGCTCTGAAGAGTCGGGTGGTTACCCGGGAAGATCCAAAACAGACGCGTCTAGACTAGATATTTGTATTGAACCATAGGAAAGAGAAGATAGAACAGATAAGCCCTTTGGGCAACAATGATAGAACAGATTTTCCTCCCAACCGCACAAGGAAGACGTCCGGGCTATCGGTGAGTTCCCGTAGCATTTGGATAAACCTGTTGGTAGGATCATGACTGTCGGTGGACACGCCTACTAGTATCGTAGCGTGTGTTTACCCGTGGTCAGGCCAAGAGTAGAGAAGAAGTGGCCGTGTGTAATAGCGACGAGTCGTCGCCGAGTAGTGGAGGAGCGAGAGCGCACTCCATTTATCCTTCCCGCCGGAGTATAGCTCCGGCACCCTCGTATCGAGCCGTGACTGGCTGGGACCCTTCCTTTCTGAGGGCCTGCGAGGTATATTTGTGTGTGAGAGCGTGCTAGCCTGTGCTCGTGGCTAGTGACGCTGGGTTTCTGTCAGTTGACTAAGCGGAAACACGGTGCACAGAGGAAACATCAACCCGGTGCAAGGGAAAGTTCCTGGGCCTTCAGGTTCTAACCCTAACAAGCTTATTGAGTCTTCGGGCTTAGTGAGTGTTGTTGGTGGGGAAGTGTGCCAATATATATTTTAGCGCGTGTTCCTACACGACACACCTGGCTTCAATGAAGACACAACAGGCAGCTCTAAGTACGTGAGATACAGCATCAGCTACATCAATCTAGTTAACGAAGAAAACACTCTTCGAACCAATATAGTTATCACCCAGCATTGCATCGTAGCAGTGAAGCGAGATTGGAAGCACCTGTGCTTAGCAGCTCCTTCTCGCGGAAATGTTCGATGCGGCTGGCCAAATGCTGGCAATATCGGAACTCGGAACAACGGACTACCATCCCAAATTGGAGCCAACGGAAGCTCGAAACCGCATCTCCTCCCAAGATACAGGACAGGAAAATACGTTGTTTTCGTACCAAGATAGAACGCTATTGTGAGACTACCTTCGGGACGATTCACGGACGCAACAGAGCACTTGCCCCACGCACCGTCTTACACTCAGTCACTCCAGCCACTCTGCACTTTTCGGCCATGGCTGCGGCGGAGCTGTCTACAAGTCGTACGTCGATGGAGGTGGAGTGCACTAGAAACAAGCTCTTGTTGACAGGCCCTCTACCACCGACACTTTTTGCAACATTTATTGTGGACGCTCGTGTCCTCGAATGGTCAACGGACGATGGCTAGCCCATCAGCTAGCACCTCTGAACAGTGATCCATAATGACTGTGTACAGTGGCAGCCGTGTACGTCGCGCGGACTTCTAGTGCTGGGACCCACCTCAGCTGTTGGATTTCTTGGAAATGGCGCTCAGCAGACCCATCGACAGGCAAATCGACTCGGACGAAGGGAAGCCGAGCCGCAGCCACCGTAGCGACGACGGACAAACGTGTCATCTCGCATCCGCTGGCTTCGCTCAGCGTTAAGCTAATGCGGAGCTGATGCACACTCAGCCAGGGTTCCTCCTCACGCGGACGGCTTTCGGACGACACGAACAGAAGTAATTCAAGGGACGAACCGTCGGCCCCTGAGCGAGCCTTGTACGCCTTCACAGCCCAAGCATCGCCGAAGATTGCCGCTCCTGCTGCCGAAGAGAGTCCGTTGGTGTGAGAGGGAACGGGCGCGCGCGCCCATCTAGGCAGAAGCTCGCGCTGAACGGCATCGGAGGACGCAGAACGGTGTCGCCCATCGCTGTTCCGACAGTGAAATGAAGGTCTGTCAGCTCGAAGTCGACACTCGCAAGCATCCGGACCAAGCTGACCACGGTGAGCAGCGATGGACTGCGCCCGATGGATTGACCATTGGCTCCAGTGCCGTCGTTACTGGTGTGCGTAGGCACTGAGGCAACCGATACCGACGACGGCAGCAGAAACCAGCGTCGACTCCAGCTGCAAGTGCTTGGCCATGAATTGGCTGATCCGTTTCGGAGGTTAATGCCCCAACCACTCGTGGTACATTCAACTGGTGGCTGCGTGGTAAAACCTTGAAATAATTGCTGCGCTGCCAATGCACAGGACGCGTCATCCAGACACAGTGGAGGTGGAGCGTCTCGCAGCGTTCCGACCCAGAAATCCGAACACGCGAGCGAGAGAATATCGCCTGCAAGTGTGTACGTCGTGGTCCAGCTCGAGTTCGTGTGGTATCCGATACTTCCGTTGCTGCTGCTTCTGGCCGCCAGCAACTGCGAGAACTCGTCCGACAGGTCAAGCAACAATTGGCCAAATCGAGACCATGCATCCGCCGAGTGGTTTGGTGCCAAAGCCGACGACAGAATGCGGCGCACGCGCAGCGACGAGAAGGCGTCCAGCAGCAGATCTGCACACGACAGGAGCACCATCTGGCCACGCGGTGTCGGGTCCGACAACGTTGGGCCAGCAGCTGCTGACATGGGCGGCGAAGGTGCCGGTCTTGGTTCTGCAGTCGCTCCTCTTTCTCCTGCTGCTGCTGCTGCTGCTACTGTTAGTGATGTTGTGTGTGGCTGTGGGTTTCGCCTTTCAATCGATGTGGAATGCGATTGCGCAGTCACGAAGCGTGAGAGTGAGAACGTCGACGCCATTTCCGCCACGAGAGCTCTTGCCGCAGAGTCCTCCGCTACATTATGCGGCCGTCTCGGGTCCGTAGGCACGAGTTTAGCCAGCGAGCGGTGTCGGATCCGGAAATCCATTTGGTCGAAGTAAAAGGCGAACGAATCCAACGGGACAGCAAGCAGAAAGCGCTGCAACACGAGCATTGGTCGCAGTAATTCGATGGTGTCGCGGTGCAGTGCGCTGGTTCGCAGCGTCTGTGGCTCGAGGCAGAGCTGTTGCATGTTGCTCTGGCCCATTGGTAGCGGCCCTCTACTTGAACGGGAACCTGTCATGATGCAGCATGTCTGCTGCTGGCACCCACGCAAGCGGGTACGCCAGCAACAGACATGCACGGGGAACACGTACCTGGTGGCCAGGAAGGCAGGCGTCTCAGCGCCGCCGCCTCCGCCGCCACAAGAAGTCCGCGCGCAACGTCGCGTGAAGGCTGGCACCAGGCTTGCGCAAGACTGCCTGGCGCCCGGAATCCAGAACGCTACCTGCACAAGTATACAAACATGCATATATAGGATTACGAAAACAGAAAAACACTTGCATTTAGTATAGGTTAGCTCAGCTTCTAGAACGACACTAAGGAGAACCTAGAGGAAGGCCTAGAGCACGTAGTTAGCCCGAAGACTTAACGGAATCAATCTCACTTTGCATTTTACCCAACAACAAGCAAGCAACACAACCACTCCACGCACCTTCGCTACGACAGGCCCCAGCGCACCCGGAGCCTGTCATTTGGTAGCACTTGTTGGTCCCCTCGCAACCGCGCTTCGCTCAACCTCAGGGAGGTCTTCGGGCACCGGCTGGGGATTCGCTTTTGACCGCGCTTCGCTCAACCTCAGAGAGGGCTACGGGCACCGGTCATTGGCTGTAATTCGGACCCGCCTGACATCTGTCAAGGGAACGTCGGCATAAGTACGAGGCACCAGCTGTAGCGGCGCACCCGATCCAGTCCGGCTTCCGAGTTCGGCGGTTAGGGTAGTGCAGTCCGCTCTGAGTTGCTCGGGCCGCTTCTTTGATTGGATGGCTGGACGAAGGGGTCGTCGCGTTGACAACGCTGTTCCCGACGGGTCTTTTGAGAGGCTGGGTGTAATCGACGCCACCGACATCGACAAGTTGCGCACCGATTGCTACCGTCAAATCCGGCACGCAGTGCGAACGACTGAGCGACTGCTAAGAGAACTTGCTGAGGTCAAGCCACTCACTTCGGAAGAGCGAGACCAGAAAAGGGCGGTCATCCATCAGCTCTGTCGCGCTCAGCGTAAACTCGGCAAGGCAACCGGTCTCGTCAACCTCGGTGTAGCCAGAGTCCTCGACCCGCGTACTACCCGTCAACAACTCGAGCACGACAACCGTCTCCGTGATCGCGAGGAAGCCCGCCGCCAGCGTAGCCTAGCAACTGTAAGGGAGCTGATTAACTCGTCTAACGAGCAGTAAACACGTTTTAGCCGCTTTTGTTTACGGCAATTCATCGTTGAGTGTGATAACGAATACCTTCGCGGGTATAACGTTTTAGAGGGAATCAGCTTTATTACTAGTTAGGCGTTTGGGTTAAGGCTTCCGCCTGTGAAAGGAGGGCGAACAAGATGGCGGACGTCTCTGAGCTCATGCAAGGAGTGCTGCAACTGATGCAGCAGCAACAAGAGATGATGAGAGTAATGAATGAGCAACGAGGAATGAACGACTTCAAGCTGGATGGGATTAGACTACCCAAGTACACGGGGCATGAGGCCCGCAACTTTGACTGGAAGAACGAGCGTTGGGCGACGAGGGTACTGGCTATTATCGGGAGCACGTTGAAAGGGCAGGCTGGTCAGTGGTACCTGGCGCGGAAGCATGAGATTTACTCTGCGGAGCAGTTACTCCGTGAGTTGTCACGCGCATTTGTTCCGGCGGATCTTCAGTTGCGGCTGCGTGAGCAGTTGCGACACCTAAGCCAGAAATCTTGCAAGTCGTTGGGTGATAACGTTTCACGGTTTCGCAACATTGTACTTCAAGTGGAAAACATGACGGAGATCGACAGATAGTGTACTTCTCGCAAGGGTTGATGCCAAATACACGTCAGGAAGTACTGTACAAGCGCTGTGAAACCCTTACGGATGCCATTACGGTAGCGATGGACTATGAGCGCTCGCACTTCGGTGCTCCAGCGCGCACGGGACGTCGCGACCGTGATTACACACGATTCCGCAGAAACGAGTCGGCTTCAAGATCAAATGGTCCTGAGCCAATGGAGATCGACAGTGCGCAAGAACTCAGTCTAGAAGAGTGCCGTCGGCAGAGGAAATGTTACAACTGCTTCCGTGGTGGTCATATTGCAGCCCACTGTAAGGCCCCTCGTCGGAAACAACGCCCCTACAGAGGTCCGAATCAGCGTCAACGAGACTCGCAGCACGTCAATGCTGTGGAGCAACAAGTCAGCGATGGTGAAGAGAGAATCGTGTACGATCAGTACACTGTGGATGCGTTTGAGGAAGTCAGCATGCATGACCTGGCTGCTAGACCGGATAATGAGCTCATTCGTAAACCTGGGAGAATTGAAGGGCACCCAGTAACGATACTGCTTGACTGTGGTGCTACGGCAAATCTGGTACGGCCAGGAATGGTGTCGAAGGTGAAAGGAACTAAGGATGTACAGGTGAAGGGCTTCGATGGAGAGATCAAGGAGTATCGCGATGTGAAGGTTGTGGAAGCGGACATCGGCATGGAAGACAAGACGTTCGAGAAGATGCGCCTAACAGAGAGTCCACTAGCGATTGAACATGACGTTATCTTGGGGAAGCCGTGATTCGCCAAATATCAACCAACGATCAACTGGCGAACGCATGAAGTAGTATTTCCGAGCAAGGACGAGAGACCAAGGCCAAAGACGGTCAAGAACGAAGACAAGATAGAAGAGCAAGGAGAATGTGAGAAAGACGACATCACAACGGCCCCAAACGGAATTGAAGAGTCAATGACAGCAGAAGAGCAACGAAAGAAAGCAGAAAAGGATGCAGTTCGCACCCGCCATCGGTCACATCTCGCCTTGGCTGAGGCGTGGCGTAATGGTGTCTTTGGGTCCACGAAGAAGTTCCATCGTCGTATGCAGGACCGGAAGTTTGCGGAGCTGTTCTTCGTCAAGGTCTGTGTAACAGTAGAGTCTGACAAAGTACCAGACTACATCAAGCCTTTGCTGGACAAGTTTAGTGATGTCTTCCCTGAAAAGTTGCCCGATGGTCTACCTCCCGAGCGCATCGTCGAGTTCGACATGGAGATGAAGCCTGACGCCGCTCCTAGCACCCGAGCACCGTTTCGACTGTCTAAAACGGAGCAGGAAGCATTGGAAAAGTTCGTCGCGGAAAACATGAAGAAAAGGTGGATAGAAGTCTCCAATTCACCCTGGGTCTCCAATATCTTCGGTGTTCCTAAGAAAGATCCGGCGACTGGTCAAATCCCGAAGAGAGCTGAATGGTTGCGATCCGGGAATAGTTCCATCCCGATTCGTTGGGTCATCGACTTCCGCTATGTGAACAGTCAGACGAAGATTCCGAAGATTCCATTACCGCTAATCGAGGAAATCTTTGACAAGATGGTCGGATGCACAGTGTTTTCGGTTCTGGACCTGGCCCAAGGTTACCACCAGATGCGGGTTAAGCCGCGTAGTCGTCAGTACACCGCTTTTCGTACTCACAAGGAGACTTACCAATGGTGTGTTGCTCCGATGGGTCTTTCGGGTATGCCTGGTGTTTGGTCACGACTGATGCGCGTCCTGTTCGACAAATTCGACTTTGTCGTGGTCTATTTGGACGATATCTGCGTCTTTTCCAAGACCAAGGAAGAGCATCTCCAGCATCTGGAAGCGGTCTTTGAAGTTCTCCGTAGAGAGAAGCTTTATGCGCACCGCTCGACGTGTTCGTTTGGTCAAGCGAGTGTTAACTTTCTCGGTCACACCGTGTCAGCAGAAGGGTTATCCGTAGATGCGAAGAAGACCAGGGCCATCGAGCAATATCCGGAACCAACGAACAAGAAGGAGCTGCAGAGTTTTCTCGGTCTTGCTGGCTACTATCGTCGCTTTATCTGTGACTTTGCGCGACACGCCCTACCTTTAAGTAAGCTGACTAAGAAGCACGCTACGTGGGAATGGGGCCCGGCGCAGGCAGACGCTTTTCGATCGCTGAAGCTCGCCTTGCAGCAAGCTCCTGTTCTTCGTTTGCCTGACTTCTCGAAACCTTTCACGGTCACAACCGACGCCTCGGGTAAGTGCATGGGCGGTGTGCTCTCGCAAGACTTCGACGGTAGCAGCCATCCGATTGCCTTCTACTCCAAGAAGCTCCATGAAGTTGGCTGGCCTCCGCATGAGCAGGAACTTTTGGCCATCAAAACCGCTCTTGAGAAGTGGCGTCACTACCTTCACGGCCGGCACTTCGATGTCTTTACCGACAATGCTGCTTGTAGTTGGATGTTGCATCACCCTCAAGTATCGCCTAAAATGGGACGCATGCTCACAACCGCACCAAGTCAACAACAACAGCACGAATAATGACGCGTTAGCTCCGTCCGAAAGATATGCACAATACCGGAATGTCTACACCCGATTGGCGCTGGACGATTGCTCTCGAGTACGGTAAACGTATGCACTCACCTCTGGGAAGTGCCGTTGATACGCGTCCTCAGCCCTCTCTGCTCGCACCCAGTCGCCTGCAGACTCGCCCGTCAGAGGCTTCCGCAGCACACTGGCGGGTAGCGCCACCACGGAGCCCTCGAGCATCGCGGTGGTCACGTCGCCCGCGTTGGAGGCGGCCGCGACTTCGCAGCGCGCGCACACGACCAAGTCTGCATCGCTGTTCGCTGCTGTGGCAGCCTCGGCGGACTCGAAGGAGACGAGCAGGTGCAGCGCGCAGCCGCCGTACCTGCGTGGGACGTGGCTCGGACAGCAGTGCGGGAAGCAGCGCAGCAGCTACAGGGGACGAGTGAGAGAGTGAGGTTGAGCTGGAGTTTACTGTATCCTATGCCGAATAGTGGTGCCACATCACAGTGGAGTGGAGTGTGTGCACGAACCTTGCAATTGCGCTTCTTGTTGCTTCTGCTTGGAGGAATTGCACCGTTAGCTGGCATCACGTGTTGATTGCATCACGGCACGAATGACACATTAAAGGGTTAACGCAGAATACCTAATGTACGAGGACGCGAAGAGGGCGTGCTCGCTGCTGCAGCCAACGCGACAGAAGCTACAGGACTGCACCACGAGGCTCGCCATCCTCTCCGATCCGAGGAGAATGAGATAGAAAATGTTGCCAGGTTTACAGTTTCAGATGGACATAGACAGAACGATCTGTTTATGGATGGTTTCCTGAGTTAATTCGAGGGAAGGCTATTTTTCAGAGATAAGAAGGCGAGTACGCGCGGAATAGACCATCTCATCCTCCACGTTCAAGGCCGGCACGTCGGCGTAGTGTATATGCAGTTATTTCCAAACTTTCTACGCGCTCGAAGCAGACAACCCAGCCCACCACTCCCTGGGGCTTCGTCCAGCTCCAACACGGAGCTCGACTAGCTGACACGTATCCGAACATGATTTGACTGCGCCCCCATCGCTGCATTATCTCTGAAAAAGCTTATTATAGACGCCACAGCTAGCCTACGTGACGTAGACCCACAAGTCTGCGGAGCTTGACGAGACCAGGAATACTACGTACTGTATTAATAGTACGTGGAGCAAGGAGAGACTCGTCTGTAGATGAGCTATTGCATGTCAGTCACATTTGCGATTGAATCCCGCAGTCCGACTATATAACTCACCTCTACTCCGGTGAGTTATGTGGCAATTGTAACACTTGAGCACTATGTTCTGACTGAACGATACTAGTATGCGGCAAGCGCTATGCAGGCGATGGATCCAAGCTTGCCACGCCGCGTCAAGCCGGAGGCTACTGCTTTTCCGCAGCCACGGGGCATCAAAGCAGATTGGAAGGAACTACATTTTTTGCTTCTTATGGAGCGCTCACACAGCAACGCCACCTTGCGTCCACGCGCCGAGATCATTTTGAGGAGCCTACGGTACAGCAACCAAGCACCCAAGGCGCGATGAGCTCATTTTGCAGACATTGTCCACACATATTGCAGTATTGTGAGGAACTGAAGCTGGACGGTGACGCAATAAGTTCGGTGCTTCAACGACTTGGGTTTGTTGCACCCAAAACATTACCCCGACCGCAGTCGAATTTGGATTCCGCGACCATAATCAAGTTGTCCAAGTAAATATTATTAATACCATAGCGTGCCGTAGCTAGCCAAACGACATGTCCATTGATTAGTTAATCAACTTCTTCTTCTCTACACCGAGGAGATACTGCGCAAGCTGGTACAGAGGGTAGCGGCAATAAGAAAGGGTTCAACGATTCAAGTACTGAAGGGATATACTAAACCCAAGTCAAATCAAATCTTACAGAGCTTCATAGGTACTGACTTAACGAGATAAATGAATCGCGTTAGGTACGCTTTTTACGTCATGGTCGGAAGCACACCTGCTTAACACCTGCGTCGCCGCCGCGCCGATGGCGATGGTCTGGTTGACACTCCCATCCTCATCGTCTGTGGGCTTCCTTCCCTCGGCAATTAAGTGCACTGGTCGCGTCTTATTGGCCTGGATGTCCATGGCCTGCGCCTCGCACTAGAATCTAGGTGCGTATCTAGTGACTAGATACGCCTCGGGTGCTCTGTGCGGCAGCTCGCTGGGCGTGTGTATTCTTACACGTCATCTCTATGTCAACCTACAGGCGCTCGTGGCCTTCTGTAGGGGCGATATGCGAGGCAATGGGGGCGAGAGAGCGAGTTAGGCAGGAGCACTGGACCGCAGCCGTTGTCCACATGCACTTAGTGTTCTCCATTTACCTGTAAGTTGATTTTAGTTCCCGCTTACTTCCCGGAAGTGAGGTAAATTTACAGGTAACTGAGTAAGTGTCGATTAGAATGAAACATGCAAAGCACTTCTCTACATCAACTTGTCTGGACTAGACACTGTTGTCGATGATCCTAGCTGCGTCATGAACTTCAGTAACCTCTATCTCATCGTCGTCGTCCTCCTCACTTTCGCTGTCACCTTCAACGAGGCCCCGCACGTAGACGAAGAGTGAAAGAGCAAACTGCTCGGACGGAGGATTGGAGGGCACACGCTTCGCTATTCCGCAGCCTTCTGGCATTCTTATCTCTAACTCCAATAACCGGTAACCTAAAAAAAGTTCCCGCTTACTTTCCGTAAACTAACCGGGGTAAGTCTTACCGGTAAGGGTAAGTGCGAACACTACATGCACTGCAGCTGGACCTTCGACAAATGCGCGGCAACTTTGATTTGCGGTGTGTACCACATCACTTTAATCCTGGTAGTGCTACGTATGTAGTACGAGAAGCCCAATAGGGATTAATTCGAGGCTTTAAATATGTGGTCCACAGAAAAAGTAGGTACTGGATCAATACAAATTCCAAGTGTAAGGGTCTTATAAATCTAATATTTTGTATCCAAAACCAAAATCGACTTAATTACACAGGTTTTAATACGAAATATAGCAGGTAGAAGCTTAAATGATAGCTTACGTTAACGTTTTGGATGTTATCTGGTTTATTGTGTTAGGATGTACAGGATACATTACTTGAGAAAAGTATCGGCGAGGAGAGTGATCGTTTACAGTATGGATGGGACCAACTACTTCAACGTCTATGGAAGCTGTTTTGAATTGAAAATGTCTTGATTAGTTAAAACCTCTAATCAATTGAGCATAGCTCTGGGATCGCGGTGCCCCGCCTATTTAATCTTCAACGCCGGCCTAGTAGAGTCTCTCAGCCCAGTAGTTTGCACAGCCTTCAGCGCTTGAGCTGAATGGAGCAGACTTCCTTCGGTGACGCCGTCATCGTCGTCCCCCGTGATCTTCATGCCGCTCGCTGCGGTTGCCCAATCAGACGTCCACAGCAGTATCAGATGCTGCTGTAGTCCCAGTGGACAGCTTGAGGGGCTACACGCACAAAAATGTTTGGCATATTATACAGTAGAGTTGATGAGTTCTTCGTAGCAGCGCGCTCGGTGCCACGGCAGCTAGTATGAGCCCGCGGAGGGTGGGGGCCACCGCAGCGACCGAGCAAGCCGCGTTGATAGGTTGCGTGGTAAAATTGATAGATCGGTAGATTGGTAGATACATGTAGTGTTCTTGACAGCAGCGCGCTCGGTGCTACAGCAGCGAGTATGAGCCCGCGGAGGGTGGGGGCCACTGCAGCAGTCGAGCACGAACTGAAAAGTGAGAAGAATCGTAGCATGGCTCGAGACGCGGCGCCAAGTCAAGTTGTTTCAGAACTCTTCTCAACCTTTTTCTGGGAATAATCCATTTTAATACTTTCACGGTGACAGTTGAATATGAGCATACTTTTTTTTAATTTGAATTTGATTTTTTGCGGTTTAGTTAATTATCTACTCCAGAGACGCGCACTGCTGCACCTCCGGTCATCTCGCTAGATCTCTAGGATACGAGCCTGTGGTAGGCACCGGATTTTTTAGTTATCATATACTTTGCATCCCTCTTGTTGCAGACTGTTAGTTTTGTTGTTCAAAACGCAATGCGCAGGCGACTGGTGCGCCGCAAATGCGGCGTGCCTAAGTCGCGCGCGCGGGTCGCGTTTGTCGTTTGTATTTGTGCTACCTCCTCAACTAATTGGCTCGGCAGTACAATTGAGTTTGCAATAAGCGCTACCAGCCCAACCCTCTAGTAAACTCAATACATCAACAAAGGGCCTGTGTAATAACATAGTTATAAGATTTTGGAATTATAAGTTGTTGACCCTTTCTTATTGCCGCTACCCTCTGCATTAATTTATTACCTCATCACAGCTTATCAAGCAACGCTATGCGACTGGGTGCTCCTTACATGTATGTGCTACTGCCCTCGAGTAGATCCTCCAGACACGTGCTTCAATGTTCTATTTGCTTACGACGCTGGTGGGCACCAGTCGTGGGCAAGACGTGGACAAGTTGTGGTGAGTAGGCGTGCTTCACAATAATACACAATATTGATAGTGTGTCCATCTCGTGAGCATCCTGGACGGTTCCGGGAATTCGGAGCGCCCTGTTGAACTTGAACATCAGCTTGATACCCTTCAAAAATCGCCGGCGTCTACTAGTGTACTCGCCCGAAACACGTATGAGTGTTGTTTCTCTGTTACACGCGACGGGCCGATAACGCGGCGAACTCGTGTGACTTACCGCGTACTGACACACCCGCGTATACTTCTGATCAGGCTGCTTTCTTCGACGAGGTTTCGCAATTTCATCATTCTAGTGAGAGCTGCTGCGGACCTCGTATCAACGGGCTTTGAATCGACTCAACGAATCTGTTACCAGCGTCGCGCTTTAATCCACCACCGCCGCTACTAAAATCAGTATCCTACTCGATGGCGCTGGAAGCATTGCTGGTTATTGTCGCGACTGGCGATGATTCAACTTGCTCTTTCGACCAACCAGTGGAGACAACAGTGTCATCGCCAGAACCCGGTCGTGTGTACCTTGGCAGCCACTAAAGGACAAAGAGACTGCCCGGTTCATGAGCAGGTCTGTCGATTTAAAATTCCACAGCCCGCAGGACCAAGAATACGAACACCCATGACAGCCGTCAACCGCGCCGAAAGTCAAACACGGAAGTGCACAGCGACAACATTGTGGAGCTTTCGCACGCTGCGTGGTTGTAGATGCAGTCTATGGCTCGATATTGTCGCTATAACCGAAGCTACACATATGAATTAAATTCGTCGTCGCTTGTGTTGACAGGTCCCGTGGAAGTCCCCTCTCGCGACGGCAAACAACATGATCAGGGGCTGGCAACTCAGCGCTGTTGGCGGCGCTCCCAGCAAGTTCAGACATCTACTCCAAATCATGGTCGGATCCGACACCGTGTACACCTTTTCAACTTCAAAATGGCAAAAAGAAAATTCAATACGTCAAAATGTAAAATCAAAACGACAAACACTTTTTAAACCGATACTTAAACCTGTTCTCTGAAATTTATTTCAGAGTCTACCGGTGATACCACTTTCCGCGCTGTTTGAATATATTCCACTGCAGCAACGCCCTCTTTGCTTAAATTCTATATCTGCTACACGGGTCACCCATTACTCAGACTTTATAAATAAAGTTTTTTGTTAAAAAAAAACACAGCCTTCGTAATTTAAAGGGTCTGATTGTCCGGAAATCTTATAGATAGGACTACACAATACGCAGTTATTGATGCAACGCGGTTTGTAAAACCCGTTATATCGTATACATCTTGCCGTTATGAATCACCCATGTGAATGTTGACCTGTCGGCGACGCGTCCATCTTCGCGCGACACGCGAAGATAAGTAATTTAAACGGTTATTTATTGCGACAATGCGGACGACGCCCTGAAAAAGTCAAGCGAAGGTTCTAGGAGAAGGGCAGCAGGAGACAGGAGTTGAAGTGCAACGAGGGGTTGACAGGGGTGGAGACGCTGAGTGTAGGAATAGGAAAGATTCTCAGTCTAAAATCTACCCCATGCGTGTCAAGTCGCGGGTGTTTACATCCTCAGCCTTCCTCGAGGTCGTGGCGTACCTGCGTGGAGTGGGCATGGGACCAAATTGTAACAGGGTTAGAGAGCCCAAGGCCCGCAAGAAGTCGAGCGAGTGCACGTGGATTGGAGACTCTAATCGTACTCCGCTACACGAGGTCATTCACTTGACTAGGCACGGGCAAAAAACTCCAAGGACAAGGCCAAGGACGTCAAAGATGTCAAGGCGGGTGCAAAGTAAAAGGGTCCGGGGCAGTGCGTCGGAGGGAGCGTGTTACGAATTACCTCCGGTTGCAGCCGTTGGCACTCCGGAGGAGCGTCGTAGGAGCGGCTATGCGGGGAAGGCCCTCAAGAAGTCGAACGAACGGATACAAGATCCTAGGATTAATACAGCGGAAGACAAGAGCTGAAGTGCAACGCGTGGTTGACAGCGCCGGAGACCATGCCCCGAATACATCTGTACAAGTAGGAAAGGTTCTCAGTCTAATATCGTGCAGCTCACCGCCCTGCACGTGCGGGTTGGAACCCTGCGGCGGGGTAAATGCCACCATCACGCGCTCCGTTGCACGACAGGTACTACCTCCGCTCGGCAAAAACCACTCTTGTATGTGTACACAAAACATCTCGGGTTTAATATCCTGACTAATCCGATCGCAGGACTTCAGGTGCGCGCGCTAAAGATGAAAACGAAAGGCAGCCTGGCGTCTTATTCTTATTCTTGTTCACGCTCTTGTTCACCGTGATCTTCTCGATACGCAGCTTATTAAAGCTGTACACCATGCCCAGCAAGGCACGGTGCAAGGACGACGTGCTCACTGAGACGCCCAAGTCGCTGAGCAGCCTGTCGCGCATCTTCTCGCGCGTGTGGCGGCAGCCCTCTTCGAGGTACTCTTCAAGGTTGCCTATGACCTCAACGGTCATCTTGACGCGTACCCCACACAAACCACCGTGCATCTGGGTTATCCGTCCGCATCAAGCACAGTACGGCGGGCGGTGCTGTAGGGGACGTCGTTCGCGCCACGCCGACAGAAAGGTTGGTATTGGCGGTGATTTTGACGCCAAGATGGTTGGTTGATTGAAAACACGATTGCACAATAATTCACTTTGTGAGAAATGCATTTTCTGTATAAAAAACCTTGCTTGTCGTTTTCGCACAATTTTAGCTCTGTTCACTTGCTTTTGAAAAAATTCTAACTTCGTTGGGAAATGGTGTAGTTATTATAGATACTTCCCGCGGGCTACCCATTATTGGAACTAACAAAAACAATAACTTCACATGGAAATTTCAGAGCTTCTTCGTGCACAGCACGACTTTGTTTGTAATAGTGGAATATATAAAAATACAGAGTGTCGAATATCTATTGGCTGACAGTGAGCTGTATCAGCCAATCGTGCTCGTATAAGATTGTGAGACGGTACTGTCTCTATTCGTGACAGTTTGAACTTACGTTTTGTCATATTGAACTAGCAATTTGCCATTTTGAAGTTGAAAAGGTGTAGTTGTAGCCCGTGCTTAGCTCGTTCGCGCCACCCTCGCACCACTCGTGCGGACGAATTTGGATAGCGGCGGCGCACACGACGTCTTTGACCGCTTTTGTCAGTTGATTGGAGACCGGAGGGCGAGTTCTCACAATTGCTGGTAGCTCGCGAAAACAACGATGTTCGTTCTTGCCTACCACAATGTTGGTATCAATCAGTCGGAATCAGCTAGGGTTCTTTGTGCCGAATTCATTGCCCAGCACCACTGCTGGTGAGATATCGCCGCGCGCAAAACAACAGGGTTTCCCCCTCCGAGGAAACATCAGCCGTATGCACGGTCACTGGCGTTATTCGCACGCGTGCGGAGGCGGATCTGGCGGTAGATGGCTTGCGATTTGTTATTGAGACGACCTCGGCTGATAGGAAGACGGACCCTTGTCGGACATGGATCACAGTGTTGGGCCGATGCGTATCCACACATTTTCTCGTTCCCGAACTGCCTCTCATCTGCTGCAAGTGCGACGGTAGCTGGCGAATTCTGCGCTGTGGAAGCATATTACTCGTTGGTTATGAGCAACTGCAGTGGACAGGCTTGTGCTCTTGCACTCGCTTGTCTTCTGATAAAACAGCTCTTTTGTAATTTACCTGCAACCTCATCAAGGAGTTGCTACGTGAGCAAATTGTACCTCATAGCACTCTCCACCTGGCGGGTTGTCCTTATTTTCCAGTGCCCCGGCTGCTTTTCTTTTTTTTTCTTGTTTATGTATTCAAGCTGCATCAAGCCCAGTAACGGATGGAGCGGAAGGCACTTGGCTTCAAGGCAGGCATAATAGGAAGCTGCGAGCTCGTCAGATACATCATCAGCTACATCAACCGAGTTCAATAAGCAAGCATTGACCATTATATTTGACACCCAGCATTGCCACGTAGCAGTGAAGCGAGATTGGAAGCACGCGTGCATTGCAGCTCCTTCTCGAGGAAGTGCTCGACATGCCGGGCCTGATGATACCTTCAATATTAGAACTCAGAACAGGACTGGCATCCCACTTTGGAGACAACGGAAGCTCGAAACCGAACCTCTTCTGAAGACACAGGACACGGGGCTACGTTGTTTTAGTGCCAGGTTAGAATGCTATTCTGAGACTCCCTGCGGGACGATTCATGGACGTAACAGAGCAGTTCGCGTTCTCTCATTCAAGGGAAAAGCAATGCCGCACTGGTGTAGCTTGCTCAACGCACCGTTTCAGACTCAGCGCCACCAGCCATGCTGTGCCTTAGGCCAAGGGTGCAGTGGAGTTATCTTCAAGCCGTACGCCCGTTGCTTAGATGGTGTGAATGCGGATCCAAGGTGGCGTGCACAAGAACCAAGCTCGGAGCTTCGATTGTTGAAAGGCCTCTGCCACCAGCATCGACGTCGACACTTTCTGCAATATTTACGGTGGAAATTCGTGTACTCCAAAAGGACAACTCACCGACAACGCCTCCCAGAATTGCGGACTTGATGAGTTATTTTTGCTTACTGTCGCAGCGGTGTAAGTCGCGCGGACTTCTAGTGTCGGTAGCCACCGCAGATGCTGGATTCGCTCGAAATGGTGCCCAGCAGACCCTTCCAAAGGAAAGTCCACTCGACCGAATGGAAGCCTACCCTCAGCAACCGTAGCGACGACGGACAAACGCGTCGTCCTGCATTCGTGGGTTTCAATCAGCGACAAGCTAAGGCGCAGCTGATGCACACTCATCCACATTTCCTCCTCACGTGGACGGTTTTCAGGCGGCTGCGACCAATGCTCGTGCTGCAGCGCTTTCTGCTCACCTCCCCGCTGGCCGCGTCCGCCTTTTACTTCGACCAAATGCAGTTCCGGATCCGACACCGCTGGCTGACAAAACTCGTGCCTACGGACCCGAGACGACCGCATAATGTGGCGGATGGCTCTGCGGCAAGGGCTATCGTGGCGTAAATGGCGTCGATGTTCTCACTCTCAGGCTTCGTGACTGCGCAATCTCATTCCACATCGATTGATAGGAGAAACCCACAGCCAAACAAAACACCACTGCTACCAGCAGGGAGGGGAACAGCGACTCGTTGGAAGGTCACCACCTTCAGCGCAGATGCCAGAAGTAGCCGTCGCAGCGTCTGTGGCTCGAGCCAGAGTTGTGGCATGTTGCTCTGGGTCATTGGCAGCGACTCTGTACTTAAACAGGCACCTATGAACTTGTACACCATTTCCGGGTGCACCTCGTTTCGAAAACGACACTAGTCAAACACGTGCGATTCAGTCGTCGGGGGAACATGGGCCGTCAAGTACTACGAGGGTGGGTTCTTGGCGACTGTTTGGTCATCGTTGGGGTATTCATTCAATAATATCAGACTAACGCTTGTCAGGCAACAGCAGCCTGGATGATGCCCGATACGTAGGCGTGCAAGGTCAACGTTGGACGGCTTCGCACAATGTACGGAGT
Organism: Phytophthora melonis; assembly: GCA_024211575.1. Taxonomy (NCBI): domain Eukaryota; phylum Oomycota; class Peronosporomycetes; order Peronosporales; family Peronosporaceae; genus Phytophthora; species Phytophthora melonis. The sequence continues at coordinate 1,309,044 of JAMXKT010000045.1, forward strand.
GGCTGTTAGTGAGATAAACATATCGCAGTCGTCTTACTCGTGCTTTGCTTCTTGAGCAGCCACAGAAGCAGCTGAATCCGCAGTAGATTCCTGCGGAGGAAGTCTGCATGGTGCATCCTGGCGTAGCGCGCTCTACTCGCGGCTGATCAAGCGTCTTTGAGCAATGCGTAATTGAGGATATGAGGTCCAAATGTTCCGTCATCGGTGCGCTGCGTCTCGGAGAAGACCAATAGCATTAATAAATTGTGTCCAGGTAGGTGTTCTTATATTTGGACTTGCCGGATAATTATTTGTGCAGAAGCATGTTACGCTGTGGAACAAGCTGCTTTTTGCCAGGAGGTATCGTGACAAAACCATCCAGCTTTTGGTGATGGAGTCAAGATGCTAGCGTTTTTGCTCATTTGTATTCGTGTGCTCTTCCAGAGTTCGTCCCTTTGCGCATTCTGTGGCCGCTTTGACTGAGCGAGAGTATCATCGAGTCTACTATAATACTTGTTACGGCCATGTTAATCTATCCATCCTACAAGCTGCCAGTCCAAACGCCATTAACTTACGATTTGTTCCTAAGTTTCTTGAGCAACTTACAGTTTTGCGAGCTTGACAACCTAAACGATAGCATTACCATACATTGCGCGAACGTGGAGTATTGGGAGCCACTGCAGGTTCTGCATATGTTCCATGCAGTGATCCAGCGGAAGTTGTGCCTCATCAACAGTAGCGGCGACGGACAAGCCCACCCGTCGATTCATGCGCTTTTCACTCAGGGTTACGTTGATGCGTAGCTGATGCACTCTCAGCTGAGGTTCCACCAGTGAAGGCGCTCGATTTGCCTGTGGCTGGTTCGACGGAAGCACGAAGAGGAGCAGCTCAAGCGACGATCCATCTGCAGCTACTCGGCCCTTGTACGCTTTGACGGACCAAGAGCCACCGAACGCCGCCACGGCTACAGCAGGCGGCAGTCCGTTGGGAAGCGAAATGCACGCGTGCACTCGTTCGTCCAGAAGGAACGCGGCTCGGGAAGCTTTCGGCAAGTGCGGAGTCTGAGTGCCCATTACTGGATCCACAGTGAGCTGGAGGTCTGCCAATGCAAAGTCGACGCTGGAGAGCATGCGGACTAAGCCTAGCACGGTGAGTAACGATGCGCTCAGCTCAGAGTGCGGCAGAACGTCGTTGTTGACGCCGTGTTCCTGGTTACTAGCTCCTGCTGAGGCAACCGATACTGTTGAAGGTAGGAGAAACCAACGTCCACCCCAGTTGCAAGTGTTGTGTGCCACTGCAGGTGGTCGGCTTAACCCGCTCGTACCCAGAGCGAGGTCACACCTCGGAAAAGATGGAGCCGACAGACTGGTTGTCCCACCCACAGCTATAGAAGCTTTCTGATCCCATTCAAACTTTGTCGTCGAAAAACCCAATTGCTTCTTACAGAAAGCCTGCTGCGCAGTAAACACCTCAAACAACTCCCGCGCTACCAGCCTCAAAGACGACTCATCAAGATAAAATGACGAGAAATGTTATCGCAGCGTGTCGAGGTACAACTCCGAGCCAACCAGTGAGAGAATGTCGTTTGCGAGTGTTCTTATCAACGAGCATCCAGAGCTCACGTGGTATCCATTGTTTCGGTCGTTGCTGCTTCTCGCTGCCAGTAGCAGAGAAAACTCATCAGACAGGTCACGAACTAACCGGCCAAACTGATCGCAGGCGAAAGGTTGGTCTGGTCTTGAATCCCTCGTAGCCGCCGGACCATTCGCCGTTGCCAACGTCAAGATCTGCCGCACGCGCAAAGACGAGAATGCGTCTAGCAGCAGATCTGCACAGGATCGGAGCGCCATCTGGGCACGCGGTGTCGGACCCGACGAAGGTGGTGCAGATGTCACTTGTGCTCCTGATGTCATCGTCACTGTTGGCAGAACTGCGACTGGATCTGACATGCTCGTCTCAGGCAGGAACTGCGCGAGTGAAAATGTGGACGCCACCTCGTCCACCAGCGAACTTGCAGCTGCTGCCATTCTACCATGCTGTCCTCTCGGACTCGCAGTCACAAGTTTGGCCAGCCAGCGGTGCCGAATCCGAAAGTCCATTTGCTCGAAATAGAAGCTAAACGCACCCAGTGGGACGACTTGGAGGAACCGATGCAGCACGAGCAGAGGCCGTAACAGCTCAATGGTGCCCCTACCCGGATCAATCGTTGGTGGCTCCAGTGAAACCACGGGTCTGTTTTGCAGCTGGCTTGGAAATGGCAGAGCTGGGGCTTGCGGCAGCAATGAGCTACATGAACTGGACCGCACTCTGCTCAGTGCACGCCTTGGATGGTCATCTTCAACCGCTTCAAATTGTTCTTCCTCCTCCTCTATGCTGTCACGCTCTCCAACAAAGCCAAGTGCATCGACAAAACTTCCCAAATTGCTGCTGTTGTCGACTTCATCGGTGAGCTTGAATTGTAGCTCGTTGCTGCTCTGGCAGGAAGAGTTTGTGTCGGACGCATGAACGAGCGTCCGAGGCTGCTGGACCAGCATGGCTCCTTCCATCTCATCTCGTCCTTCTGCAAGCCCACACGTCAATGCCATCTCTGCTACTCCCGATTGCGTCGACGCTGGCTGGCGCCGATAAGAGACTAGCGTGAATGGAGGAGACATCACACGCGACATCACCGTCGCCATCCTCGCTGCTGGTAAACGAGTACCACGGGAATGATAAGGTGTTCCATGCATGTCCAGATTCTTCGTCTGGCTTCTTTGATGGATCGTTGGTAACCCGTGCAGCACGAGCACATATGCAGCCAGCACGTGTTTCATCTCTCGCTTCGTTTTAGCCGAGCCGCTGTTGTAGTTGTAGCACCACTGCGGGCTGTGATGATCATTGAGAACGTACAGAATGGTGTTCTGCACATGGAAAACGAGTTAACATGTTTGTCTAGCTCTAACGCCACTGTTTCGTCATCAATAACGTGTCGAGCGCGTGGCATCTTACCACGGGTGACGTGAGTTACGCACCTCTGGGAACTGCAATTGATATGCGTCGTCCGCCTTCACCGCTCGAACCCAGTCGCCTCCTTTATCACTCTCCCCAGGTGGCTGCACCACACTTGCTGGTAGAGCCACCGTAGAACCCTCCATCATCGCCGTGGTCACGTCGCCAGCGTTGGATGGGACTGCAGCTTCGAAACGGGCGCAGACCACCACCTCGCTGCTGCTGCCAGCCGCTGAAGCTGCGTCGACAGACTCAAATGAGACGAGCAAATGCAGCGCGCAGCCGCAGTAGCTGCGCTGGAAGTGGTCCGGACAGCAGTGCGGGAAGCAGCGCAGCAGCTAAATGGACCAACAGTGAGTCCCTGTGCTAAGTCCTCATGTGTTAATTAAGCAGGGGCAAGTGTTCACCCACCTTGCAGCTTCTCATTTTGTTACTTCTGTTCGCATTACGTAAACGTGGCACAAGCAGGGGAATATTTTAGTGAGCCCACATCGGAAGAAGACGCTTTACTCAGACTGTACGACACAGCGCTATTATAGCCGCAGCGTGGTCGTGGAGACGATGGGCGTACCTGACATAGGAGGAGGCGAACAGGGCGTGGTCGCTGCTGCAGCCAACTCGAAGAAAGCTGCAAGAAATGAGCGGGAGGCTTGACATGGCGCCGCCGTATCGAATGGTACTTTGAGACCTGGCAATCCGCATAAAAAGTGTCCCAGAATCTTGTTAACGCATAGACAGCACACACAAAATAGGGTCCATAATTTGATTAAAAATCAATCGTTAGTACACATAATGGGACCCTTTTTCAGCAAGTATGCATCGAGGCGCTCACGCATCCTTCTTGACACTAGAAACGCTAGCCTACCGCATGCATCACACTCTAAGAGAGTCAGATCGTCCGGAGGCTACGAGTACTATAGATTTGGCGGGGCCAACTACCTACCGGTGGAAAATGATGTGTGACACTCAGTAAAGTCTGAGACGGACACGTTACTTCCTATTGCACGTGGCAAGGATATGACACAAGGTGAGAGTGCTCAAGCTAAACTTGTGTGGTGTTGTCGCGGATGCCGATCTGGCGGGGTCGGAAACGTGTGAGGCAGGCAGCGGAGACGCGCAAGAGCGATGCCGGCTACAAAACCAACTGCAAACTGTGCTAAACGTACGGATACAAGCAAAGATAGCGAGTTTACGCCGGTCTGCAGGTTGTATACACCGCGCGCTGCATAAGGCATCATCGAAGGTCTGTCAGCGATTTTGCAGCGTGTGTTCCTTACCGCTTTGGTGCTCTACGAGTCCTTGAACTCAAGTTTTGCCATGGTAAGCTGGCCAAACGTCTGATGGCGGCTTGAAGACATTCGGATGTTGAAGCAAGAAACTTTCGAGACGATTTTGTGGTCTTGGGGAGAGCTCACACAATAAAAATCCCGCGATCGTGAGTTCCTTGGCACCACAATGCGAGATCATGAGCTCACCGTTGAGCTTGATGCCGCCTGACCAGACTGTGTTCTGATTTTGTGGAGATCGGCTAGTGGATTGCAAACAGTAGCAGTGGTGCTTGCTTCGGTCGAACAACCGATACTTCTGATAGTCGATAGTCGGTCACTTCGTTTTCAAGCCGTCGGAGAATATCCTCGCATTTGTGGCTGAATCGATGGTGACCTTCAAGTGTGTAAGACCCCGCATAAAATGCCTTTCACCTGCGAAATTCATTTAGTGCCTCCAAATCAGTAGCGAAAGAAGCATCCAGGACCATGCACTCACATCATTCACAGATAATCCTTGTTGAGCTTGCTGCTTCAAGCCCGGGTAGCCCGTTTGTTGATACGATAGTGCGGGGTTTTGACTAACCTTGACACGCGAGCGCCGTGAAGTTCGTCGTGATGAGTCGCTTGACGGTGGACCCGTCAAGGTGCAGCTGCCTGCTGGGACGCCATCAGAACATAATGGCACGACATGCTACCACTGCGAGGGAGATGCAATAAAAGCCCCGGGGGATGTGTGTTGTGAGAATTGTCGGTGGGTTGTGCTGGTCTCGTTTGTTCTGTCTCGATGATCGTCAGGAAAACAACGAGTTTGGATCTTGTCTAACTGGCTGACATGCTCTGCTCGCAAGGTTCAGCTTGTCCGTTATGCATTCTACTTTCAGCTTTCCAGCTCCAATGGTGTCCTGACCTGGGAACTTCAACGATGCCACAATTAGCGCCGGTAGGCTACGACCAGTTGTACCACTTTCGATTGACTTCAGTTCGACTTACTGGCAAATGTCAGGAGGAATATACATCTAGTAGTTTCGTCGACGCAGCGCACCCGTGTTCAGGAATATCCTACGGCCAGCACGCGTGATATTATCACGGTGATAATTGACACAATAGCCGGGAAGATCACTTAAGGGACAATTAGACAGACCCTCCTGTCACATATTATTAATACATCATTCTAGTGTGTAGATATACACACAGCACCGCTGATTTGTTTTAATAGGACGTGCCACACCTGTCGTCTTATATTGGCATGACAACGAAAGAGTTTCTCATATCATTGGTCGCTATGTTTGAGCTCCCAGCTTCGCATGCATGCTACAGGACAGAGGAAACTTCAAGACTTGAAGTTTTAAACTTGTGTGTATGTGGATTTCATTGGGACGTAGAGGAACACAGTTGGCTGCACAGCGTTACCAAAATAGAACGCTATTCCCGGAGCCTCTCCGTCTAGCTCATGGACGTAACACGGGGAGCTTGTGTTCCCAGCTCCCCGCTGGACTGGGTGTGCTTTCTCCATGCAGTGCTTAGACTCACTACCTCTAACCACGCTGCGCTATTGGAAACTTATTTTTTTTTGCGTTAGCCCAAGACCTTGCAGTGAATTGGAGTAGCCTGCCTACAAGTCACAGTTCAACTCATTTGGCGTAGTGTATAGCGATGACGTGGGTGGAATACACTTGAAACAAGGTCAAAGCTTCAACTTTTGTTCCCTACTTCGAAGTTCAGACTCACTGCAACATTGCCGTAGAACCGGGTGTACTCAAATGGACAGTCGATGGCGCTATTCGACAGCTAGCGGCTTTGTGAGCTTGATCAGTTATTTGTGCTTACAGTGACAGTGGTGTACGTCGCGCAGACCTCTAGTGCTGGGAGCCACCGCAGATGCTGGATTTGCTCCAAGTTACACACAGTAGACCCATCTGAAGGCACATCGACTCGACCGAATGGAAGATGAGCCGCAGCAACCGTGGCGATGACGGACACACTTGACGTCACGCATCCGTGGGCTTCGCGCAGCAGTAAGCTAATACGGAGCTGATGCACACCCAGCCAAGATTCCTTCTCGAGTTGATGCTTTTCGGGCGACACGATCAGAAGCAACTCCAGCGACGAACCATCGGTGGATACTCGGCCCTTGTACGCCTTTACGGCCCAAGCATCACCGAGGATTGCAGCGCCTGCTGCCGACGAGAGTCCGTTGGGGAGTGAGGTGGAGGTGAACGTGTGTACACGCCCATCAAGGAGGAATCTCGTGCTGGACGTCATCGGAGAACGAAGACCTGTGTCATCCGCCGCCGTCTCGACAGTGAAATGAAGGTCTGCCAGCTCCAAGTCGACACTAGCAAGTATCCGAACTAAGCCGACAGCGGTGAGCAACGATGGAGTGGGTGGGATGGATTCATCCTGCGCGTCATGAGCATGTGAAGGAGGGACTGGGACAACTGATATCGACGACGGCAGCAGAAACCAGCGTCGACTCCAGCTGCAAATGTTTTGTCTCGATGTGACTGGCCCAGCAGAGGAGCTCATGTTCGAACCACTTCCAGTAACCTCAAAGGACGGATTCGTCGTAGAACCAGCAGCAGCAGCAGCAGCTCTTGAGGGACTCGGACTCGACTGCGTAATAAAAACCTGAAATAACTCGCGTGCTGCCAAAGCCAATGAGGCATCGTTTGGAAGCAGTGGCAGTGAAGCTTCTCGCAGCGATTCAGCCCACATATCCGATGAAGCAAGCGAGAGAACATCGCCTGCAAGTGTGTACGTCGTGGTCCAGCTCAAGTTCGTTTGGTATCCGATACTTCCGTTGTTGCTGCTTCTCGCCGCCAGCAACTGGGAGAACTCGTCTGACAGGTCGCGCAACAATTGGCCAAATCGAGACCATGCATCCGCCGAGTGGTTTGGTGCAGTTGCGTCCACGTCCACCGAGTCGACGGCCAAAGCCGAAGACAGAATGCGGCGCACGCGCAGCGACGAGAAGGCGTCCAGCAGCAAATCTGCACACGACTGGAGCACCATCTGGCCACGCGGTGTCGGGTCCGACAACGTTGGGCCAGCAGCTGCTGACATGGGCGGCGAAGGTGCCGGTCTTGGTACTGCAGTCGCTCCTCTTTCTCCTGCTGCTGCTACTGATAGTGATGTTGTGTGTGGCTGTGGGTTTCGCCTTTCAATCGATGTGGAATGAGATTGCGCAGTCACGAAGCGTGAGAGTGAGAACGTCGACGCCATTTCCGCCACGAGAGCTCTTGCCGCAGAGTCCTCCGCTACATTATGTGGCCGTCTCGGGTCCGTCGGTGCGAGTTTGGCCAGCCAGCGGTGTCGGATCCGGAAATCCATTTGGTCGAAGTAAAAGGCGAACACATCCAACGGGAAAGCGAGCAGAAAGCGCTGCAGCACGAGTATTGGTCGCAGCAATTCCATGGTGGCGCGGTGCAGTGCGCTGATACGCAGCGTCTGTGGCTCGAGCCAGAGTAGAGGCATGTTGTACCCGCCTATAGACAGCGACGCTCTACCTGAACGGGCGCCTCTGCTGTCTTGGGCTCCATTGGCCGCAATGTTGATGCCTTCGTCACTGTCTTCTCCCCCATTCTCGTCCATTTCGATCCCGTCCTCCTCCTCGTGAAGCCATTGGCTTACGACCCCGCTAGAATCATGGGCATCTGCAACATTATAATTCGAAAAGTTGTTGTTCTCGTCTTCAAACTCCACATCTGCATCGTCCACCCATTGGCCTGTGGCATCTTGGACGCCCAAAGGCATCACGTCTGACGGAGGAAAGAGGCTCGCGTACTGCTGCGTCGGCTGAATCCATCTCGATTCCGCCGGTTCACGTGCCCGCAAACGTGAACGTTCACTTATTGATGCCAGACCTGGTGTTGGTGCTTGCGTCGACGTGTCCGAGGCTGGCTGGCGTCTGTACGAGACGAGAGAGAACTCGGATGAGGCCCCGCGCGCGACCACAGTCGCCATCCGCGCCACTGGCGAGCGAGCACAACCCGTACGCTGCGATCTAACGAGCTTCAGTGGGCGCACTGGTAGTTCGTGCAGCTCGAGAACGTACGCAGCTAGCACGTGTTTCATCTCGCGCTTCCTTCTGGCCGAGCCGCTGCTGTAGTTGTAGCTCCACTGCGGACTGTGGTGGTCATTCAAGGCGTACAGAATGGTATTCTTCCATTCCACCAGTTAAGAATGCACCGCACCAAGTCAACAACAACAGCACGAACAATGACGCGTTAGCCCAGCTCGAAAGATATCGAAGCCGCGCCATACTGGGGCGTCTACACTATTGCCGGTGGGCGATCATTTTCATGGCCAGGAAGCGTACGTACGCACCTTTGGGATGTGCCGTTGATACGGGTCCTCAGCCCTCTCTGCTCGCACCCAGTCGCCTGCAGACTCGCCCGTCAGAGGCTTCTGCAGCACACTGGCGGGTAGCGCTACCGCTGAGCCCACAAGCATCGCAGTGGTCACGTCGCCCGCGTTGGAGGCCACCGCGGCCTCGAAGCGCGCGCACACGACCAAGTCTAAATTGCTACCAGCCGCTGCTGCAGCCTCGGCGGACTCGAAGGAGACGAGCAGGTGCAGCGCGCAGCCGCAGTAGCTGCGTGGGACGTGGCTCGGACAGCAGTGCGGGAAGCAGCGCAGCAGCTACAGGGGACGAGTGAGAGAGTGAGGTTGAGCTGGAGTTTACTGTATCCTATGCCGAATAGTGGTGCTACATCTCAGTGGAGTGAAGCGTGTGCACGAACCTTGCAATTGCGCTTCTTGTTGCTTCTGCTTGGTGGAATTGCACCGTTAGCTGGCTACAGTAATTGGTTGCATCACGGCACGAATGACACATTGACGCAGCGTACCGAATGTACGAGGGCGCGAAGAGGGCGTGGTCGCAGCTGCAGCCAACGCGAAGGAAGCTACAGGACTGCACCAAGAGGCTCGCCATCCTCTCCGATCCGAGGAGAACGAGATAGAAAATGTTGCCGGGTTTACAGTTTCAGATGGACATAGACAGAACGATCTGTTTAAAGCTTATTATAGACGCCACAGCTATAATAGCCTACGTGACGTAGACCCACAAGTCTGCGGAGCTGGACGAGACCAGGAATACGACGTACTGTATTAATAGTACGTGGAGCAAGGAGAGACTCGTCTGTAGATGAGCTATTGCATGTCAGTCGCATTTGCGATTGAATTCCGCACTCCGACTACTCTACTCCGGTGAGTTATGTGGCAATTGTTACACTTGAGCACTATTTCTTGTCATGTTCTGGCTGAACGATTCTAGTATGCGGCAAGCGCTATGGATGCGATGGATCCAGGCTTGCCACGCCGCGTCAAGCTGGAGGCTACTGCTTTTCCGCAGCCACGGGGCATCAAAGCAGATTGGAAGGCACTACATTTTTTTTGCTTCTTATGGAGCGCTCCAACAGCAACGCCACCTTGCGTCCACGCGCCGAGATCATTTTGAGGAGCCTACGGTACAGCAACCAAGCACCCAAGGCGCGATGAGCTCATTTTGCAGACATTGTCCGCACATGTTGCAGTATTGGACGGTGACGCAATAAGTTCGGTGCTTCAACGACTTGGGTTTGTTGCACCAAAACATTACCCCGACCGCAGTCGAATTTGGATTCCGCGACCATAATCAAGTTGTCCAAGTAAATATTACCATAGCGTGCCGTAGCTAGCCAAACGACATGTCCATTGATTAGTTAATCAACTTCTTCTTCTCAGCTGGTATTAATCCTGGTAGGGCAACGGGGTACACGTTGTACGGACAGCCCAATAGGGATTAATTCGAGATATGTGGACCACCCATCTCGTATTTAGTGAGCCACTACAATTTTCAAGTACAAGATGCTTATATTGTTTTGGTTTTGCATCCAAATTGACGGGCTACATGATTCAACAGGCTAGCTGTAACGGGGTACAATCAAGTGTATCCATTACATGAAGTGTGACGGGTGTCACTCTCCCGAGTACATGGTACATGGTACCAGTAGCTCCGCAAGCCAACCATTTGAGTTTGTGTGGGCTTTTGTATAGTTAACTTGTATTGTGGAAACCGATTAGATTGTCTAATTGGGATATAAATCGATCGGTTAAGCATGTGATTAAGCTAGATCGGGTCGGTTTTGCTAAATCGGACCTCCTAATTAGATCGACAGACTAAGATTTGTACTCTAATTTGACACAACGATCTAGTGCGCTTACAACGCCATGTGGCAAGCCGATTTAGCAGCTCTGTGGTTTACAAAGCCCTGGACGGCTGATTTGCATGCTTATCGGCCCGAATGTCCGACATTCACTCGGCATTCGGCGTCCGATTTAAGGCAAAACCGACAGACGCTACTGCTTAACGAAAGGTGACTGCACTAATACATACTTGCACTACTCGTTAAACAGGTAGCAGTACTCATTAATTGCACACTAAAATGCATTTAATGCTCACAATACTGTTGATCAGTAGTAGGTGAGCGAAGCATTCAGCTAGTTGAGGTAAAGTGGTCGTTCCTCATATTGCTTATTTTATGAACCTTACACCGATTTATACCCTTGTTATTGCCATACAAGATCATAATACTCCCCGATTTAGTACCATTCAAATCTCTCGTGAACGCGGCTTTATCAGCTAATCCGCTCGGACAATCTAATCGGTTTCCACAATAGTTTGTATTACGACCAAGTTAACCCCTACCAAAATACAGTCAGTCTTATAACCTACTCCTTTGTAGCAAACCGTTCGCTTTGAGGCCGGGAACCGGCGAACTGGTGTTCGCCTGGATAGTAATATCCACACGCACTTCCTCTGTGCATTGTGCTGTGTGACCCCGTCACACTTGGTAGCACTCGTTGTCAATCCTACGCCTACGCAGGTAGATTGCTCTACCTGAATCCTCGGTGGCTCAGGTCTGTGAGCCACGATGGACCGAAGTGAGTTTCCTCACTTAGCTGACTCGCAGTTCGAGTCAGTGCGGAAGGTGGCGGGCATATTCGGAAGGGATGCCCTCCGGAGCTTGGCGGCGGCGACGCCAGCCGAGCAGGTCGAGCAGGTGAGCGCGTTTGAATGAGTACGAACGCGGGCTCATCGCTCCTGTGCAGGGAAACCTGCTGGCTCAGATGAGTGAGCCCAGACGGGTGCAGCCTAAGCCTTTGCGGCTAGCTGTGCCTCCGTTCGGGGGGACGGAAGATGAGAACCTTCACTTATGGATCCGGGAGCCCAAGGTTGCAATGAGCGCAGGTCCCATCTCGGCTGAGAAGTCGCCTTTGCGCTCTCCAATCTTGACGGACGTGCCAAGACGTGGGCATATACGCGCGAAGCGCTGTCAGCTGGATGTTTCACATCCTGGGCTCAGCTGTGTGAGCAACTTTGAGCCGCTTACCTCCCGGCGAACAATGAGTTCCGCCAGCGCTCGCGCTTCCTTGCCTACAAACAAGGGGAGCACGAGCTGTACGCGTATGTACAAGAGATGTACACGCTGGCAGCCTTGCTGGTGGGGAACCCACTGCCGGAAGATGTCAAGATGACAGTCTTCGTGGACGGCCTGAAGGTCGGTCCTGCGCGCACGCAGTTGTTCCGTGTGCGCACCGCCACTATGGATGAGGCGATCCAAGTCACCCTCCAAGAGGAATACAGCCACAAGCAGGCTGGTGCCCTGGCTGTTGTACAGCCTGTGGTCACAGAGAGTGAGCCAGAACCCATGGATCTGAGTTCGGCTAAACAGTATTCTGTCCGCTGCTATGGCTGCGGCGGACTGGGACATTATCAACGTGTCTGCCCATCGTCAGGGTCTGGGAAGAAGATCTACCCGAAGACTAGAGGGGCAAGGGGGTGCCGACGCCATGCACCGTCAGGTGGACACAACCACCAGTAAGGACGAGGGCCTTGCTGGGGTTGGCCCGAGTCTTTGTGATGGGTGTACGGAAGGCGTACACCACAGAGATCGGGGTCCCTACAGAGCACTGATGCTCGCATTGGTGAAGGACCACGGTGGGTTGTCGGTAGTACACGTGAGTGTACGGGGGTAATAGTATCCCTTGACATGATTGAGTCTGGGACGTCGCGTGTGTTCGCACGTCGCCAGATGTGTCGGTTGGAATAACGACACAAGTGCCGAGACTCTGCAAGAGTTGAAACACAAGGGAAGGTTTATCGACTGAGGCCGGGTCAAAGAAGTACCTTGGTGTCCTCCGTGACCCTGGCCGCCGCACATGATGACGCGGGCAGCAATGGAACCGCACATCTTCCCGGACATGGACCCGTACATGGTCTGCCGAAGATGGCCCTGGGCATAAAACCGTAGATACCATCGGCGTGGACAAGTATTACTTGGTCCTGGGTGCGCCGTGTAAGCAGCACGGGCCCTCGACAGAGTGGCGCGGCAACGCCTTTGAGGCTAAGTCGGCCCGCTTTGTCTGCCAGAGCATTGGTGAGTCATGATCCCACCTCTGGTCAGACACAAGGGCGTCCGACAAGATGATGAAGAAGAAGGGAGGCATCACTGACATGATGACCTCCATGACGATGGTGCAGTGTATCTGCAAGCGAGGGCTGTTACGCCTGGCATGTGGAACTACCTCAAGAAGCAACTCCAGTGATGAGAGTCATTGATCGGTATGATCATTGACAAGGGTGGTGTTTGGGGACGCCACCAGATGGGTAACCAAGGACCACTGACTAGCGGGTAACTTAGTTCCGCACAAGGGCATGTAATGTTGAGGAGGCCACTCAAGGCATCTCCGGCGTGGGTAACCAAGTACCACCCAGACCTTAACCGAAGAGGAGCGCGCTACAGGTACTTCCTGTGTGGGTAACCAAGTACCACACCAGGTCACTCAGACCTAAACGGATGAGGAAGGTGCACAATGCACTTTCTGTGTGGGTAAACAAGTACCATACCAAGTCACTCAGACCTAAACCGATGCGAAAGGTGCCCAATGCACTTCCTGTGTGGGTAACCAAGTAATACATCAGGTCCCTCAAACCATAACTGATGAGGAAGGCGCTGCACGCTTCCTGTGTGGGTAACATAGTTCCACACGCGTCACTCAGACGGTAACTGATTGTGAAGTCGCGTGATGCGCTTCCGGTGTGAGTAACGTAGTTCCACACAATACGGCAAGGCTCGACATGAGCCGGAAGGAGTCGCTCGAAGCGTCTCCCTGCGTGGGTAACTTAGTGCCACGTACTGTCCGTATGGCGAAGACTTGTTATCAGGTCACTGGGAGTCTCCTCGCGAGTTTAAGAGGCTCGTGACACCGTCACGATATCATAGCCGCACGGTCCTCTTGGAGGCTCCGCGCGGCTCTGATTTTAAACGGGGGAGGAGTGCTCGGAAGCACTTCCTTCCTCCAAGGGCTTTGCACCTGTTCCTCATGGATGACGTTCGACTGGGTGTCGACCAGCGAGGCTGTGGTCATGTGCACAGTAGACATGGCTTGGGTACATGTCGTACCTGCGACGATGCATGTTGCGTCGCCGCTGACTCGGCGCATATGGTCGATCACGACTGGAGTGTGTCTGTAGCAGGGCGACATCAATTGACCACATGCAGGAGCATGCTCGGTCTGCCTGCGATGGCCGCGATCACTGAGCGGCGTTGGGGCAACAAGTGTCCAGGACTCGGTGCCGAGATGGCAGAGTCTGAGTATGCGTGCATGCGATGCAGCTACTCTCAAGGAAGGACAAGTCGTACGCTGTCATGAGTGTCTTCACCCGCAGACGTGGGTAACCGAGTACCACGTTAAGTCACGCAGACTCAAACTGTAACGGGGTTACACGCACAAGTGGCTACAGCCACTTGTAACTCTAACAGACGCGATGTCTGTTAAAGTTTCAAACACTTCCTCGGCCTTGATGTACGTTACATCAAGTGCCACATTCATTTACGACCACCACGACGGGTGGTCCATAGACATTTAGGATTCCTATTGGTTGAAAGCAGCATCTTTTAACCAATGAGCGACATGCATAGCAAAGGAATTCTGCCAACCAGCCGTTGGCAGATTCCCAATTTAGAATATTACATTTAGAGGAAGTCAGAAACATCAAACAAAAATAACAGTTCTCATTTTAACCCAAAACATTGTTTGGATCGTTTATTTAGATTAATCTATACTCGGAGGCCCGAGTATAATTAACTCTAGTTTAAACTAAGCTACGCTTCCTCATACACGAGCGCACACGTGTAAGCTGTTGCAGTGAGCCAAGGTAGGCCCACTACACAAACTGCATACCGGCTGGTAGATACCAAGCCTTGGTCGACGCCGTTGACCCGGAGCCCAAGCAGGGTAGCTTCTCGCGCTACCAGCGTCTGCTGGTATAGCGACTCGGCGCTGCAGTGCGGCATGAGTTTAGGCGGCCGGCTGCCGCCTGACCCGCCAGGGAATCTAATCGTGAGTGGGATAGGGGATCGAAAGTGCCCTTCCTCCCGAGGTCTCTGGCATGAGACTTGCTTCGTCGTAGAAGCCAGTGTAGTGGCTGCATGGTGCAGTCACTCACGAAGTATTGCACGAAGGTGCTGGACCTGCTGCATCGCTGCTCAGGTCCCGTGGTCATGGTGGCCTATGGCCGGTAGCCCTGGCAGTTGTCACTGCCGCTGCTTGGCCGAAGGTGGCGCGCGCATTCGCTGCTGGAAGGCTGCCTCTGTCAGGCAAGGACATGGCAGCCAGTTTGCGGTTTGGCCGCAGACGATGGCATGCGTGCATACGCAACACCATGCCGCAACGTGATGCTGTTGCTACACTGGGTGGACCACGTCTGCCGGCCAGGTAGCCATCAGCACCACACCACAGCTCCAGGCTGTTGCTACGCTGGACGCGGCACGTCTGCCGGCCAGGTAGCCATCAGTCCCGAACAAGGGTGTTACCCACGAGGGGGGAACCCAAACGTGTTGCCTTTGCAGGCACTCAAACTTGGCGCGGTGCATACCGCGCTTGTAAGGCGCCACGCCATAAGGGTGGACGTGACACTTACTGCCTGTGAGGTAGTTGCGGTGCACGTGGCACCTGACACGCACTGTGCGCGAGGCACTTGGAGTACGCGAGGTACTCGCATTGCACGCGACACTTGTCGTGAGCGTGGCACTTGAAGTACACAAGGCGCTATGGCAGTCGTGGTGAGTGTGGTGCCCGACATGCCTTTGGTGTATGAGGTGGTACCCCGTACACCGCGAGGTCCGGTATGGACTGTGGGCCATGCGGCCTTGCTTGCACACCGACCTGGTGTTGGTCGCCGCGATGCATGATTCGATCGCTGGTGACAGAGGTCAGTGTACCTCGCGTCGTGATGAAGTACCATCGCGGTACCTTGGTGTCGATGGAAGACACCTCAGCGTCGGCGACATGACGCGGGGGACGACATTGGACAAGCCCGCCGCGTTGCTCTGAACGATGAGCTGGCTGCGAGCAGCAGCCGTAGTCCCCAGAACCATGGCGACGATGAAGCCCGATGCTCCTTGGCTTTAGTCAAAGTTTGACCTCTGCCCATGGATCGTCTCGATGAACTCGGACGACCGACACACTGCGAGATGGCGGAGCGGGGTCCTGTCCGACCGTTTCTGTCATGGCTGGAGATGAGCCACACAGCTCTCTCTGTGGTTACGTTATGCGCCGACCGGAAAGGTGCCGTCCCTCGCGGGACGTACCGCCGCACGAACGTGCCAGCAAGGCCCATGGACCATCCGACGCCAACTGCTGGTGGTCTGCGAGAGGAACCACACGTTTGGAGGCATATGCATCCCGTGCCGAGGAACTCTGCGCCTGCTAGCGCTGTGGATACGGCCCCTAGAGGCGTTGGCTTTGCGGCCAACGTTGCCGAGGGCAGGGGGTGCTGCGCGGAGTGTCCACTGCGGGCTCAAGTCACTGTGCGTGTGACAATGAGGCGCGCCAGCCTTGCGGCGGCGCACCCGATAATCCGACTTTTGGGTGTTCGGATTCTCTCGAAGCTGATTAGAGAATCAGATAAGTGGGGGAGAATGTAACGAGGTACAATCAAGTGTATCCATTACATGAAGAGTGACGGGTGTCTCTCTCCCGAGTACATGGTACATGGTACCAGTAGCTCCGCAAGCCAACCATTTGAGTTTGGGTGGGCTTTTGTATAGTTAACTTGTAGTTTGTATTACGACCAAGTTCACCCCTACCAAAATACAGTCAGTCTTATAACCTACTCCTTTGTAGCAAACCGTTCCCTTTGAGGTCGGGAACCGGCGAACTGGTGTTCGCCTGGATAGTAATATCCACACGCACTTCCTCTGTGCATTGTGCTGTGTGGCCCCGTCACATTAGCTTCATAAAATCAAAGAGGAATACGTATTCGTACTTGGTTTATTCCAGCACAACTGTAGCTCGTGTCAACCAGAGCTTATCGGCGATTTAGTGGTAAGGCGCGAAAGCCATTTTTAAGATATGTCCGGTGGTATACACCGACTCCGTACTACACGGCGATGCGGTTCTATCCTAGATAAGTAGCAAATACAATAGAAAAAATCGAAAACTGAGAATGTTGCAGTGACGATTGTTACAAGGCGACCCCTAATTCGTGCTTATACATGGTTCGGGTTAGTCGCGGATGACTTGAAGGCGACGGCAATGAACGCCCCGCACAAATCCGCCCTCCCGGTCATGCTTGGCCGCAGCGCCTTCCACTATCGCGAGACCTCCTCCTTCGGCGCGGACGTCGTACTGTCGAATGGCGGCGGCAAACCCGGGACGGCGGCCGGCCTCGGGAAGAGTGTCAAAATAGAGAGAGGCGTGTGTGTGTGTGTTGTCGCTAATTCGGCGCGGTGGCAGCAGAGTATAATCCCTGCTTGCTAATGCGGCGCCATGACAGCGGAGTATGATCCCTGAATAGAGGGGGGGGGGGGGGGCTTCCACAAAAGCAAGACTGGGGAGTCGGCGTTTCGGATGTGTATCGAGCGATAGTATTGGACTTGAGCAAATTCCTTGCTCGCGTTTACAAGAATACTCTAAGCGGACAACTCTTAAGAAAACGAAAATTATCCGTTTTTGATAGGATCAGACGTTGTGATGTTTTCATTTTCGTTTCTGCTTTCGCGGCGCAGATGCTGCGGCTACGAACGAGGCGCAGCAGATGTGCAAAATGCATACAACTAAATGTGGATAACTAAAATCGGTTTCGCAAAATGCTTTTGGTTATGTATGTGCTGTGTAGATTCTGTGAGGTCGTTACCGCAAGGTGTTTTAGAGCAGGTAGCATGGTGTTGCTAGAATCAAAGTATTTTCTAGCGACTACCAAGCCTCGCCCGCATAATCTCAAGTGGTTATGAGCCCAAGCTGCGCAGACACCGTAAAGCTCGTGGAAGACAACTACTTCCACTGGGAGTTCAACATGCGGATGAAGCTATCGCGCAAGGGACTGCTGGCCCACATCGTCAAGCCAGAGTTCGACCAGCTGAGTGACCGCTCCACGCTACAATGGAAGACCGACGATCTGAAGGCCCTTGGTGTGATCGCTGGGGACGTGAGTCTCACATACCAAGTCTAGATCCGTGGAGTGACAAGCACTGCTGAATCGTGGCGTCTGCTTGAGGAGCAGTTCAACCGGAACACTCTCAAGAATCGGCTCGTCGTGACCAAGAAGTTGCACAACTTCAAGAGCCCGGGACGCGGTTTGCGGCGCATGTGGACCGGTTCAAGGAGCTGGTGCTGCAAATGGAGACGATTGGTGAAGCTCTGGACGAGACTCGCCAACTCGTGCTGCTGCTGGGCAGCCTGACGGAAGAGTACCGGATGATCAGTACCGTACTCAAGAACACGCCGAACATGACATTGGCGTAAGCGATCCAAGCTCTGTCTGGTGTTGAAGTCTCGGATGATTCGACATCGGCTCGGGAGAAGGCATTCGCAACGAAGAAGGAGTTCCGCAAGCGCGGGTTCTCCAGGAAGTGCTTCTACGACAAAAATCTCGGGCACAAGGAACAAGAGTGCCGCAAGAAGGAGGCTGATGAGGGACGTGGACAAGTCGTGCAGGAGGCGTCGGACTTCGCGTTCACGGCTACGGGTGCAATGGCGAAGTCGGAGTGGCTTGTGGACTGGTGCCAGCTCGCACATGACTAGCGTCCGCGACAAGTTCGTGTCCATGAAGGAGCTGAAGACGCCGGTCCGCATCACGATTGCGGATGGCACGAAGATCGACGCAGTTGCAAAGGGCACCGTCGGATTGAAGCTGATGGACGGGACGTCCGTCACATTGTAGGATGTTCTGCACATCCCGGAAGTTGATGACACGAGGCCAAACGGGATTTTCCCGAGAGGCTGGAGGAATCGCTTGACGTGTCTTTATCGAAGCGAGGCGGGCCTCCAGCTGCAATACGTTTGCAGGGGCGTTTTCGACATCCCGAGGTCAACCCGGTTGAGGACGGGGGCAGAATTCTGCATGCTGATTGGCTGGTTGATGGATTCAGCCCCGGCTGCACACGTGTGACATGGTGTTCGCTAAGCTTCGACGGTTTTCCGCGGAACGAGTGTGGTGAGATAGAAGATGGGCCCTTCAGACTTGGAAGCTGGCTTTTGAGGACGAGAATCCCTGGAATCAAGTATTCCGTCCAAGTCCACAAACTACCTCGCGCACCCGGAACAAGATCAAGCCTCACAGCACAAGTCACGCTGCGTGCAAGCCACTGCCCCCCTGGAACTAGACTCCTGAACCCAAGTGTTGCAGAATCAAGGATCCCTGAAACGCACCCTCGGATCCAAGCCTGAAACCAAGCGACGATGCCTGACCTGATTTGTACCCAGAAGTCCCTGACTGAAGAGTGGGATGATGGGATGAAAAATCCAGCCTACTTCGAAGTCGACGTAAACAACGCCCCCCAAGCATACTCAAGTCAAGATATTCACGAAGTTCGCACGCAAGGAACACGGAAGAACACAGAAGAACGCAGAAGAAGATAGCCTTTACATTGAGCCTAGCGATAGTCTAGCAGATAACAATCAGAGAGTTCGTTTTACCCCTACTGCGCAAGTCGAGAGTCACTGCCAGCCAGAGTAGTATCGGTATTCACATTACGCGTCATTTTTTGCACATTTTACTTTTTCTTTTCACGTATCCCTATCCACCAGTCGTTTCCCCACATCACAAAAATCGTACACTTTATATAAAAATGTCTTCTTTACCCATTTTTGGCACTTCAGAACTCATTTTACTAATTTTGAACACCCTTATAAAGCATAGCACCAAAACGCACCCAATCACCCCATCTCTTGTGCTACATCAATCAAAATTCCTTAGTACCAAAACGTACTCAATCGCCCCTTCTCTTGTGTTACATCAAACATAATTCCTTAGCACCAAACATCACCCAATCGTCCCATCTCTCGCGCTACACTGGTTCAAATTTCATAGCATTACACCGCAAGCAATACACCCCTCTGTAGCAAATAACGTCGCGCTAAAACGCGATTTGAACTCCAACAAATCGCAGTTTTATTCTGATAAATATAAAGTTATTAATATGGAACCATGACTTACTCACACGAAAAATATATCGAACGAAAAGAAGCAATTCAAGCCGCACAAAACGATGTTATTTAAAACATCGCGAGAAAAAGCTTAAAAAGCAGAAGCAATATGATCAAGAGCACAAGGAAGAAATTAGTAGACGGCATAAAGAGTACTACAAGCTAAAGCGTAGTCGAGTCAAGTTAGACTCAGGAAACGAGCCACTGGTAACTAACACAGAGTAATTCACTCTATTTTTTTCCGAAAAATGGCTATTTAGGTGTACAACTGATCAATGGCAGGCATCAACTCAGGGAATTTTTCATTGAAAGAAGGATTTAGGCACATCCAATCAATGTATGTTTTATCAATCGCAAATACTTGATTACTTGATCGATGGTTTTACCTCTGTATTTTCCGAAAGTTAGAACGTAAAATCCATCATTATTACCCAACCTACTCTTAAGATAAGATAAAACCTCATCATCAACTAAATTAGGTTGAGTCATTAACCATCTGCAGTATCCAATATCAGAGTTAAACACATCCTCAATCGACTTCGACTTATGCTTGCCAAACGATAAAAGTTGCGACATTGTTACGGGGTATCTATATGTATACACCTATAAAAAATATATTATATAATCACACTCTATAGTATGATATCAAGTGAAAAGGTTGAGATGGTGACTTATAGCCCTGTTTCAAGAACCTTTATCGTCCACTTTACAGAAGGAGAGGCTTATACCAAGCGGGTTGATATAGGTACAGCTATTGATTTACTGCAAGTCAAATACAATACATCATCCATGAGCTAAAAAAGTGATTTCTCGTGTCGCGGCATTTAGAAATCTAGTTAGTTTGGTATTCTAGTACCTCACCAGTTAGTCTATTGTACGTCATCTCAAACGCAACAAGGACAATCATGTTAGTACCTTGGGATGAAGCGTTGGTTCCCATAATCTGAATAGACTGCGGGATATCTTTCTCAGTAAGGCGACTTACATCAGCAATAAGAACACGATTGGTCTGCGACCAAGTCTGGTAGTCAATTAGGCCATTTGCAAGTTCTTGTGTTTGGTCACCGTTGATAGATGCAAGCTTTGAAAACTCATTGCAAAGAAGTCATAGTCGTGGTTGAGATCGAAAGTGTTTGATGAACCAATCTTAGCATTGAAGTTACGGATTGAAGAACCAGGTTGAACAGTCCAAGGTGCAGAATCGAATGGAGATTGGAATTGTTAACTTGAGAATAAACAAAGTTACTTGCCGAAGTTTCTGCAAATGGAAGTAGAGCGACAAATTTGGCATTCTTAAGACTTACAGACAGTTGAAGATCAAATGCAACATTTTGCTGACCAGAGCTTACACCAGTTCCTGCCTTCTGCGAAAACCATTGAGCATAGTAATCTTGGTAACGAACCGTCTTTACAGGCTTGGAAATAATCGCCTGAGGGTTTTCAAGATCAACAAATGAAACATATAGGCGCGCAGTAGTGAAAGGGAAGTAAGTATTATCCGTTTCTAGACTGTTACTAACTATGCCCCATGCAACCGTAATCTGACCCTGAGCAGCAGCCGTAGCGTCGGGAATGACAACATTGTTAGGGGAGTTGCTAGCTGTTGATGCAACCATGATAGGGCACGTAAGACCTGAACTTAGCGTTGAAGCAAGAGTCATCACCTTTGTGGGTGTAGTAGTACCAGAACCGAAATTAATAACGCTGCTTCCTTGGTTTACACGAAGGCGCATACGAATTTGAGGATTAGCCATAAGATCCAGTTCCTTGAAGATAGGATAGAGATCAACCAAGCGAATCTTAAGCATGTAGTTCCAGCTACCGGCAACGGCGCCAGCTGCGGTACCGCCTGGTACGAACGCACCGCGACCGAATTGATTGGCAAGTGTGTTAGCTACACCAGAAGCAAGCGCAGACCATCCATTGGTGTTTTTTTCCGCCCGATGTAGTAGGATTAGCTAGAAGTCGTTTGACAAAACCTTCATTAGCGGGTAGGACACCAGCACCCGTATTGGCTGTCTTTAAAGCGGCAGTAACATCAGACGCATTGTTCGAGTAACCATCACCGTTGACGCTCGCAGCACTACTAAATACTTGTGAGCCAGAGGGGTCAGGGTATAGGAAGGCTTCAGCACCATGTTTTGAACATAATCAAGACTGGCTTCCGTTTGAGCACGGAGATTGTTAGCGAATAGCTTGTACTCACTCATCGAAATCACGCTTTTGCCGTTAAGTTCTAAGCTAAGGCTATCAGTAACATTCCATATACCGCATTTAAGACCGACCGAGAGACGATTAGCGGGATTGGTAAGCGCGATACTGGCATGAGTATTCTTCATTGTTACTTTGTAAGGGAGCATGATGTACGCATCACGGAGGCAACCAAACCCTTCTGCACCATTTAGCTGAGAGGTAGCATCAATTGTAATAATGCCGTTGAGTATGGTTGATATCGATTACATACGGTACACGCTTACGCGACGATACGCGCACGGAAGGGTCAGCCTTCAGAGAAGACTGATATAAGAATTGATCAGCTAGCTGAGTATCAGACATGTTGGTAGCTCTTCGAGTTAGACTATATCTTGGTATGTATAATGATCGATAACTAAAATAGTTATGGATCTCGTTAAAGGGGTTACTAGTGACCATGAGCTTATCAAACTTGCTGATATACTTGACGTTCATTTGGACAACATATACGAGGCTAGCGAGGTTACTAAGCCGCTACCTAAGAAAGGCTCTTTCTTAATTTTACTACGCAAGCCTAACATGGATGTGGGGCACTGGACAGCTATCATGAGTTTTTCGATTCAATGGGGCGAGCCCCGCCAACGTCTTATGGAGTTGATAAGTATAACGAAATACAAACACAATCAGCGCACGGTAATTACGGTGGCATATGGTGCCTATTGTGGCTATATTGTAAACAAAAAGCTAAATTGGACCTATTCAAGCGTTTTAATAATTTAAATGTAGTCGCCCTTTAGTTCAGAATATATAGTCCAGCAATCATGTACCGCGAATTAACAATTTCGAGTAACGTCAGCGCGCCTAACCTCAAGAAGGCGTTCAAGACAGGAAAACTTAGTCTAACTAGTGCTGAACTAAACGGTAGCGGTAGTGTTATTCACTTACATCCAAGCACTTATGAGAAGGCGCTCAAGTCACGAAAAGCGAACCGTGGCGTTCGACTTGAAATTACCAAGCATGAGGTCAAGAAAAGCTTCAAGAAGGCTCAAGGAGGTAGCATTTGGTCAAAGATCTGGGGCGGTATTAAATCAGTTTATAAGATCACTAAAGACAGTGGAATACTGTCGAAAGCTGTGGATGCGGCTGTACCTGCTTTAGCAACATGTGCTGGTCAACCAACAGCAGCTATCCCCGCAAGAGCAGCGATCAAGTCATATTGATATTGGTGTGAAGGGCTACGATAGTGATTCCGATCATGAAGGCGGTCGCATTAGGATGGATGATATCAAACAAGGAGCTTAGAGAGCGTTAGGATATGCTAAGAAGAAGGGTATAATCACTGATTTAGTTGATCTCGGAGAGCAAAAGCTTATTAACAAGGCTACAAAACCGGAACATGTTGATATGATTAAGTACGTTCTCAAGGGTATTAAGAATAGGTACGGAGTTGGTATTAAATCGAGCAAATCTTCACGCTTCGTTAAGGGATCTCAAGAGGCTAAAGATCACATGGGTAAAATACGAGCTATGCGTAAGAAAGGGACTGGGAGCTTCAAATTATATCCAGCTATAAAAATAATATTTTTCACTTATTTATTATTAGCAAACTCATGAGGCTTGATAAGAAGCATGATTGACACGCTTGTATCGCGAAAGTGTACCAGCTGGTCATTTTGATTATAAATCGATACGGTGATGGAAGCACGAGGACCATCGTTAACCTTCATCCAAGCATAATTAGAAGGAGCATAATGGACAAATTTACCAATTTTAGCAGCACCTCGATCAAAGGCGGCAAGGCCACCGCCGATAACATAATCGTTCTTGATAATTTCACAACGAACGATGTAGCTAGATGTTGGATGAACCTGAGGTACAATATTGCTACGAATACTTGCTGCTGTTGTTTGACTCACCTGTTGAAAAACCTAGAACCTTGCCAAACGCAGCGTTGTTAATGATCACTCGTGGTACGCGACTTGTAGTAGGTAGATCAGATCCGCCAGCACTATACAATCCAGAAGCAGGTCTAGTATATGTACCGATCGCAGTAGGCGTAGGAGAGCAATCAAGTTGACAGGCGTAATAGGTGGAATTCGCACTGATTTGAATAAAGTACACATTGTTTCCCTGAGCGTCAATTAAATAAGCACCAGCCGCAACAAGTGCTTTTTGAATATTTTGATTAGTGTTACTGTAGTCGTACCAACCGTCCGCTAGGGTTACTGTAATAGTAGAGGTAGTAGCTGCAGTTGGAACAGTAGAGACTAATTGGTTCAAGATCATCAAGATGGTCAACAGCAATGCGGCACAACTGAGCTTACCGCGCAGCATGAGTCGTTTGCACGACACCTTCAACATTGACGTTCTTCGCCATTATGTGGAATCTCCGGCGAGATTTGTTGATCGCCCGCTGCCCAAGGTGTCCACGGTCGACTTCCTCCCTGGGGCAGACATGCACGTGATCGAAGCACTGGTCAAGAAGCGTCAACGAAACCGCCGCACGGAATACCTGGTCAAGTGGCAAAACCTGGACCCCACGGATAACACCTGGGAGCGCGAGCAGGACATCCACCATGTCTGGCACTGGTCCTCCCTGCTGCGTGCTTTCCGCGAGTCCCAGCGCCAGAACCGTCATGGTAGGATGTAAGGATTGCGCCGCACTCATTGCGTTTTCGCAGCTTGTCACAGGCAAGCGAATCTCTCTTTGTGAACAAAATGCCTCCGTCCGAACGGAGAAACTGGATGCGTTGACCGAGCACTCGAATCTGATGCGACTGGCATAGGATTACTCTCACCGCCGAAGTACAAGATTCAGAGGTGCGCTGTAGGCGCTCTAGATCTATTACTTGTAGTGTATGGGGCCCGAGATTCGACAGCAGAGCTCCTCTGCTGCCAGCCAGTCTCGCAGTGATAGCAGTCTTTACCTCTAAGTCTCAATCTCACTTTTCAATTTGCCTCGAACCCCAAGCATCACCTCAACTGCCTCCTCAACCTCCACTCTTCCTTCGACGCGCCGTGCCCAAACACAACAAAATGTGTATCACGATAGGGCTGTAGCCAATATACAATTTACAATACATAGTTTCACTCAATTGAAGGGTGAAGCTGTTACTGAAGCAATCCTGCATATCTTGCTAGACAAGTTTGCCACGTTAAGCGCGACAATAAACTAGAGGGTTCGGCTGGTAGCGCTTATTGCAAACTCAATTCTACTGTCGAGCCAATTAGTTGAAGAGGTAGCACAAATACAAACGGCAAACGCGACCCGCGCGCGCGACTTAGGCACGCCGCATTTGCGGCGCACCAGTCGCCTGCGCATTGCGTTTTGAACAACAAAACTAACAGTCTGCAACAAGAGGGATGCAAAGTATATGATAACTAAAAAATCCGGTGCCTACCACAGGCTCGTATCCTAGAGATCTAGCGAGATGACCGGAGGTGCAGCACTGCGCGTCTCTGGGGTAGATATCCAACTAAACCGCAAAAAATCAAAATCAAATTCAAATTAAAAAGGTATGCTCATATTCAACTGTCACCGTGAAAGTATTAAAATGGATTATTCCCAGAAAAAGGTTGAGAAGAGTTCTGAAACAACTTGACTTGGCGCCGCGTCTCGAGCCATGCTACGATTCTTCTCACTTTTCAGTTCGTGCTCGACTGCTGCAGTGGCCCCCACCCTCCGCGGGCTCATACTCGCTGCTGTAGCACCGAGCGCGCTGCTGTCAAGAACACTACATGTATCTACCAATCTACCGATCTATCAATTTTACCACGCAACCTATCAACGCGGCTTGCTCGGTCGCTGCGGTGGCCCCCACCCTCCGCGGGCTCATACTAGCTGCCGTGGCACCTAGCGCGCTGCTACGAAGAACTCATCAACTCTACTGTATAATATGCCAAACATTTTTGTGCGTGTAGCCCCTCAAGCTGTCCACTGGGACTACAGCAGCATCTGATACTGCTGTGGACGTCTGATTGGGCAACCGCAGCGAGCGGCATGAAGATCACGGGGGACGACGATGACGGCGTCACCGAAGGAAGTCTGCTCCATTCAGCTCAAGCGCTGAAGGCTGTGCAAACTACTGGGCTGAGAGACTCTACTAGGCCGGCGTTGAAGATTAAATAGGCGGGGGCACCGCGATCCCAGAGCTATGCTCAATTGATTAGAGGTTTTAACTAATCAAGACATTTTCAATTCAAAACAGCTTCTATAGACGTTGAAGTAGTTGGTCCCATCCATACTGTAAACGATCACTTTCCTCGCCGATACTTTTCTCAAGTAATGTATCCTGTACATCCTAACACAATAAACCAGATAACATCCAAAACGTTAACGTAAGCTATCATTTAAGCTTCCACGTGCTATATTTCGTATTAAAACCTGTGTAATTAAGTCGATTTTGGTTTTGGATACAAAATATTAGATTTATAAGACCCTTACACTTGGAATTTGTATTGATCCAGTACCTACTTTTTCTGTGGACCACGTATGTAGTAATAGGGATTAATTCGAGGCTTTAAATATGTAGCACTACCAGGATAAACTTCTTCTTAGGGGGGAGGGCAGTGTGTATGTGTTCCTTACATCTCGGACGATGCCCTCCTTCCCGGACTGGACTACAGTGCACCTTTCGCCGAGCAGTTATTAATATTCCCACGCCTTACAATCTGAACAGAGCGCTCTGTCTATGTCGATCTGTATTTGCAATCCGACACTGTTCATTTGGACCTGACATTGCAAGCTCCTAGTGCAAAACTCGACACCCTTTTCTCTCTCAATCTCGGATCTGACAGGATGGCGAGCCTCGTGGTGCAGTCCTGTAGCTTCTGTCGCGTTGGCTGCAGCAGCGAGCACGCCCTCTTCGCGTCCTCGTACATTAGGTATGCTGCGTTAACCCTTTAATGTGTCATTCGTGTCGTGATGCAATCAACACGTGATGCGAGCTAACGGTGCAATTCCTCCAAGCAGAAGCAACAAGAAGCGCAATTGCAAGGTCCGTGCACACACTCCACTCCACTGTGATGTGGCACCGCTATATGGGATAGGATACAGTAAACTCCAGCTCAACCTCACTCTCTCGGCTCGGCCCCTGGTAGCTGCTGCGCTGCTTCCCGCACTGCTGTCCGAGCCACGTCCCACGCAGCTATTGTGGCTGCGCGCTGCACCTGCTCGTCTCCTTCGAGTCCGCCGAGGCTGCCACAGCAGCGAACAGCGATGCAGACTTGGTCGTGTGCGCGCGCTTCGAAGTCGCGGCCGCCTCCAACGCGGGCGACGTGACCACCGCGATGCTCGAGGGCTCCGTGGTGGCGCTACCCGCCAGTGTGCTACAGAAGCGTCTGACGGGTGAGTCTGTAGGCGACTGGGTGCGAGCAGAGAGGGCTGAGGACGCGTATCAACGGCACTTCCCAGAGGTGCGTGCATACGTTTACCGTACTCGAGAGCAATCGTCCAGCGCCAATCGGGTATAGACATTCCGGTATTGTGCAGCCTCGATATCTTTCGGACGGAGCTAACGCGTCATTATTCGTGATGTTGTTGTTGACTTGGTGCGGTGCATTCTTAACTGGTGGAATGGAAGAATACCATTCTGTACGCCTTGAATAACCACCACAGTCCGCAGTGGTGCTACAACTACAGCAGCGGCTCCGCCAGAAGGAAGCGCGAGATGAAACACGTGCTGGCCGCGTACGTTCTCGAGCTGCATGAGCTACCGGTGCAGCAGCAGCAGCAGAGAGATGCACAGGACGGTAGATCGCAGTGTACGGGTTGTGTTCGGTCTCCAGCAGCGCGGATGGCGACTGTGGTCGCGCGCGTGGCCTCGTCAGAGTTCTCTCTCGTCTCGTACAGACGCCAGCCCGCCTCGGATACGTCGACGCAAGCTCCAACACCAGAACTGACATCAGTGAACGACTATTGGCGCCGATCAGCTAGTGGACCGACAGAATCCAGATGGCCTCAGCCGATGCAGCAGTACGCGGGGCTCTTGGCTCCGTCTGAAACAACAACTTTGGACGCCCAAGGTGGCACAGACCAATGGGTGGACGTTGCAGATGGAACGTTTCAAGACGAAAACAGCAACTTCTCGAATACTAACTTCACAGACACGCACGATTGCAGCGGGGTCGTAAGCCAATGGCTTCACGAGGAGGATGGCGAGATCCAAATCGGCGAGAGTGAAAGAGACGACGAAGACGAGGGCATCACCAGTGTGGCCAACGGAGCCCAGCACTACGTAGGTGCCTGTTCAAGTAGAGGGTCGCTGCCAATGGGCCAGAGCAACATGCCACAGATCCGCCTCGAGCCACAGACGCTGCGAACCAGCGCACTGCACCGCGACACCATCGAATTACTGCGACCAATGCTCGTGTTGCAGCGCTTCCTGCTCGCTGTCCCGTTGGATGCGTTCGCCTTTTACTTCGACCAAATGGATTTCCGGATCCGACACCGCTGGCTAGCCAAACTCGTGCCTACGGACCCGCGACAGCCGCACAATGTAGCGGAGGACTCTGCGGCAAGGGCTCACGTGGCGGAAATGGCGTCGACGTTCTCGCTCTCACGCTTCGTGGCTGTGCAACCTCATCCCGCACCGATTGAAAGGGAAAGCCACAGCCAGAGACAACAGCACCGCTACCAGCATGGATAGGAACAGCGACTGCGGTTGGAAGACCACCACCTTCAGCACCAATGGCAGCAGCAGCAGCAGCAGTGCCGGTACATGTAGCTGCTTGCCCAACGTCGTCGGACCCGACACTACGTGGCCAGATGGTGCTCCAATCCTGTGCAGATCTGCTGCTGGACGCCTTCTCGTCGCTGCGGGTGCACCGCATTCTGTCGTCGGCTTTGGCCGTCGATGCGGATGACACAGACGCAACTGCACCAGCCCACGCGGACGCCTGGGCTCGGTTTGGTCAGTTGGTGCGCGACCTGTCGGACGAGTTCTCGCAGTTGCTGGCGGCGAGAAGCAGCAGCAACCGACGTACCGGATACCGAGCGGGCTTGGGCTGCACTTCGACGAGCACACTTGCAGGCGATATTCTCTCGCTCGCGTGTTCGGATTCCTGGGCCGGAGCGCTGCGAGACGCTCCACCCCTACTGTATCTTGATGACGCGTACTGTGCATTGGCAGCGCAGCAATTATTTCAAGGTTTTACCACGCACCCACCAATTGAATGTACCACGAGTGGTTGGGGCATTAACCTCCGAAACGGACTTCCGTTGGTCAGGTCGCTGGGACAAGACGGACAAAACAAGCCCGAGGAGGCCGCTAACAGCACCTTGGACTCGTTGTCCTTGGGAAGGAGCTTGGCATCTTGTCGGACTCGTTCCCTGATGCGATCTTGTGTTTTGAAGTCGTTGTACATGGCCTTCTTTTACGTCGAACCCGAAAAACGCGTTTCCGACCTTCGTTGCACTGCGGTGGAAACTACTCATTTCCTCTCTTGTGCAAGAATCCATGTGGGGCTAGAGCTGCTTCATTTTCTGTTAATGAGGGTAGCCTCGGTGCGGCTTGAACCGCAAGGCAAGCCGAGGCACCCCACAAATTAGCCGAGTTGACTGGAAATGAAGTGCTCTAGCCAAACAAGAACACAAACAATCTTTCGTGAGTACCATGAGCGGTGAACGTGTGAACGAACCGTGCTCCATGGTTCACCGCCCTCCAGGCTAGCGGCTCCGCCCTCGATCCACCCATTGGCCCCCTTCGGTTTGTGCGCGAGTATGCCTCGCAGATGCCCCGGTACGCACAGCATGACGCCACCCAATGATGGATGTTCGAACGCTCGCTGCTTGCCGTTCGTCCACTTCACGGCTGCTTAGATGGTGTCACGCTTGAGCGTCTTCGACACTCCATCTCCGCCTGTTCCTCCGCTAAACGGCCCGGGGGCTTGAGTAGATCGATCGAGCTTTGCTATACCTGGGGACGCAGCCTCATCAAACAGTAAGATAAGTTACGAATACTTAGCTCAGCACGCTTCAGTCTTCTTCTGGTTAGCCCCTTAAAGGCAGCGACTTGGGCCATCGCGCGCCCCACAATAAATAGCGTTGGCGCTGTCGATGCAAGCCGGACGGCCGGCTGGAAGAACCGGGGAATCCCTTCTTTGGTGACCGATCTTGCCTGCTCGACCCGTCCGAATCGCACAAATTCTACATCGCCTACTTGCGAGCGCACGTGGTCGAATCGCTCAGCGCTGAGCGAAAGACCGAATGAAGCAGCTCACCTACTCGACCTCCTCGACACTACCGCTTGAACCGTGCACCCAGATTTAGACTTCCGTTGGTCAGGTCGCTGGGACAAGACGGACAAAACAAGCCCGAGGAGGCCGCTAACAGCACCTTGGACTCGTTGTCCTTGGGAAGGAGCTTGGCATCTTGTCGGACTCGTTCCCTGATGCGATCTTGTGTTTTGAAGTCGTTGTACATGGCCTTCTTTTACGTCGAACCCGAAAAACGCGTTTCCGACCTTCGTTGCACTGCGGTGGAAACTACTCATTTCCTCTCTTGTGCAAGAATCCATGTGGGGCTAGAGCTGCTTCATTTTCTGTTAATGAGGGTAGCCTCGGTGCGGCTTGAACCGCAAGGCAAGCCGAGGCACCCCCACAAATTAGCCGAGTTGACTGGAAATGAAGTGCTCTAGCCAAACAAGAACACAAACAATCTTTCGTGAGTACCATGAGCGGTGAACGTGTGAACGAACCGTGCTCCATGGTTCACCGCCCTCCAGGCTAGCGGCTCCGCCCTCGATCCACCCATTGGCCCCCTTCGGTTTGTGCGCGAGTATGCCTCGCAGATGCCCCGGTACGCACAGCATGACGCCACCCAATGATGGATGTTCGAGCGCTCGCTGCTTGCCGTTCGTCCACTTCACGGCTGCTTAGATGGTGTCACGCTTGAGCGTCTTCGACACTCCATCTCCGCCTGTTCCTCCGCTAAACGGCCCGGGGGCTTGAGTAGATCGATCGAGCTTTGCTATACCTGGGGACGCAGCCTCATCAAACAGTAAGATAAGTTACGAATACTTAGCTCAGCACGCTTCAGTCTTCTTCTGGTTAGCCCCTTAAAGGCAGCGACTTGGGCCATCGCGCGCCCCACAATAAATAGCGTTGGCGCTGTCGATGCAAGCCGGACGGCCGGCTGGAAGAACCGGGGAATCCCTTCTTTGGTGACCGATCTTGCCTGCTCGACCCGTCCGAATCGCACAAATTCTACATCGCCTACTTGCGAGCGCACGTGGTCGAATCGCTCAGCGCTGAGCGAAAGACCGAATGAAGCAGCTCACCTACTCGACCTCCTCGACACTACCGCTTGAACCGTGCACCCAGATTTAGACTTCCGTTGGTCAGGTCGCTGGGACAAGACGGACAAAACAAGCCCGAGGAGGCCGCTAACAGCACCTTGGACTCGTTGTCCTTGGGAAGGAGCTTGGCATCTTGTCGGACTCGTTCCCTGATGCGATCTTGTGTTTTGAAGTCGTTGTACATGGCCTTCTTTTACGTCGAACCCGAAAAACGCGTTTCCGACCTTCGTTGCACTGCGGTGGAAACTACTCAACGCTGAGCGAAGCCAGCGGATGCGAGATGACACGTTTGTCCGTCGTCGCTACGGTGGCTGCGGCTCGGCTTCCCTTCGTCCGAGTCGATTTGCCTGTCGATGGGTCTGCTGAGCGCCATTTCCAAGAAATCCAACAGCTGAGGTGGGTCCCAGCACTAGAAGTCCGCGCGACGTACACGGCTGCCACTGTACACAGTCATTATGGATCACTGTTCAGAGGTGCTAGCTGATGGGCTAGCCATCGTCCGTTGACCATTCGAGGACACGAGCGTCCACAATAAATGTTGCAAAAAGTGTCGGTGGTAGAGGGCCTGTCAACAAGAGCTTGTTTCTAGTGCACTCCACCTCCATCGACGTACGACTTGTAGACAGCTCCGCCGCAGCCATGGCCGAAAAGTGCAGAGTGGCTGGAGTGACTGAGTGTAAGACGGTGCGTGGGGCAAGCGCTCTGTTGCGTTCGTGAATCGTCCCGAAGGTAGTCTCACAATAGCGTTCTATCTTGGTACGAAAACAACGTATTTTCCTGTCCTGTATCTTGGGAGGAGATACGGTTTCGAGCTTCCGTTGGCTCCAATTTGGGATGGTAGTCCGTTGTTCTGAGTTCCGATATTGACGGTATTTTGCCAGCCGCATCGAACATTTCCGCGAGAAGGAGCTGCTAAGCACAGGTGCTTCCAATCTCGCTTCACTGCTACGATGCAATGCTGGGTGATAACTATATTGGTTCGAAGAGTGTTTTCTTCGTTAACTCGATTGATGTAGCTGATGCTGTATCTCACGTACTTAGAGCTGCCTGTTGTGTCTTCATTGAAGCCAGGTGCCTTTCGCTCCATCTGATAGTGAGCTGGATGGAGCTGGAATACATAAACAAGAGAGAGAGAAGAAAAGTCAAACAGATACCGCACTGGAAAATGAAGAGAATCTGTAGCTTTAAGGTACAAATTGCTGACTTGCTTTTGAGCGAACAACTCCTTGTAAGGCTGATGTTTCTTCGAAGGAGGAACCTTTTTCTGCGCTCGGTGATATCTTGTCAATGCCAACAGGAGCGCTAGAGAATTCCTTCGGCGATCGATGTTTCCGCATGATTGATACCAAGTCTCTGACGAACATCTTTTTTTTTTTGCGGGCCACCAGCAGATTGTGAGATCTCGTCGGGCGGGTCTCAAACCAACTGCACAAAGCGGTCGTAGGTGTCATGTGCACCCCTGCTGGGGTTCTATGTGGTAGTTATTGTCGCCGCTATCTAAGTTCGCTACACGCGCGGTCACGCGAACGTGTCCAGCAGTAGATCTGCACAGACTCAGAGATCCATCGGATGACTTGGTGCTGGATCGGACCAAGGAGAGGAAGTAGCTGTCTGGCTACAGTACTTGCAGCAGCTGCTGCTGCTGCTCTTGTCGGTGAACTGCTGACGAAGCTACCATCGTTATGTCCTTTGGTCGGGCGAGTGTGTTCTCCGGTCCAGCAGGAACATCACGCATGAGAATACGAGGCTAGCGAGCTGGCAGGCGCGGCAGCAGCCATGACTGCTTCACGCTACCTTCTCACATTTGTAGACGAGATTTCAGCCAGTCGGATCCGAAAAGCTAGTTCCCCGGCGGAATGCTTCAAGAGGGACGAGGAGGAAGTCGCTGGCGCACGAAACCATTAGGAATTCGGTGGTGTCATGGTGGAGCGCTCTTGGTTTCTTTGGTTGCTCACTGCAACTCGTCTAACAAGAAGGTGTGCAACCAACATGTCTTTTCCATGGATCTTCTCGAGGGGCTAATGAGAGGTATATTGCCTCATTGCCTGGGCGAGGCGTGGAGGGTAGCTTTAGACTAAAATTTAAGACTGAGCCCGAAGCTCGGTTGCTCGGGCCAGCGCTGCGTTGTGATCCCAAATGACTGGCTCCTGATCCGTGCGTGTAAAGATCGTCCTCGCAGATCCGGAAAGACAGATTCCCCGTCGGCTGCGCCGACGGGTAATCATCCAGGTCTTGCATGTCGTTTTAGCTGAGCATTACCCATGGGTGAAGTTCTCGCACCACTGCGAGCTGTGATGACTCTCGAAGACGTATGAGTACGATCAACACGTATCGCTTAATAACACCAGCAGATTTAACACGGTTCCGTGTTGCTCCACTTGGCCCGTGCAGCTACTCTGCTGCTTCCCTCACTGTCGTCCGAGCCACGAGCCACGCAGCTATTGCGGCTGCGCGTTGCACCAGCTCGTCTCGAGCCCACAGAGGCTGCAGCCGCGACCGATCACAACGCTGGCATGATCGCGTGAGCGCGCTTCGAGTCCGCGATTGCGTCCAGCGCATGGAACGCGACGACGAAGGAGTTGGAGGACTCTATGGTGTCTCTGGCCGCGAGAATACGCTGCAGCAACCCGAAGAGAGAAAGTGAGGCAGGAGGCCTGGGTGTGAGGGAAGAAGGCGGAGGGCGCACATCGATCACGTTTGCAGAGGTGCGGAATAACGCCGCCCGCTGTTTGGTCGTACCAATCTCTTCATCCGAGTAGCCATGGTTCATTAAATGCATCAAGTCAACTATGCGACGGTAATATTTTGCGTTTCTTGGGTTCCTTTCGAGATCGTAGGTTCATTAAAACAGTGGAAAGAGAGGCCCTTTAATTAAAAGAGACCCACATAAGAAAAAGTAAGCCACTGCAACACGCAATGTAGTACGATGGCAGAAGTAAGACTGGGGTGATGTATTACATCACATGACGAAACGTGTATCACGATAGGGCTGTAGCCAATATACAATTTACAATACATAGTTTCACTCAATTGAAGGGTGAAGCTGTTACTGAAGCAGTCCTGCATATCTTGCTAGACAAGTTTGTCACGTTAAGCGCGACAATAAATAAACTTCTTCTTAGGGGGAGGGCAGTGTGTATGTGTTCCTTACATCTCGGACGATGCCCTCCTTCCCGGACTGGACTACAGTGTACCTTTGGCAATCCTTTCGCCGATATTCCCACGCCTTATAATCTGAACAGAGCGCTCTGTCTATGTCGATCTGTATTTGCAATCCGACACTGTTCATTTGGACCTGACATGGCAAGCTCCCTAGTGCAAAACTCGACACCCTTTTCTCTCTCGATCTCGGATCTGACAGGATGGCGAGCCTCGTGGTGCAGTCCTGTAGCTTCTGTCGCGTTGGCTGCAGCAGCGAGCACGCCCTCTTCGCGTCCTCGTACATTAGGTATGCTGCGTTAACCCTTTAATGTGTCATTCGTGCCGTGATGCAATCAACACGTGATGCGAGCTAACGGTGCAATTCCTCCAAGCAGAAGCAACAAGAAGCGCAATTGCAAGGTCCGTGCACACACTCCACTCCACTGTGATGTGGCACCGCTATATGGGATAGGATACAGTAAACTCCAGCTCAACCTCACTCTCTCGGCTCTGCCCCTGTAGCTGCTGCGCTGCTTCCCGCACTGCTGTCCGAGCCACGTCCCACGCAGCTATTGTGGCTGCGCGCTGCACCTGCTCGTCTCCTTCGAGTCCGCCGAGGCTGCCACAGCAGCGAACAGCGATGCAGACTTGGTCGTGTGCGCGCGCTTCGAAGTCGCGGCCGCCTCCAACGCGGGCGACGTGACCACCGCGATGCTCGAGGGCTCCGTGGTGGCGCTACCCGCCAGTGTGCTGCAGAAGCCTGTGACGGGCGAGTCTGCAGGCGACTGGGTGCGAGCAGAGAGGGCTGAGGACGCGTATCAACGGCACTTCCCTGAGGTGCGTGCATACGTTTACCGTACTCGAGAGCAATCGTCCAGCGCCAACCGTGTAGACATTCCAGTATTGTGCAGCCTCCATATCTTTCGGACGGAGCTAACGCGTCATTATTCGTGCTGTTGTTGTTGACTTGGTGCGGTGCATTCTTAACTGGTGGAATGGAAGAATACCATTCTGTACGCCTTGAATAACCACCACAGTCCGCAGTGGT
This sequence comes from Phytophthora melonis, assembly GCA_024211575.1. Taxonomy (NCBI): domain Eukaryota; phylum Oomycota; class Peronosporomycetes; order Peronosporales; family Peronosporaceae; genus Phytophthora; species Phytophthora melonis. The sequence continues at coordinate 1,344,431 of JAMXKT010000045.1, forward strand.
GCTACAACTACAGCAGCGGCTCCGCCAGAAGGAAGCGCGAGATGAAACACGTGCTGGCCGCGTACGTTCTCGAGCTGCATGAGCTACCGGTGCAGCAGCAGCAGCAGCAGAGAGATGCACAGGACGGTAGATCGCAGTGTACGGGTTGTGTTCGGTCTCCAGCAGCGCGGATGGCGACTGTGGTCGCGCGCGTGGCCTCGTCAGAGTTCTCTCTCGTCTCGTACAGACGCCAGCCCGCCTCGGATACGTCGACGCAAGCTCCAACACCAGAACTGACATCAGTGAACGACTATTGGCGCCGATCAGCTAGTGGACCGACAGAATCCAGATGGCCTCAGCCGATGCAGCAGTACGCGGGGCTCTTGGCTCCGTCTGAAACAACAACTTTGGACGCCCAAGGTGGCACAGACCAATGGGTGGACGTTGCAGATGGAACGTTTCAAGACGAAAACAACAACTTCTCGAATACTAACTTCACAGACACGCACGATTGCAGCGGGGTCGTAAGCCAATGGCTTCACGAGGAGGATGGCGAGATCCAAATCGGCGAGAGTGAAAGAGACGACGAAGACGAGGGCATCACCAGTGTGGCCAACGGAGCCCAGCACTACGTAGGTGCCTGTTCAAGTAGAGGGTCGCTGCCAATGGGCCAGAGCAACATGCCACAGATCCGCCTCGAGCCACAGACGCTGCGAACCAGCGCACTGCACCGCGACACCATCGAATTACTGCGACCAATGCTCGTGTTGCAGCGCTTCCTGCTCGCTGTCCCGTTGGATGCGTTCGCCTTTTACTTCGACCAAATGGATTTCCGGATCCGACACCGCTGGCTAGCCAAACTCGTGCCTACGGACCCGCGACAGCCGCACAATGTAGCGGAGGACTCTGCGGCAAGGGCTCACGTGGCGGAAATGGCGTCGACGTTCTCGCTCTCACGCTTCGTGGCTGTGCAACCTCATCCCGCACCGATTGAAAGGGGAAAGCCACAGCCAGAGACAACAGCACCGCTACCAGCATGGATAGGAACAGCGACTGCAGTTGGAAGACCACCACCTTCAGCACCAATGGCAGCAGCAGCAGCAGCAGTGCCGGTACATGTAGCTGCTTGCCCAACGTCGTCGGACCCGACACTACGTGGCCAGATGGTGCTCCAATCCTGTGCAGATCTGCTGCTGGACGCCTTCTCGTCGCTGCGGGTGCACCGCATTCTGTCGGCGGCTTTGGCCGTCGATGCGGATGACACAGACGCAACTGCACCAGCCAACGCGGACGCCAGGGCTCGGTTTGGTCAGTTGGTGCGCGACCTGTCGGACGAGTTCTCGCAGTTGCTGGCGGCGAGAAGCAGCAGCAACCGACGTACCGGATACCGAGCGGGCTTGGGCTGCACTTCGACGAGCACACTTGCAGGCGATATTCTCTCGCTCGCGTGTTCGGATTCCTGGGCCGGAGCGCTGCGAGACGCTCCACCCCTACTGTATCTTGATGACGCGTACTGTGCATTGGCAGCGCAGCAATTATTTCAAGGTTTTACCACGCACCCACCAATTGAATGTACCACGAGTGGTTGGGGCATTAACCTCCGAAACGGATCAGCCAATTCATGGCCAAGCACTTGCAGCTGGAGTCGACGCTGGTTTCTGCTGCCGTCGTCGGTATCGGTTGCCTCAGTGCCTACGCACACCAGTAACGACGGCACTGGAGCCAATGGTCAATCCATCGGGCGCAGTCCATCGCTGCTCACCGTGGTCAGCTTGGTCCGGATGCTTGCGAGTGTCGACTTCGAGCTGACAGACCTTCATTTCACTGTCGGAACAGCGATGGGCGACACCGTTCTGCGTCCTCCGATGGCGTTCAGCGCGAGCTTCTGCCTAGATGGGCGCGCGCGCCCGTTCCCTCTCACACCAACGGACTCTCTTCGGCAGCAGGAGCGGCAATCTTCGGCGATGCTTGGGCTGTGAAGGCGTACAAGGCTCGCTTAGGGGCCGACGGTTCGTCCCTTGAATTACTTCTGTTCGTGTCGTCCGAAAGCCGTCCGCGTGAGGAGGAACCCTGGCTGAGTGTGCATCAGCTCCGCATTAGCTTAACGCTGAGCGAAGCCAGCGGATGCGAGATGACACGTTTGTCCGTCGTCGCTACGGTGGCTGCGGCTCGGCTTCCCTTCGTCCGAGTCGATTTGCCTGTCGATGGGTCTGCTGAGCGCCATTTCCAAGAAATCCAACAGCTGAGGTGGGTCCCAGCACTAGAAGTCCGCGCGACGTACACGGCTGCCACTGTACACAGTCATTATGGATCACTGTTCAGAGGTGCTAGCTGATGGGCTAGCCATCGTCCGTTGACCATTCGAGGACACGAGCGTCCACAATAAATGTTGCAAAAAATGTCGGTGGTAGAGGGCCTGTCAACAAGAGCTTGTTTCTAGTGCACTCCACCTCCATCGACGTACGACTTGTAGACAGCTCCGCCGCAGCCATGGCCGAAAAGTGCAGAGTGGCTGGAGTGACTGAGTGTAAGACGGTGCGTGGGGCAAGCGCTCTGTTGCGTTCGTGAATCGTCCCGAAGGTAGTCTCACAATAGCGTTCTATCTTGGTACGAAAACAACGTATTTTCCTGTCCTGTATCTTGGGAGGAGATACGGTTTCGAGCTTCCGTTGGCTCCAATTTGGGATGGTAGCCCGTTGTTCTGAGTTCCGATACTGACGGTATTTTGCCAGCCGCATCGAACATTTCCGCGAGAAGGAGCTGCTAAGCACAGGTGCTTCCAATCTCGCTTCACTGCTACGATGCAATGCTGGGTGATAACTATATTGGTTCGAAGAGTGTTTTCTTCGTTAACTCGATTGATGTAGCTGATGCTGTATCTCACGTACTTAGAGCTGCCTGTTGTGTCTTCATTGAAGCCAGGTGCCTTTCGCTCCATCTGATAGTGAGCTGGATGGAGCTGGAATACATAAACAAGAGAGAGAGAAGAAAAGTCAAACAGATACCGCACTGGAAAATGAATCTAGTATTGCACATATACGCTGTTGGAGCGACAATGCCTCTGCGGTTGCGTGGACGAATCGGCTGACTAGCGATTGCTTCGAGTCTCAAGAGATTAACCGAGCGATTGGCCTTGGAGAAGCCGTCTTCAACGTTCGAGTATCTGCTGCACATCTGCCTGGAACTACGAACCGAATGGCAGACGCAGCCTCGAGAGCCTGGGAAGAGCCACACGCGTCCACCTGGACTAATTTCTCTATGTCGTGGTTACAGGTTCCAATCCAGCCCAGTTTGAGAAAGGTTTACAAAACATTCTCATCGAGCTTCAGTCCAAGTCTCTGGCCGACTCGTCAGCAGCCAAATACGCCAGGACCTGGACCCAATGGACTGAGTGGTGCAAATTCATGCAGTTTTCACCATGGCTCCCCAACGACAGAGCCCAGCAATCGTACCAACTCGCCCTCTTCGCAGTCTTCTGCTGGCGCTACGGATTCAGCCGACAAGATCAAGGGAACTCAGCTTCAACCATCCTCTCCAAGATCAGCCACATCTCTTGGAATCATCAGTACCAACGCGGGTTTAGTGTCGGGCTCTTGCCCGGGCACAAACTGGCAATCACCGGGATGCGACGTCTCGACAGGTCGTCCGCAAGAAAACACCCCGTCACAGTTCAGATCCTGCGCGCAGTCCACCGCCGCCTCAATTTCTCCGTCCCCCACGACCGGGTTCTGTGGGGCGCTACGGTCCTGGGTTACTTCTATTTGCTGCGAAGATCCGAGTATCTTGCCAATGGCAGAAAATCACAGCCTTTCGCCATCACAAGGAAGACGTCGCAGTGCTAGACGACTCCGGCAAGCAGTGCAAGACGCTAGCCCAGGCTACGAAGGTCAAGATTCGCTTTCGCGGCAGTAAAACAGACCAATTTGGCGAAGGAACAACACGGACACTACGGCGATCGGGGGCAGGGTGGTGCTGTCCTGTTCAAGCAGCATGGTTCCTGACGAAGCACCACGAAGCCACCGGCGCACTCGCCAGCACGCTGTTATGTCAAGTATCCCTCGGCGAAAAGCTCCAGGTTTCTCACGTGACATCGGCTCTTAAGAACGCGGCGGCATCTATTGGAGAAGACCCCTCTCACTTCGGCTCCCACTCACTACGCAGCGGTGGTGCGACTGCACTGTTCAACGCGGGCATCGACAGCCTGGCCGTCAAGATGTTCGGCCGATGGAAATCAGACGCCGTTGAGAGATACACGGTGATCAAGGACGATCTGACAGCTTCTCTCTCGCGAAGTATGCTGGGCAACCATGCTTAGCAACGTATTCTACAGGGCAACCTCCACGCCACTCCCTGGCAGCGAGGCGCTGCTAATCAAGTTTTCCTCAGGCCACTGTGTGGCCGATCCCCCAGAACGACTTGAAGAAATGGGGATTTGTGAGATGCAGACGCAGATTAAAATAGTTTTTCTACAAGGCGTGGGAAGTTTCCCTTCGTCTAAACTCGTAGCACAGTCGTAGGAGTGAAACCACCCACGTAGGAGCGACGTCTGGGCGACGAAGAGGCTCATTCCTCAATTCGTCGTCTCGCCGAGAAGCTTTTAACCCTCCACGCCACTCCCTGGCAGCGAGGCGCTGCTAATCAAGTTTTCCTCAGGCCACTGTGTGGCCGATCCCCCAGAACGACTTGAAGAAAATGAAGAGAATCTGTAGCTTTAAGGTACAAATTGCTGACTTGCTTTTGAGCGAACAACTCCTTGTAAGGCTGATGTTTCTTCGAAGGAGGAACCTTTTTCTGCGCTCGGTGATATCTTGTCAATGCCAACAGGAGCGCTAGAGAATTCCTTCGGCGATCGATGTTTCCGCATGATTGATACCAAGTGTCTGACGAACATCTTTTTTTTTTTGCGGGCCACCAGCAGATTGTGAGATCTCGTCGGGCGGGTCTCAAACCAACTGCACAAAGCGGTCGTAGGTGTCATGTGCACCCCTGCTGGGGTTCTATGTGGTAGTTATTGTCGCCGCTATCTAAGTTCGCTACACGCGCGGTCACGCGAACGTGTCCAGCAGTAGATCTGCACAGACTCAGAGATCCATCGGATGACTTGGTGCTGGATCGGACCAAGGAGAGGAAGTAGCTGTCTGGCTACAGTACTTGCAGCAGCTGCTGCTGCTGCTCTTGTCGGTGAACTGCTGACGAAGCTACCATCGTTATGTCCTTTGGTCGGGCGAGTGTGTTCTCCGGTCCAGCAGGAACATCACGCATGAGAATACGAGGCTAGCGAGCTGGCAGGCGCGGCAGCAGCCATGACTGCTTCACGCTACCTTCTCACATTTGTAGACGAGATTTCCAGCCAGTCGGATCCGAAAAGCTAGTTCCCCGGCGGAATGCTTCAAGAGGGACGAGGAGGAAGTCGCTGGCGCACGAAACCATTAGGAATTCGGTGGTGTCATGGTGGAGCGCTCTTGGTTTCTTTGGTTGCTCACTGCAACTCGTCTAACAAGAAGGTGTGCAACCAACATGTCTTTTCCATGGATCTTCTCGAGGGGCTAATGAGAGGTATATTGCCTCATTGCCTGGGCGAGGCGTGGAGGGTAGCTTTAGACTAAAATTTAAGACTGAGCCCGAAGCTCGGTTGCTCGGGCCAGCGCTGCGTTGTGATCCCAAATGACTGGCTCCTGATCCGTGCGTGTAAAGATCGTCCTCGCAGATCCGGAAAGACAGATTCCCCGTCGGCTGCGCCGACGGGTAATCATCCAGATCTTGCATGTCGTTTTAGCTGAGCATTACCCATGGGTGAAGTTCTCGCACCACTGCGAGCTGTGATGACTCTCGAAGACGTATGAGTACGATCAACACGTATCGCTTAATAACGCCAGCAGATTTAACACGTTTCCGTGTTGCTCCACTTGGCCCGTGCAGCTACTCTGCTGCTTCCCTCACTGTCGTCCGAGCCACGAGCCACGCAGCTATTGCGGCTGCGCGTTGCACCAGCTCGTCTCGAGCCCACAGAGGCTGCAGCCGCGACCGATCACAACGCTGGCATGATCGCGTGAGCGCGCTTCGAGTCCGCGATTGCGTCCAGCGCATGGAACGCGACGACGAAGGAGTTGGAGGACTCTATGGTGTCTCTGGCCGCGAGAATACGCTGCAGCAACCCGAAGAGAGAAAGTGAGGCAGGAGGCCTGGGTGTGAGGGAAGAAGGCGGAGGGCGCACATCGATCACGTTTGCAGAGGTGCGGAATAACGCCGCCCGCTGTTTGGTCGTACCAATCTCTTCATCCGAGTAGCCATGGTTCATTAAATGCATCAAGTCAACTATGCGACGGTAATATTTTGCGTTTCTTGGGTTCCTTTCGAGATCGTAGGTTCATTAAAACAGTGGAAAGAGAGGCCCTTTAATTAAAAGAGACCCACATAAGAAAAAGTAAGCCACTGCAACACGCAATGCAGTACGATGGCAGAAGTAAGACTGGGGTGATGTATTACATCACATGACGAAACGTGTATCACGATAGGGCTGTAGCCAATATACAATTTACAATACATAGTTTCACTCAATTGAAGGGTGAAGCTGTTACTGAAGCAGTCCTGCATATCTTGCTAGACAAGTTTGTCACGTTAAGCGCGACAATAAATAAACTTCTTCTTAGGGGGAGGGCAGTGTGTATGTGTTCCTTACATCTCGGACGATGCCCTCCTTCCCGGACTGGACTACAGTGTACCTTTGGCAATCCTTTCGCCGATATTCCCACGCCTTATAATCTGAACAGAGCGCTCTGTCTATGTCGATCTGTATTTGCAATCCGACACTGTTCATTTGGACCTGACATGGCAAGCTCCCTAGTGCAAAACTCGACACCCTTTTCTCTCTCGATCTCGGATCTGACAGGATGGCGAGCCTCGTGGTGCAGTCCTGTAGCTTCTGTCGCGTTGGCTGCAGCAGCGAGCACGCCCTCTTCGCGTCCTCGTACATTAGGTATGCTGCGTTAACCCTTTAATGTGTCATTCGTGCCGTGATGCAATCAACACGTGATGCGAGCTAACGGTGCAATTCCTCCAAGCAGAAGCAACAAGAAGCGCAATTGCAAGGTCCGTGCACACACTCCACTCCACTGTGATGTGGCACCGCTATATGGGATAGGATACAGTAAACTCCAGCTCAACCTCACTCTCTCGGCTCGGCCCCTGTAGCTGCTGCGCTGCTTCCCGCACTGCTGTCCGAGCCACGTCCCACGCAGCTATTGTGGCTGCGCGCTGCACCTGCTAGTCTCCTTCGAGTCCGCCGAGGCTGCCACAGCAGCGAACAGCGATGCAGACTTGGTCGTGTGCGCGCGCTTCGAAGTCGCGGCCGCCTCCAACGCGGGCGACGTGACCACCGCGATGCTCGAGGGCTCCGTGGTGGCGCTACCCGCCAGTGTGCTGCAGAAGCCTCTGACGGACGAGTCTGCAGGCGACTGGGTGCGAGCAGAGAGGGCTGAGGACGCGTATCAACGGCACTTCCCAGAGGTGCGTGCATACGTTTACCGTACTCGAGAGCAATCGTCCAGCGCCAACCGTGTAGACATTCCGGTATTGTGCAGCCTCGATATCTTTCGGACGGAGCTAACGCGTCATTATTCGTGATGTTGTTGTTGACTTGGTGCGGTGCATTCTTAACTGGTGGAATGGAAGAATACCATTCTGTACGCCTTGAATAACCACCACAGTCCGCAGTGGTGCTACAACTACAGCAGCGGCTCCGCCAGAAGGAAGCGCGAGATGAAACACGTGCTGGCCGCGTACGTTCTCGAGCTGCATGAGCTACCGGTGCAGCAGCAGCAGCAGCAGAGAGATGCACAGGACGGTAGATCGCAGCGTACGGGTTGTGTTCGGTCTCCAGCAGCGCGGATGGCGACTGTGGTCGCGCGCGTGGCCTCGTCAGAGTTCTCTCTCGTCTCGTACAGACGCCAGCCCGCCTCGGATACGTCGACGCAAGCTTCAACACCAGGACTGGCATCAGTGAACGACTACTGGCGCCGATCAGCTAGTGGACCGACAGAATCCAGATGGCCTCAGCCGATGCAGCAGTACGCGGGGCTCTTGGCTCCGTCTGAAACAACAACTTTGGACGCCCAAGGTGGCACAGACCAATGGGTGGACGTTGCAGATGGAACGTTCCAAGACGAAAACAGCAACTTCTCAAATACTAACTTCACAGACACGCACGATTGCAGCGGGGTCGTAAGTCAATGGCTTCACGAGGAGGATGGCGAGATCCAAATCGGCGAGAGTGAAAGAGACGACGAAGACGAGGGCATCACCAGTGTGGCCAACGGAGCCCAGCACTACGTAGGTGCCTGTTCAAGTAGAGGGTCGCTGCCAATGGGCCAGAGCAACATGCCACAGATCCGCCTCGAGCCACAGACGCTGCGAACCAGCGCACTGCACCGCGACACCATCGAATTACTGCGGCCAATGCTTGTGCTGCAGCGCTTCCTGCTCGCTGTCCCGTTGGATGCGTTCGCCTTTACTTCGACCAAATGGATTTCCGGATCCGACACCGCTGGCTAGCCAAACTCGTGCCTACGGACCCGAGACAGCCGCACAATGTAGCGGAGGACTCTGCGGCAAGGGATCTCGTGGCGGAAATGGCATCAACGTTCTCACTCTCACGCTTCGTGGCTGTGCAACCTCATCCCGCACCGATTGAAAGGAGAAAGCCAGAGCCAGAGACAACGCTACCGCTACCAGCATGGAGAGGAACAGCGACTGCGGTTGGAAGACCACCACCTTCAGCACCAATGGCAGCAGCAGCAGCAGCAGTGCCGGTACATGTAGCTGCTTGCCCAACGTCGTCGGACCCGACACTACGTGGCCAGATGGTGCTCCAATCCTGTGCAGATCTGCTGCTGGACGCCTTCTCGTCGCTGCGGGTGCACCGCATTCTGTCGTCGGCTTTGGCCGTCGATGCGGATGACACAGACGCAACTGCACCAGCCCACGCGGACGCCTGGGCTCGGTTTGGTCAGTTGGTGCGCGACCTGTCGGACGAGTTCTCGCAGTTGCTGGCGGCGAGAAGCAGCAGCAACCGACGTACCGGATACCGAGCGGGCTTGGGCTGCACTTCGACGAGCACACTTGCAGGCGATATTCTCTCGCTCGCGTGTTCGGATTCCTGGGCCGGAGCGCTGCGAGACGCTCCACCCCTACTGTATCTTGATGACGCGTACTGTGCATTGGCAGCGCAGCAATTATTTCAAGGTTTTACCACGCACCCACCAATTGAATGTACCACGAGTGGTTGGGGCATTAACCTCCGAAACGGATCAGCCAATTCATGGCCAAGCACTTGCAGCTGGAGTCGACGCTGGTTTCTGCTGCCGTCGTCGGTATCGTTTGCCTCAGTGCCTACGCACACCAGTAACGACGGCACTGGCGCCAATGATCAATCCATCGGGCGCAGTCCATCGCTGCTCACCGTGGTCAGCTTGGTCCGGATGCTTGCGAGTGTCGACTTCGAGCTGACAGACCTTCATTTCACTGTCGGAACAGCGATGGGCGACACCGTTCTGCGTCCTCCGATGGCGTTCAGCGCGAGCTTCTGCCTAGATGGGCGCGCGCGCCCGTTCCCCTCTCACACCAACGGACTCTCTTCGGCAGCAGGAGCGGCAATCTTCGGCGATGCTTGGGCTGTGAAGGCGTACAAGGCTCGCTTAGGGGCCGACGGTTCGTCCCTTGAATTACTTCTGTTCGTGTCGTCCGAAAGCCGTCCGCGTGAGGAGGAACCCTGGCTGAGTGTGCATCAGCTCCGCATTAGCTTAACGCTGAGCGAAGCCAGCGGATGCGAGATGACACGTTTGTCCGTCGTCGCTACGGTGGCTGCGGCTCGGCTTCCCTTCGTCCGAGTCGATTTGCCTGTCGATGGGTCTGCTGAGCGCCATTTCCAAGAAATCCAACAGCTGCGGTGGGTCCCAGCACTAGAAGTCCGCGCGACGTACACGGCTGCCACTGTACACAGTCATTATGGATCACTGTTCAGAGGTGCTAGCTGATGGGCTAGCCATCGTCCGTTGACCATTCGAGGACACGAGCGTCCACAATAAATGTTGCAAAAAGTGTCGGTGGTAGAGGGCCTGTCAACAAGAGCTTGTTTCTAGTGCACTCCACCTCCATCGACGTACGACTTGTAGACAGCTCCGCCGCAGCCATGGCCGAAAAGTGCAGAGTGGCTGGAGTGACTGAGTGTAAGACGGTGCGTGGGGCAAGCGCTCTGTTGCGTTCGTGAATCGTCCCGAAGGTAGTCTCACAATAGCGTTCTATCTTGGTACGAAAACAACGTATTTTCCTGTCCTGTATCTTGGGAGGAGATACGGTTTCGAGCTTCCGTTGGCTCCAATTTGGGATGGTAGCCCGTTGTTCTGAGTTCCGATACTGACGGTATTTTGCCAGCCGCATCGAACATTTCCGCGAGAAGGAGCTGCTAAGCACAGGTGCTTCCAATCTCGCTTCACTGCTACGATGCAATGCTGGGTGATAACTATATTGGTTCGAAGAGTGTTTTCTTCGTTAACTCGATTGATGTAGCTGATGCTGTATCTCACGTACTTAGAGCTGCCTGTTGTGGCTTCATTGAAGCCAGGTGCCTTTCGCTCCATCTGATAGTGAGCTGGATGGAGCTGGAATACATAAACAAGAGAGAGAGAAGAAAAGTCAAACAGATACCGCACTGGAAAATGAAGAGAATCTGTGGCTTTAAGGTACAAATTGCTGACTTGCTTTTGAGCGAACAACTCCTTGTAAGGCTGATGTTTCTTCGAAGGAGGAACCTTTTTCTGCGCTCGGTGATATCTTGTCAATGCCAACAGGAGCGCTAGAGAATTCCTTCGGCGATCGATGTTTCCGCATGATTGATACCAAGTCTCTGACGAACATCTTTTTTTTTTTGCGGGCCACCAGCAGATTGTGAGATCTCGTCGGGCGGGTCTCAAACCAACTGCACAAAGCGGTCGTAGGTGTCATGTGCACCCCTGCTGGGGTTCTATGTGGTAGTTATTGTCGCCGCTATCTAAGTTCGCTACACGCGCGGTCACGCGAACGTGTCCAGCAGTAGATCTGCACAGACTCAGAGATCCATCGGATGACTTGGTGCTGGATCGGACCAAGGAGAGGAAGTAGCTGTCTGGCTACAGTACTTGCAGCAGCTGCTGCTGCTCTTGTCGGTGAACTGCTGACGAAGCTACCATCGTTATGTCCTTTGGTCGGGCGAGTGTGTTCTCCGGTCCAGCAGGAACATCACGCATGAGAATACGAGGCTAGCGAGCTGGCAGGCGCGGCAGCAGCCATGACTGCTTCACGCTACCTTCTCACATTTGTAGACGAGATTTCAGCCAGTCGGATCCGAAAAGCTAGTTCCCCGGCGGAATGCTTCAAGAGGGACGAGGAGGAAGTCGCTGGCGCACGAAACCATTAGGAATTCGGTGGTGTCATGGTGGAGCGCTCTTGGTTTCTTTGGTTGCTCACTGCAACTCGTCTAACAAGAAGGTGTGCAACCAACATGTCTTTCCATGGATCTTCTCGAGGGGCTAATGAGAGGTATATTGCCTCATTGCCTGGGCGAGGCGTGGAGGGTAGCTTTAGACTAAAATTTAAGACTGAGCCCGAAGCTCGGTTGCTCGGGCCAGCGCTGCGTTGTGATCCCAAATGACTGGCTCCTGATCCGTGCGTGTAAAGATCGTCCTCGCAGATCCGGAAAGACAGATTCCCCGTCGGCTGCGCCGACGGGTAATCATCCAGATCTTGCATGTCGTTTTAGCTGAGCATTACCCATGGGTGAAGTTCTCGCACCACTGCGAGCTGTGATGACTCTCGAAGACGTATGAGTACGATCAACACGTATCGCTTAATAACGCCAGCAGATTTAACACGTTTCCGTGTTGCTCCACTTGGCCCGTGCAGCTACTCTGCTGCTTCCCTCACTGTCGTCCGAGCCACGAGCCACGCAGCTATTGCGGCTGCGCGTTCACCAGCTCGTCTCGAGTCCACAGAGGCTGCAGCCGCGACCGATCACAACGCTGGCATGATCGCGTGAGCGCGCTTCGAGTCCGCGATTGCGTCCAGCGCATGGAACGCGACGACGAAGGAGTTGGAGGACTCTATGGTGCCTCTGGCCGCGAGAATACGCTGCAGCAACCCGAAGAGAGAAAGTGAGGCAGGAGGCCTGGGTGTGAGGGAAGAAGGCGGAGGGCGCACATCGATCACGTTTGCAGAGGTGCGGAATAACGCCGCCCGCTGTTTGGTCGTACCAATCTCTTCATCCGAGTAGCCATGGTTCATTAAATGCATCAAGTCAACTATGCGACGGTAATATTTTGCGTTTCTTGGGTTCCTTTCGAGATCGTAGGTTCATTAAAACAGTGGAAAGAGAGGCCCTTTAATTAAAAGAGACCCACATAAGAAAAAGTAAGCCACTGCAACACGCAATGTAGTACGATGGCAGAAGTAAGACTGGGGTGATGTATTACATCACATGACGAAACGTGTACAGTGGTGCACCGCGTTTTCAGCAGGGCGGACCATATAAGTACCTCGAATACACCATATCGCACAGTATGGATGTCTATCCCCCATACAAATTTGATGATGTGGTGTCTCTTTTGCACACAAATCTGAATTATGTATCCGCTGTTATACGTTTATACTGGTGCCGAAAACGCGGTGCACCACTGTATCACGATAGGGCTGTAGCCAATATACAATTTACAATACATAGTTTCACTCAATTGAAGGGTGAAGCTGTTACTGAAGCAGTCCTGCATATCTTGCTAGACAAGTTTGTCACGTTAAGCGCGACAATAAATAAACTTCTTCTTAGGGGGGAGGGCAGTGTGTATGTGTTCCTTACATCTCGGACGATGCCCTCCTTCCCGGACTGGACTACAGTGCACCTTTGGCAATCCTTTCGCCGAGCAGTTATTAATATTCCCACGCCTTACAATCTGAACAGAGCGCTCTGTCTATGTCGATCTGTATTTGCAATCCGACACTGTTCATTTGGACCTGACATTGCAAGCTCCTAGTGCAAAACTCGACACCCTTTTCTCTCTCAATCTCGGATCTGACAGGATGGCGAGCCTCGTGGTGCAGTCCTGTAGCTTCTGTCGCGTTGGCTGCAGCAGCGAGCACGCCCTCTTCGCGTCCTCGTACATTAGGTATGCTGCGTTAACCCTTTAATGTGTCATTCGTGCCGTGATGCAATCAACACGTGATGCGAGCTAACGGTGCAATTCCTCCAAGCAGAAGCAACAAGAAGCGCAATTGCAAGGTCCGTGCACACACTCCACTCCACTGTGATGTGGCACCGCTATATGGGATAGGATACAGTAAACTCCAGCTCAACCTCACTCTCTCGGCTCGGCCCCTGTAGCTGCTGCGCTGCTTCCCGCACTGCTGTCCGAGCCACGTCCCACGCAGCTATTGTGGCTGCGCGCTGCACCTGCTAGTCTCCTTCGAGTCCGCCGAGGCTGTCACAGCAGCGAACAGCGATGCAGACTTGGTCGTGTGCGCGCGCTTCGAAGTCGCGGCCGCCTCCAACGCGGGCGACGTGACCACCGCGATGCTCGAGGGCTCCGTGGTGGCGCTACCCGCCAGTGTGCTGCAGAAGCCTGTGACGGGCGAGTCTGCAGGCGACTGGGTGCGAGCAGAGAGGGCTGAGGACGCGTATCAACGGCACTTCCCAGAGGTGCGTGCATACGTTTACCGTACTCGAGAGCAATCGTCCAGCGCCAACCGTGTAGACATTCCAGCATTGTGCAGCCTCGATATCTTTCGGACGGAGCTAACGCGTCATTATTCGTGCTGTTGTTGTTGACTTGGTGCGGTGCATTCTTAACTGGTGGAATGGAAGAATACCATTCTGTACGCCTTGAATAACCACTACAGTCCGCAGTGGTGCTACAACTACAGCAGCGTCTCCGCCAGAAGGAAGCGCGAGATGAAACACGTGCTGGCCGCGTACGTTCTCGAGCTGCATGAGCTACCGGTGCAGCAGGAGCAGAGAGATGCACAGGACGGTAGATCGCAGCGTACGGGTTGTGTTCGGTCTCCAGCAGCGCGGATGGCGACTGTGGTCGCGCGCGTGGCCTCGTCAGAGTTCTCTCGTCTCGTACAGACGCCAGCCCGCCTCGGATACGTCGACGCAAGCTTCAACACCAGGACTGGCATCAGTGAACGACTACTGGCGCCGATCAGCTAGTGGACCGACAGAATCCAGATGGCCTCAGCCGATGCAGCAGTACGCGGGGCTCTTGGCTCCGTCTGAAACAACAACTTTGGACGCCCAAGGTGGCACAGACCAATGGGTGGACGTTGCAGATGGAACGTTCCAAGACGAAAACAGCAACTTCTCAAATACTAACTTCACAGACACGCACGATTGCAGCGGGGTCGTAAGTCAATGGCTTCACGAGGAGGATGGCGAGATCCAAATCGGCGAGAGTGAAAGAGACGACGAAGACGAGGGCATCACCAGTGTGGCCAACGGAGCCCAGCACTACGTAGGTGCCTGTTCAAGTAGAGGGTCGCTGCCAATGGGCCAGAGCAACATGCCACAGATCCGCCTCGAGCCACAGACGCTGCGAACCAGCGCACTGCACCGCGACACCATCGAATTACTGCGGCCAATGCTTGTGCTGCAGCGCTTCCTGCTCGCTGTCCCGTTGGATGCGTTCGCCTTTTACTTCGACCAAATGGATTTCCGGATCCGACACCGCTGGCTAGCCAAACTCGTGCCTACGGACCCGAGACAGCCGCACAATGTAGCGGAGGACTCTGCGGCAAGGGATCTCGTGGCGGAAATGGCATCAACGTTCTCACTCTCACGCTTCGTGGCTGTGCAACCTCATCCCGCACCGATTGAAAGGAGAAAGCCAGAGCCAGAGACAACGCTACCGCTACCAGCATGGAGAGGAACAGCGACTGCGGTTGGAAGACCACCACCTTCAGCACCAATGGCAGCAGCAGCAGCAGCAGTGCCGGTACATGTAGCTGCTTGCCCAACGTCGTCGGACCCGACACTACGTGGCCAGATGGTGCTCCAATCCTGTGCAGATCTGCTGCTGGACGCCTTCTCGTCGCTGCGGGTGCACCGCATTCTGTCGTCGGCTTTGGCCGTCGATGCGGATGACACAGACGCAACTGCACCAGCCCACGCGGACGCCTGGGCTCGGTTTGGTCAGTTGGTGCGCGACCTGTCGGACGAGTTCTCGCAGTTGCTGGCGGCGAGAAGCAGCAGCAACCGACGTACCGGATACCGAGCGGCCTTGGGCTGCACTTCGACGAGCACACTTGCAGGCGATATTCTCTCGCTCACTTGTTCGGATTCCTGGGTCGGAGCGCTGTGAGACGCTCCACCCCCACTGGATCTTGATGACACATCATGTGCATTGGCAGCACAGCAATTATTTCGCCAATTGAATGTACCACGAGTGGTTGGAGTGTTAACCTCCGAAACGGAAAACGGCTAAGCACTTGCAGCTAGAGTCGACGCTGGTTTCTGCTGCCTTCGAAGGTATCGGTTGCCTCAGTCCCAACGCACACCAGTAACGACGACAATGACGCCAATGATAAATCCATTCGGCGCAGTCCATCGCTGTTCACGGAAATACCTACGCAAACAGCAATTTCATTTTTTTTTTACCGCGATCCCAGCCCCAACTTGGGAGTAGCCTCTACAGCTTGACTAAAGTAGTTTTAGATGTTGAGGCGAGGCTTAAGGTTTTCCAGAATGCTGCGCAGTAGCCAGCCGTCACCGTCAGTGAGCACGTAGCTCTCGTCCATCACACAGGCGGGGTATCCGGCGGGCTTGTTCTCGGCTGTGTACATGTCTGGTAGACCAAAACTGTGGCCCATTTCGTGAAGAATGACGTCCATCTCTGCTTCGTTCATCTTGTTGAGCATATCGACGACCCAGACACGCTGGCCCCAGTCACCGCCCGTCCCGATAGCGTCCGCATCAAGAGTTGGGAGGTCGCCCTGGTCAGACCCAGGTCTCTCGGACGGCCAGAGCGACATGTCGAACGGCTTACCCTGGCACCCGCTGGTGTCGGCGCTATTGACCTGACCCTGGTGCTTGTAGCACTCATCAGGGCACTTGGGGCTGCCTTCTGCATCCAGAACGCCCTCGTAGATCGTGCCGATCGTGTCGTCGTCCCAGTCCAGGACGGACTTGTCGCGCACGGCGAAACCCACGACGGAGATAGTGATCTTGTCGTATGGCCAGCAGTTGTAGCCGGCCAGCCAGCGGTTCCAGACGTTGATTTGTCTCTCGAGCATGGCCTGAAACTTGGACGCCACAGCCTTGGTCAACTTGCGGTTGCTAGCCCAGCGCACGCAGTAGTCGAGGTGGCCCTTGTTGGTCACAATCTGGTCAAAGGCGAGGTTCTTGAAGTCGGGGACGTACTTGGACATAGTGTTCTCCCATACCCAGTCCACATCCTTGCGGGTGACGACTGCGGTGGGGTCACTAGTGATGCACTTGTTGTTGCCCGACGTGATCTTACCGAAAGTGGCGTGATGGACGGTCGCAGTGGTGTTCGTGGACCCGGTTGCATGCGCACTCGTGACAGCGAACGCGGCGAGGGCAGTCACCAGAAGGTGCTTGGTCGAGAAGGGAGAGGGAGCACTTGACACCATCGTGGAGAAAAGAAGAATACCGGGTTGTAAGGGCACGGTTGTTAACCAGGTACATGTACTGTGGTCTGCGTTCCCACAGGCCACTTGTTGCGTGCTGTAGTCATTTGAGCGTCAAGCGTGCAAGCTGTTGCTGTACGCACGTTCAGCGCAACCAACTGGCAGTCAGGACTACAGGTACCTTTTAACGCGGATGTCTCTCGTCTATTAGACGGAGAGTTAACCCAATGGAGGGATGCATATTTTGATGTAGGGACGGAAGAGCACGAGGCTGACGCTGATTAAGCGGAAGCGATAGAGGCGAATACGAAGTGTAGCCCCTCCCTTCAAGTGACGAGGTTTGGCATCTTCTGGGCTGATCTTTAGTAGTGATAGCTAAGTGACAACAATGATACTCAATAAAAATGTATTTTTTAGCGCAAGTCTATTATTCACTATTATTAATACTACCTACCTTATTTAGTTATAATGGGGTTTTAGTTATATTGGGGAGCCAATCAGTGCACTCAATTCGTACAGCGCGATTGCCACAACGTGAAGTCGTGATTGAAGTACCGCGTGTAATTTATGCCCACAGCTCCCCCCGCACAAGTCAAAATGTCGAAAGGCAGAACGAGAGTCACCGGCCCCGGGAGAAAACCGCCCAAGCACCGCCGCACTGCTGTCTCTAACAGCAAGAAGCTGGAGGTGATCAAGTGGTTCGACGAGCATGGCATCAAGTCAACGCTATTGCGCTTTTTCAGCCACGTCGCCAAGCAGAAGACGTCGGAGAACCAGGTTATCAGTGGAGCAACAACCGCGCCATCATCGAAGTAGCCTGCAAGACGGCTAGGACGGCCGCCAAGAAGAAGAATCGGTCATCGGGCGTCGCTACATCGCTGCCTACAGCTGCGGAGTTAGAACTTGTAGGGTAAGTTTGGCTGCTTTGATCGCATTCATTATTGCTTTTGTTGGTATTAATAATAGTATTAATCTTTATTGTGTGTACTAGATGGGTAAACGAACTAAGAAATGAAGGTGTTCCCGTCACAAGTGTCATGCTTCAACTCGGTGGTCTGCAGCACTCACCCAAAATCGTACCACCCCCATTATAACTAAATAAAGTCGGTAAGTGAACTTCGTGGTATCGTAGATTCGTCGTTAACAGCACGGTCTACATACAACCAGCTACGCGTAGCTACAAGAACGTCCCGATTTAGCATTCGTTTATAAGCGCACGTCATCTTGGTTTGCTAGAAAATCTACCTTCAAAGGATGGCAGGTGGTTATTAATCTAACCGCACGACATACATGCTTGCAAGAAAAATGTACTGGCACAAGCCCATGGCATGGCTACGAGTCCACAACGTAGACTCTCGGGTTATGTAGGAGAGTATCCGACGTTATTACCACTACAGTAACGTATAATACATATTAGTACGCGGCGTTATATTAGTATACAACGCTCTATATTCAAATTAGGGCGTTGTAATCGAGTTTTCAAAATTAGACATTGCAGTAATATTAGATATATATATCATACCGTTGACTCCCATATATTTTGCAAATATTAGGAAAAATAATGCAAATAATATTAACCCCTCAGCTTTTACCTGTTTTTATTTCGCGGTACTCGCCCAACATGATAGTCGTACAGCATGTTAAAGTCGCGCAACACTTAGTTTTACTATAGTCTCGTATAAGTTCGAGTACCGACTGTGTACAACGACGACATGACCATTTCGCCAAATCGTTTAACATGTTGTACAAACAGCATGAACATGGTGTACGATACAGCATGTACATGGTGTAGATACACCGTGATAAGGACTTTTGATGAGAATTCAGTGGCTTTTTCTCAAGACACTGGGCAGGGACCTCTAAGGGGGTGCAAAGCAGGGTGACTTGCACGGCATCTTGCACGAAAGCGACGACGCATCAAGTGAAACCGTTCATAAACTTAGCACGTTGTAGCTTGTAGGTTGCGGAAGCGACGGGAGTAACTTTAGGTTAGATCAGTTGCTGACGAAGGCGTAGTTTCCCGCTGTCGCAGTGATACTATAGATAGGCTTGATAGGAGTTCCGAGCGAGCAGGCTCCAGTTCTGCTCATTCGCGAACCTCCTCGCCTCAGCTAACCTTCCCAGCGCGCGACTTCTCGGACCTCCGTTCCAGCTCCGATGGCACCAAGCTATTTTTATCTACGTCCAGGCGCATTCAACCTCGTGGGTTTCGCGTATGGCAAGGTGGAAGGCGCTCTTGCACGCGGATCAACGGTGAAGGTCAAGCTGGTGCAGAGCGGGCGTTGGGCGGAGGAGCCTGCCCAGGCAGTCGAGCTTCTCCAGGAAGAATTGGCCCCAAGAGCCGTGTCAGCCGAAGAAGCCCTAAATGGAGTTGGCACCTTCGTGGGGGGCGTTATCTGCACGTCACGAGTCCGCCCTGGTGCAGCCAGGGTCTGGGACTACGGGTTGGTGATTGGATATAGCTGGGAGTCGGACGTGCAGCACGGACTGCTTGATGTGAACTTCAGCGGTACCGAGACCTCGGTGAAATTTGTGTCGAGCACCACTCAGGATGTCGCAGTTGAGATATATGCTCTTCAACCGTGTGCCGGACAGAGCACGAGCTTCGTGATGGCCGGCGAAATGAAGCAGATACATGACAAAGTGTACAACAAGTTCAACGACATCGACCAACCAGCGATCAGAGATGCCACGCAGCTGCTGGATGGAATTAGGAGCGATCAACTTGACGAGACTCTGATCCTCCCTCTGCTCGATATCGGCAATTTCGCCATCGCGGAGGTCTCAATCCGCCATATACTCGACTACGTCTACTATAAGGACGGTGGGCGGCCACACCCGTCGGGAGCGGTCTTTGGAGAAACCATCTTCGACCAGCCAAATGCGCCGCAGGAGCCAAGAGAGCAATCAAACAACAACGTCGTGATGAGCGATGGCCTGAGCGACTCCGACGATGATGACAATATCGATCCTCCTATCGCTTCGAGCGGGCGGAGTTCTAATCAGCAACGCGAAGCGAAGCGCAGGCGTCTAAATGTGCAAGTACGCGCAGTTCCGCCGGGCTCCATTCAGCTGGAGGCGACATCACATGGAATAGGTGGAAGTTCGAATGTTACTCGGGAAGTTGACCAGCTGATCGCTCTGCAACGCAACACTTCGACAATGGATGCACTAAGTCCACTGGTAGCTCGACGCGAAGACGGCAGTGCTGATAAGCATCAATTTCATGCAACTGGTATGCAGACGGCTATTCACCTGGGGCTAGTCAACGGTAAGTACGTGTCAATGACGGCGCAGCGCTTTGTGGAGTTTGTTCAAATTCACTGGCGAAAGTTTGGATTTTTCCCGCATCCTGCTGTCCTGCGTGCGCTTTTTGGTTGGGATTTCGGTACGAGAGGGCTTTCAATTTTGCACTTTGGTCGCGTGACGGAGCAGGAGAAGCGGAAGCGTGTTCGAGCGTACGATATGAGCAACTTTTCGAAGAAGAACAGCCTGCCTCCTGCCCAGTCTCCTGTTGATTTTACTACATTGGTCGGGTCTGTCGACGTCCTGTGTGCGATAACGCAGCTCCTCTACAAGCCGGTCGTTCACGAGACACTCAAAGCAGCTTCTGATTTCCTCAGCGAGTTGAGGGTGAGCGAGCTAGCGTCTTCGCAGCAAGCATTGGACGAGATCGCAGCGTGGGTCGACGATCAGTTAGAATTGTTTCGGCTAGCAATCACCGAAGATAATAGGCAAGCGGCCGCCGATATCAAGACCCATTTCCGTGCATCGCATGACTCCTTCATCAGGGTTCATCAAATGATTCTGCGCCAGGATGTGATCGCCGCCGTAAAGTCGACTCGCGCCGGTTCAGGTAATCATTCGCGGGGCGGACGAGCCAACGGCGCTGACAAGCGTGTTCCCATTCCATTGGAGGTCCGGCAGGCTCTGCCCAAACAAGGCAACCAGCAGATTTGCTTGCGATTCCTATCTGCCCAAGGTTGCCGGGGGAAGAACGGCGGCTGTGTAATCAAGCATCTTTGCCACTTCAAGCCTGCCAGTCTGCCCGAAATTGTGCGCGACTTTCTTTCCCAGAACTATGGAGGTCTTTCCGCAGATATGCAGTGACGGTGTCGGGCACGGAAGCTAGGACCTACTCGCATCCCAAGTACCCGGGGAATAATGAATCAAGATCAGTATATACGCACTCACGTTATCACACCACCAGCGAGGTCCATGCTTCCGTGTCTAAACATTACCGGACCGCTCGGTCGACGCATGTCGCCAAGCTCGTCCTCCCTCGGGCCGCTCGGTCGACTCAAGTCGACGAGCCCGTCCTCCCTCGGGCCGCTCGGTCGACTCATGTCGCCAAGCTCGCCCACCCTCGGGCCGCTCGGTCGACTCAAGTCGACGAGCTCGTCCACCATCGGACTGCTCAGCCGACACAAGTCGGTGGGCTCGTCCAACTCCTCGCCGCTGAGCCACCTCAAGTCGGTGAGTTCGGCCGCTGGCGAGTCGCCCGTCAGCGAAAATGTTTTGGCCAAGACTCTGCTATAGCTTCGTGATGGTGATACGTCATCAACAGCACCGTCGGCGGAAGTGTTTATTCGACAGCGCCAACTTTATTGCGAGACAACCAGCCTGATCCGTCGGCGACTGCTAGCGTTGCACGATGAAGAGGCTCGGACCACGTTCCATCTTGCCCTGTGGCGTCGTGGTTTATCTCCCCCAAAGCCAATGCCATCGCAAACGTCTCATCGAGGTCAAGTGTCGTATCTACTTGATCGAAACAAACAAGCAGTATACAGTGAATTTCTGCGACGATCTGGCATCCAGCTACCTGAATTTGTACGGCTACTGCGTGGTGAAACGGAGAGAGACACTCGTCCTAACAAAGCGCTGAACGTACCTACGGCCGTACCTTCCTGGCATAGTTACCGCTACAAATCTCAATGGTCCAGCATCGTTCAGCATGGTGTACGTCCTCAATGGAAGTCTGGATTTCCGGTACAAGCCGCGCCACCAGCAAATCATGGTTCGGCGGCTCGCGCCCTAAATGTCATCGTAAAACATCTTCGCAAAGGGCAAGATGAGAATCGGTATTTGATTCTGGACTTGGAGCTGCTACCGACATTAGTTGGGATTACCTGCAGTCCATTTGGTGCTGTGCAAAAGGGTGACGTTGCTCTCACAATGGATGCTCGTATCATCCACGATCTGTCGTTCCCCCCGGGGGACTCGGTCAACGACAACACTGTGCCTGAGCATGGCGTTGATGTGCACTACGATGGCCCAGACGCGTTGGCCAATCGCATTCTGGATGTGGACACGGTTTTTCCGAAACTACAACAAATGATGACTGACGATGTGAATGGAGCCTTTAGGAATATTCTAGTGTCAGCAGAGCACGTTGGGCGGTTCGCGGGCACAATACCGGAGCTTGGGGTTTTGGTCATAGATCTCTGCTGCCCATTTGGCTGGTCGAACTCGCCAGTATCGTATTGGGTCGCCGGTGCCGCTATCACACATCTCTACTCGTGTTCTGCCCCCCAATGGCCTCTACAGCCCACAACAGGGCAGCAAACGTTTGATGCCAAAACGTGGTGCGACGACCACACGGCAATCGAGCCCGACATTGGGTCGCGACTAGCGGAAGCGGAGCTCGCTCTGCGATCGGCAATGATCATGGTGCTGGGTCCAGACGCCTGTAACGAGAAGAAGTTCACAGGCTGGTTCAAAGAAGGTCGTGCCCTCGGTTTGGATTGGAACCTGATCTCTAAAACGGTGTCGATACCTCCCGAAAAGGTAGCAAAAGCGCGCAGTCGCCTGCGCGATGTGGCCGGTCGTACCAAAACAACACGAACCACACTCCTGAAGCTTTTGGGGAGTCTTCGCCATGTAGTCACGTGCGTCCGACCAGCTACTCCATTCTTTCAGCGGGTAGCAGCCTTAGCCCGAATTGCTCCTCGGTTTGGGTCTGTGGAGGTATCTGACGAGGTTAAGGAAGACTTGCGGTGGTTTGAGACGGTCATTAGCATCGGAAGACTAAACGCGATCCCACTTTCCAGATTCACGCGTCGCCATGAGCCCGACTTCCATATCCAAATGGATGCCAGCGATCATGGCCTGTGCGCGCTGTTTCCGTCGTGCAAGCAGTACATACAAGTCCAGTTTAACGACTCAGAGATCGCCTTAATTCGCCAGTGCAACGAGGACGGCGACAACAGATTTTGTATCAACGTGCGTGAGCTCATGAGTGCAGTATTCGCAGCTTTGGTGTGGGGGTCTGCATGGAAGGACACCACTGGAGCGCAGGAAGCACACGTCCGCTGTTGGATTGACAACATGTCAGCGGTCGCTTGGAGCAACAAAAAGACCAGTCGCAACCCCTTTGCCCAAATGCTCCTGCGTATCTTGGGGGTTTGTGAAGTGAAACACGGTTTCTACATCACGTCCTCTCATGTTGCCGGTGTGGATAATCAAATGGCGGACGCAGGAAGCAGGGTGTGGCAGTCGCCAGATCTAGCAGCAGAATTTTCTAACTTAGCGTCTGGTTGGACACAGGTGCGGATCCCGCCAGACTTGCGCGATCTCTCGCGTCTCTGGGCGCGTTATTGCGAGCAGGGGCTTTAGTGCAATCGTCAAGGCAACACTATACACGCGCGTGGGAACAATGGTCGGCTTGGTGTGATGTGATGAACTACAAACCCTGGCTATCGGCTACTGACATCGACAAAAATGCGGAGCAGCTTGGGGCCTTTGCGGTGTATCTGTGGAAGTACGGAATGAATCGTAAGCACACGGGGAACACCTACTCGACGATATGTACAAAGCTGTGTGCGATCCGGTGGTTCCACCGTAATTCTGCAGGTTACGACCCAGGTGTCAACGCAAGCCACGCTATCCTGCTCCGAGGCATTCGTCGCTTTACGAATCCAGTTATTAAACAGCAGCCCCTGACCACGCGATTGCTTCGGACGATCTTCCTGTATCTCGACCTCTCGCAACCGCGTGATCAACTTGTGTGGGGTGGTCTGCTTTTGGGGTACTTCTTCCTGCTGAGGCGCTCGGAGTACCTCTTCATCGGGCGAAAAGTCCACCAATACGTGTTACGACTGTCCGATATCCAGTTTTTCGATCAAGGTGACCACGTCGTTTCCTCAAAGCGGGCGCAAGTCGTGGGCATAACTCTACACGGTGCGAAAAATAATCAATTCGGACGAGAAGAGGTGCGATACCATCACAAGTCTGGAGACAAGCTCATCTGCCCGGTGCGAGCTGCTCGATGGCTACACAAAGCTGCGACCGTGCTTGGAACAGGCCCCAATGCTCCAGCGTTATCAATGCATCGAGGCGGTGTCACGTCGGAGGAGATTTCGAAGATCATCAAGAAGGCGGCAGCAGCAAGTGGACTCGAACCTCGTCGATACTCGACACATTCAGTCCGTATCGGAGGCGCAACGGCGCTGCTTAATGCTGGTGCTGATCGCCTTGTGATCAAGCTCATGGGTCGTTGGCTATCAAATGCCTTTGAAAATTATCCTGTTCTATCAGCAAAGGGCACCTCTGACTTATCTCGACAGATGTGCTAGCGCCAGCCCAGGGCGCACCGAGGCGCCATTTATATTGTGGGGCAGCCGCCACGCCACGCCCTCATGGGTGGCACAATGACAAGTGAAGCATTTGCCCCAAACGCGAGAGTGTTGGAAACTCGAACTGTCACCTCCACATCATTTACCGCCTTACTACAGAGGTCCACACACACATGCTCAACCTGATCTTTGTATATCCCCTCAAATCGGTTTCCATTGCAGACTGAATACCAGTCAATTCCTCATCCTATTTCTATTTCCCTCCCAAAACACCAGTTTACATTGTAACGTATCCGGGAGGATGCCGGTATCTCCTAGAACACGCTTCACGCTCAACATGGCACATCGGTTCTTGCTAAACTATCTACGCCACTTCCTTGGGGTCCTCTATAAAGTGCACAGTTAGTTGCAGGTAATACACCACAAGTCAACTTACATATAAATATCAAGTACTGGAATTGTTGTCGATTCGGTAGCAGTTCCTTTCTACCCTAGATCGAATCGACGTAACATCGACATCATTCTGCATTTACTCTAGCACGCGTTCGCACTGTTTATATCCGTTTATATCCTGTTATCTGGTCTGCCGAACCCGAGCCCTGCGCATTTTGCGGGATGGCCTGACTTATGCAGCTAAACCGCCCATGTTTTAACATGTTGTACGTACAACATGTTTCTTGGTGTATGTACAACGAGTGGGCGTTGAGGGGTAAATAAGTTTTTTTAGAGCCAAATTCATGGAATTCGCCAAAGACCTTGGTGTATTTGATTCAATTTTTTTCGATTCTGGAAACACACACACAGATATGGCTCCGAGGTGCCAGATGAGAACTAAAGCGTAAATGTGCAAAAACGTTACACACTTGCATAATTAATCAGTACTAGTTCTAGTATTTTAATTTATATTGTATTAAAGTAAAACAAATTGCCTTTTGTGTATGCAGGAAAAACTTGCTGAGTATTTTTTATTAAGCTTATGCTTATAAAAAGAATAGGGAGAGCGTTCTATTTTTATACAGAATATACCGCCACTTCCGACACCATATGTTCGGTACCTTTTGTGCACAATATTATTTGCTGCAGGGGAAGCGACATCTAAACGAGTCGATACAATAAGCATGGCGCCAACAACACTTACTTCTTCGTCTTGCCCCCGGTGTGTGCGACTTCGTCGTCCTCACCAGACTTGTGAACACTACCAAATGATACTGTAGCCCTGTCCTCTGCCAGCAGTGCGGTCGTGCGTGTAGTCGACAACAGCCCCTAGCGCCACTGCAGTTAGAAAGTCGCATTCCCACGTATTAGACAAACTCGAAGCTCATAGCAGTTTAGAAACGATATCAGCGTGCCCGCAGACAAGCTCATGTCAAGCGCGCGATCCCTCGATTCCAAGCGCAGCTTGTTAGCTTTCCTCGTGACGGCGTTTCGATGCCGACACATACGCACTGCTCTCCAGCCTTCCGACGTTCTTCGGGTCCCTTACTTTGAGGGGCTTGCGACGCTCGCTTTAGTCGTAGGTCTCCCTCGCTATGGCGTCTGCTTGGACATCCTTGTTGCTGTGCTCTGTCCACCGAAATTGCTCGAATGGCCCTCAATGTCTCGAACCGAACGAGTCGTGCAGGAGTGCTTTTCGCGCGCGCGCGACAATTTCCTTCTAAACCTAATATTTGTAAGTACCAAAAATAATGGAGGTCATATGATATTAGCAGTGTCGGAAGTGAGAGTACCTTCTGTACAACGCTCTGAGCTAGGGGGTTATATTCGAAGGGCGTTATATTCGATGAGGGCGTACTAATCAAGATTATACGTTAGATGGTTATGGATAAATATCGTTAAATCTACGACCTCACTCGATTTCACTATATGTCGAAACAGCATTCAGATGAATGTCTTCGCAAAAATAATTGTTTTAACCAATCAAGCGACTCGTACCGAATAATGTTGACCAATGACGGGCTTTGTTGATTCATGGATACACAGCTCCGACTGTATTGAGTCGGAGGGACCACAGAAGTTATCGATATCCCCCCCCCTACAGAGAGCAAGTCATTCGCATATTGCTCGAAGAACACTCAAGCTCCGACATCTCCGACTCAAGATGAGCCTGAACGACCTCACCCCGGCAAACATCAAGCGTGCCCGAGAGAGCGCTGCGCGCTCCTTCCAGAAGTTCCTCGAGGAGGAAGGTGTTCGCTGGGACTACCTAGAAGTGTGCATGCAACGCGAGAGCGCCCCTCTTGTCCTGGAAGCTGTCGTCGACAAGTTTGGAATGTACCTTGCGTTCAAAGAGGGTCGCAAGGGCGAGCCTTTGGCCCGCCACTCGGTTATGCAGTACTTCCGCCAGGCCAGGAACTGGCTGCTGGAACGGTCCCCCCAGCACCGCGTGGCGGTGGACAATACTCTGCTCAAGAAAGGTCAAGTTCTCGAGCGCTACTGCATGAAGCGGTAGTCGGGAGCTTTCGTCAACAAGGCCCCCGCATGTACGAAGAAGGCGCTCAAGCAGATGATGGTACATCGCTATTCAACCGCTGTTAGTTCGGCTCAATACCAGGACGCAGCTTTGCTGTGCCTGCTGTGGTTTCTCTTGGGGCGCGCATCTGACCTCACGCTGCTCCGCAAGGCGAATCTCTCCATCTCCTCAGGGGACATCTTCTTCGCCCCCTTCATCCGCGTCAAGAACTCTGAAGAACAAGGGCTTTCGCTCTTCCCTGACGACGATTTCGCCACCTGCCCACTTCTTGCGATTGCGCTTGCATTGGTCACCCAGACCTCACCGAGAGCGTCGCTGTTGAGCCAGCTTCCAGAGCAGGCCACAGCTCGCCAAACAGGCTCACACCGGCTACCCCGCTCATCGACTTGATTGACCATCCGGAAGCCATCCTGCCGGACCAAGCTGAACCCTCTCTGGCCGCCGAAGCCAAGACACCCGACATTGCAGCCGGTATTCACAGCTACGTCAATCGCGTTCTTGACAAAAAGCACTACTCGCGTGGATGGAGACAGTGGGTCGCCTGGTGCGAGATGATGCGATTAAGCCCCTGGTTAGGCGCTTCGTCGGTCGATAAAAATGCAAAACAGCTCGGAGCGTACGCCGTTTACCTCTGGCAGTATGGAATGAACCAAAATCATGTCGGAAACACCTACTCGACAATCTGTGAGAAGCTCTGTGCTGTAAGATGGTTTCATCGCAACACGGTCGGCTACGATCCGGGCGTCAACGCCAGTCACGCAATCCTATTCGTAGATTCACTGAACCAGTAGTGAAGCAACAGCCCTTATCGTCGAGGATGTTTCGTGTTATCTTCAGCGAGATGAATCTCACGCAGCCCCGCGATCAATTGTTGTGGGGTGGGCTGCTTCTGGGGTATTTCGTCTTACTCAGGCGGTCTGATTATTTTTTCATCGGAAGAAAACCCCACTTGTATGTCTTGCAGCTATCGGTAATCCAGTTTTACAACAGCAATGAAGAAGTCCTGAGTTCCAAGAAAGCTACAGTGGTGTGTATCACCCTCCTAGGAGGGGCCAAAACACTCAATTTGGCCGGGAAGAAGTGCGATTTCATTACAAAACGAAAGACAAACTTATTTGTCCAGTTTGAGCAGCCCGGTGGATAGTCAAAGCAGCGGAGACCCTAGGAATCCGAGCAGAGGAGCCAGCACTGGCAACTCGACACGGAGGAATAACGGCAAGTGATGTGTCGTCGGTGATAAAGAGAGCAGCATTGAGAATGGGCCTCGATCCAGCGAGAGTTTTCGACTCATTCAGTTTGCATAGGGGGCTCTACCGCTCTACTTAATGCAGGAGCCGATCGACTCGTGATCAAGCTGATGGGGCACTAGCTATCGAAACCCGATGTGACGAAAGACTGTGTAAGACTGTCGAAGATTGTGCACAGTCGGTCGTTAAGACGGTGTACGTAGCCTCTGTCGTCGTTCTCCTGCATCATGACTTTATGGTGTAGTGTATGAAGATATTTTTGTGCAGACAGCATCGACAATCCAAGATCAGCAAGGGTAGCCGATCTTGACTCCGCGGAACTAGATCAACGACGTGCGGCCCGGTGTAGTTTGGATCACTTTCAACGCGCACGAAGGTCAAGTGAGCGACATCAAGTGGAACAGCTTCTTCAGAGATGCTGGCGAGCCAATCCCCGGTATATCCGATCCAAGTCAACGATATCGATCTTGGCGAGGATGACGTGATCTTGGAGGAGGAGGAGTGATGATCTTTTGGCCCCATGGGTTACGCAGACACCGCACAGTGAGCCGCGTCACCACCAGTTCAATGGAGCCAGAGGGCACGCGCCAGGGCCATCAGGGAGCCAGAGAGCACGTGAGCTACCGCAGCAAGAGCAGGAGAACGATAGACAAGGACATAAACAAAGCTAACATTTAAACAGAGTTGTTTTCACCTTCTACTGATCAAGTGGTCTTCGCCTTCGCACTACCGGGCACATAATCTTTGGCCCACTCGACGCTACGCAAGCTGACTCACGCCCTAAGATCGAGGAATCCCGTTTGGCCCAGCGTCCGTCAACCCTCACTACGACCCACCGCTAGAGGAAGCGGCAAGCAAAGAAAGGCAAAGGAAGGTCACACACCGACCACAAGGCAACCCCAGGCCAAGATCACACCTGGCCGGCGAGTGACGATCTAGACACAACCCAGATCGAAACCGCCACTACTACTCCGGCGCAGCGTGAAGCATATCCGCGCTGCTGCCACAAGTTCCCGCCGTCCACCAGACAGTCCAAGACTCAACCCCAAGCGCGTCTTCCGAGATCATCCGAAGAGTGATCCAGCCCACCGACGGGTACACAAGGTGAGGATCAGCAACTTCACGGAAGATCGGAGTACCCCCTCCGTTAGTCGGCAGTTCAGGCACCGTGTGCAAGAGGACCCCCGCGATCTGCAAATTTAGCGGAGCCACTTCGCCACAACTTGTTGAATCGCTATCATCTGGAAAAGCTGAACGAGGAGTTGATCGGTCGTCGCGGTCGATGGAGAGAAAGTCGGCGAAGAGACGTTTGCCGTGGCGCGTACTTTCGACGGCGCGTCACCCAGCCTCGAGCCAATCGGGCCTTCGCGTTGGCACATGGTATTTAATAAGTACTGGACCATCGCCGCCGTCGCACGAGCGCGTAGATTTCACGCAGGAAAACTTGTCTGCAGCGAGTCGAGGCATCTTGACGAGATCTTGCATCTGTAGCCAAAGTCGGTAGACAGAGCATCCTTAAGTAGCTCTAATTTCGAAATTGTCACGCTGTTAATGAATCGTGCTCCGTTATACACGGCTTGAGTCTTGCTGCCTAAGCTGGAACGTGCTAATACTTCGTATTAAAGGGGCAAATTTTAGACTGAGGAGAGCTCTAGCAACTACCTACAATGTAGCGGGAACGCTTCGATGCGAAGGTGCTTCCGTTCTGATGCGATCTTGTCATGAGATGGCGAGAACGGTTCCGTCGAGCTGAATCGAGTGCACGTTTGGAGCTCACACCAGCTGTACTCGTGACAAAAGGGTTATCTAACCATTAGAAATTGGCGTAAGTTGAAGTTAACGGGAACCCGAAAATGGCTAGGATACGCGTCGGACTCATGGTAGATGCTCATCCACTAGTTCCGTGCTATCAGATTCAAGAGCATCGTCCAACAGGCGCCACGGTACTATTAGCTCCGGCAGCGATGCTGCTAAATACCTCGTGCAAGTTATATTGTCCTTTCAAGTCCGTCTTCGTATGTCTCGTTCAACGAAAGAGTGGCTTCGGGTTGGTTGGGCGTGCAGAAACTCGAAATGGTGTGCGCATGTCCGAGCATGTATAGAGACGAGAAATGAGACACATGCGCATGAAGAACTTCAAGAGGAATACAATCACAATAAAACCGAGTCTAACCGTAAAAGAGCGTATAAAAAAGCTTTTATGAGATTTATCAGTTTGAAACGTAATTATCTGGAAATGACCATTTCATACCATCAAATCTCCGACCACCTCCGACATGCACAGAGCCAGTCCAAGTTGTCCAAGTTAGTGTAAAGATTATGTATATGATGTTTGGTTGTGTATGCGGTTAGGAAAACTACCTTGGGATGTGTTGTGCCCAGAGGACGTGCGATGAGCCGTTTGTAGTAAGTTTATAGGCGCGGCCACTGGCTCTGAAACTGCAGCGGGGCTGCCGTAGCTTTAGCGTCAGAGGAAGACGTAACAGACTCACAGAGTCGCGGCTAAAGATAGCCCGTTCTAATACCAGAACGCACGAGTCCGTACTCCCTACGGACTCCAAGAGTCAACCCTTAACTCTTAGCTGTGAATCTTCAAACTGAATGCATGTCTCTTTATCGCGGCAGAGCCGCCTTCGGTGTAAATGTATCTGGTTCACTATCTAGCATAGTGAACCCTAATCATATGCATAATCTGTGGCTCTGAAGCCATGTACTGATTCTCCTACTGAAATAGGTTAGATAGTGTGCACCACACAAGCCTGTGTGTGCCACACTTCGTAACCCTTCAGGTAACATTCGTGTAACCCCGTTACACCCTCCCCCACCAAACCGTGGACACGGGTGTTCACGCTTAACGGTCAACGACCGGGTCTTGTTCCGTCAAGCCTCCTTCTCGAACGAGTCAATCCACATCGTGTGGACGTCTCTGAGAACTTCTCGGCGCAACGCGCCCTCACATGACTTCAAGTCATAACGCATTTTGGTCTTTCGACCGCAGAAACCCTCTCGCGAGGTCCGCCTCGGAGCCTCGCTCCTCTCGCGCTTCGGCACCTCGTGCCTGCGAACTCCCAAGCCCCCGACGCAGGTGCGCACAGCGACCGCGCCTCCCAGGCTCTCGGTCTCCCAGTACTTCGCGGCGCAACGCCTCAAGCAACGCTCGCGGCGAGCACGGCCCAGCTCCCCTCGAGCACTAGCCCATAAGACCATGGACCTCAAAGATCTCTTCGGAGATGAGGAGGAGGGCGAGGTGGACTACAGCGAGTCCGATGCCGGCTCTCCGAGCCATGAGGGTGAGGCAGCGTCCCCACAACGCTCCCCGAACCGCCGCGAGGCTTCGCCCACGCCGCTGGCACAACGCGAAGGTGGCACGTCGGCCACAGTTGGCTCGTCGAGCTCCCGCGACCAAGAGCGCCGCGCGCGAACTTCTCCTGCGCGCTCGTCGAGCCATGTCTCTACTGAGCGCACTGCGCCGTCGAGGGAGGAGCCGCGGCCACCGCTGCGCACTCCAAATCCGTTCCCTAACGCTCCTCCGGGCTCCGCGAGCTGCGCGAGCTCACCGAGTCACGGTACTCGCCGCCTCGTGCGGAGGGAGTGCCCTTGGGCCCCGTCATCTCCAACCCTTTGGACGAGGCTCAATCCGAGCAGGTTGCGGCGCAGCTGGCCTCCATGCGCTCCCAGCGCCCCGAGTTGCGGCCCCTGCTGAACCCCAGCACCGCCGAGTACGGCTTTCGGCCTCGTGACCCCGCGGAGGCATGCCGGCAGGCATTCTAGCCGACGCTGGCTCAGCATGTCATTGGGCCTGCGGCCCGTACTCCGGAGGAGATCGCTCTTAGAACGTCTCTACGACAGCGACTCTTGACTCCACAGTCTACGACTGTCTCCGAGTACCGCGAGGGTTGCGCCTGCAAGGCAAGGGGTTGTCCGTGCCCGCAATGCGGACGTACCCTCTGGTGCTCAGCCCGGGCGAAAGCCTGATCGAACACGAGGCTCAGTTCGAGCTCTGGGCTGAGAAGAAGAAGAAGCTTAGCTCCATGGATGCTCTTCGAGCTAGCTTCAGCGAAGTGGATGTTCGTATCGAACGCAAGCTCCGCTTCGACTTTGCAAAGATCCGAGCCAAACGCAGCCTCTCGGCCAACGCTCAGCCGCAGACCCATTCTAGCGCTGTGCGCTTCGCCCCTTTGAGCCCTCCAGTCGCTCCTACCCATGAGGGTGTGAGCGCTGTGGCTCAGGGTCAACCCCGGAGCAATGTGGCTGACCCAGCAGCTCCCCAGCCTATTGCCGGGAAGCGCGGGACGGCCGGCATGCCGGCCTCGAGCCCACGGGGCGCTGGTGATCAAGCCGATCAAAAGCGTCCACGACGTCTGGGCAGTCTTGGCGAAGGGGCACCTCAAACTCCCATGAGTTCTCTGAGTGTGGGTACCCTCGCCACTTCACCAGATACTGGTTTTGACCCCGGCACCGCCGCTTCGCCAGCAGGCGCTCCACAAGGTAGTGAAGGTTCCCTTGCTCATCGAGCAGCGCCGGTGGAGGACGCACCAAGCCGCCTCGCGACGTATGATGAGTTGTTCGAGGTTCAGCAACAGACGACTCGTCTTCGGGACCATGTCCAGGATGTCGATGCGCGTCTCGCGCGTACTGCCACGGAGCTCGACGAGCTTGCTCGAGACTTGAGCTGGGTTCAAGTGCCTCGCGAGGTCTGGGACCGGCTCCGACACTTGGAGAGCTGGGCGCAGTACTATGGCGATCGCGACGACCGTCGTAGCCAGGAGCTCTCCGAGCTTCGACGTCAGCAGGCTGCATTGCAGGGTCAGATTGACCTTCTGGCCCGCATGCAGGGCCCGCCCGCTGCGCCTCCTGCGCCGGTGGTCCCTGTGCCTGCGACTTCCGACTCTGCCCTCAGGGCTCGCGGCACCGCCGATGCCGAGCCTTCCGCCTGTGCCTGCAGCGCCTGCGATGGTGGTCGCGTCTGCGACGCCTGCGACTGCGTCCTCGACGCTCGCGACCTCCGCGCCTGCGACCTCGTCGCCCTCGGTGCCTCCATCTGCACCTGCGTCGGGTCATGGTACGGCTTGAGCAACCCCACGTAGAAGACGGGGTGCGTCCGCATCTTCTTCGGAAGATTGAGCGTGTACGCAAGGCCCTTCCTGGCCACGACCTTGAAAGGTCCAATGAAGCGCGGGCGCAACTTCGTCTTGACGACAGCGGACACTGCATGTGTAGGTAGGTTCTTAACATTTAGCAATACCAGGTCCCCGACCTCATAACTGTCAACATTGCCTCTGCCCCTAGCATCCGCATGTTCCTTTTGCTTGTCTTGGCTCTCAGCCATTGCGTCACGCACGTGTCGTAAGACACTCAAGCGCGTCGACAAGAAAGTGTCAACCTGTTTACGAACAGTAGCCGGGCTGACATCAGCTAGCCGATCAGCTAAATCGGCTTCCTCTCCACCACCAAGCCCGAGGCCACCACGTCGCGACGTCAGCGGGACGCGGGGATGGCACAAGCTGCTCACGTAGAACGGCGTGTAGCCGGTCGAGGCATGCACGACGGCGTTATTCAACGCAAACTCAACGAGTGGCAGCATAGCGCTCGAACGCTTCGGCGTCTCAGCGCAAATGCTGCGGAGCACGTCCTCGACGACGCGATTTACTCGCTCCGTCTGACCATCGGTCTGCGGGTGATCCGCCGTGGACATGTCCAGCTTGGTGCCAAGCACCGCAAAGACCGCGCTCCAGAAGTTGCCCGTGAAGCGGGGTCTCGGTCGGAGACAATCGACTCCGGGAGTCCGTGTTGTCGAAACACTCGGTCCAAGAACAGCGTTGCTGTACCCTTACCATCGATGGTATCCGGCACAGCCGCAATGTGAGCCATCTTGCTCAGTCGGTCTACAAAGACCACGACTCCAGTGTTGCCCGCCGCATCCGCCGGCAGGCCAAACACAAAGTCCATACTCATGGATTGCCAACAGCCCGAAGGGACAGGCAAGCTTGCCAACGGGGCTGCAGCATGGGGTGACGACTTCACTCGCCGACACGTCTCGCACGTGCGCACATAAGTGCTCGTCCACTTGTACATCTTCGGCCACCAGTAGTGGGTGCTCACCGAGCTGTAGGTCTTCTCACGGCCAAGATGGCCAGCCACCGGCGTGTCGTGGGCCTCATAGAGGATACGATACTTCTGGTCCTCATCATGAGGGATGACCACGCGTGGCGTGTCCTCGGAGCCAGTGCTGTAGAACAGCAGGCCACCATCGAGGGTGTAGCGATGCAAACGCGCGCGCACTCGCGCCGACAATTCAATGTCCGAGTCTTGAAACTCCTTGCTCCCGAGAGCCTTCAGCAACGCGACACAAGTGTCATCCTTGGCATAAGCCGTTCGGATCAGATCCGGTAATGACGAAGTCACGGTCGTTACATGAGCCAGCTCATAATCCGGCCTGCGCGACAGCGCGTCCGCGAGGACATTCTGCCTGCCAGGCTTGTACTTCACCTCGAAGTTGTACTCCGCGAAGAAGGACAGCCAACGGGCCATCCTTTGCGAGAGATGAGGCGACTGAGTCGCAGTGCGTAACGACGCGTGATCCGTGTAAATCACGAACGGCTGAGAGCCCAACAGGTGAACCCTGAACTTGACGAGCGCATACTTCATCGCAAGTAGCTCTTTGTCATGGACAGGATAGTTCTTCTCAGCAGCCTTCAGCTGACGAGATTCGAACGCCACCACGCGCTCGCGCCCCTCGGCGTCTGCTTGTAGCATGGCACAGCCGATGGCAAAGTCCGAGGCGTCACAGACGACACTAAACGGACGAGCGGGGTCTGGCAAAGCCAGAATAGGCGCATGAAGGAGACTATCCTTAATTGCCGCAAACGCATCTTGATGCTCGGTGTTCCAACACCACTCCGCGTCCTTCTTCAGGAGATTGGAGAGTGGCAGAGCCATCTCAGCGTAGTTCTCGCTGTACTTGTGCAAGTAATTGGCCAAGCCAAGCCACTTGCGAAGATCCTTCTGGTTCTGGGGAACCGGCCAGTCAACAATGGCCTTGACCTTGATTGGGTCGGCCCTCAGGCCACGCTTCCCGATGAAGCACCCTAAGAAGGGAATCTCTTCTGCTCCGAAGATGCATTTGTCAATGTTGGCATACAACTTGTTTTGTCGCATGCACTCGAGCACAGCACGCAGGTGCTCGACATGGTTCTCCATATCAGTCTTCCCGTGCTCCGCACGACTGTGGACAAAAACGTCGTCGAAGTACGTCTGCGCGTACGCCCGATGGGGCCGGAAGAGCTGCGTCACAAGACGATTGAACGTCGCTGGCGCGTTCGAAAGCTCTTGGGGCATCACCAACCACTCCCAGAGCATGCCGCTCGGAGTACTCACCGCAGTGAGGGGAATGTCGCTCGTCCTCATGAGCAATTGGTAGTAGCCATCGACCAAGTCGAGCGCACTGTACATCGTACATCCTGCCATGTTGTTCTGAAGAACGTCCTTCCGAGAAATCGGCGTCTGCGCCGGAATGGTGGCGGCATTCAGCTTGTTGAAAGCATGCACAATACGCCACTTGCCATTCGGCTTTCTGACGCAGAACGTCGGCGTGGAGTGAGGAGACTTACTCTCACGCACCATGCCCGCTTCGTGCTTCGCACGGAAGAACGCGTCAATGACGTCACACTGCTCCTTCGGCAAAGGCCACTGCCTCGTCACGCAGTACTTCGTTCCCGGAACGAGATCAATCTCATGTCGAACACCTCGATCCGGAGGTAGCCCCGAGGGCGGTTCCTTCGAGACCACGTCTTGATAATCCTTCACCACGTGATACAAGGGGTCCAACGGATCCTTCAGGATCGCCGATCCGCTTCGCGCATTCAGCGCCTTCTTAGTGTCCTCCAGGACAGCTTCATCCAGAAGCGAGGACGAGTTCAACTCTTCTTCAGGTCGTATGACCACCACCTACGCCAAGTTTCCAGCCTTCAAGGCTTCGCCCAACTCGGCCAAGGACATCTCGTCCAGCTCCAGGAGAGCATATAGTGAGGGCAAGTCGTTGAGACTGATGTCTCCGTCGACGTCGCCCGTCACTCCATTCACGAGTGTATAGAGCTGCTCGCTCTTGTGTGGAGCCTCACCGCTCGACACACCCTTCTCGACTCGTGAGACCGCAGACGCCTTGCGTCGCGCAGCCAGCGCTTTGCGACGCTGCCGCCTCTTCATGGACACTGTCCGCCCAGAAGAGCTCCGTGATTTCGCGTGCTTCTTGACGCCAGGTGTCACCACCTCATTCAGCTCCAGAGGAGCACCAGTGTCTTGATCGACACTCAGCGAAGGGCTGCACGACCCGCCGCCTCCACTCAGTGGATTACGTGCCACTCCACGATCTTCATCCGGGCAGAGCCCCTTGTCCCTCGGCATCGTGCCGACCGCGCCGTCGCTGGCATGCAGCAGGGCGTCACCCTCAGACGCACACCCGCTCAGCGGAATTAGTGCCGCTCCACATCCTTCATCAGCCGGGCCTCGCCCATGGCTCCTCGGCTCCATGCCGATCTTGTCCTCATTTGGGTACAGCGGGGCGTTGCCCTCAGGCGCACACCCGCTCAGCGGAATTCGTGCCGCTCCACCTACCGTCCACGAGCCATGCTCGGAACGCTCGTTCTCGACACACGCAGTGTCCACCAACTCGGAAACTCCGATGTCTAGCACATTGACCGACTCGGTCCAGTGCTCGCGCCAGAAGCGCTTCTTCTTCCTAGCAGAGGTGGGTTCATGACTCGCCAATGCTCCGCCAGGAGAGAAGTGCGTAGCACCAAGGGTCTTCGACCTCCAATCTATCCAAGGCTCATGGCGTTCCAGCCACGCCATACCAAGGATGAGATCATATCTCGAATCGAGGTCTAAGACCAGACAGCGTTCCACGCTATCAAAATCCAAAAACTTCACGCCCAAGTCCACAGGGACTTTAGGCACCGTGACACGAGTGCCCGTCGCGAGACGAACAGTGACGATGTCACTCCCACGCGCTACCAGCGCCTCAGCATAAAGCTGGCTTCCGTCCATCGTGGAACGCCGGGCGTAATTACCCGACGCTCCCGAATCGATCAAAATCGTCCATGGCTTTGTGAAGCCCTTCACCCAAGCCTGGACAACTAGCAAGCCCGGCTTGCACACCCGTTCCGTGTTATAGAGTACAGCTCTCTTCGGGGCTAAGTCCTGTCGACCTCCACCTCGCCGAGGTTCAATAGAACTTAGTTACTCCCCAGTAGGCCGCCCCGCGCCTACTGGGTTTTCCTGTTTCCCGAGACGAACCAGAGCCCTGGCTCGAACCCGAAGAGCGGCTTCCCGAAGCCTGGCGCTGGAGGCGCAGCGGACATCCGGCGCGCAAGTGACGCGTGTCACCGCAGATAAAACACCGGCGGATGCCGCGCCGCTGCTCAGCAGCCCGAAGCTCGGCTTCTTCGTCTTCAGCATAGCTGAGGTCCATAGGCTCCGGACCGTTCGACGAACTGGTGTGAGGAGCGTTCCACCCAAGTCTTGACGACTTAAAGTTGTGCTCCGCGTTCAACGCGATGCTCACGGCCTCTTCAAAAGAGCTTGGGTGATTGCGGAAGACTTCCGTCCTGGTCACGCCAGTGCGAAGCCCTTCCATAAACACCATGACGATGACTACCTCAGCCAGAGGCTCGGCAGACATGCCCGCAATGAGAGTTCTCAACTCCTGGACATAGTCCACCAAATACTTCTTGCCTTGCCGGGTAGCCAGGAAGCGTGAGCGCACGCGATACGCCTCGTTAGGCGGAGCGAACACCCGGGACAGTTGCTGCTTAAGCTGGTCCCACGTCGGGAAGGCCGTGTCGACCGACGTCCCTGACGTTAGTGCCCACTCTCTCGCTCGCCCACCAAACTTCGAGATAGCTAGCGCCACGCGCTGTGACTCCGTCCGGAGTAGAGCTGAGCTCATAGCCATCTCGACTTCACGGGTCCACAGCATTAAGCTTTCCCCTTCCTTGCCTTCGAAGGTCTTCACGCTCAACATGAGCGGCTTGGGTCTTGTTCCCGCGTCG
This sequence comes from Phytophthora melonis, assembly GCA_024211575.1. NCBI lineage: Eukaryota > Oomycota > Peronosporomycetes > Peronosporales > Peronosporaceae > Phytophthora > Phytophthora melonis. The sequence continues at coordinate 1,382,415 of JAMXKT010000045.1, forward strand.
GATGACGTAGCGAGCGCTTGCGGCGCCGCGGCCGTCGCCATCCTTTGCTGGAGGTGCTCCAACAGAGCATTCTCGTAGCTGGAGAACGCCTCGAGGCGCGCATTCACCGCGTCGGGGCCTTGTTGCGCCAGTTGCGTCGCGCCCTCCGGGCCCAGCAAGGACATAAGCTTCTTAAGCGCATCCTGCTGGTTCGAAGGCAAGTGAGCGAACTGCTCCATCCTCCACAGAGGGACAGTCTATCCAGACTCAGGTGTCGGATTGACTACGAGTGCTACCAAGTGCAGCGGGGCTGCCGTAGCTTTAGCGTCAGAGGAGACGTAATAGACTCACAGAGTCGCGGCTAAAGATAGCCCGTTCTAATACCAGAACGCACGAGTCCGTACTCCCTACGGACTCCAAGAGTCAACCCTTAACTCTTAGCTGTGAATCTTTAAACTGAATGTATTTCTCTTTATCGCGCCAGAGCCGCCTTCGGTGTAAATGTATCTGGTTCACTATCTAGCATAGTGAACCCTAATCATATGCATAATCTGTGGCTCTGAAGCCATGTACTGATTCTCCTACTGAAATAGGTTAGATAGTGTGCACCACACAAGCCTGTGTGTGCCACACTTCGTAACCCTTCGGGTAACATTCGTGTAACCCCGTTACAACGAAGGAAGCGAGTTGATGGCGCAGTTAAGGGATCAGCTGGCTCTGCTCCCCGAATTGCCGGACCTCAGCCCGGAGTGCGACATTGGCAAAGCCGACGTGGGTGAGCCCGGAGTGAGCACAAAAGCTGAAGAGTATCCTGAGGTACCACAGGAAAATCTTTTTGGGTGACGGGAACGCCGCTCCAGCGCCCGCCCGAGGAGTGGTGTGTGAACTGGACGTCGGGGATGCGAAGCCGGTGGCCCAACGGCCCCGATCTGTGGCCCCTCATCTTATGGTGAAAGTCTACGAGCTCCTGAAGAAGCTTTTGGAGACGGGGCTGATCGAACATTCCGAATCGCCTTGGGCGTCCCCGATCGTGATTGTCCTGAAGAAGAATGGCGTCGATATTCGGATGTGCATCGATTACCGAGTCGTGAATGGGTTTATCCAGCTGTCCAGCTATCCGTTGCCGCTGATTGACGATTTGTTGGTTGGATTCGAGAGCGCAATGTGGTTCATGAGCTTGGACATGGCGAGTGGCGTTTGGGCGATCCGAATGACGGAACGAGCCAAACTCATTTCGGCGTTCGTGTGCCCGTTCGGACATTTCCAGTGGGTACGGATGCCGTTCGGGTTGAAGAATGCGCCACTCGTCTACCAGCACGTGATCAACAATTGTTTGTGGGGATTCGTCCGAAGAAGAGGCTATTGTGGACCAGGACGTGCTCGACTACCTGAAGTTGGACCCCTCACAGCCAGAAGCCGACCAAGACGATGACCCAGGGGCCGCCCAGGAAGAGGGGCGCCTGTCCGCCCTGACCGACCAGATGACGGTGTTCAAACGTAACATACCTGCGCCACCCCAAATAGGCCCGGTCCTGGGGCGAAGCTCTTACATTGATGATATCGCGCACGGAGCCGCTACCTGAGATCAGTTATGTGACGATTTGGATGCGCTGTTGTACCGACTGCGATATTGGAACATCTCGATCAGTTTGCCCAAGAGCGATTTCGGGAAGCGGACCATCCCGTATATATCACATGAAATTGGAGCCGAAGGAATTCGAGCGACCCCGAAGATTGCGAAGGGTATCCAGGACTTACCGTTCCCGAAGACCCTGAAAGGGGTCCAATCTTTTCTGGGGAGCCTGAACTATTACCATAAGTTCATCGAAGACTTTCCGGTGGTCGCTGCGGTGCTGTATGAATTAACGGATGACCAAGTTCGGGCCGGTCGAGACTTGACTCGGGCGAAGGAAGCGTTCGCCATTCTGAAAAGGAAGATTGTATCTACCCCGATGCTCCGACACCCGGACCGATCAAAGCCGTTCGAAATCATCCCGCATGCGAACCAATGGGCAGCTTGCGCGGTCCTTGGACAAGAGCACGATGGCGTGATCCAACCTGTACGCTTCACGGGGCGTGTCCTGAATGATGCAGAACTCCGGTATCACATCGCTGAAAAGGAAGTGCTAGCGGTCATTCGGGTGCTCCAAGTGTTCAAGACTCTGGTGGAAGGATGCCCGCTGGTCGAGTACACCAGGTACTCCGTCCTGAAGTGGGTGATCAAGTCGAAGACCGCCGATGGACGAACAGTGCCTTGGGGCGTCGCCTTGTCACATTACGACCTGGACATCCGGAAAGTGCAAAGGGATGAAGACGGATTGGCTGCTATCCTGGGTGCGGGCATCACGCCCAGAGAGCACCTAGATGAGGTGGCCGAATCGCTAATCCCGGCCAAAGGGCGAGTGAAGGCGCCACCTGTGGTGAGCATGGAGATGCTGGAACCGGACTATTCAGGGGTCGCGTTGAGCTTCGACGGCGCAGCCAAGACGTCCACCAAGCGAGGAAGTTGCGGGTGTATACTATGGCAGCTCCCTGAATGGACGGTTATCGATGCCCGTGGGTACATCCTGGATGGGGTGACGGTCAATGACGCAGAAAATTACGGACTGTTGAAATGCATGGTCATGGCGTGCGAACGGGACATCTCGCATCTCGTAGTAGTGGGTGACTCCAGGATCGTCATCCAGCAGGTGCAGGGACTCATCAACTGTAACCAGCCTAATCTGCAACGAAGACTCGCCGAATGCCAAGTACTCAAGGGGAAATTCAGAACGGTCCGACTGGTGCACGTCAAACGCGAATACAACCAGACTTCGGACTACCTGACTTCCAAGACGCTGGCCCTGGGTGAAGACTGCTGGATTCAGGATGATGAAGTACGACGGCACCTCCAAGATCCAGGAACAATTGATGAAGACGGATATTGCTGACTCCGCTGAACAACCTGCTGATTCGGGGCACACGTCTGGTCCAACTCCTGAAGTGCCAGTCGAAGTAGGACCAAGCCCCGGACCAGAGTCTGCTCCACTCACGGAGGCAGCCCGGGTGATAGCCGTACTGACAAGAGCTCAGGCAGGGGCGCACAACCAGAGCGCCCGCCCATGGGACCTTTGGAGTACCAGCTGAGCGCTGGCGTTGGATTAAGGCGCACCAGGAGCAGGACGACTATCTCGTGGAACTGCGGGACTTCCTGAATGGAGAAACGGATAGGTTCTCCCCGCACAGACTACGGAAGATTGCCAAGGTGGCAGACGTGTTCGCCCTGGATGCCAGGGCGTACTCTATCGACTCGCTCGATCCACTCGGGACCGCCCGCGTGATGTCCAGGATGAACCACGGCTAGCCGTCCCGGATGCACTACGAGAGGACATGCTCCATTATGCACACGAAGATTACCAAGGTGGACACCAAGGCATCACGCGGACGCACGAGCGCTTACGTTCGGAGTTTTATTGGCCGGGCATGTACGCAGATGGGGAGCGTTTCGTAAAAGAATGTACCGACTGCGCCAGTGGCAAAGGGAGACCCCCCAATCCAGGGCCGTCGCCCGGCAACATCGAACCCAGGCGTCCGTTCGAGGTGGTTTCCATGGACTTCGTGACTCACATGCCCAAGTCGGCCCGAGGGAACACGTTGTTACTGCTGTTCCAGGATGCCTTCTCCGGATATGTGATGTGTCAACCGATGTCGTCGACCACCGCCCAGGATGTCGCCGAGGCTTACGAGGAACGTGTTTTCAGAAATTTTGGGGCATCTTCCATGATTCGGCATGATCAGGACCCGAGATTCATGAGCGAAGTGTTCACCAGGTTCAGGGAGCTCCTAGGCAGCAAGCAGCGTGCCACTCTGGCGTACCGGCCCCAGGCCAATGGCCAGCAAGAGCGGTCAGTCCAAACGGTAATTCGGAGTGTCAAGGCATACATCGCCGAGGCAGACCAGTCAGATTGGGACGATCACGCTGAGAGGCTCATGTTCGCCCTGAATACCTCGTTCGACGCGACCCGACTCGATACCCCGTGTTACCTGGTGCACGGTTGGGATGCCCAGGGCACGGTAGCCGCAATGTTGGGACCTCGACCCTCCAGCCTTCCTGAACGGACGGTTTATGAGTGGAGACGGAAGTTTCAGAGGGACTACAGTTATGCTCGAGCGTGCGCCGAGGACCTCCAGAAGAAGGCAAAACGTACCCGCTCCGAAGAGCAGACCCGGAAGTGGAACGAGTTATCGGAGCGTCTCAAGTCCGGTTTCGAAAAGGGGGATGCCGTGTGGCTTTACATCCCGAAGGTCCAGCCTGGGCTGAGCCGGAAGCTGGCTCACCTGTGGCATGGCCCGTTCCGCATTGAGAAAATTCGAGATGACTTTCGGGTGCGCCTCAAGATCGAGGATACTGGCTACCGAGTTAACCCGTGGGTTCACGTTAGTCGTCTCAAACCGAGAGCAGTTTTCCCTAAACGGCCCGTGGCTGAGCTGGATATCAACGACGAGGACGACTTCGATGCCGCGTTGCTACCCGAGGACAGCTGGGATCCCGATCAGGCCAACGATGAATACGAGGTCGAGAAGATCCTGGATTTGAGGTGGGTCAAGAGGACGCGCACATCCAACCGTACCCGAGAATACCTCATCAAGTGGAAGGGGTACGACGACCCCGAATGGATCCCGCTGTCCCAACTCAGCTGCGGGGCGCTTGACACGATGTGGAAGTGGATCTCTGTCTGCACCCACATGGATACACTGACCCTTCGGAGAACTATGATTGGTCGCACGGGATGGACATCCGGAAGTGTGATGTGTGGATTATAGATGCGTGTGGAGATTTGATGGGACCCGGCACTTGCAGCAAGCATGGGCTCACAGGATTGGAGATGCGCCCACTGGATGAGCGCTCATATCTGGTGTGGAGTACCGCATCCTGTCCATCCGCCGACTTCCCTAACTGCAGGATAGGCCCAAGGCGTGAAAGTGTGGTCAGTGAACGTATCCTGGCCACTGCCTGTATTGGCTCAGTCAAGTTGTCGGCCTACCCCATTGAATTGACCCCACCTGACATGATCGCGCACCCGCAAGACCTTGCTGGACAAAGCTCCGTGTTGCCCGGACTGAATCGTGGTGCACCCGGTGAACGCGCACAGAATGAAGAAGTGCCGAACCGGATGGGGACGGACCGGATCATTCATTCGGTCCGTCCACTATGCACACACTGGATATCAACGCACCAAGAACAAGTCCAGTGCGCGCCGCGTGTGTTCGTGCAGCGGCGTCGATCCAGACCGGATGAGACCAAGATCCCCCAAGACCCACGTGCAGCACCGAATGAGCCGCACATCCAAGGGAAAGGTCCAGTTCCAAGACGAAGACACGGTGTACCCAGGCGAAGGGACGGTGTACCCAAGGTACCTCTGTCATCATCTGATGAGTGTGCCCGAAGAAGTGTCGCCGTCAACAAGTTCCCGCATACCGAAAACAACACAAGCATACTGAAGCACCGTCAAGAAGCACAAGCATACTCAAGACAAGCGAAGCCTAGTGAAACCTACATTAAAGTCAGCGAAGTGATAGAAGATAGCTAGCCAAACGTAAGAACTAACCAGAAACCAATTTGCCGAAGAACACGCGGACGATTCTGGTGCCCGAGGACAGCAGTAGAGCCTCGACTTTCTCGTCTTCAAGAGCCCTCCGGGAGACTGCCTGCGCGCGGTCTAAGTACGTTTAGGGACGCTTCCAAGGCCTCACCGGTGTAGCGAGCACCGGTGTAGTGGGGACTCAAAGGTACCAAGGCGAGATCGGCAGTGACTGGGGTTTCGCGCCCTGGAGTGACCTGTGAGAGCTTCATTTTCTATTTGCGTGTCCTATCCGGGCATCCATTTCATATTCCCTACTGTGTGTCTTTGGTGGTTGAGGTAGTCACCCCCCAGACCGAATTGATCGACTACTGTGTGATAGGACTGAATTATATTTTGTATTGTTCCCTCATTCTGTGAGGGTGGTGCGCGTAAGTGAGTGTGCATCCAGGGCTGACCGGTGCCTTGGGTGACGGCTCCGAAGTTGACTGGTGTATAGACCCCCCACCCAAGGGTCTCAAAGAATAAGTGGTGGCTGTATATTTTGTGACGTCTAGCTCGGCATTGTATTTCTGTGTGGTTGGTTGGTCTGAATTACGGATCTGACAGTGATCCCTTCCATTCGGTCTGACCCTCTGTTCATTCGGTGTGGTTTATCTCAGGAACACACCCAGCAGACTTTATTCTGTATTGCAACAACTCATTTCGGTGAAGTCCGGTCCGCCAAAGGTAAACGATACTTATAGGGGTTGACACAAGGACACACGCCAAACACCGGACCGCATCAGTGCGATTCGGTGCGTCCAAGCGGTTTCAGGTCCGGGTCATTCAGTGTCCCGTGGGCTGCTTATCGCGGGGACAATCTCTGGTACTCCGAACCCGAATTTCATTCGGTCCGGCATAGCGCGCTATACACCCCTGGACGATAAAGGCGTTCACCCGCCTCGCCTCAGCTGGTGCGCGTGCCCGGATTTGGTTGCCTAGGATTCCACCGGGGTTGTTTGTATATTGATTTGGTCTTAAGGGGTGTTTCTACTGACTACCTGGACTAACAGTTTGGTTATGACTGGAAGGAAGAAAGCACGTGAAGGTGGACGCGGAGGCGGACGCGGTGAGGCGTCTCGTCAGTCGCGTCGAGGACAAGGGTTGCCGCCGAAGGAGTACAAGGCCCTGGACGACGTTGTCCGGGAGGCTCGGAAGGCAGGCGCGGAAAGGCGCAAGGTGGCCCTGGAGGAGAAGAAGAAGGCGTCGGCGGCCGTTCAAGATCAAGCGGCCCCGGAGTCCTCCGCTCTGGATGCGCACCAAGCAAACCAGGACGAGGCTCTGGAGGTGGACTCGACCGAGTCTGTGCCGGCCGGCACCGAATGTGTCCCAGACCCGGCGACGGGACTGGATGAGGGTGAGTCCACACAGGACAAGGAACCCGCCCAGGCGTCTGTGGGAGGCGCCGATGAGGTTGAGCCCCGGCCGAGGATCGAGTTTCGGACTCTCCTCAGCCGGATGATGAAGTCGAGATTCTGGACGAAGCCCCGACGATCAAGCACGAAGGACCGCTGTCGACTGTCCAAGAAGACGGCGTACTGAACGACGAAGCTGAGACCCGGCCTGCACCCGCGCAATCCGGCATGCCGGCCGTCCCGCGCTTCCCGGCAATAGGCTGGGGAGCTGCTGGGTCAGCCACATTGCTCCGGGGTTGACCCTGAGCCACAGCGCTCACACCCTCATGGGTAGGAGCGACTGGAGGGCTCAAAGTGGCGAAGCGCACAGCGCTAGAATGGGTCTGCGGCTGAGCGTTGGCCGAGAGGCTGCGTTTGGCTCGGATCTTTGCAAAGTCGAAGCGGAGCTTGCGTTCGATACGAACATCCACTTCGCTGAAGCTAGCTCGAAGAGCATCCATGGAGCTAAGCTTCTTCTTCTTCTCAGCCCAGAGCTCGAACTGAGCCTCGTGTTCGATCAGGCTTTCGCCCGGGCTGAGCACCAGAGGGTACGTCCGCATTGCGGGCACGGACAACCCCTTGCCTTGCAGGCGCAACCCCTCGCGGTACTCGGAGACAGTCGTAGACTGTGGAGTCAAGAGTCGCTGTCGTAGAGACGTTCTAAGAGCGATCTCCTCCGGAGTACGGGCCGCAGGCCCAATGACATGCTGAGCCAGCGTCGGTTGGAACGCCTGACGGCATGCCTCCGCGGGGTCACGAGGCCGAAAGCCGTACTCGGCGGTGCTGGGGTTCAGCAGGGGCCGCAACTCGGGGCGCTGGGAGCGCATGGAGGCCAGCTGCGCCGCAACCTGCTCGGATTGAGCCTCGTCCAAAGGGTTGGAGATGACGGGGCCCAAGGGCGCTCCCTCCGCACGAGGCGGCGAGTACCGTGACTCAGTGAGCTCGCGCAGCTCGCGGAGCCCGGAGGAGCGTTCAGGGAACGGATTTGGAGTGCGCAGCGGTGGCCGCGGCTCCTCCCTCGACGGCGCAGTGCGCTCAGTAGAGACATGGCTCGACGAGCGCGCAGGAGAAGTTCGCGCGCGGCGCTCTTGGTCGCGGGAGCTCGACGAGCCAACTGTGGCCGACGTGCCACCTTCGCGTTGTGCCAGCGGCGTGGGCGAAGCCTCGCGGCGGTTCGGGGAGCGTTGTGGGGACGCTGCCTCACCCTCATGGCTCGGAGAGCCGGCATCGGACTCGCTGTAGTCCACCTCGCCCTCCTCCTCATCTCCGAAGAGATCTTTGAGGTCCATGGTCTTATGGGCTGGTGCTCGAGGAGCTGGGCCGTGCTCGCCGCGAGCGTTGCTTGAGGCGTTGCGCCGCGAAGTACTGGGAGACCGAGAGCCTGGGAGGCGCGGTCGCTGTGCGCACCTGCGTCGGGGGCTTGGGAGTTCGCAGGCACGAGGTGCCGAAGCGCGAGAGGAGCGAGGCTCCGAGGCGGACCTCGCGAGAGGGTTTCTGCGGTCGAAAGACCAAAAGGCGTTATGACTTGAAGTCATGTGAGGGCGCGTTGCGCCGAGAAGTTCTCAGAGACGTCCACACGATGTGGATTGACTCGTTCGAGAAGGAGGCTTGACGGAACAAGACCCGGTCGTTGACCGTTAAGCGTGAACACCCGTGTCCACGGTTTGGTGGGGGAGGGTGTAACGGGGTTACACGAATGTTACCCGAAGGGTTACGAAGTGCGGCACACACAGGCTTGTGTGGTGCACACTATCTAACCTATTTCAGTAGGAGAATCAGTACATGGCTTCAGAGCCACAGATTATGCATATGATTAGGGTTCACTATGCTAGATAGTGAACCAGATACATTTACACCGAAGGCGGCTCTGGCGCGATAAAGAGAAATACATTCAGTTTAAAGATTCACAGCTAAGAGTTAAGGGTTGACTCTTGGAGTCCGTAGGGAGTACGGACTCGTGCGTTCTGGTATTAGAACGGGCTATCTTTAGCCGCGACTCTGTGAGTCTGTTACGTCTTCCTCTGACGCTAAAGCTACGGCAGCCCCGCTGCACTCGCAATCCCCCCATTTCAAAAGAGCCGTCTCTTTGAAATTCTCGTACTCAGCCAAGTCGCGAGCGTAATGCATCTGATAGAGGTGTTTGAGCCCCAAGTGGGTGGCTTGCTCTGACAAATCTTTCAACTTGTCCTTCGCTTTTTTCATGAATGAAACCAACCCATGAGGTAAACCGCATCCATATTTGAGGCCAAAACGCTGTCAAACCCGTTGAACTGAGCGTCTTCTGCATCTGCCATGGAATAGCCGATTACCAAGCTGCGCCAAGTGACAAGCGTGAACTGGTTCGATATTGCTGTAAGAGCAGCCGAGTAATGGATTTTCGTCCTCTGTGATACCATGAACAGCGCCGCAGGAAAAAAAAACAGCGAGACGCATCCGAAATACCGCAGACGAACAAAGGGTATTCGACCGTGTTGAGCTTGAAAGTCGCATCCATATGAAACAGAAATGTTTCAGGGTCTCGGTCCAGTTGGCGTATCATGGCCTTCGTAGAGAACGCTAATACGAACGGATCCTCGTCCGTTCCATCCCCTAGAACAGGTTCCCCCTCGGCGTTTAATTTGTATTCAAAGGTGAAGGGAGTAGACTCATTTAAGTTTTCACCATAATGCGCGTCTCTTGCCAGCACAATGATGTCCTCAAGTACGTCCGAGTAGTTGAGAGCCGACTTCCTGTAGTTGTAGACGAAGTTCTGGATCCTGCGCAGTTCCGGTACATTGTGCTGGTTAAGCGAGAACATATCGATCAACTCGTTTAAAACCCGATTCGGTGTCACCGAATTTCAGCCATCTTGCGGACCTCGTACTTCATGACGCGCGTGAACGGCCTTGGATGAGGAGAACCAACAGGCGTAGTATGGCGTCCATCTTCGTAGAATTCATAGACGTTGGTCGGACAGCATTGCAACACCTTCAGCCAGTACGTGCAGGTCGTAGGATGTTCTTCACACGTTGTCGAGCCCCAATACCACACTTTATAGCGCGTTTTGGGATTGTCGTAGTTTATCGAACAAACAGAGCAGCGCTTCTTGAGGTTAGCGTACGACAGCAGTGTGCGGAGTGTGGCCAGCATCTCATCGAACGCTCGTTCACCTTGTACACTGGCAACATGCCGCCATCCATACTCGAACGCCATCTTGCTTGCGTGATGCGTAGTGATTAATCTAAAGGCGCCTACGAGCGGGTGAATCAAAATAGCACTTAGGGTGGAGAGCTGCGTTCGTTACTAGTGTTGCTGCAGGCGCGATAAGAATGCCAACATGTGTGAGTTTTGCGGTACATCAGATAGGGATGGGAGCATTTCCTCACCCCCTCAGTTCAATATTGATAGCATGGTTTCATCTTTTAAGGGATCGTGCAAGGAGTAAGCACTTCTGATCATGTTTGCAGCTGTTAGTTTAAAAGTTAGTATTCTTGGTTTAGGTCCCATGTCCTCTCAGCTGAATATGACGCTGTTTGCGCCAAATTTGTATACGAACGCAGTAAACCCGACTAGTTTCAGCACAATGTGGTCCTTCAAGCCCGGCTCACCTATATGGTAATAAACTACTTCCTCGCCTACAGTATAGCATTAAACCTAACGTGGATCAGAACTGCTGCAGAAGCAAACAAAGCAAAACATTTTCATTTTCTACAAGCAGCAAACAGATCTCGAGCAAGGTTCGTTTTATCACTGTGTATAAGCACCGCCAAGGCATGCCATACATCTACAGTTGTAAGGTGAAATTACCGGGCAGACGCTGCGGCTGCGAAGCAGGCGCAGGAGATGCCCGTGGTTCGTAAAAAAATCATGGTAATAGAAAGCGTTAATAGAGAACTTTAGAAGCTGGAACATCTCTTGGACTTTTTTGGAACATCTGCCGGGTAATCTATCCGTAATCTATCTAGATTTTATCCATATTTCTTAGATATTTATTGTTCCAAGTCCAAGAGATGTTCCAGCTTCTAAAGTTCTCTGTTCTCTAATAGCAAAAACCTCCTATCCCAGCCTTCGCGGAGCCCTAGTTATTGTGAATTATCGGTCTGTATGTCCTGTCCAACCTAAAACTCAATGCTATCAACTCCATCTCACGCTTTGTTCTTCGGCCGATTGAACCGGTATGCGTCAGTAACATTTATCGAATAGTTGTGGTGATGTGAAGTGAATGATTGAAGCGGACGGTTTAGAACACCACAACGGTTTGCTTGGTGGCCTTGTAGACGACTTTGAATTTGTTGCGGTTTAGACGGCTAGCTACACCCAAAGCCTGGCACAGCTGCAGCGTCACCTACGGATCACGTGCCTCAATGACACGAGCCCGCGGTAGTAGCCCATGGTGGCCTCGTTGACGACCTCGCTTACCCCTGTGGTCCCGCTGACTACACCATGTCCCGGTCAAGTTACAAGATTTACCAACCAAGGTGGACATGACTGGTCCATGCACTTTTTTAATTATTACCTCCTTCTGCTGACAATTGCATGAAAAGCCACGTTTTTCACGATTTACAAAACGGTCCGGAATCCTTTTCGGGCAAGTTGCAAAACCGTACAAGGTCAGGTATGCTCTTGGACCAGTCATTTGCACCTTGGTTGGTAAATCTTGTAACTTGACCGGGAAATGGTGTATATCTGGTACCAAGCTTAATAATGTATACATGGCTTATACTTACTATGCTGGTATCAGCCATGTGATGAGATCGGCTTCACCTGTGGGTAATAACCACTGCTTATTGATAAGATTCTCACAGGCGAGCTTCATTTGCAGCTTAACTGGAGAAGGCTGTCAACTATAGAAGAAAGGTAGAATAAGCTTATACTTGAACATCCTGTGGGCGCGCACTGCTGGCTGGAAGCTCTTGGCAGCCAGTGGTTGATCGACGATTACGGCTGCTTGTCAGTGACTTGTGCTCTCGTTTCTATCATTTTCGTTCAATTGTTAACCATGGAGCGATTGCAACGGTCTTTATCACCTCCCGGCTCAGAGACAGCGGCGAGTCGCTCTCTTCCTCTGTACTTACGGTAATATATATACTCTTCTGTACTCTGGCACTGGGGGCAATTGTCTCTGATCTCCGCTCCCCCCGCGTACTTCTCCTTGATGGGTCTGTAGCTTGCCGCAAAACCCGTGAAGCACCGGTCCAAACCTACAGCGACCGCACATGTATGCCGTGCCCTGGAAGAGCTGGCGCATTTGTTCCGGCTAATGTTAATATCAGCGAGTCGGTGGTAAATATGGCAAGTGCTTGTATTATATGCTACACTGGCTGAATTGTTCAAAACTTGAGCGTCCACGTGACTCTTGAAGTGAGCGATTTTGAAGTTCCCAAGCCTATCTCACGCATTCCCACGTTGACTCATTCGCGGAAGGGATTTGCACCGATTGGACGCCGATTCGCGCAAAAGCCAGGCCCCGCAGTCTCAAATCTCAGTCGGTACCAATCGGACAACCATAAAACCTACCGAAGGGACAGCCTCGGTGGTCGGCAGCCGGCCCAATCCCCTCCCCGATCGCACACTTCTCGAACCGAAGGCGAAAGGAGGGCGGGAGAATGGCGGACGCTCGCATTGGCGTCGTGTCCTGTGCTTTCGTCCGCTTCGGATGCCGCAGCGAGCCCCATGCTCTGTTCGCAGCCTCCTACACCAGGTATGACCTTATCATGCCTTGAACTCAAAGATCGTCAGGGTGTCTTAACGGGTTATGACGACGTGTTGAACTGTACTGCCGTACGTGCTAGGAGCAACAAGAAGCGGAATGCCAAGGTACACGCGCTGTATTTTGAGTGGTTGCGTATCCGGAGACTGTCTTCTAAACTCCTCATGTGTCCATCTGACATTAATTCGGACACAGTTGCTGCGCTGCTTCCCGCACTGCTGTCCGAACCACGTCCCCCGGAGCTACTGCGGGTGCTCCATGCATTTGCTCGTCACGTTCGAGTCCAACGCTGCCGCTGCTGCCGCAAACCACAACGACCACTTGCTCGTATCTGCGCGGTTCGAGTCTACCTTGGCTGCGGCCGTCGCTGGCTCGGGCGACGTCGTGATTGCGATGCCCCCAGGGGCTACGGTTGCTCTTCCAGCGAGCGCAACGATGTTGTCTGGCTCAAGCTCAAACGCGATGGAGAGTGACTGGATCCGTGCGACAAAAGTGAGCTACTTCCACCAGAACCAGCTCCCAGAGGTGAGTCGTGCCCTAGCTGTTCTCACCCAGTGCGAAGGGTAGTACGTCAAGCAAGCAAGTGGTGTTGTATAATTATTTTGCTAATGTTTCCCCCGTGACCTTGCTGTATTTTTTATAGCATACAATGTTGTACGAACTCAATGATCGCTATAGTTCCATGTGGTACTACAGCTACGAGAGCGGCTCCACCAAGGCGCAACGCGAGATGAAGCACGTGCTGGCTGCATACGTATTTGTTCTGCATCCAAACGGATCGGGCGTTACTCGGAATTGTGGTGGTGGAAACGCAGCCGCTACGGGGGTTCGGCTCGCGACTGTCGTCGCGAGACAGCCGTCTCCGTCCTTCACAATGGTCTCCTACCGAAGACATAACAATGGGTCTCGCTCTGGACAAGAGCGTACGTCAACTCGATCAGAAACGGGTGGATGCGTGATTAAGCTTGCAGAAGGAGCAACGATGACTCGACCGTTGGAGTATAGATTCCCGTCACCAGTGCATTCTACTCCATTAGCCGGACCCTGGCCCGACCATCGAGGGCTGCTGCAGGTTGTCAGTGGAGTCGAGGAAGGCCAGACTGAGGACTGCGCCAGCTACATCGCGCCAGGCAGTGCGATACCACTGCAAGAACGAGAACGGCCAAATGAAACTTTCCTGCTTCATGGTCCACCAGAGCCCCGCTGCCTTTTCTGCGAAGAGAGGCTGACGCTGCAATCGCATTCGCTGCAGCTTCAGACTCTGGATCTCGTCCAGTTACTGCTCGTATTGCGGCTATTCGCGCGTAGTACCCCGCTCGAAACATTTTCCTTCTACTTCAGTGAGATGGACGCTCGTATCCGGACCGAGTGGCTCTTCAACATTCCACCCATCCAAGGAGTCCAGTCATGGACTGAAGATCTGGCAGACCACACCGTTCTAGCGGAAATGAAATCGGCGTTGTCGCTGGCACATTTCGTCTCAAATGGCGACGAGACAACTGCCAAGCCGTCAAACTGGATGCTGGAGCAGGCGGTTCTCCGATCCTGTGCCGATCTGCTCTTGGATGTGTTCTCTTCGCCGCGTATCCAAGAGATCTTCGTGTCGAGCACATCCGTCGATACGGCTGGGCAAAGAGATAACTGTGATAGAGCTCACACGAGGTCCAAGCTGTGCGGCCAATTCAGCCAAATGATCGCGGATGTTTTCGACGAGCTGACGCAATTGATCAAGGCTAACATTTATCAAGCAAAGTATCAAAATCGCCGGTTTGGACAGTCCTGGCGCCACGAATCGATTCCAGATTAGACGATATCCTCTCGCTGATTTATTCTGAGCGGAAGTACCAGGCTCTTCGTGATGGAGTGACGGCGCTGCTACTTCGTAAGAACGACTCGCTGGAAATTGAAACCCGAGAGCTGTTTTGGAGTTTTACCGCGCAAGTACGCCACGAAAAGCTTAACGACGTAGACGAAGAGTCTGACCCACTATCCGGTTCCAGTCGTGCAGTTAGCGAGTGGTGCCGTCGGTGGTTCCTCGATCCGACCTCGGTCTTAGTGGCGCGTTCCCACCTAGAGGTTAGCTCCTTTGGTTCGAGCAACTACGGCAAACCGTCTTTGCTCACGACTCTGGCTCTAGTCCGCATGTTAGCAAGTGTTGACATGGTGCTAGACGGCACCCGACTGACTATTGAGGCGGCAAGCTCTGAGGAGACACCTGTAATGCCAGGCGCCGTTCTAGATTTGGATGGGCAGACTCATTCATTTGACGTGTTGCCGAGTGGCTCGCTGTCAGCGGCGGCAGTGGCAGTGTTCAGCAAGTTCTGGGGTGTGAATGCGTACAAGGGGTTCGTAGCTGACGATGGAATGTCGATGGATGTCTCTTTGGTGATGCTACCCAACTTTCAAGTCACCTCGACCGATTCTGATGTGGTGCTCCACAAAGCACGCGTGACGTTGGCGCTAGACGACGCTCAAGATGCTTGTGGTGACCATCTGGACGTACGCGCCGAGATGTTTCAGTCGCGACTTCCGTCGCATCAAGTTCGCGAGCCCAGTGAGCTGGTCGACCATATTCTCGATAGCAGATTTGAGGTGGAATGACCGCCGGTGGTGGAAGTTGGCGCGGCGTATGTTGCTGCACATCAAGATCACGGCGAGGTCAGCTGAGCTTGGGGCATCGTGGCGCAGGTATCCATAGTACTCTGCGAGCGAACAAAATCTACACCAGGTTCTGATCAGCCAATCAAAATCTACAAGGGCTTTGTACATTGCACACGTGTTCTAGTACTTTCGATGGATTTTTGTGTGGTTTACGAAACTTTCTGTAAGAGATGTCAAGTCAAGAGTGATTTTAGGCCTACGTTCTAACCGCGTGCCATCCGTGCCATGCCATGCCATCTCATTTTTCATTGGCCGAGAGCGACTCAGGTTTAGGTAACTGGTGCCATGAAAGTGCCATGCATGGCACGCTTTGGTGCCATGGCAAATGGTCGTGCGATGTGCCATAATGAGCATATTGATCGCGACGGGTATCATACTTCGCTCTGCTGGCATATACTAGTTTATACACCTATTAGGAACCCATGTAACCCGCTTTTGGCCAACGGGTTGCTAAACTCTGCTTGTATATCCCTAGTTCATCTTGCCATGGCGCAGGCCATTTCATTCGGAAACGGAGTGCCACGCAAAATCGGTACCTAGCCCTATGGCATGCGCGCGGTTAGAACTAGAACAGTGTAAACGGACGGGGATCTCTATTCATTTTTTATGGAGGATACTTCATTCAGCGAGCCCGGGTTTATCGGTCGTTGTCTGTACAGTAATGCCTCTCTCCTTTGGTGATAAGGCAGCACTGTAATGCAGACAGATGAATGTGGGACCCATTTTGTAACACGAACTTGAGCCTACCTACCGTAAACCACGGAGAAATGACTTGTAAAAAGCCTCAAAAGTTCATCCCATACTAAAACCAAGATAAAATACCAGTATTTGTAGTAATATGGCGTCTTCGCCGTGCGTTGGATGTTCGCCGTTATCCCCAGTCGGGCGTTTTGCTAGGACAAACGCGAAAAATGGTACACTATACTGAAATCAAGTCGAATTCGGGTTTGACCTACCGTTTCGTCCTAGCACGAGGGGCGACTGGGGTTATTTACGGTATATGTAGATTTGGTCATCGCACGAAGCGAGCGAAACGAGCCCCACGCATCACGAGTCTGTGGGTTGACATCCCGCGTATGAAGCACGCGGATGGAGCCCAGGACCTAGCATTTCCCTCTATCAAGCGGAGGCGACGAATGTGAGCCAAAGCGCGCTTTTAGGCCTAGTTCTAACCGCGCGCCATGGTGCCATGCCATGCCATGCCATGCCATAGGGCTAGGTACCGATTTTGCGTGGCACTCCGTTTCCGAATGAAATGGCCTGCGCCATGGCAAGATGAACTGGTGATATACGCGCACACTTTAGCACCCCGCGAGCCATAACCGGGTCACATGGGTTCCTTATTAGTGTATGAACTAGTATATGCCAGCAGAGCGAAGTCTGACGCCCGTTGCGAGCAATTTCCCCATTATGGCACATGGCACGACCAATTGTCATGGCACCAGTGACCTAAACGCGAGGAGCTCTCGGCCAATGAAAATTGACATGGCATGGCATGGCACGAATGGCACGCGGTTAGAACTGGGCCTTAGGGTACACTAAATAACCGTTAGGGTGGGAGTAATAAAACAGGGTAGGGGTGAATGCGGAGGTCGCCCTACCGGCGATCTATTAAATGACCCCCTGCACACAAAGCCAACACTCTCCACAAGTAAATCAGCGTCTGGTCTAGATAGGCCGGTCACCCACGCGCTGCTTCACCAGCACGAAAACGTGCATGCACCGGTAGTCTTCTGTTTGAGAAAAAATCTTCGAGTTTACAGTAGTGCCGAATGGTAGGATTGGTAGGACGATGAGGTCGTCCTACAGCAGCCCGCCAACCAAGCAGCCAGCTCAGCGGCACATGGCCGCCTCGGACTTATGCCGTTCTCGGTTGGTAAAGTGGCAGCATCTCACATGTCAAGACGCCGCAAACACACACAGCACCACCGAGCGAATGAGGGGTACGAGGTCCTGTATTTGTCCACCGTTTGAGCTGTCGTTTCGTTGTTTACATGTTAGTGGCTGATCAAATGTTGTTTGTCGAAAAGTATCCGACCAAATCGCAAGTTGCAAATCGCAAATCGCAAATCGCAGCTACAGTATCAAATTCGATTTGTCTTGTCAACATAATGGCCGACGGACGACATGAAGCGAGACAACATGCAGGCAAGACCAGCGCCGCCACGACTGCATGCTCGCCCACCGCTCCACCTACAGTATATTCAACCAACCGGTAGAGTTGAGCGGTGCTGCGGTAGTGCAGCCACGCCCACATACGTCGCGTGCAGCTCACCGGTCGGAGACCACTCCAGAGCCGACATTTCGTCCAGCAAATGCTCCACGTCCACACTCGTCCCCCAGCCTGACGATGACTGATCACCAGCCTGCAACTGAGAAGATGCGGCACGGCAAACCTCAGCAAACACGGACACGCATCTCTCCTCCTCCGTCCGTCCGCGACCCAGAACGAATCGCGCTCGTACGCGACGTGCCACCCGCTCTGGGATATCGTCGCTATGACTGGAGAGCTGCCACTGTATCGAGGAAGTCGGGAGGGAGAACAGCAACAGCTCCAGAGATGCGCCATCGTCTGCGACGCGGCCTTCGTACAGACTGAAGCTACTGGCGTCGCCTAACATGGCGGAGCCAGCCGCGACGCACCATCCATTGGGAACGTCTCGACCGCGTGCACCTGGCCGTTCAACTCCAGCACGGTGCTTGACATCGGCGCTGGTGGCTGTTGGACAGTAGTTTCGAACGCGGCGGATCTAATGCTGAGGCGCGTGACTTCCAGCGCCACATCCACACTCGCCAGCATCCGGACGAGCCCGATCACCGTCAACACAGAGAAGTCGGAGGAAGCGTTGGTGTTGTTGCTATCGTCGCCTGGGATGGCACCCAGAGGTACGACGGAGATCGAATATGGCGCGAGAATCCAGCGCCTCCCCCACTCGTTGGCCGACTGTTTCTTTGGGTTTGGGGCCGCCACTTCACGTTGGTAGCTGGAGTCGATCAAGTGCGCTGGCGGCGGTGCTATCGCCTGGGCCTCTGTTGCTGTGTTTGCGCTAGCGGTACTCTCCTGGACCTCCATGAACTGGCCGTGCGACCATAACTTATCGCGCCCTTGTTCTAGCTGCTCCACAAACGCCCGGAATGACTCCTGCGAAGCTCGTTCCAATGACTCGTCCCTCCGAAGCAGCAGCGCCGACGCAGTGCTACGAAGCGAGGAATACTTCGGCTCCGCATACACCAGGGTCAGAATATCGTCCACGAGCGCTGGGAGTGAGACGTGGCCAGAGTGTGATCGCTCACCGAAGTATGAGTTGTTGCTGCTCCTGGCCACCAGTAGCTGAGAGAACTCTTCAAATATGTCGCCGACCAACCGGTCAAATTGCGCGCACGACTTGGATAATGAGGAGTTCGTAGCATCCTGGCTGTCTGCTTGCGTGGCAGCCAATAGTATTTGCTGCACCCTCAGCGACGAGAACGCGTCCAGTGCCAAGTCGGCGCACGACTGCAGGACGGCCCGCTCACGCACCGGATTATTTGCCTCCACGGTATCGGTCTCTGGGTATCCACCTGCAAAGTTCGACAGGGTGAAGCCCGAGGCGATCTCCGCCACCAATGTGCGTGCGGCGGTGTTAGCAGTTGCGCCGAGTTGCGCCGTCGGGTTCACGGGCGGGATCTTCGCCAGCCATCGGCGCTGGATGCGGAAATCCATTTGACTGAAGTAGAAAGCGAACGCTCTCAATGGTGTAGAGCGCAGGAAGAGATGAAGCAGGAGCAACGGCTGCAGTATTTCGATAGTGCCGCGTCGGAGAGTATGCGACCGAAGGGAGAGTGGTTCACGACAAATAGGACAAGTGAGGCTCGGGCACGGAGACTTAAGACCCAGCGGCGGCGCTCGTGGCGAATAATGACTTGATTCCCATCCCGCATCTTGCTGCGTATCAGCGCCTTCCTCTGGCTCGACAGCTTGGATCGAGATTGAAGGTCTCTCGTTGTCCTGGGAACTCGCTACGTTTCTGGGCTTGGCCGTTGTTGTTTCAAGTTGGCATGAATCTACAGTCATCGTGGCTGGGGATCCCACTGAATCCTGTGATACTTTGACAGCTTCAGATATCGCCATGGCATCCATCTCTGCGATGCCTTCCCGTCGTCTGAAACGAGGCTCCCAGTTGTACTTTCCTTCTCGGACGCTTGAATGCGTGCAGCTCGGTGCGCCGTGTTCTGCCGGCGGTAGGAGATCATGGTGAACGCCGACGATGCAAGCCGAGCAACCACAGTTGCTAGACGTGCGACTGGTAAAGCCCCACTTGACCCTCGACCGTCTCTCTGGAGGCGACTACGCTCTGGCGGCGGGTGAAGTAGAAACACGTACGCAGCGAGCACGTGCCTCATCTCGCGCTGGGCCTTCGTCGACCCGCTCTCGTACCCGTAGTACCACTGCGGATTCCGGTGGTTGTTGAGCACATACAGAATTGTATTCTGCACAACAGACAAACAGATCAGCAAGCGAAACAAGACGACCCAGCGTCGTCCGTGACAGCAAGAATGGTAGCAACTCTCATGCTTGGTGGTCGGTACGCACCACTGGCAGTTGCTGCTGGTAGACGTCGTTGCTTTTCTCCGCGCGTAGCCAGTCGTTCTCGGACTCGGATTGCTGGATGGCACTCCCAGGCAGCGCCACGATGGAGTCGGTGGGCAACTCCGTGACAACCTCTCCCGCGCCCGAAACAGCCACCGCGGCGGCGGTCTCAAACCGTGCGCACACAATCAAATCCTCGTTCCGCTCGGCTGCAGCTGTTTCATCAGCGGACGCGAACGTCACGAGCAAATGCAGCGAGCACCCGCAGTAGCTGCGCGTGACGTGGTCCGGACAGCAATGCGGGAAGCAACGTAGAAGCTTTTGACGGCAGTGACGGGCAACCACGAAGGAGTACAGCATCGCGTCAGACACACACACACATAGGTAGATATACTACAGTAGTCTATAATTTGTAGAATCATTCTACTACATGTAAATGGTCTCGTTGTGTACCTTGGAGCTACGCTTTTTGTTGCTCCTACCGAGTCATTGAGTGGCGATGCGAGTGCGACAGTGTGTTCCAGTTGGTTAGAATGTCGTCCTGGACGTCAAAGAAAGGAGGTCGACCGGCGTCGTGGGTTGACGTCCGACCGGCCGAGATAGAGGACGCACCTGGCGTAGGACGGCGCGAAGAGCTCGTGCTCGTCATTCCGGCAGCCGAGACGCAGGAAGCGGCAGCTCGAGACGTGCACGGAGGTCGTCATGGGGTTCTGTCACGCTAAGGGTCTCCGTTCGTCCACCCTGGGCCGTGGGGGCAAAACAGATTGTAGATGGAGACGCAAAAAAGTCGGAGCGTCGCGCGCCACTTGAAGAAAATATACCTTTTTGCTACCCGGATTTTTGTGACAGTCGACAGTGTCACTTGAACAAAGTATGAGGCTTTGTCTCGACGAGTTTTGTGACAAAGTCAACACGCAAAACACAAAAACGATACGAAACAGCAGCGGTAACACCTCACCATGGGTATGTAGCAGCATTCTCCTGCCCCCTTTATAGCTTCGTTGACAAGCCCCCCCTCTCCCTCCGAACACGCATACACATGCAAACGTCGTAGTATACCATGGCAGCTGCAAGCTTACGGTTCGCCCGTCCTTGTAAAGCACGACCAAATATCCTGACTGCGAGGGCGGAAACTCCGTACAGAACTCCCCGCCTTAGCCACAAAGGTGGGACCAATAAATCTTGCAAGGTTAAGAGAATTGCGAAGAAGGCTAAGTGTACTGATTTATTTCAACTTTACCGCCTAATTGGGCATAGCCCTTCCTGCGGTCGACACTTTCCCTCCCATTTTCAGTTAAATCAGTATGTGGTGAGTTTATGCACAGATGGGCATGGATGCTGACTTCAGTGATTTGCACTACCTGCGCGAGGTACCAAACTTTATACAGGCGAGGGTAAGCAGGGGAGTTCTGTACTGTACAATCCCGCTTACCGGGGACATTGTGCCGCACCACCAATCCGTTCATAACTTATTTCCACTTCGATGTTCGATGTACATGAAAAAAAATCGGCCAAATATGCACGAACTCGCTGCATCCATGGTGGCATCGGGTTGTCCACTTGCCATAAACTTGATTATTTTATTTTTTCAGACCCGCGAACGTGGTTTTACTGTACATGTATTGTGCCTTTCGGTCATTTTGCCGAGTCCTACGTAGGACTTTGGAGGTCAGTTAATCTGAGGTTGGTGGTCTCTAAATCTGAGATGCAAATCTCGGACGAGTCCGATGAGCGGTCTCCCGGAGTCTCTCCGCTCAATGGTCTCCGGTTAGAGTCCAAGCCAAGCAAGCTTTGTTTGGGGAAGCAAGCCGTGCTGAAAACCCGCGACAACGACTGGAGCGTTCAACATATCGAGTGCATCGTGCATCGTAAGTTTATTCTGCGTTTGACATACACCGTATTAGAGTCAGCTCGTATGAAAGTCCTGCCACAAGACTTGGCAGGAGTCCTTCGTAAGGCCTCGAACCCAGAATGCCGTGAAAATGGGCGACATTCGGGCTTTCGGCTGTTTGTAGGACCTGCGCAACTGCTTCCGTCGGACTAGCAATTCATTGTCCTAATTCTCTACGAGGGCTGCTCCGATAACCTAGCCCCATCTTAGTAGGTAGCTGTTTTACACGTCCGATTCGCCAAAACAACTGGAGCGAAGCGAAGGCGGCCCCGAAAACCTTATGCTGCGTTGCGGGCCCCCAACGAAAAGAGCAAGACGCCGTCCGTCACCATTTGTGACTCACAAAATCATCACGCTTATTCGTTAAGTACGATTTCAAAACTAAGTACGACTAGCTGCCGAGCGCAGCGAAGGCGGCACCCACTTGCGATCTAGCTACCTACTTAAATATTAACTAATAACACTGCGAGTAGTGCAGCGAGCCGACGAGGCGAGCGGAACGGGGGCGATAATTTCTACTTCCGTAAACTTACGGCGATATTGGTTCGTCCACATAGTAGTAGTAGGAGCAATACCCACGCCCACCCAAGTATATAATAGCTAATGGCACTGCTAGCAGTTTGTAGTAGCAGCGAAACCTGGGCCCACACTGCGTCTGAGTATAATAGTAGCGATGTTTGGTTATATAAAAACAGGCTACGACATTGATATAATTAGCGATATCAGCGTGTTGGAAGCGGTAGAAGCGCATAGTAAGCGATAGAAGCGCATAGAAAGCGATATCAGCAACGTAATAAGCGATAGCAGTGCTAGTACATGGAGCGAAAGGTTGCCGGAAGGCGGTTGATTAATAGTTTCAGCTAAGTTTACTGTAATATTTTTGAGTGCTTGACGTTCATCTTGCTGTCCCGAGTAGGAACGGTCGCCACCGTTCCTACTACACGGACGACCGTTCGACTCACGATCTACTTTGGGAGGGTCAGCTGTTGGACAATGCGGGGAGCGGGCAGTCATCAATTTCGGAGAGGCGCTGACTGGCGACGCGTCGGTTAGGTGGCGCCCACGCCAGCGATGGAACCTGTGACGCGAGCGATGAGTGGGCAGTGACGCGAAGGGCGGGACGGAGGTCACGTACACCGCGTGGCTCGGGTCGTGAGCTGTGAGGTGAGCCACGGATGAAGGGGTGAGTCGAGAGCCAGGTGAGCAGGTGACGTGTTGAAGTCGACATGTGAGCCAACAGAGAGCAGAAAGAAGAAGGTAGCACGGGCCGTCAGGCTCCGTGTGCGGTAAGGAAGTAGGGTCAGTCGTGAATCTGCACTGGAGAGAACAAGTTGATAGCTTTTGCATATTAGCTCTGTTCTCGCTCTGTGTTCTACTGCCTAACCGTTCTAGCTTCCACACAACGCTTGACCGTCCCATCCAGGGCACTCGCGACACGTGGTGGAGAAGCAGGGTACGGTCTTCGTTGTGAAGTCTGAACGACGGCAGTACGGTCAAGTCCTCGCGTCGGTGGAGCTTCGTCTGGTCTTCGGGGGTCTGCCTGGAGTCCCAGTCTTCGCCTCGGACGCGTGAACGGTCTGGATCTGGAATTGTGTCGTGTGAACGGTGCGCTCGGCGCCGCTGTGGAATTGGAGAACGGTACGCGAAGTGCCGCCACTGGTCAAGGTCAAGAAGTAAACGGTCGGCTCGCTCGGAGCCCTACAAGGTCACGGTCAAGGTCAAATCAACGGTGAACGGAACGCTCGGTTCCGCCGGTAATTCTGGTCGGCTCGCTCGGAGCCTGAAGTAGTTTGAAGTCTGGAAGTTTGGAGTTTGGAGATTGGAGATTGGAGTTTGTTTCGCGCGTTCGAGTGAAGAAGATCGCGTGCTGAAGGTCGAGTGAAGAAGACTTTCCGAAGAAGATGACGGTTGTTGGAGATCAAGGAGAGAGTGGAGAGCAGAGGACCGTGCAGGACGAGGTGGCACGGCTGGAAGCGGAACGGCTGCGGCGACTGCAACTCGGTGGGACCACGTCGGCTCTACTGAGACAGCGGCGCCCACGGTCGTACGGGGATGCGGGTGAGACGGACACGACGGCGCAGGTAGCTACTGCTGCTGGTCGCGACTCGCTTCGCCAGGAAGGCTCTTTGGGCCGATGAAGACGATGATGAACACAAGACCGCAGATGAACACGGTGATGCGGTCGGAGCTCAAGCAGAACAAGAGCTCGAAACGGTGATGGCTCCGTCTCCGAGCCCCGAGGCTGTGCAAACAGTCGAGGAGGACGGTGAGGATGCCGATCAACAGTACTGGTCGGCGGAGGAATACGGCTACCGTGAACTCGCTGAGTACGAACCGTCCTATTACACGGACTACGTGAAAGAAGAACCTGAAGAAGTGCAGCAGCAGAGGACTCCGAGTGGCTTCATCCCGATGTACACGGGAACGGAGAAGCGCTTGCCTGGAGGTCCTGTATTTGGCTGGAGCGTCGGTGCCCAGCAAGGAGGCTACGGTGGCTGGGGAACGGTGCCGAAGCCCGCAGTGAAGATGGAACGGAAGGTGAAGGCGGAGCCGACGGTGAAGTCTCTACCGCCGAGGCCGGTGAAGACAGTCGTGCACGGGAAAGCACCTGTCAGAGCGACAGTGAATGCCTCAGCGAACGGACGGCCGATGCCTACTCAGGCTCGGAACGGTGGCTATCGAGCCCCCAGGAACACCCCGACCGTTCGGAGCGACCGTCACTTGTCGTCTATGGTCTCTAATGCGATCAAGGTTCTTCCTGCTTTCTACTCGGCCAGTATGGACAAGGCGCGTGATTTCTGGGAGCTGTTCGAA
This sequence comes from Phytophthora melonis, assembly GCA_024211575.1. NCBI lineage: Eukaryota > Oomycota > Peronosporomycetes > Peronosporales > Peronosporaceae > Phytophthora > Phytophthora melonis. Next base: position 1,407,016 of record JAMXKT010000045.1, read on the forward strand.
GCTCACACCAGTCACCTCCCAGGCCAGTCTCGGCTGTTGGTGTTCCGACAACGGATCAAGGGCAGTGAAGCTGAACGATGGTGAAACAACTCCACCATCAAGACGTTTGCGACGCTGAAGCTCCGGTTTCACAACCTGTTCCTCAGTCGAACGGATGACCAGCTTAGGCAACGGTTGCAGTCTGCCCACCGTGAACGTGGCGAGTCCGTTGAGGAGTGGGGTGACCGTGTGACGGATCTTTGTGACTCGTTGGACTATCCGAACAGGAAGATGCGATACCAGTTGTTCCGTCGCGGACTCCGAAACAAGCGCATATTGGCGTGTCTCGACTCGGGACCTGCGCGCGACATCCCAGAAGCCTGCGAATGGCTATTGGCCAAGGAGATGTCGCGTCCCATTGAAGAAGACGACGAGTTCTCGGACGAGAAGAAGAAGTCGAGCGGAGCGATGCCTCGCCCGCGAACGACCCGATGGCGGCTGTGGGCGTGCTGGCGGAGAAGATGACGACGTTCATGACCCAGCAACAACAGTGGCAACAGCAGATGATGCAGAACCGATGGAAGCCTCCGCGCTCGCCGCGGAACCGCATGCCCAACGTGTCGGCTACTACTTCGAGTCCTGGCGCTGGAACGAACGGTCAGGGATCTCGGGGAAACGGTCGACCGGTCCGTGGAATCCGTATGGGAGCTGACAGTCGGACGCAAGAAGGAGCGCCGGTGTGCGGACGGTGTGGCTATGTATCACTCTCGAGAGACCTGCCGCCGCCAGTCCATGACATGCCACAACTGTGGGGTTCACGGTCATATCGCAGTGGAGTGTGAAGCGGGGCCTAGCAACAACCAGCGCGGCCCGGGAGCGGTCGGCCGGAACGGTGGACGTGACGCTCCGAACTGCGAATTCTGCAAGCAAGAGGGTCACACTGTCAGTTCGTGTCCGGAATATCGAGGCGATCTGTGGTGTCTCCCAGGGCCTTCTGGCCGGGTCCGCGTCAACCGCTTCGAACCAATGACGGGGGCGGGAGGAAGAGTAGGAGAGAGTCACTCCTTCCTCTTGTCTAGTAAATGGCTCGGGGGTTGGCGACCGGGACCGTGGAGGTGAATGCGGAACGGTGACCACCGTTGATATTTGCGTGGATTCGTCTGAGAGGCAGAGCGAAACGGTGTCTGCCCCGTGTGTGGCTTCATATGGTGAAAAGAAAAACAAGAAAAAGAAGGTCGGGTTTCGAGTGGTAGGGACGGATGAAGAAGGCGAGGGTTGGAAAGCTGAAGTTGAGGACGACGAGTTCGAGGTGGTTCGCGAGGAGCTGGTCGCTGTGAACACGGCCGACGCTATTGACAAGGTTGTTGAAAACGGTGAAGTGAACGAGGTCGCAGTGACCCCTGTAGACTGCACGGTGGCGGAGTCTCCGACGGAAAGCAGCGATGAACGAAGTGTTATGGAGATTGTGACGACGCTGGATGAGGCGAAGGCGCCCGTGGACGTGTGGGAAGACGAAGAGTACGACGTGTCGGACTGCCTATTCTCGGCGTGGACGGAGGAAGAGGCCGTTCCTGCCGAGGACAAGGACGCGAACGGTCCGATCGAGACCAAGACGGTTGAGACTGACACGGTCGAGGCCAAGGAAGCCTCGGGGTACGACCGTTTGCTTACGGACGAAGAACTGGATGCTATGGAAGATTGTGAGCCCGGGCAGGAGACGTCTGTTCTTGCTGGAACGGATGTCGCCGCCGAGCCGGAGGAATACGATAAGGAGCTTGAGGACCGGTTGTATCCGCTGGACGAGGTCGAGTTGCTGAAGCGTGTCAAACGAAACGCTGAAGCCCTGGCTGAACCGTCCGCGGAGGAGCTGGCCCGCTTCCTGGGTATCTCTCTGGAGGTCTTGGAACGGACGCGCCAAGCCGCCTCCGACTCTTTTGGAACGCCTGAGTACTAGCAGGATTGGTACGGGAAGATGCTAGAGAAGTCGGAGGAAACCAAGCGTGCGAATCGAGACTTCCGGACTCCGGTGGCGAGCGTCGTCTATGGCGAACAAGCGGCATCCTGTGGAGCGGTGGAGAAGATCTTGAAGCCGTCGGGCGTCGGCGACGACTCCTGCAGCTCCGATGTCTCCTCCGAGAGGTCGAACTCTGATGATGAAACGGTCGCAAGCATGGTTAACACGGTCGTCGAGTCTTTCGTGTGCGAGAACGTCTTGCGCCCGCCTGATGATCCGGGAGGGACGGTCTCGATGGAAGGAGGGGTTCCTGTTCCAAGGGGAGTGCGACGCGTCGATCCGAAGATCAAAGAGCGATCGCGCGTCAAGCGGTGTTCCGAATGCTGAAGGAAGCGAGAGGCTACGGAGGTCGAAGCAACGGTCCTGCGGAAGTTCTGAACAGTGATGGAGGAACGGTGGATGTTCCCCCTCTTCGCGACAAGGTGCCAGATCCTGATTGGGAACGGCTACGCGAGCACGTCAAATGTGCCGCGGAGTTGTATGGCTTGAAGGGAGATTGCTGGAAACGGTTGGAACCGTGGATCAAGTCGTATTTTGAAGAGAACGCTGGACGAGTATGGACGAAACTGTGGGACCGTACGGGGCGGTCGAGGGCACCGGGTGCCCGGCGTCGACGTCGCCGCCTGCCTGGGAAGAAGGGTTGCTTTGGCTTTTCGTCGTTGTACAAGCCGTATGCTGAGGTCCTGGGAGACGTGGAGTTCTACCCTGAGCGTGAAGAGGATATTTCGCATTACGTCGAGGTGATACGGTGCGAGCGTCCTGCTCGGACACCGTTACCAAGGACTGGTCTCGTAGAAGTTGTCACGGTCAGCTTGCCTAACGGATTTGGACTCTGTGACGCAGAAGGAGATGAGTGTGACGTGTATCGCGCCGTGGAGGACGGACATCGAGTGGTGTGTACGGTTGGCAACTTTGAGGCTCTCTTGAGCGGTTATATTCACTGCCTACCGTCTCAAATGCTAGCGGATACGGGCGCTACTCTGAGTCTCGTGGATCGGTGTGTGCTGAAGCGTTTAGGACGGTCGTACGAACCGCTGGAACCGTACGAAGGCCTAGTATGGAGTTCCGCTGGGCACAAGCTGCGGATCCGTGGTTGGATCACTCTCTCTCTCCGTCTCGGAACGGTCGAAGTCTCGATGAGCTTGCTGGTTGCCGACCGTCTCCACGTCGATGCGATCCTGGGTGTCGATGCCCTAGGAGCGTTCGGCGCTGTGATCGACGTGCCAGAACGGACGTTGACTCTGAAGAGTACGGGCGAGGTATTGGCGCTAGGCTTCACCATGGTGCAGGAGTCGTACATGACGACTATGGCAACGTCGGTACGTCTGCCGCCCCATGGCCAAGCCCTCGTGATGACTCGGGTTCGTCGAAAAGGCGACCGTTCTGGTCGAAGGATCTCTGGGTCTGCCTCCTACGCTGTGTGTGGCACGGTCGCTGTGCACGGTCGAGGAAGGCCAGGTCATCGTTGAGGTCTGCAATGCGTCTACAGATGAGTACTGGATCAGGAAAGGAACGGTCATTGCGTGCACTTCGGTGATCCCGGAGTCGGCTTTCGAGCCGCCAACGGTCGACCCGGAGGCGGAGGAGCCCCAAACGGTTGACTCGAAGAGAACGGTGCCCGCCGAAGGTGAAGAGTCTCCGGAGGAGTGTGCAGCGTCCGTGTCGGAGGCGCGTGAAGTGACTGTCGGTGAGAAGGTGAAGGCTACGAAGCCGGACATCCCGCCCGACAAGGCAGAAGCTATGAAGGCAGATTTCTCCGAGTCTAAGTTGTCGCCCGAACAGCAGGCACTGTTCCAGGCGGAGCTGAACGGTTTTGACAGTATGTTCGTGGACTCTTCGAAGAAGCCCGGACGGACGGACCTGCTGCAGTTCGAGATCGACACCGGTGACAGTGCTCCGATTAAGCAACAACCGTACCGCGTCTCGCTGGCTGAAGGTGAAGTTATGGAGGCAGAGATCCAGAGTACTTGGAGCTGAATCTGATTCGGCCCTCAAACAGTCCGTGGGCGAGCCCGGTCCTGATGATTCGGAAGCCGGACGGTGGGATCCGGTTCTGCATCGACTACCGTAAATTGAATGCGGTAACGGTGAAGGACTGCTACCCCATGCCGTTGATTGATGATATTCTGGATGTGTTGGGCGACGCTCAACTGTTTTCGACGATTGATATCGCTTCTGGTTACTGGAACGTGCCCATGCACCCGGGCAGCGTGTTCAAGACCGCTTTCACCTGCAAATACGGTCTGTACGAATGGTTAGTGATGTCGTTTGGCCTGTGCAACGCTGTTCCAGCGTTCGAACGGTTAATGGAGACCGTTTTGGTGGACCTCAAGTGGCGAATCTGTTTGGTTTATCTCGATGACTGCGTCATTTTCAGTAAGGACTTTCCTACGCATCTGGTTCGCGTGCGCCAAGTGTTGACACGGTTCCAGCAGGCTGGATTCAAGCTCAAGATGAAGAAGTGTCACTGGGGGGCGCAGCCAAGTTGCGTTCCTGGGGCACATCGTGACCCCTACCGGAATCCTGCCTAATCCCGAGAAGGTGAAGGCTGTGATGAACGTGAAGCGTCCGGTGGACGTGCACGGGATCCGCTCTTTCCTGGGTCTGACGAGCTACTTCCGTCGTTACATCCCGGGGTATGCGTCGATCTCTGCGCTCCTGGAACGGTTGAAAGTGAAGGATGCACCGTCCGTGTGGAGCGAGGACTGTGACGCTGCATTTAGACAGTTGAAGCGTGCGCTCTTAAAGCCGCCGATACTGGTCTATCCTGATGGCAAGAAACGGTTCAAGTTGTATGTGGACTCGTCTCGGTACGCTGTTGGCGCTTGCTTGATGCAGGAAGTGAACGGTCGCGACCGTGTAGTGGCCTACGCTAGTAAGTTGTTGACTGGATCACAGAAGAATTGGATCAACAACCAAGACGGAATCTCGGAGATAGAGTGCTGGGGTGTTGGCTGGGCTACGAGGAAGTTCCGCTGCTACCTGGACAAGCGCGAGTTCGATTTGTACACGGACCACCAGGCGCTGACTTGCGTGTTCATCCCCGGTAACCGTACGACGAACGCTAAGCTTGCACGGTGGGCGATGGAGCTCTCGAATCTCCAGTTCAAGGGTCATCACAAACCTGGGACTTCGTTAGGTCATGTTGACGGGCTGTCGCGGTTGCCGACGGAGACGGTGGCGGCTCTGGCGATGAGCGACCTCCTGAATCCTGAAGGCCCAATCGATGACGGGCTTCTGGGTTCAGTCGGGGAGCGACCGAACACGAACGGTGAACTTGTGAACGGTGAGGGTGTCGCTGGCGAGCGTGCCGACGGACATGTGGATGATGAAGAACCTGACCGTCCGAACGAGGACGTTGGCAGCGGCCCGCAAACGGACGCGCCAATGTCTCCAGTGGACCAGTTTGGGCTCGACTCGGAACAGTTCGTTGAAGCACAACAAGAGGTGTCGTGGATCAAGGCGCTGGTGGCGTTCCTGCTAGAAGGTGTCTTGCCACTCGACCCCTTCCTACGGACGACTGTTGTCAAGATGGGGCATAGATATGAAGTGCGGAAAGGTTTGCTGATCATGCGTATGAATCTACCAACTCGGGTCGGACCTGCACGGTCCTTGACCGTTCCGGTGGTTCCGTTACCGTATGTGGAGACCGTCCTGACTACTGTCACTCTGACGTTCTGTCGTCTCATATGGGGTTGACGAAGACCCTGGGGAAGGAGACATGCGTTCTGACCTGGATGGCGCAAGGATGTTACGGAGTACGTCCGAGAGCGCAACCGTTGTGGTAGTGAGAAGGGCTAGCGAACGTGGCAGGCGGGGCAGATGCAACGGATGCCCGTAGCCGATCTCACGGGACCGTTCTCACTGCTGGTGGTCGATGCCGTCGGACTGTTACCTGAAACTGAGAGAGGCAACAAGTACATCCTTGTGTTTGTGGACTACTTCACAAGATGGGCTGTGGCCTTCGCAGTTCTCCGATTGGACTCCGTCACGTTCGTCGATGTCATGGTGAACGGTGTGGTGTCCCGACACGGTGTGCCTTCACGGTTGCTAAGTGACAACGGTCGGAATTTCACGTCGGAAATCGCTAAGTCGTTCTATCAAACGCTCGGGATCAAGAAGCTGTTCGGTTCTGCCTACCATCCGCAGACTCAAGGTCTCGTGGAGCGGTTGAATGGAACGCTCATGGGAATGCTTAAAATGCACGTGAGTGAAGCGCAAACGGACTGGGATCTATATTTGCCTCGGGTGCTGTTTGCCTACCGTACGTCCTATCACGAGGCGTTGGGCGACTCACCGTTCTTTTCTCTCTACGGACGTGATGCCACGCTGCCGCTGGACGTCGCGTTCCTGAACCTGGGGAAGAAGTGGAAGAGCAACGAGGTGACTCTGTATCGACGGGAACTGTACCGGTCGCTGCGCGACTCTCGTCACCTGGTCGAGCGACAACTGGTGAATGCTCAAGATCGCCATGAAAAACGGTTGGGCGACCGTGTAGCCGTGGAGTACGAGGTTGGAGACCCGGTGTGGGTGTACCAATTGTTCAGGAAGAAACGAGGGGAGACGCGGACGAAGAAGTTGGCGTTCTCGTGGCATGGGCCCTACCGAGTCGTGGCAAAAGTGGGCGATAATGCGTATCGGATTGACATCCCGTCGCATCCGGACAAGGTAGTAACGGTCAATGTGAACCGTTTGAAGAAATTCCGTGGCAAGTGGACTCGGCCGTACCTGGATGAAGTGCCGGACGGCGTTGAGGACGGTGAAGGAGACGCAGAAGGGGGACCTCTGGAGGGGTCCGACCTCCCGGCGTCGAGCTTCACGGAGCGGCTGACGGTTGGCATGGGAGACACGGTTCTTACGGGTGTTGATTCGCCGCTATTGGCTGTGTGTGGGAAACGAACGGTGGACCGTTCTGTGGAGTACCTGGTGTTGCTTGCAAATTATGAAACGTTTTGGGTGCCTCGAGCAGAGCTGATGCCTGAGTATGAAGCCCTAGTGACGGCTTTGAACAAGCCCGAAGGAAGAAGTTGAAGCTGCCCGAGTTGCGTCGAAGCTCGCGGCTGGCCGATGCCAATGAAGAAGTGGAGGATGACGCCCTGCTAATGGCGTAGCAAGGTCGACGGTGGGAGTGTTCGAGTCTTGGGGAAAACGGTCGTGGAGCGATGTTACGAACGGTCGGACTACGAGACTCAAGAACATAACGAGTGGAAAACGGTTTACGTGTTGTTATTGAGATTAATTTGAGGGACGCATGGAGCAATACGGAAAGAATGAACGATCAGGAGCGTCCCTAATTCACGGAGAACTACTTTGAGCTCGAAGAGCCGGAGCTCTTCTTCTTGGAGTTGCCCTTGGCCGACGAGTCACCCTTGTCGTCGCCGGAGCTGCTCTTCTTGTCGTCGTCGGGGGCTTCGGGGGTGTCCGGACTGCGGCCGCCTTCGTCGTCTTCAACTTGCTCTTCTTGGTCGACTTCACCTTGGTCCTGGTCGTCCGGTTCGTCGTCCTGTGCGGGGCTCTGCGCGAGCGGCTTCTCCTCGGTCTCGTCCTCTTCGAGCTCTTCACCGACGGACGGAGTCGGCGGCTGCGCAGTGGGCTCGTCGTCGTCGTCGATGTAGTCCGAGTCGTCCTCGTCTTGCTCCTTACTCTGAAACGGCTTCAAGTCCATGGCGACCCGGTACGAGCCGTCCTTGAGCTGCTTGGCGATCTTGACCTGGAGCGCCCGGATCCGACTGTTTGTCAGCAGTGTCTTCCAGATACCGCTGCTCTTGTTGCCGATCCAGGCTGGGTTGGGCGGCGTGCGGCCTGCGTCGAGAGCGATGCGTGCCAGCGCTTCGTCGCAAAGTCGAAGGTGCACGGGCCGAGTCGGGTCCAAGGCCTCCGTCTACTCCAACAACTCCCGGATGCTCTGGTACCCGTCTTCGTCGACGCGGCACGGGTCCAAGATGCGAGTCATCAAACGGTCGTAACGGGGACGGTCGCGGCGCCACAGCGTGACGAGGTCCGTCGCCGAACCGGTCTTGCCCTTGGCCGACGTTGAACGCTTGGCGGCCTTCCCTCCGAGCCACATGAGATTGTCGTGGACGGAGTTCTCGAAACGGTCGAGAAAGCCGTACCAGCCGACGAGGCAGACGTTCGCACTCACTAGCACGAGTCGACCTTGGTTCGCGAGGAGCTTCTCGCGTCGCCGAGCGTCTGTTGTCCGTGGGCGCGTACAGGGCACAGTCGAAGAAAGTGTCACGGTGGCGCATGTAGTAGCGCCAATGCATCAGGTGAAGCTCCGGAAACTCTTCCGGGTCATATCAGGCGCGCTGTCCGGCCCACGGGTACGCGACGCGCGGCGGAGTCTTGCCCTGCTTGGCGGCCGTCTCGACGAGCTTCTCGACGTCGCGCCGGATGTCACGGGGGCAGGTCTCGGGCAGATCCAGCGCGTACTTCGGAGTGCGGGCGTTCTTGCGTTGTTTCTTGGGGGCTGGTCCCTTCGGAGAGTCGGCACCTTGGGCTGCTGGACGCTTGACGGCCGAAGCTGGGGCGTCGTGGGCGGCGAAGAGATCATGCGCGGGCGCGGGCTCCGTGTCCATTGAGTCGGGGGCGGGCAGCAGCACCACGGTGTGTGCGAGCTCCGCCGGGAACGCGGCGTCGTCGGCTAACACCGCGACGGCCAGGTCGTCGAGGGCGGTGACGCCGAGCGAGTCTCCGTTGATGAAGACGGCGGCGCGGAATCGGGCGAAGAAGTCGACTTGCGCGCGCAGCCGCTTGATGACTGCAGCCTTGTTCTCATCGCGCGACTTGGCCATGGTGGCGGAGTCCTTGGCCCTCTTGTGCTTGTCTCGGCGAAAACTGAAATGAGGACAAGAAGCCAATGGGAGCGGACCACTGATGGGCTATGACTCGACCGTTGGAAGTTGAAGGTCTGTGATTGCCTTTCAAAGAAAGAAGAGGTGCGGTTGGCGAGCGACCCGGTCGCGTCTACTACGGTGAATTGATGAAAAGCTACGGTGGAGTGCGAAGTCTACCGAGACTGCCCAGGGCGATGGCTGCAGACCTCGCTGACAGGCAGGAGCGGCGGACTCGAGCTACGCTACGGTCGGCATTTTACTTTTCGCGCGGTGGGGATGGAGACAGCTGTGGCGGTGATCGAGTGGTGCTTCTGGAGCTCGTTGCTCCTTGGGCGAGTCGTACTCAAAACGGTCTGCAAGTACTGGTGGGTGACCATTTTGCTGACGATTGGGGCGGTTGGCGGAGTGGTGACAAGGCCGCTGTGGAGCATCGCGGGCCGACTACTCAGGGCCGTCTTCTCCTTCGTCTACAAGTGGGCTACGCTGGCGCGAGTGTGCCTGAGGCGCTACCGTCGCTTTGTGAACGGTCTGGCCGTGCAAGGCCGACCGACTGCAGAAAGGAGATGGAAGGCGTTTGAAGCTATCTGGGCTACGCCCATGATCGTGTTGAAGTCTCGCGGCGAACACACTGAGGGCCTGGGCCGGCTGATGCACAAGTGGCTAGAAGCGTATCACGCGTTGTGGTGCGTCTTCCTGCCAGACGTGTTGGAAGTGAGCTACAAGCCGACGGTCAAGTACTGGAAGGGATCCAAAGCCGAGTTTCGGCGTTCGTTCGACCGTGCTGGCTGCGTGGGCCGGGGGTTTTGGGCGTTCTCGTCGTTGATGGCGTACGCCGTCTTCTACACGGTTGTGTATGTGTACGACTTCGTGGAGAAGGTGTGCCAAGGAACGGGGGGCGTCGTAGTGCTGTTGCCGACACTGAACTACCTGCTGGCTGACGGAGGGCTGGTCGCCGGCGACGAGCTGGTACCCGACGAAACGGTGGCGCTATGGAGCTGCTATGTGGTGGTGGCCGGCGTGGCCAGCCATCTCTTGAAGTGGTATGAGGCTGCTTCGGGTGGGCGTTCGCCCATGAAGATGGCCGAGGACCGCTATGAGGCGTAGCAGAAGGACTTGGAGGAACTGGAGCAAGCTGAGCGTTTGAGCGAAGCGTTCTGGCGTGCGGACGGCTGCGTAGGCGAGAAGAAACCCGTGAGGACGCTCACGGGGTTGCGCGCTGAACAGCGAGAGCTGCGGGCCAAGATGCGAGACGCCAAGCTGGAAGCTGCTCGACGAGGACGTCGAGTTTCAGTCGGGGAGGATGTCCCGAGTAGGAACGGTCGCCACCGTTCCTACTACACGGACGACCGTTCGACTCACGATCTACTTTGGGAGGGTCAGCTGTTGGACAATGCGGAGAGCGGGCAGTCATCAATTTCGGAGAGGCGCTGACTGGCGACGTGTCGGTTAGGTGGCGCCCACGCCAGCGATGGAACCTGTGACGCGAGCGATGGGTGGGCAGTGACGCGAAGGGCGGGACGGAGGTAACGTGCACCGCGTGGCTCCGGTCGGGAGCTGTGAGGTGAGCTACGGATGAAGGGGTGAGTCGAGAGCCAGGTGAGCAGGTGATGTGTTGAAGTCGACACGTGAAGTGGAAGGTCTACATTGGCATGCATTTGACACGTTTCCCCACACTCTAACAATACTGATGAGTTGTACATACATGCATGTTAGCGCAGGAAACCGAATTAGCATTGCACGCTATACGAATTTTGAATGCGCGGCGATACTTTAGCTACTCAGCTGTACGTAGTACGCAGATGTGTTCATGTCACGTAGTAAAATCATAACTGATATGCACGTTTTTGCTCATTAAAAAAAGTTTTAAAGCAGGTCACGTTGACATTAATGCAGTCCACAGCTGATTACACTCTTAGGACCGTACCAAAACGGCTGAAACGATGCAGCACGATATACACACGGTGTTTTTTGGAAGGACATTGACTCTGCAAATAACGAAGACAGCACTTTGATGTTGTTTTAGCTTATAACCTTATCACATATTGTGTTTTGCAGATAAAATGTCGCCCCGTTTTATGGCCTAGATCGAGGAAGGCCGGTCCACAAATCAGGGCACAAATCAGAGGGGGCAGCATGGACGATCTCGATTTATTATAGATCGGCTCGAATTGCGCTTTTGAAAACGCAAAAGCGATCGATTTGCCGTAGATCGACCTCGTTCTGCTCAAATCTGCCATGATATCGACTTAGAGCCCTGATTTGGCTTGTCGTAGCTCGAGTTGTTGGCCGGCTTAAATAGATCGATCTGTCCCTTTCTTTGACCTCGTTTTATGAAATCGACCTCGACTTATTATAAATCGAGGAGAGCTCCAAGTCAAAACGACAAAACGTTTGCAAAGCACAATAATGTAACTGGTATAGCCTGAGAATAGTATACAGAAACAAACTACGGTAGCGCGATAACTGATAAATTAGCAGGCCTAAAGACTTAACCGAGCACACGGTAGATACCAATACTATATCGATCCACCCCGACACGACATGTCAAGGTTTATTTCTACCACATGTCTACTTTGGATATCTACTTTGGATATGTACTCCGAGGCGACTTTGTATTCATATTAGCTATTATAATTGCACCGGTGTGGACGCGGTTTACAACATAGTATACATAACGTTATACCTTGCTACATACCACATGTACATGTACATCTACTGACAATACATGTAACTCTTACGCGGGATAGTTAATACACTGTTATCAACCGCGTAACTCTACTAGCAGTATGCAAAGATGCATTTCTACATGCCCACAGTCGATATTAAACACATTTAACAAAAATCCCACCGAAGCGAAGGTCCCACTACTGTAGTCAGGGCGTACAGGTCCTGGTGGCTTCAATCTATGCTCCTAAGCGGAAGTGCATTGTGCCCTCATTGTACCTTCGTCCTTAATTAACGTTTGGTGGCATGGACAGAACTCCAACCCTTCATCACATATACCCCCGAGTGAAAAACATAGTTGATCCAACAACTCACTGATGTTGTGTCGATCTTAACAAACCCGAATACATGAATGCCGACTCAAAAATTCTCGATAAAGACGTACGACGGAATCATCGTCTAATGTTCATTTTTTATGTCACCGAAGCCTGTTAGTCGAAAAGATGACCCGTCGCGGGATTTGTTTTAGATGAGACTGCAACTTCGGAATATCTGCACCAAATGGAACGTGGAAACCTGCCAATGGACCAACCAACGATTCCACAGGAAATTTTCGATTTTAACTATGCACTGCCCGAGCGCGTTCTCTTTTAGGTGGGAATCGTTTCCGTTCTAGGGCGTTTCTGTAGTCGTTAGACAAGCGTACTGGTTTCAGTGCTTTTCAGCGTTAACCCCTTGAACGCGAGCGATTTCCAGCGCGCCCATTTCCCTAAGCCCTAGGTGGGTTAGCCTGTATAATGCGGGAAGGGTTACCATACTGAAGTTAGTACGAATTTTTATCCTGTATATGGAAAGCCGCACCATACCCCTACTCCTATGGTGGTGAAAAAACTTAATCCTGTATGAGGCATTATAAGAACGCGTTTCAAATACAGGATACAGGTCTAACCTGTATACCGAGGTACAAAAACGTAGCCAGTTTTTGATAGAGAAATGCAGCTCAGTTTTCAGAAAAAGAACTTGTTGATACCATACTCAAACTAAGATATTTGTCCTGCACCTTTTGTCTCGCATCTGTCAGCTGCTCAATCGTCGCGGCGTTGCCGCTTAGACGGATGGCTGTCCTCGTCCTCGCCGTCATTGCCCTCACTTCCCGATTTCGTCTCTTCGTCTCCGGCGGCAGCCGTGGAGCGCGCACGAATCTTCTTCTTCCGCTGCGAAGGTGGCAACATCGTACCATTGCGCCAGTGCCGGTGCCAGATTTCGAAGCAGGAAATTGATTCCCCGTTGCTCGTGTGTTTTACCTTGTTGCATAGGTAAACGCGGGCCGCCGTTGCGTTCTTCGAGCCGCTCTGCAGCTTGCATGTGCTGCAGTAGAACGTGGTTTCGCCGCCCTTCGACGCGACCGTCTCCTTCAACACGGAGCACACTTTGCACGCGCGCTGGCGCCTTTTCCTCCCTTGCTTGCCCTCGCGCCACTCATCGACTTGAACAGGAACATGGGAGCGGCGCCGTGGCACTTCGGAGTTCTTCGTCGGCGTGGCTTGATCCATTCGCAACGCACGCCAGTCTTCCTCCTGCATCTGAGCCAGCTCGAGGTGCAACAGCTTGAGGAACTTCACGTGCGAAAGCTTCTTTTTCCCGTCGGCCTCGCAACAAGCATTGAACACGATAAACGCATTGACAATAGCCAAGTCCAGGAATCCCAAGAACAACGACTTGTAATATTTCTTGTACTTGAGGGCTCGTTGAAGCGAGTATCTGTAGATAACGTGAACATACAGGATTAGAACAGTCTTTATCATGAACATACACGATAGTGAGCTTACCGTTGGAGGCGGAGCTGGTCGTGTACGTCGACCCCTCCCATGAAGGTCTGATAGTCCTTCAAGACGCGAGGACATGCCACTGCAACCTGTTCACCGGACCTCTTTCGACGGACTACGCGATCTTGCTCGACACTACCTCCAGCGGCGAGGATATGCACCGGTCTGTTATCCAACCAACACACCGCCTTGATGCATGGAACGAGCTTGTTGTCTGCAACCGTAAAGGTGCCCCGATGGATATCTATTTATGGGGCTTGTCCTTCATGTACACGCGCATTCGGTTGAAAGACGAGCGCGAAGGCAGCATTGCCTCGTCAAACGCCATGACTGGCGGCGGTGTGTAGCCATCTAGGAATGTAGCTTGTAGAGAGTCAACCACAGGCTGGAGCTTCCATGCTCGGTCCACTTTTGCACGAGGGTCTGCATTGGAGCTGAAGTGAAGGTTCCGTGAAATGTGCATGAAGCGGTCTCGCTTCATGAACAATCCAAACAGCCCACGAGGAATGGCTCCTTCTGCAGTTGTTTTCCAATGATGCTCCAGCTTTTCCTTGTTCGGTGCAATCGTCCTAGCAATCAGAAGCCCCACGAAGTTGCATAGTTCTCTCGCAGTAATATCCGGGGTTTGCAGCAGCCCAGCTCGGATCACCTCGCGCGTACTTGGTTTGAAGGATGGTTTTTTTTTCTGTTCACGTGCAACTTGTTTTGCATATTGCCCTTCCACCCGCTCGTCTAGTTTCTCTTCGAAGTACTCGTTGCTAGCATCAGCTATGTTCTCCCACAGGCGTGGCCGCGCGAAGAAGAAGAAGCCCCGGCGGGACTTGTCGCCGATTTTAAAGCGCGAGCTGTAGGGCCGTATCGGCCGTCGTAGAGATTCGGGTAATCTTCACGCAGTGCTTCGATTGGGCGCTGCTCATACGACTCGTCGAGATAGGGGTACGGACTGCATGATACAGGATCCGACCGCCCATTGGTGCCCATATCATTCAAGATGTCGAGGTTGACCGCGCCGCTGGCGACGTTCTCGATTCCACCGACAGCATCGAGCCATGCTTCGTCAAACATTGGTTCATCAATCTCCTCAGCATCTTCGTACACGCTCATATTGTCATTGCATGTTTCGTCTTCTCCGAAGTTGCTCCCGGTCCAATCAGAAGCACCATCGTCGTTCTCTGCGTCCGACTCCATTGCACCAAAGTCATCTGGGTTGTCTGTCTCAAGTACAGCATTGAGGTCGGCTGTAAGAAAAAGTTGAACATACAGATTATATTCATCCGATAACTTGAACATACAGGATTGACCGACCTGAAGAAATTGCAGCTATACGTGCCGAACGCCGTGGCTGTGGGCTCGATTCACCTTCGTCGGCTTCATTGAACTCATCGTCCAGGTTGTGGCGAGGTGCCGCAGACTCGCCTGAGCTCGAATCGCTCTCACAGGCTGCAGATGCCGAGTCACCGGGTGAAGACACGCCACTACCAGACGGGCGATTCTCACGAATGCGAGGAAGCTGCGTTCGAAGGGAAGGTGTTGACGAGGGAGCGGCTTTGCGCCTCAGTGGAGTCTTCGGGCTAGCCAATGCATCCATCGAAGCGCTCGCAGCTGCAGAAGAAACCTGTACGTACAAGATTAGCAAAGGCGTAACCCGAATAATACACGATAGCATTGAAGCGCACCGTTGTCGTCTTTCTCGACTGCCTCAGGCGCACCGGCGACTGCATCGGAGTGTGGTGGGGCTGCAGCAGCTTGTCGCGCCGCATCTACACCACTCACACAGGTTAGTTTCGTCCCAGTCCCTCAACGATCTGAAACACTTACCCAGGTCGATCTTGTCGAGGTACTTCATGAGCACTTCTGCACCGACGAAGTAGTCCACGCCTCTCACGTCCTGCTTCGTCTTTCCGGGGCGCAGGTGTGTGGTCGTTCGAGAGACCGGTGGGCCTCTTGGATTTCCATCCTTGCTTGGTTAGCTCCACCCAGCGCGCAGTAAATCCCGCCATTCTTCTCTGAAGCCGGCGAATTCTAGAATGCGGATGAATGAGTGGCGTCGGTGCGTGTGTGGTCCACACTATGGACTTTTTCTATATATTGAGACACTTCAATCGTACTTTCCAATGCACGGGGGTGGGTGCGCCTATCCGGCACCCCGAACCCTTTTTGACTTGAATTTTGTATGGTACATAATAGAATCAACATAAAATCCTTAACGTGTCTAATACAAGATAAGCATTTTCTGTAATCGTGTCTAATCCAGGCTCTCGCGTTCAAGGGGTTAAGTGCCTTGCAGTTTAGAGGAGTGCTGAGCGCACCTGTCCCCCCATCCCCGCACCAAACTTTCAGGCAAGATTTCAACAAACTGCAGATATACAAACTCGGTATGTAATCGGTGATGGCTACAGGCTCAAAACTCAGGTCCCAGAACGCCAAAGAGGTTTATAATTGCCACCGTTTATGCGTTCTTAAGGGGCTTGTGTACACAGTGGATATATGTACAAATACTTCATTTGCTTTACCTCCGTGCACGTCCACGACCTCCCGCAAGAATCAATACGCGCGCAACGTGCATACTGGCGCTCCCGTTTTTTGGCTCCCGTCCATGTGTTCTCGTGGGCGGACCGCTGCTGTGCATTTTTTAAATTTTGCAATTGGGTCGGATACAATTTGTATCCGACCAAATTGTCCTTAACTATGGGGTGTACTATGCACTGTGCTTTTAATGAACTCCTTTCCGGCATTCCACCTTAACTATAGGGTACCGTACACCGTGTTTTTAGTGAACTGGGGCTTTTCGTGATTAGGATTGGGCAAGACACCTACACTAGAAGCCCCTGTGTGTACCACACGAGAGGCGTCCGCCTCGCTTTGCTCGGGGCAGTCGTACGTTCTCGGCTTAAACCTATTTTAAAGAGGCCCACTTGTGAAGCTTATCTCAGTTTGTTAGCTGCATCATTGCCGGACCACTTTAAAAGTGGTAAACTCAGAAAAATTAACACCCTTTTCAGTTTCTGGCGAACATTAAAGCTGGAACTTATTTTGGTTAGAATGACCAAAGTTCAAGTCCTTTCTGGACGATGCCACGCACAACGATAGCAGGCGCTGACTCAGCACATATGTATGTCATACATGTGTTGCGATTGTGCACTTCGCAGTCTAGTTGTGTGTCTCCGTATCGAGGCACGTGCTTGCTGTGAAGTTGCTGCCGATGGTAAGCAATTGTGGTACACGTGGTGGAATACTGGGATCTGATTGGCGGAGCCCCAAGATTTGACACTTCTGATTGGCTGAGAGAAAGGCAAGTTGAAGTTGCCTTTCTGGATACGATCTGCAACATTTACTTTTTGCTCCCCAGCCTTCAATACGACGAAGTAGGAGGTGTGCGTTGGTACGATTCATGTTTAAGCATAGGAGACTAGGATATGATAGTTAGTTTGGCCTAACTCATTCTAATTCACTTTCGGATTTCCTTCTTAACCAACACTCGACTACCAAGCCTCGCCCGCATAATCTCAAGTGGTTATGAGCCCAAGCTACGCAGACACCGTGAAGCTCGTGGAAGACAACTACTTCCACTGGGAGTTCAACATGCGGATGAAGCTGTCGCGGAAGGGACTGCTGGCCCACATCGTCAAGCCAGAGTTCGACCAGCTTAGTGACCGCTTCACGATACAATGGAAGACCGACGATCTGAAGGCCCTTGGTGTGATCGCTGGCGACGTGAGTCTCACATACCAAGTCTACATCCGTGGAGCGACAACCGCTGCTGAATCGTGGCGTCTGCTTGAGGAGCAGTTCAACCTGAACACTCTCAAGAATCGGCTCGTCGTGACCAAGAAGTTGCACAACTTCAAGATGGAGCCCGGGACGCGGTTTGCGGCGCATGTGGATCGGTTCAAGGAGCTGGTACTGCAACTGGAGACGATTGGTGAAGCCCTGGACGAGACTCGCCAACTCGTGTTGCTGCTGGGCAGCCTGACGGAAGAGTACCGGATGATCAGTACCGTACTCGAGAACACGCCGAACATGACGTTGGCGTACGCGATCCAAGCTCTGTCTGGTGTTGAAGTCTCGGAGGATTTGACATCGGCTCGGGAGAAGGCATTCGCAACGAAGAAGGAGCTCCGCAAGCCCGGGTTCTCTGGGAAGTGTTTCTACTGCAAGAAGCTCGGGCACAAGGAACAAGAGTGCCGCAAGAAGAAGGCTGATGATGGACGTGGACAAGTCGCGTAGGAAGCGTCGGACTTCGCGTTCACAGCTACGGGTGCAATGGCGAAGTCGGAGTGGCTTGTGGACTCCGGTGCCAGCTCGCACATGACCAGCGTCCGGGACAAGTTCGTGTCCATGAAGGAGATGAAGACGCCGGTCCGCATCACGATCGCGGACGGCACGAAGATCGACGCAGTTGCAAAGGGCACCGTCGGATTGAAGCTGATGGACGGGACGTCCGTCACATTGTCGGATGTTCTGTACATCCCGGAAGTTGATGGGAGCCTCCGCTCGGTGTCGACGCGCAATTCAGCAAGGACAAGTGTGTCTTTCGCTTTGGTGGTGTGACGGTGATGAAGGCCAAGCGCTGTGGAAACGTCTACAAGCTGAAGACAGTGGGGGACGAGGTGTGTCGTGCGGCGACGGCATCTCGTAAGGAGCCATGGGCCGTCGTGCACGCCCGTCTCGGCCACATCCCGTACAAGCGCTACGAACAGCTGTTGAGCATGGCAGATGGAGTACCGCGCATCGCAGGCGACGTGTCGACGGATAACGTGTGCGCTGGATGTTGCATGGGGAAGATGCGTGCTGAGGACTTTCCACGTCACCCTGACAACTTGGTCAAGAGTGCCGGTGTACTGGACTTGGTGCACACGGATATCATGGGTCCGATGTAGACCAAGACACCAGGAGGCTGCACGTACGCAGTGACCTTCATCGATGACTACTCGAGACACGTGACGGTGTACTTCATGAAGGCGAAATCGGAGGTGCTGTCGAAGTTCAAGATCTTCAAGGCAGCATTGGATAACGCAACGGGCAAGACGATCAAACGCCTGCGTTCGGACAATGGCGGCGAGTACACAGGCAAGGAGTTCAAGGCCTACCTCGACCGCAGCGGCATCAAGCATGAGAAGACGGTGCCGTACACGCCTCAGAAGAATGGACTGTCTGAGCGCATGAATCGAAGTTTGGTGGAGATGGCGCGCTGTATGCTCTACTGCAGCGGGGCTGCCGTAGCTTTAGCGTCAGAGGAAGACGTAACAGACTCACAGAGTCGCGGCTAAAGATAGCCCGTTCTAATACCAGAACGCACGAGTCCGTACTCCCTACGGACTCCAAGAGTCAACCCTTAACTCTTAGCTGTGAATCTTCAAACTGCATGTATTTCTCTTATCGCGGCAGAGCCGCCTTCGGTGTAAATGTATCTGGTTCACTATCTAGCATAGTGAACCCTAGTCATATGCATAATCTGTGGCTCTGAAGCCATGTACTGATTCTCCTACTGAAATAGGTTAGACAGTGTGCACCACACAAGCCTGTGTGTGCCACACTTCGTAACCCTTCGGGTAACATTCGTGTAACCCCGTTACACCCTCCCCCACCAAACCGTGGACACGGGTGTTCACGCTTAACGGTCAACGACCGGGTCTTGTTCCGTCAAGCCTCCTTCTCGAACGAGTCAATCCACGTCGTGTGGACGTCTCTGAGAACTTCTCGGCGCAACGCGCCCTCACATGACGTCAAGTCATAACGCCTTTTGGTCTTTCGACCGCAGAAACCCTCTCGCGAGGTCCGCCTCGGAGCCTCGCTCCTCTCGCACTTCGGCACCTCGTGCCTGCGAACTCCAAGCCCCCGCGCAGGTGCGCACACCGACCGCGCCTCCCAGGCTCTCGGTCTCCCAGTACTTCGCGGCGCAACGCCTCAAGCAACGCTCGCGGCGAGCACGCCCCAGCTCCCCTTGAGCACTAGCCCATCAGACCATGGACCTCAAAGATCTCTTCGGAGATGAGGAGGAGGGCGAGGTGGACTACAGCGAGTCCGATACCGGCTCTCCGAGCCATGAGGGTGAGGCAGCGTCCCCACAACGCTCCCGGAACCGCCGCGACGCTTCGCCCACGCCGCCGGCACAACGCGAAGGTGGCACATCGGCCACAGTTGGCTCGTCGAGCTCCCGCGACCAAGAGCGCCGCGCGCGAACTTCTCCTGCGCGCTCGTCGAGCCATCTCTCTACTGAGCGCACTGCGCCGTTGAGGTAGGAGCCGCGGCCACCGCTGCGCACTCCAAATCCGTTCCCTGAACGCTCCTCAGGGCTCCGCGAGCTGCGCGAGCTCACTGAGTCACGGTACTCGGCGCCTCGTGCGGGGGAAGCGCCCTTGGGCCCCGTCATCTCCAACCCTTTGGACGAGGCTCAATCCGAGCAGGCTGCGGTGCAGCTGGCCTCCATGCGCTCCCAGCGCCCCGAGTTGCGGCCCCTGCTGAACCCCAGCACCGCCGAGTACGGCTTCCGACCTCGTGACCCCGCGGAGGCATGCCGTCAGGCGTTCCAGCCGACGCTGGCTCAGCATGTCATTGGGCCTGCGGCCCGTACTCCGGAGGATATCGCTCTTCGAACGTCTCTACGACAGCGACTCTTGACTCCACAGTCTACGACTGTCTCCGAGTACCGCGAGCGGTTGCGCCTGCAAGGCAAGGGGTTGTCCGTGCCCGCAATGCGGACGTACCCTGTGGTGCTCAGCCCGGGCGAAAGCCTGATTGAACACGAGGCTCAGTTCGAGCTCTGGGCTGAGAAGAAGAAGAAGCTTAGCTCCATGGATGCTCTTCGAGCTAGCTTCAGCGAAGTGAATGTTCGTATCGAACGCAAGCTCCGCTTCGACTTTGCGAAGATCCGCTCCCCAGCCTATTGCCGGGAAGCGCGGGACGGCCGGCATGCCGGCCTCGAGCCCACGGGGCGCTGGTGATCAAGCCGATCAAAAGCGTCCACGACGTCTGGGCAGTCTTGGCGAAGGGGCACCTCAAACTCCCATGAGTTCTCTGAGTGTGGGTACCCTCGCCACTTTACCAGATACTGGTTTTGACCCCGGCACCGCCGCTTCGCCAGCAGGCGCTCCACATGGTAGTGAAGCCAGCAGGCGCTCCACATGGTAGTGAAGGTTCCCTTGCTCATCGAGCAGCGCCTGTGGAGGACGCACCAAGCCGCCTCGCGACGGATGAGGAGCTGTTCGAGGTTCAGCAACAGACGACTCGTCTTCGGGACCATGTCCAGGATGTCGATGCGCGTCTCGCGCGTACTGCCACGGAGCTCGAAGAGCTTGTTCGGGACTTGAGCTGGGTCCAAGTGCCTCGCGAGGTCTGGGACCGGCTCCGACACTTGGAGAGCTGGAGGCACTCGTCAATCTGCGCGGTGGAGCACAAGTCATCAGGGGGCCAATCAGCGGGCAGCGTGGTGAAAGAGCCAGCTGACCCAGCGGCCCGGCCAATCAGGGCTCACCGGTGAGCATCGAACACGCCCTGATTGGCCACGACTGGACGACGTTTCCTCCTTGCGGTGCCAGTCGTTTCTGGGGCCTGAGCTGCTGTGGGCGCGCACCCGCAAGCGTGCATGCATGCCGGGTACGGGCATCTCACGGGTGGTTCTGTGGACCAATATGGATACCTGCACTGCTGCGTGCGGCGGTGTATTGCGGCGACTACGTCGTCAGCCGGAAGGCGGGACCGTGGGGTCCACGGCGGTCTACATGTAGGCTGCCGCGCCGTTTCCCGATAGAAACCAGGCCACGAGTGACGCCGTGGGCCCTCCTGGCAGTCATCCGCGTATCGACCGGTCCTCAATGCGCGGCAGCTCACGGGTGACACCGTGGACCCAACTGACAGTCTGCACCGCTGCGTGCGGCGGTGTATTGCGGCGACTACGTCGTCAGCCGGAAGGCGGGACCGTGGGGGTCCACGGCGGTCTACATGTAGGCCGTCGCGCCGTTTCCTGTAGAAACCAGGCCACGAGTGACGCCGTGGACCCACCTGGAAGTTGATGCCTTACTGGCATGCGTGCAGCCCTGGCAGGTCACCGGGTCGCTGGGCGTGCGTTATACAGCTCATCCTCAGCACCGCAGTGACGAGCGGAGTCATGTTGTATGTCAAAGTGGCCTGCAACACAAGGAGCTGGCCTGCGACGTGGGTGGGTGATACCGGCGAAATTCATGGCGCGGCGGGGCAGAAATTGCAGTGTTAAGGCAGCTATACGGAGCGCCTTGGGGAATGGATAGCGCTGCAGGGGCGCTTCATGATGGCCTGCAACATATACGGCAGCAAGGAACGCAGATCTGCCTGGACAAGTGCAGTGGAGAGGACTTCGGTCTTCGGGGGGAAGGTGACGACGATGGGGCGCAGGGACCGCGACGCTGCCCGCGGGGAAATTAGGCAGAAGTTGCATGGGCCGTTTCAACTATGCGGCGGGCGGACGAGATGTGAAGGCTCGGAAGCGACGGTGGTATGTAGCTCATTACCTTACTGATGTAGGATAAAGTGGCTTATACAAACCTCATCATTTGAAACTTGGAGAGCTGGGTGCAGTATTATGGCGATCGCGACGATCGTCGTAGCCAGGAGCTCTCCGAGCTTCGGCGTCAGCAGGCTGCATTGCAGGGTCAGATTGACCTTCTGGCCCGCATGCAGGGCCCGCCCGCTGCGCCTCCTGCGCCGTTGGCCCCTGTGCCTGCGGCACCACCGACTCCGACTCTGCCCTCAGGGCTCGCGGCACCGCCGATGCCGAGCCTTCCGCCTGTGCCTGCAGTGCCTGCGATGATGGTCGCGTCTGTGACGCCTGCGACTGCGTCCTCGACGCTCGCGACCTCGCCCTCGGTGCCTCCATCTGCACCTGCGTCGGGTCATGGTACGGCTTGAGCAAGCCCACGTAGAAGACGGGGTGCGTCCGCATCTTCTTCGGAAGATTGAGCGTGTACGCAAGGCCCTTCCTGGCCACGACCTTGAAAGGTCCGATGAAGCGCGGGCGCAACTTCGTCTTGAAGACAGCGCGTCCGCATCTTCTTCGGAAGATTGAGCGTGTACGCAAGGCCCTTCCTGGCCACGACCTTGAAAGGTCCGATGAAGCGCGGGCGCAACTTTGTCTTGAAGACAGCGGACACTGCATGTGTAGGTAGGTTCTTAGCATTTAGCAATACCAGGTCCCCGACCTCATAACTGTCAACATTGCCTCTGCCTTTAGCATCCGCATGTTCCTTTTGCTCGTCTTGGCTCTCAGCCATTGCGTCACGCACGTGTCGTAAGACACTCAAGCGCGTCGACAAGAAAGTGTCAACCTGTTTACGAACAGTAGCCGGGCTGACATCAGCTAGCCGATCAGCTAAATCGGCTTCCTCTCCCCCACCAAGCCCGAGGCCACCACGTGGCGGCGTCAGCGGGACGCGGGGATGGCACAAGCTGTTCACGTAGAACGGCGTGTAACCGGTCGAGGCATGCACGGCGTTATTCAACGCAAACTCAACGAGGGGCAGCATAGCGCTCCAACGCTTTGGCGTCTCAGCGCAAATGCTGCGGAGCACGTCTTCGACGACGCGATTCACTCGCTCCGTCTGACCATCGGTCTGCGGGTGATCCGCCGTGGACATGTCCAGCTTGGTGCCAAGCACCGCAAAGACCGCGCTCCAGAAGTTGCCCGTGAAGCGGGGGTCTCGGTCCGAGACAATCGACTCCGGGAGTCCGTGTTGTCGAAACACTCGGTCCAAGAACAGCGTTGCTGTACCCTTACCATCGATGGTATCCGGCACAGCCGCAATGTGAGCCATCTTGCTCAGTCGGTCTACAAAGACCACGACTCCAGTGTTGCCCGCCGCATCCGCCGGCAGGCCAAACACAAAGTCCATACTCATGGATTGCCAACAGCCCGAAGGGACAGGCAAGCTTGCCAACGGGGCTGCAGCATGGGGTGACGACTTCACTCGCCGACACGTCTCGCACGTGCGCACATAAGTGCTCGTCCACTTGTACATCTTCGGCCACCAGTAGTGGGTGCTCACCGAGCTGTAGGTCTTCTCACGGCCAAGATGGCCAGCCACCGGCGTGTCGTGGGCCTCATAGAGGATACGATACTTCAGGTCCTCATCATGAGGGATGACCACGCGTGGCGTGTCCTCGGAGCCAGTGCTGTAGAACAGCAGGCCACCATCGAGGGTGTAGCGATGCAAACGCGCGCGCACTCGCGCCGACAATTCAATGTCCGAGTCTTGAAACTCCTTGCTCCCGAGAGCCTTCAGCAACGCGACACAAGTGTCATCCTTGGCATAAGCCGTTCGGATCAGATCCGGTAATGACGAAGTCACGGTCGTTACATGAGCCAGCTCATAATCCGGCCTGCGCGACAGCGCGTCCGCGAGGACATTCTGCCTGCCAGGCTTGTACTTCACCTCGAAGTTGTACTCCGCGAAGAAGGACAGCCAACGGGCCATCCTTTGCGAGAGATGAGGCGACTGAGTCGCAGTGCGTAACGACGCGTGATCCGTGTAAATCACGAACGGCTGAGAGCCCAACAGGTGAACCCTGAACTTGACGAGCGCATACTTCATCGCAAGTAGCTCTTTGTCATGGACAGGATAGTTCTTCTCAGCAGCCTTCAGCTGACGAGATTCGAACGCCACCACGCGCTCGCGCCCCTCGGCGTCTGCTTGTAGCAGGGCACAGCCGATGGCAAAGTCCGAGGCGTCACAGACGACACTAAACGGACGAGCGGGGTCTGGCAAAGCCAGAATAGGCGCATGAAGGAGACTATCCTTAATTGCCGCAAACGCATCTTGATGCTCGGTGTTCCAACACCACTCCGCGTCCTTCTTCAGGAGATTGGAGAGTGGCAGAGCCATCTCAGCGTAGTTCTCGCTGTACTTGTGCAAGTAATTGGCCAAGCCAAGCCACTTGCGAAGATCCTTCTGGTTCTGGGGAACCGGCCAGTCAACAATGGCCTTGACCTTGACCGGGTCGGCCCTCAGGCCACGCTTCCCGATGAAGCACCCTAAGAAGGGAATCTCTTCTGCTCCGAAGATGCATTTGTCAATGTTGGCATACAACTTGTTTTGACGCATGCACTCGAGCACAGCACGCAGGTGCTCGACATGGTTCTCCATATCAGTCTTCCCGTGCTCCGCACGACTGTGGACAAAGATGTCATCGAAGTACGTCTGCGCGTACGCCCGATGGGGCCGGAAGAGCTGCGTCACAAGACGATTGAACGTCGCTGGCGCGTTCGAAAGCCCTTGGGGCATCCCAGAGCATGCCGCTCGGAGTACTCACCGCAGTGAGAGGGATGTCGCTCGTTCTCATGAGCAATTGGTAGTAGCTATCGACCAAGTCGAGCGCACTGTACATCGTACATCCTGCCATGTTGTTCTGAAGAACGTCCTTCCGAGGAATCGGCGTCTGCGCCGGAATGGTGGCGGCATTCAGCTTGTTGAAAGCATGCACAATACGCCACTTGCCATTCGGCTTTCTGACGCAGAACGTCGGCGTGGAGTGAGGAGACTTACTCTCACGCACCATGCCCGCTTCATGCTTCGCACGGAAGAACGCGTCAATGACGTCACACTGCTCCTTCGGCAAAGGCCACTGCCTCGTCACGCAGTACTTCGTTCCCGGAACGAGATCAATCTCATGTCGAACACCCCGATCCGGAGGTAGCCCCGAGGGCGGTTCCTTCGAGACCACGTCTTGATAATCCTTCACCACGTGGTACAAGGGGTCCGACGGATCCTTCAGGATCGCCGATCCGCTTCGCGCATTCAGCGCCTTCTTAGTGTCCTCCAGGACAGCTTCATCCAGAAGCGAGGACGAGTTCAACTCGTCTTCAGGTCGTATGACCACCACCTCCGCCAAGTTTCCAGCCTTCAAGGCTTCGCCCAACTCGGCCAAGGACATCTCGTCCAGCTCCAGGAGAGCCGATAGTGAGGGCAAGTCGTTGAGACTGATGTCTCCGTCGACGTCGCCCGTCACTCCATTCACGAGTGTGTAGAGCTGCTCGCTCTCGTGTGGAGCCTCACCGCTCGACACGCCCCTCTCGACTCGTGAGACCGCAGACGCCTTGCGTCGCGCAGCCAGCGCTTTGCGGCCTCTTCATGGACACTGTCCGCCCAGAAGAGCTCCGTGATTTCGCGTGCTTCTTGACGCCAGGTGCCACCACCTCATTCAGCTCCAGAGGAGCACCAGTGTCTTGATCGACACTCAGCGAAGGGCTGCACGACCCGCAGCCTCCACTCAGTGGATTACGTGCCACTCCACGACCTTCATCCGGGCAGAGCCCCTTGTCCCTCGGCATCGTGCCGACCGCGCCGTCGCTGGCACGCAGCAGGGCGTCGCCCTCAGATGCACACCCGCTCAGCGGAATTAGTGCCGCTCCACATCCTTGATCCGGGCAACGCCCACCTTCACTCGACTTCTCGTCGACCGCGCCTTCACTGGCACGCAGCAGGGCGTCGCACTCAGACGCACACCCGCTCAGCGGAATTCGTGCCGCTCCACGAGCCACGCTCGGAACGCTCGTTCTCGACACACGCAGTGTCCACCAACTCGGAAACTCCGATGTTCAGCACATTGACCGACTCGGTCCAGTGCTCGCGCCAGAAGCGCTTCTGCTTCCTAGCAGAGGTGGGTTCATGACTCGCCAATGCTCCGCCAGGAGAGAAGCGCGTAGCACCAAGGGTCTTCGACCTCCAATCTATCCAAGGCTCATGGCGTTCCAGCCACGCCATACCAAGGATGAGATCATATCTCGAATCGAGGTCTAAGACCAGACAGCGTTCCACGCTATCAAAATCTAAAAACTTCACGCCCAAGTCCACAGGGACTTTAGGCACCGTGGCACGAGTGCCCGTCGCGAGACGAACAGTGACGATGTCACTCCCACGCGCTACCAGCGCCTCAGCATAAAGCTGACTTCCGTCCATCGTGGAACGCCGGGCGTAATTACCCGACGCTCCCGAATCGATCAAAATCGTCCATGGCTTTGTGAAGCCCTTCACCCAAGGCTGGACAACTAGCAAGCCCGGCTTGCACACACGTTCCGTGTTATAGAGTACAGCTCTCTTCGGGGCTAAGACCTGTCGACCTCCACCTCGCCGAGGTTCAATAGAACTTAGTTCCTCCCCAGTAGGCCGCCCCGCGCCTACTGGGTTTTCTCATTCCCGAGACGAACCAGAGCCCTGGCTCGAACCCGAAGAGCGGCTTGACGAAGCCTGGCGCTGCAAGCGCAGCGGACATCCGGCGCGCAAGTGACGCGTGTCACCGCAGATGAAGCATCGGCGGATGCCGCGCCGCTGCTCAGCAGCCCGAAGCTCGGCTTCTTCGTCTTCAGCATAGCTGAGGTCCATAGGCTCCGGACCGTTCGACGAACTGGTGTGAGGAGCGTTCCACCCAAGTCTTGACGACTTAAAGTTGTGCTCCGCGTTCAACGCGATGCTCACAGCCTCTTCAAAAGAACTTGGGTGAGTGCGGAAGACTTCCGTCCTGGCCACGCCAGTGCGAAGTCCTTCCATAAACACCGTGACGATGACTACCTCAGCCAGAGGCTCGGCAGACATGCCCGCAATGAGAGTTCTCAACTCCTGGACATAGTCCACCAAATCCTTCTTGCCTTGCCGGGTAGCCAGGAAGCGTGAGCGCACGCGATACGCCTCGTTAGGCGGAGCGAACACTCGGGACAGTTGCTGCTTCAGCTGGTCCCACGTCGGGAAAGCCGTGTCGACCGACGTCCCTGACGTTAGTGCCCACTCTCTCGCTCGCCCACCAAGCTTCGAGATAGCTAGCGCCACGCGCTGCGACTCCGTCCGGAGTTGAGCTGAGCTCATAGCCATCTCGACTTCACGGGTCCAAAGCATTAAGCTTTCCCCTTCCTTGCCTTCGAAGGTCTTCACGCTCAACATGAGCGGCTTGGGTCTTGTTCCCGCGTCGGATGACGTAGCGGGCGCTTGCGGCGCCACGGCCGTCGCCATCCTCTGCTGGAGGTGCTCCAACAGAGCATTCTCGTAGCTGGAGAACGCCTCGAGGCGCGCATTCACCGCGTCGGGGCCTTGTTGCGCCAGTTGCGTCACGCCCTCCGGGCCCAGCAAGGACATAAGCTTTTTAAGCGCATCCTGCTGGTTCGGGGGCAAGTGAGCGAACTGCTCCATTCTCCACAGAGGGTCAGTCTATCCAGACTCAGGTGTCGGATTGACTACGAGTGCTACCAAGTGCAGCGGGGCTGCCGTAGCTTTAGCGTCAGAGGAAGACGTAACAGGCTCACAGAGTCGCGGCTAAAGATAGCCCGTTCTAATACCAGAACGCACGAGTCCGTACTCCCTACGGACTCCAAGAGTCAACCCTTAACTCTTAGCTGTGAATCTTCAAACTGCATGTATTTCTCTTATCGCGGCAGAGCCGCCTTCGGTGTAAATGTATCTGGTTCACTATCTAGCATAGTGAACCCTAGTCATATGCATAATCTGTGGCTCTGAAGCCATGTACTGATTCTCCTACTGAAATAGGTTAGACAGTGTGCACCACACAAGCCTGTGTGTGCCACACTTCGTAACCCTTCGGGTAACATTCGTGTAACCCCGTTACATCTACCATGAAGGAATCGACAAGAAGTGGTTGGCAGAATCTGTCAACACGGCGGCCTGGATCATGAACCGGATCCCGAACTCGGTGACCGTGAAGACACCCCACGAGATCGTGCACCGAACCAAGCCTCAACTCAAAAACATGAAGGTGTTTGGTGCACTCGGCTATGCCCACATCGCCGACGAGAAGCGTCGGAAGCTGGACGCGAAGGCGTTCAAATGTCGATTCCTGGGCTATGAAGATGGTGTGAAGGGATACCGGGTTCTCAACGTGGCAACGGGAAAGGTGAAAATCGTGCGCACCGTGAAGTTCATGGAGACGAGTGAGCCTGACCACCTGATGACACGTCTGGATATCGACAAAGATGAAGATTCGATTCCGGCTGCACCAAACTCGGGAGGAGTGCCTGCATTGGTGCCCGTTCGCGACGTTTCGACTGAAGTTGAAGTTGGTGGCCCGACTATGGCACCGAGTGACGTGACAACAGGTGGAGCAATCGTTCCGTATGCTACCCATCCGATGATTACTCGGTCGCGGGTTCGTCATATCGAACAGACCAACGATCCGGAGGAGCCCGAAGCTCGCAAGAAGCAAGTCGTTGCGCCGTCAGAAATCAGGACCAAGCGTCAAAGGGTGGACCAAGGTCGTGCCAAGTCGGACGACAACCAGCTCACCGTTCATGGTGGAATGCTGATGGCAGCAACGGAGGAGGTACCAAGGACGTACCAAGAAGCGATTACGAGTGAGGATCGTGCCCAATGGAAGGCAGCGATCACCAGTGAGCTCAAGTCGCTGATGACCAACAGGTGCCGAAGCCCAAACACCAGCGTGCTATTGGCTGCCGCTGGGTGTTCGCGTTGAAGCGTGATGAGATGGGGAGAGTCGTTCGGTACAAGGCTCGTCTCGTGGCCAAGGGGTACTCGCAGCGTCATGGGATCGACTACGAAGAGACCTACTCGCCGTTGTGTACCTGAACTCCATTCGCGCGAAACTCGCGAAGTGCTGCGCTGATGGAATGGAGATTGACCAGTGTGACATCGATACTGCGTTCCTGTATGGCAAGCTGGAAGAAGAAATCTACATGGTGGTGCGTGAAGGACTTCAAGAACTCCTGGATTTGACTGAAGCTCAAGGTGAAGATGACGTCGTCTGTCTACTACTGCAGAGTATGGACTCAAGCAAGCGTCTCGCGTATGGAACAGGACAATTGACACGCACCTCAAGAGCATGCGATTTAGAGCTGCCGTGTGTCTACACGAGAGGTGCCGGTGGCGATGAGTGCATTGTGCGTCTCTACGTTGACGACATGTTGATTGCATCTCGCCAGCGGGTCATCATTGACTCGGTGAAGGCAGGCATCGCGAACAAGTTTCGCATCAAGGACCTCGGACGCGCTCGATTCATCCTTGACATCGAGATCGAGTACGACATGGAAGCCAATACGCTGGCCATCTGTCAGTGTGCGTACACCGCGTCGATCATCAAGAAGTTTGGCTAGGAGAATGCGAAGCCGTGCCTGACTCCACTTGACCCAAGTGTGCAGTTGACCAAGGCGGACGAACCACAAACCGAGGAGGAGAAGGCCAAGATGAAGTTGAAGCCGTATCGCTCTCTTGTAGGGTGTCTGATGTACCTGGTGTGTGGAACTCGACCGGACATTTCAGCTGCAGTGGCCAAGCTGAGTCGTTTTCTGGAGAACCCTGGTGAGAAGCACTGGGATGCTGGTATCCGTGTGGTACGGTACCTATTGAAGACCAAGAATCTCGAATCGTCTACGATGGATTGCTTGGCACGGAGCTCGTTGCATACTCGGACGCCGACTAGGCTGTCAACCGCGACGACAGACGCTCGGTTAGTGGAATGATGCTGATGATATGTGGTGCTCCCGTGGTTTGGCGCTCGACGTTTCAGAAGACAGTCGCGCTGAGCTCGACTGAGGCGGAGTACATGGCTCTCAGCGAATGTGTGAAGGAGGTGGTGTGGATGCGACTACTACTCAAGGATTTGGGTGCGGAGCAGGATGGACCTACGGTGATCTACGAGGACAACCAGGGTGCCATGGCGCTGGCGAAGAATGTCGGCTACCAAGCTCGCACCAAGCACATCGATATCCGATATCACTTCATCCGCGAGAAGATCACGAGTGGTGTTGTGGAACTTGACTACGTTGAGTCCAAGAACCAGCTCGCTGATTTCCTGACCAAGGGACTCTCGACGAAGACTCTTCGCTATCTGCTCGAGCGCAGTAACATCACTGAGATGCTCGGGAAGACTGCGAATTCAGTGGGGGTGTTGCGATTGTGCACTTCGCAGTCTAGTTGTGTGTCTCCGTATCGAGGCACGTGCTTGCTGTGAAGTTGCTGCCGATGGTAAGCAATTGTGGTACACGTGGTGGAATACTGGGATCTGATTGGCGGAGCCCCAAGATTTGACACTTCTGATTGGCTGAGAGAAAGGCAAGTTGAAGTTGCCTTTCTGGATACGATCTGCAACATTTACTTTTTGCTCCCCAGCCTTCAATACGACGAAGTAGGAGGTGTGCGTTGGTACGATTCATGTTTAAGCATAGGAGACTAGGATATGATAGTTAGTTTGGCCTAACTCATTCTAATTCACTTTTGGATTTCCTTCCTAACCAACACTCGACTACCAAGCCTCGCCCGCATAATCTCAAGTACGTGGCAAAAACGCCGTTAAAGTCGACTGTGCTTTTATTAGTAGCAAAATACCCTGCTAGCTACACCATTGACACGACCAATTTCGAAATCAGCTTAGCAGATACTACGGCTGTGCTTTACACAATAATATTATAGTAGCTAAAAAAATCTTGAACAGGTCCTCGAAGTACGATGTATAATACATCTTTCTACTGCATTTCAGAGCTTTTTCGTGTAGCAGCAGCTCTCACAGTACCTTTTGGAGGATAGCGGATGCCGGTGGACGCGTTCCTTATTCCGTTTAGCGGATAGAGGAATCCGCTGGATGCTTCTCGATTGGCGGATCACTCAAACCGACGGAGCTAAACAGCGGAACTGAGAAACACACCCTTGGTTATTAGAAGCGCGGAGGTAAGAAAACAAAGTGATATTAACGTAAGTGTGCGACTGGTGCGCCACAAGTGCGGCGCGCCTAAGTCATGTGTGCTGTGCGTTTATCTGTTTCGTTTATTTTTGCTATTTCAGGCCCCGCGAAGCCCTAGTTTCCCCACACCAATTCCGGTCCATTGTTATTAGATATCCATACCCATTGATTGCAAGTACACTTGTTTAGCGTGCTTCTCGCAACTTCCTAGACATTTTCTTAGATTAGCACAGACCGACTAAAATTTAGGGTGATTCAAAATTTGGGTGCATTTACCCAATTGCCTAATTTTTATACCTCGAACTCCGTGACACACCCGTCTGGCTTCACTCTCACGATTTCTTGTTCAACGCGATGCCAGCAGCGATGGAGCCAGGCACCGCCGTAATACCAAGCAAGATGAAGATACCCTTCACCCACTTTGGGGTCGGTGGAATTTTAGAAATAGCAGTCGCCTCCGCTTCAATCATACCCCCCGTAGCAGCGAGCCAGACTGCTCCAACAGGGATGGTCCTCTCTTCGCCCGCCAGCTTGAGACTCCCGCGAAGGCGCTTCAGAAACTTGGTGTAGGAGGGGTCGGCTAATTGATGACGCGCGTGCGAGCCAGACCTCCGTCATTTCCGGCGATGCCGGAGTATACGTCGTGCTAAAGCTGGTTACTACATGTATAGGACGCGTTATAGTTGCGTTGATATCGGTGCTTCACTGGAGGGATCGCTGTGGGATATACGCATGTTCGAGGTCATTTACGCAATGCGCCATGGTCTTGCTTCCGATCCAACATTTACGTGGCGTAAATTACGCCGCATCACTATCGTTTTCAATGGCAGCTATCCAGTACAGTTGTTATGAGGCTTGAAATTCTTTGTTCGTGATAGAAGTCTCGGCATACATAGTCTACTTCAGGATTACACTAATAGTATGATGAAATGGCCACCACAGACAGTTTAGCCCCCTTCAAACTCTATTTAGACCACGTACGCGCGATTCCAACCATTGTCATGGTTATTGTCTTGTTTCTGGTGTGCAGGGGCTCTTAGAAACTATTCTATGAGCTCGTGAGAGTTCTTGGCAGCCGCATATGCCATACTCTCCCCTTCAATTTCGCTGTTTTGCTTGCTTGAAAATGGGCAGTCCTCGAAACCTTAAAACGGGGTTTTCGTCTTTTTATACACAAATACCCCACTAGTCAATCTGGCCAACACGCCTCATGTGTGCGTATCTCGATCCGAGTTTATCAAGGGCCACGAAAGTGTAAGAAAACTGCACGAGGCTCGCTTCCAACGAGCGCTGTCCGTAGCTGCAGAACTCAAATTGCATCCCAAAACCTTGCAAAAGAGCAAGAAAAAAATAGCATCGATGTATGCTCTCAGTGATAATTTCTCACTGCTGCTTTCGCCCTACACAGCTTCCTTCAACAACTCATGCGTGTAGTCGCGCCCCCGTTCAGTCTGGCGTGGAATTGCTCGTCCATATTTTATCCAAGCTGTGGTCGTCGAACATACAGAAAAAAGCGAGAGGGGTCAACATGAGCGTAATGGCGGTGAACGCGTAGAACGTGCCCGAGTAGTTGAAGCTCTGGTTTGACACCCAGATGGAGAACCTGAATGAGCCTATGGCAGCTCCAGCCTTACTGGGACCGGTAGCTACCGAGATTCTGTGGCATGTCGTGCGCGTCGGAGTCAGGAACATTTTAGTGGGCATCACGAACATCGATATTTTGGGGCCGATGTTGGAGAAGATGAAGGATGATGAACAAGAAGGCGTCTTGCTTGAGGCTGTCCCAGAAGATGCTCAACACTAGGAAACGGCTGGCCATGACAATGAGTAGCAGAGCGACCTTGCGATCCAGTCGGTTGATGAAGTAGACCGCGACATAGTAGCCTGGGAGTACAATCAACGCAACAAAGGCGTTCTGCGTGGTGATAACCAGCAGAAGCATCCTTGACGCCCACCACCGACAAAATACTGGCTGATAAAGAGGTTTTGGAGGAGAAGGCGATGTCGAAGAGAATTACGTGCCTGCCGTGCCGAGGATACGCACGCCACAGTGCAGCAAGATGAACGGAATCTAGGCGCGCTTGTTCGCTTTGAGGGTTGCTAGAGTGGTCTGACGCCGCTCTTTGGCAACTTTGAAGGCGTCAGTGACTGATTCAGTCTCCTCGGCGGTGATGCGCTACTGTAGTAGCAAACAGTGCGCCCTGGTATCTGTGTACGAGCAGACTCCTATAGTTGCCTCGGCAACAAATCTGTAAAACGGGGCTGTGGGGCAGACAGCATGAACCGATGCTGCTTATGCTTAAACATACAAACCGCAATAGTAAGTCAGTACCCCTTTGCAGTTTTCCAGCAACTTCCACACATTTCTGTTGAGAGTACCCAATTGAAGGTATCCCAGAATACCCGTTTTACTTGAGAGGGGTACGGTTTTCAAAATGCGTCGCGCTTGAGATCCGACGCAGCAATAGTGTCGTCATTAGTTACAGAACTCCCCGCCTTAGCCACAAAGGTGGGACCCTTAGGGGGGGTCGAACCTGGCAAAAACGGTGCTTACTTTTTGGGAGTTGCTCCGCTTACTTTTTGGGGGAAATTTCTGCCCATTTCTAAGTTCAAGTTCGACGTTGCGAAAGCATACGTTGTCCCCCGAAACCTTCGGGTATCAGATCTGAGTACTGCGAGCTCGCCTCGGTGAAGCATAGCTCTAGTCCACGACGCCACAGCCGCAGGCGGCCACAGGCATGAACATACAAGGACTGTCCGTAGGTGTGCGCGTAATTGGTGTCGTCTCGTAGACAGTGGGGCGCTCTCCAAGCTGTCTGCGAGGGCATGAAAGCTAGCTATACGAGACCCGCAGCATGAGCGTTGTTTGTACTGCTGTCGCGTGCTTACTTCGATAGGCTCTCCCTAGCCGCAGCCTAGGATAACCACCTCCGAGAATACCATCGAGGGCACGCGTGCTACTGCGGGTGGTTACGCTGTGGATACTGCTCTAGCGCCCCCGAGCGGCAGCCCTTCCTGCTCCGCACTCTCGGCTTCGCCACCGCGCCACGGAGGGGGCTGCATCGTCTCTCTAAAGTACGATCTCTCATTTATTGAGCAATGTCTGACTACAGACGATCCCCTCGGTAGTAATCCCTAGGATAGGAATACCCGCTCATCAGGAATATAAAGGTGGGTCCCAACGATTTCTGAATGACCGTCACATAAAAAGCCAAGTAAATATTCCCCCTCACCCCTCAATCGTCATAAGGAATAAAAAATCACGGATTATGAATGTGTTGGGGTGCTTAACTATGGGAAAAGTCCATTCTGTACATGACGTCTGCAGTAGTCTAACCAGGATACCAGCTCCTATTGTCCATTTTTCGTGCCGGATTTCATATTTAATGCTTGCATTAGCATTCGGAGCTGGCTTTCAGACCTGCTAGTACCGTTCCTTTGAATAGAATGGAGCTTGGGTGCTTGCCAACATTAGTGAAATGGGGCTCAATACTATCGTGGCAACTTATTTTGCACATCAGTATCATTACCTACATCATGCCCCACATGCCTTACGGTATTATATTAAATATATTTTTATCCTTTTCGGTGCTACCGGGGTATATATCGATATCTGCACGAATTCCGTTCATGTCCGCTCATCGATTTGAGCAGCCTTTTTAGGTCTATGGAACCAAAAGACTGCACCAATACGTACCATATATGTGGTACAGTCCAGTGTACCACCCCATGGTACACCCTACGACAGGAATACCCTCATCTAGGAATAAAAAGTGGGTTCCCGACGCCATAAGTATCGAGGGGATTGCCTGTACCCCCGTATCGGTCAGTTTTTGCTTATCTTTTGGTCATTTCTTGCTCAGCTATTGGGAGTCCCTTGGCTTACTTTTTGGGAGAGATTTTCCAGGTTCGACTCCCCCTAATAAATCTTGCAAGGTTACGAGAATTGCGAAGAAGGCTAAGTGTACGGATTTATTACAACTTTATCGCCTGATTGTAAAGAATGCGGTCCCGCGGTCGGTACTTTCCCTCCCATTTCAAGTTAAATCAGTAGGTGGTGAGTTTATGCACGGATGGGCATGAATGCTGACTTCAGTGATTTGCACTACCTGCGTTACCAAACTTTATATAATACACATATCGACGGAAGATATGGCCTACGGGCCGATTTGAACGGTACACATCTTCCCGCGAGTTCTATATGGCGTTTAGTATAGGCCATCGTGTAGGCGATAAATGCTGTACTTTTTGCAATCGTACATAAACTATCACTTAGTTTTTGTATGGTTTGGTCCAGTCTTTGTCTGTTCAAAAGGATTGTTAGTAGGCCATATCTTTGTCTGTTCAAAAGGATTGTTAGTAGGCCATATCTTTGTCTGTTCAAAAGGATTGTTAGTAGGCCATACAGGCGAGGGTAAGCAGGGGAGTTCTGTACAATATCCGTAGCTCTTGCGATGTCTGCGCTGGTTGCGACGATATGTAGCCACAATCAGGGCCAGGAAGTAGTGTTGGAAGCGAGCAACCGTGCTCTGAATGCGAAAAATGCGAAAAACTGCTCTGAGCGTTCCGAACAATGCTCCGAGCGCGCGGAAGTTGCAGTGTTCCCTCCACATAGTGAAATTCATAGTGGCAAATAGTTGTAGTAAAACAATGCGCCGGCATGGCCTGCGCGCTCAGTAAGTTCGAATGTAGCCATTAGACCGTTCCGCGCAGCTAAACCTGCGCGGAACATCGCTGAGCATTCCGCGCAAAATTATGCGCACTCTGAGAGCCGGATTGTCAGTGATTGCAAGCTTGCTGGTCTTCGGCAAGAATTCGAGGGTGAACAACCGCTTCGTGGCATTCTGTTCCCCTGCGGAAGATTGACTGCTCGTTGGCTACCAGATGTTAATGAGGAGCCAATCATCATTGTGGTTATCAACTAACGTATAATCTTGATTAGTACGCCCTCATCGAATAGAACGCCCTTCGAATATAACCCCTTGCTCAGAGCGTTGTATAAAAATCGAACGCTCTCCCTATTCTTTTTATAAACATAAGCTTAATAAAAATTATTCAGCAAGTTTTTCCTACATACACAAAAGGCAATTTGTTTTACTTTAATACAATATGAATTAAAATAATAGAACTAGTACTGATTAATTATGCAAGTGTGTAACTTTTTCGCACCATTTACGCTTTAGTTCTCATCTGGCACCTCGGAACCATATCTGTGTGTGTTTTCCAGAATCAAAAAAAGTCGAATCAAATCCACCAAGGTCTTTGGCGAATGCCATGAATTTGGCTCTAAAAAACTTATTTATTAATATTATTTGTATGAGTTTTCCTAATATTTGCAAAATATATGGGAGTCAACGGTACGATATATATAACTAATATTACTGCAATGTCTAATTTTGAAAAGTCGATTAGAACGCCCTAATTTGAAAATAGAGCGTTGTATAATAATATAACGCCGCGTACTAATATGTATTATACGTTATTTTGCCGCCCGATTTGACGCGGAGTCCGATTTAAATAAAATGGAGCTCCTACATAATCGATAGGTCGAATTTAGCTATATCTGAACTGAATTACAGTAGTAGCATACGGCTCAGAGTGGAGGCATTCCAGGTTGGCCATAACTCCCCACCTCTCATGATGTAACGGGGTTACACGAATGTTACCCGAAGGGTTACGAAGTGTGGCACACACAGGCTTGTGTGGTGCACACTGTCTAACCTATTTCAGTAGGAGAATCAGTACATGGCTTCAGAGCCACAGATTATGCATATGACTAGGGTTCACTATGCTAGATAGTGAACCAGATACATTTACACCGAAGGCGGCTCTGCCGCGATAAGAGAAATACATGCAGTTTGAAGATTCACAGCTAAGAGTTAAGGGTTGACTCTTGGAGTCCGTAGGGAGTACGGACTCGTGCGTTCTGGTATTAGAACGGGCTATCTTTAGCCGCGACTCTGTGAGTCTGTTACGTCTTCCTCTGACGCTAAAGTTACGGCAGCCCCGCTGCACTTGGTAGCACTCGTAGTCAATCCGACACCTGAGTCTGGATAGACTGACCCTCTGTGGAGAATGGAGCAGTTCGCTCACTTGCCCCCGAACCAGCAGGATGCGCTTAAAAAGCTTATGTCCTTGCTGGGCCCGGAGGGCGTGACGCAACCGGCGCAACAAGGCCCCGACGCGGTGAATGCGCGCCTCGAGGCGTTCTCCAGCTACGAGAATGCTCTGTTGGAGCACCTCCAGCAGAGGATGGCGACGGCCGTGGCGCCGCAAGCGCCCGCTACGTCATCCGACGCGGAACAAGACCCAAGCCGCTCATGTTGAGCGTGAAGACCTTCGAAGGCAAGGAAGGGGAAAGCTTAATGCTTTGGACCCGTGAAGTCGAGATGCCTATGAGCTCAGCTCTACTCCGGACGGAGTCGCAGCGTGTGGCATTAGCTATCTCGAAGCTTGGTGGGCGAGCGAGAGAGTGGGCACTAACGTCAGGGACGTCGGTCGACACGGCTTTCCCGACGTGGGACGAGCTGAAGCAGCAACTGTCCCGAGTGTTCGCTCCGCCTAACGAGGCGTATCGCGTGCGCTCACGCTTCCTGGCTACCCGGCAAGGCAAGAAGGATTTGGTGGACTATGTCCAGGAGTTGAGAACTCTCATTGCGGGCATGTCTGCCGAGCCTCTGGCTGAGGTAGTCATCGTCACGGTGTTTATGGAAGGACTTCGCACTGGCGTGGCCAGGACGGAAGTCTTCCGCACTCACCCAAGTTCTTTTGAAGAGGCTGTGAGCATCGCGTTGAACGCGGAGCACAACTTTAAGTCGTCAAGACTTGGGTGGAACGCTCCTCACACCAGTTCGTCGAACGGTCCGGAGCCTATAGACCTCAGCTATGCTGAAGACGAAGAAGCCGAGCTTCGGGCTGCTGAGCAGCGGCGCGGCATCCGCCGATGCTTCATCTGCGGTGACACGCGTCACTTGCGCGCCGGATGTCCGCTGCGCTTGCAGCGCCAGGCTTCGTCAAGCCGCTCTTCGGGTTCGAGCCAGGGCTCTGGTTCGTCTCGGGGAAACGAGAAAACCCAGTAGGCGCGGGGCGGCCTACTGGGGAGGAACTAAGTTCTATTGAACCTCGGCGAGGTGGAGGTCGACAGGACTTAGCCCCGAAGAGAGCTGTACTCTATAACACGGAACGTGTGTGCAAGCCGGGCTTGCTAGTTGTCCAGCCTTGGGTGAAGGGCTTCACAAAGCCATGGACGATTTTGATCGATTCGGGAGCGTCGGGTAATTACGCCCGGCGTTCCACGATGGACGGAAGTCAGCTTTATGCTGAGGCGCTGGTAGCGCGTGGGAGTGACATCGTCACTGTTCGTCTCGCGACGGGCACTCGTGCCACGGTGCCTAAAGTCCCTGTGGACTTGGGCGTGAAGTTTTTAGATTTTGATAGCGTGGAACGCTGTCTGGTCTTAGACCTCGATTCGAGATATGATCTCATCCTTGGTATGGCGTGGCTGGAACGCCATGAGCCTTGGATAGATTGGAGGTCGAAGACCCTTGGTGCTACGCACTTCTCTCCTGGCGGAGCATTGGCGAGTCATGAACCCACCTCTGCTAGGAAGCAGAAGCGCTTCTGGCGCGAGCACTGGACCGAGTCGGTCAATGTGCTGAACATCGGAGTTTCCGAGTTGGTGGACACTGCGTGTGTCGAGAACGAGCGTTCCGAGCGTGGCTTGTGGACGGCAGGTGGAGCGGCACGAATTCCGCTGAGCGGGTGTGCGCCTGAGGGCAACGCCCCGCTGTACACAAGTGAGGACAAGGTCGGCATGGAGCCGAGGAGCCATGGGCGAGGCCCGGCTGATGAAGGATGTGGAGCGGCACTAATTCCGCTGAGCGGGTGTGCGTCTGAGGGCGACGCCCTGCTGCGTGCCAGTGAAGGCGCGGTCGACGAGAAGTCGAGTGAAGGTGGCCGTTGCCCGGATCAAGGATGTGGAGCGGCACTAATTCCGCTGAGCGGGTGTGCGTCTGAGGGCGACGCCCTGCTGCGTGCCAGCGACGGCGCGGTCGGCACGATGCCGAGGGACAAGGGCTCTGCCCGGATGAAGATCGTGGAGTGGCACGTAATCCACTGAGTGGAGGCTGCGGGTCGTGCAGTCCTTCGCTGAGTGTCGATCAAGACACTGGTGCTCCTCTGGAGCTGAATGAGGTGGTGACACCTGGCGTCAAGAAGCACGCGAAATCACGGAGCTCTTCTGGGCGGACAGTGTCCATGAAGAGGCGGCAGCGCCGCAAAGCGCTGGCGGCGCGACGCAAGGCGTCTGCGGTCTCACGAGTCGAGAAGGGTGTGCCGAGCGGTGGGGCTCTACACAAGAGCGAGCAGCTCTACACACTCGTGAATGGAGTGACGGGCGACGTCGACGGAGACGTCAGTCTCACCGACTTGCCCTCACTATCTGCTCTCCTGCAGCTGGACGAGATGTCCTTGGCCGAGTTGGGCGACGCCTTGAAGGCTGGAGACTTGGCGGAGGTGGTGGTCATACGACCTGAAGAAGAGTTGAACTCGTCCTCGCTTCTGGATGAAGCTGTCCTGGAGGACACTAAGAAGGCGCTGAATGCGCGAAGCGGATCGGCGATCCTGAAGGATCCGTCGGACCCCTTGTATCACGTGGTGAAGGATTATCAAGACGTGGTCTCGAAGGAACCGCCCTCAGGGCTACCTCCGGATCGAGGTGTTCGACATGAGATTGATCTCGTTCCGGGAACGAAGTACTGCGTGACGAGGCTGTGGCCTTTGCCGAAGGAGCAGTGTGACGTCATTGACGCGTTCTTCCGTGCGAAGCACGAGGAGGGCATGGTGCGTGAGAGTAAGTCTCCTCACTCCACGCCGACGTTCTGTGTCAGAAAGCCGAATGGTAAGTGGCGTATTGTGCATGCTTTCAACAAGCTGAATGCCGCCACCATTCCGGCGCAGACGCCGATTCCTCGGAAGGACGTTCTTCAGAACAACATGGCAGGATGTACGATGTACAGTGCGCTCGACTTGGTCGATAGCTACTACCAATTGCTCATGAGAACGAGCGACATCCCTCTCACTGCGGTGAGTACTCCGAGCGGCATGCTCTGGGAGTGGTTGGTGATGCCCCAAGGGCTTTCGAACGCGCCAGCGACGTTCAATCGTCTTGTGACGCAGCTCTTCCGGCCCCATCGGGCGTACGCGCAGACGTACTTCGATGACATCTTTGTCCACAGTCGTGCGGAGCACGGGAAGACTGATATGGAGAACCATGTCGAGCACCTGCGTGCTGTGCTCGAGTGCATGCGTCAAAACAAGTTGTATGCCAACATTGACAAATGCATCTTCGGAGCAGAAGAGATTCCCTACTTAGGGTGCTTCATCGGGAAGCGTGGCCTGAGGGCCGACCCGGTCAAGGTCAAGGCCATTGTTGACTGGCCGGTTCCCCAGAACCAGAAGGATCTTCGCAAGTGGCTTGGCTTGGCCAATTACTTGCACAAGTACAGCGATAATTACGCTGAGATGGCTCGGCCACTCTCCAATCTCCTGAAGAAGGACGCGGAGTGGTGTTGGAACACCGAGCATCAAGATGCGTTTGCGGCAATTAAGGATAGTCTCCTTCATGCGCCTATTCTGGCTTTGCCAGACCCCGCTCGTCCGTTTAGTGTCGTCTGTGACGCCTCGGACTTTGCCATCGGCTGTGCCCTGCTACAAGCAGACGCCGAGGGGCGCGAGCGCGTGGTGGCGTTCGAATCTCGTCAGCTGAAGGCTGCTGAGAAGAACTATCCTGTCCATGACAAAGAGCTACTTGCGATGAAGTATGCGCTCGTCAAGTTCAGGGTTCACCTGTTGGACTCTCAGCCGTTCGTGATTTACACGGATCACGCGTCGTTACGCACTGCGACTCAGTCGCCTCATCTCTCGCAAAGGATGGCCCGTTGGCTGTCCTTCTTCGCGGAGTACAACTTCGAGGTGAAGTACAAGCCTGGCAGGCAGAATGTCCTCGCGGACGCGCTGTCGCGCAGGCCGGATTATGAGCTGGCTCATGTAACGACCGTGACTTCGTCATTACCGGATCTGATCCGAACGGCTTATGCCAAGGATGACACTTGTGTCGCGTTGCTGAAGGCTCTCGGGAGCAAGGAGTTTCAAGACTCGGACATTGAATTGTCGGCGCGAGTGCGCGCGCGTTTGCATCGCTACACCCTCGATGGTGGCCTGCTGTTCTACAGCACTGGCTCCGAGGACACGCCACGCGTGGTCATCCCTCATGATGAGGACCTGAAGTATCGTATCCTCTATGAGGCCCACGACACGCCGGTGGCTGGCCATCTTGGCCGTGAGAAGACCTACAGCTCGGTGAGCACCCACTACTGGTGGCCGAAGATGTACAAGTGGACGAGCACTTATGTGCGCACGTGCGAGACGTGTCGGCGAGTGAAGTCGTCACCCCATGCTGCAGCCCCGTTGGCAAGCTTGCCTGTCCCTTCGGGCTGTTGGCAATCCATGAGTATGGACTTTGTGTTTGGCCTGCCGGCGGATGCGGCGGGCAACACTGGAGTCGTGGTCTTTGTAGACCCACTGAGCAAGATGGCTCACATTGCGGCTGTGCCGGATACCATCGTTGGTAAGGGTACAGCAACGCTGTTCTTGGACCGAGTGTTTCGACAACACGGACTCCCGGAGTCGATTGTCTCGGACCGAGACCCCGCTTCACGGGCAACTTCTGGAGCGCGGTCTTTGCGGTGCTTGGCACCAAGCTGGACATGTCCACGGCGGATCACCCGCAGACCGATGGTCAGACGGAGCGAGTGAATCGCGTCGTCGAAGACGTGCTCCGCAGCATTTGCGCTGAGACGCCAAAGCGTTGGAGCGCTATGCTGCCCTCGTTGAGTTTGCGTTGAATAACGCCGTGCATGCCTCGACCGGTTACACGCCGTTCTACGTGAAC
This sequence comes from Phytophthora melonis, assembly GCA_024211575.1. NCBI lineage: Eukaryota > Oomycota > Peronosporomycetes > Peronosporales > Peronosporaceae > Phytophthora > Phytophthora melonis. The sequence goes on from JAMXKT010000045.1 coordinate 1,448,947, forward strand.
AGCTTGTGCCATCCCCGCGTCCCGCTGACGCCGCCACGTGGTGGCCTCGGGCTTGGTGGGGGAGAGGAAGCCGATTTAGCTGATCGGCTAGCTGATGTCAGCCCGGCTACTGTTCGTAAACAGGTTGACACTTTCTTGTCGACGCGCTTGAGTGTCTTACGACACGTGCGTGACGCAATGGCTGAGAGCCAAGACGAGCAAAAGGAACATGCGGATGCTAAAGGCAGAGGCAATGTTGACAGTTATGAGGTCGGGGACCTGGTATTGCTAAGAACCTACCTACACATGCAGTGTCCGCTGTCTTCAAGACAAAGTTGCGCCCGCGCTTCATCGGACCTTTCAAGGTCGTGGCCAGGAAGGGCCTTGCGTACACGCTCAATCTTCCGAAGAAGATGCGGACGCGCTGTCTTCAAGACGAAGTTGCGCCCGCGCTTCATCGGACCTTTCAAGGTCGTGGCCAGGAAGGGCCTTGCGTACACGCTCAATCTTCCGAAGAAGATGCGGACGCACCCCGTCTTCTACGTGGGCTTGCTCAAGCCGTACCATGACCCGACGCAGGTGCAGATGGAGGCACCGAGGGCGACGAGGTCGCGAGCGTCGAGGACGCAGTCGCAGGCGTCACAGACGCGACCATCATCGCAGGCACTGCAGGCACAGGCGGAAGGCTCGGCATCGGCGGTGCCGCGAGCCCTGAGGGCAGAGTCGGAGTCGGTGGTGCCGCAGGCTGGGGGCCAACGGCGCAGGAGGCGCAGCGGGCGGGCCCTGCATGCGGGCCAGAAGGTCAATCTGACCCTGCAATGCAGCCTGCTGACGTCGAAGCTCGGAGAGCTCCTGGCTACGACGGTCGTCGCGATCGCCATAGTACTGCACCCAGCTCTCCAAGTGTCGGAGCCGGTCCCAGACCTCGCGAGGCACTTGAACCCAGCTCAAGTCTCGAGCAAGCTCGTCGAGCTCCGTGGCAGTACGCGCGAGACGCGCATCGACATCCTGGACATGGTCCCGAAGACGAGTCGTCTGTTGCCGAACCTCGTACAACTCATCATACGTCGCGAGGCGGCTTGGCGCGTCCTCCACCGGCGCTGCTCGATGAGCAAGGGAACCTTCACTACCATGTGGAGCGCCTGCTGGCGAAGCGGCGGTGCCGGGGTCAAAACCAGTATCTGGTGAAGTGGCGAGGGTACCCACACTCAGAGAACTCATGGGAGTTTGAGGTGCCCCTTCGCCAAGACTGCCTAGACGTCGTGGACGCTTTTGATCGGCTTGATCACCAGCGCCCCGTGGGCTCGAGGCCGGCATGCCGGCCGTCCCGCGCTTCCCGGCAATAAGCTGGGGAGCTGCTGGGTCAGCCACATTGCTCCGGGGTTGGCCCTGAGCCACAGCGCTCACTCCCTCACGGGTAGGAGCGACTGGAGGGCTCAAAGGAGCGAAGCGCGCAGCGCTAGAATGGGTCTGCGGCTGAGCGTTAGCCGAGAGGCTGCGTTTGGCTCGGATCTTCGCAAAGTCGAAGCGGAGCTTGCGTTCGATACGAACATCCACTTCGCTGAAGCTAGCTCGAAGAGCATCCATGGAGCTAAGCTTCTTCTTCTTCTCAGCCCAGAGCTCGAACTGAGCCTCGTGTTCAATCAGGCTTTCGCCCGGGCTGAGCACCACAGGGTACGTCCGCATTGCGGGCACGGACAACCCCTGGCCTTGCAGGCGCAACCGCTCGCGGTACTCGGAGACCGTCGTAGACTGTGGAGTCAAGAGTCGCTGTCGTAGAGACGTTCGAAGAGCGATCTCCTCCGGAGTACGGGCCGCAGGCCCAATGACATCCTGAGCCAGCGTCGGCTGGAACGCCTGACGGCATGCCTCCGCGGGTCACGAGGTCGGAAGCCGTACTCGGCGGTGCTGGGGTTCAGCAGGGGCCGCAACTCGGGGCGCTGGGAGCGCATGGAGGCCAGCTGCGCCGCATCCTGCTCGGATTGAGCCTCGTCCAAAGGGTTGGAGATGACGGGGCCCAAGGGCACTTCCCCGCACGAGGCGGAGAGTACCGTGACTCAGTGAGCTCGCGCAGCTCGCGGAGCCAGAAGAGCGTTCAGGGAACGGATTTGGAGTGCGCAGCGGTGGCCGCGGCTCCTCCCTCAACGGCGCAGTGCGCTCAGTAGAGAGATGGCTCGACGAGCGCGCAGGAGAAGTTCGCGCGCGGCGCTCTTGGTCGCGGGAGCTCGACGAGCCAACTGTGGCCGACGTGCCACCTTCGCGTTGTGCCGGCGGCGTGGGCGAAGCGTCGCGGCGGTTCCGGGAGCGTTGTGGGGACGCTGCCTCACCCTCATGGCTCGGAGAGCCGGCATCGGACTCGCTGTAGTCCACCTCGCCCTCCTCCTCATCTCCGAAGAGATCTTTGAGGTCCATGGTCTGACGGGCTGGTGCTCGAGGGGAGCTGGGGCGTGCTCGCCGCGAGCGTTGCTTGAGGCGTTGCGCCGCGAAGTACTGGGAGCCCGAGAGCCTAAGAGGCGCGGTCGGTGTGCGCACCTGCGCGGGGGGGGGCTTGGGAGTTCGCAGGCACGAGGTGCCGAAGTGCGAGAGGAGCGAGGCTCCGAGGCGGACCTCGCGAGAGGGTTTCTGCGGTCGAAAGACCAAAGGCGTTATGACTTGAAGTCATGTGAGGGCGCGTTGCGCCGAGAAGTTCTCAGAGACGTCCACACGATGTGGATTGACTCGTTCGAGAAGGAGGCTTGACGGAACAAGACCCGGTCGTTGACCGTTAAGCGTGAACACCCGTGTCCACGGTTTGGTGGGGGAGGGTGTAACGGGGTTACACGAATGTTACCCGAAGGGTTACGAAGTGTGGCACACACAGGCTTGTGTGGTGCACACTGTCTAACCTATTTCAGTAGGAGAATCAGTACATGGCTTCAGAGCCACAGATTATGCATATGACTAGGGTTCACTATGCTAGATAGTGAACCAGATACATTTACACCGAAGGCGGCTCTGCCGCGATAAGAGAAATACATGCAGTTTGAAGATTCACAGCTAAGAGTTAAGGGTTGACTCTTGGAGTCCGTAGGGAGTACGGACTCGTGCGTTCTGGTATTAGAACGGGCTATCTTTAGCCGCGACTCTGTGAGTCTGTTACGTCTTCCTCTGACGCTAAAGCTACGGCAGCCCCGCTGCCTTGGTAGCACTCGTAGTCAATCCGACACCTGAGTCTGGATAGACTGACCCTCTGTGGAGAATGGAGCAGTTCGCTCACTTGCCCCCGAACCAGCAGGATGCGCTTAAAAAGCTTATGTCCTTGCTGGGCCCGGAGGGCGTGACGCAACTGGCGCAACAAGGCCCCGACGCGGTGAATGCGCGCCTCGAGGCGTTCTCCAGCTACGAGAATGCTCTGTTGGAGCACCTCCAGCAGAGGATGGCGACGGCCGTGGCGCCGCAAGCGCCCGCTACGTCATCCGACGCGGGAACAAGACCCAAGCCGCTCATGTTGAGCGTGAAGACCTTCAAAGGCAAGGAAGGGAAAGCAATGCTTTGGACCCGTGAAGTCGAGATGGCTATGAGCTCAGCTCTACTCCGGACGGAGTCGCAGCGCGTGGCGCTAGCTATCTCGAAGCTTGGTGGGCGAGCGAGAGAGTGGGCACTAACGTCAGGGACGTCGGTCGACACGGCTTTCCCGACGTGGGACCAGCTGAAGCAGCAACTGTCCCGAGTGTTCGCTCCGCCTAACGAGGCGTATCGCGTGCGCTCACGCTTCCTGGCTACCCGGCAAGGCAAGAAGGATTTGGTGGACTATGTCCAGGAGTTGAGAACTCTCATTGCGGGCATGTCTGCCGAGCCTCTGGCTGAGGTAGTCATCGTCACGGTGTTTATGGAAGGACTTCGCACTGGCGTGGCCAGGACGGAAGTCTTCCGCACTCACCCAAGTTCTTTTGAAGAGGCTGTGAGCATCGCGTTGAACGCGGAGCACAACTTTAAGTCGTCAAGACTTGGGTGGAACGCTCCTCACACCAGTTCGTCGAACGGTCCGGAGCCTATGGACCTCAGCTATGCTGAAGACGAAGAAGCCGAGCTTCGGGCTGCTGAGCAGCGGCGCGGCATCCGCCGATGCTTCATCTGCGGTGACACGCGTCACTTGCGCGCCGGATGTCCGCTGCGCTTGCAGCGCCAGGCTTCGTCAAGCCGCTCTTCGGGTTCGAGCCAGGGCTCTGGTTCGTCTCGGGGAAACGAGAAACCCCAGTAGGCGCGGGGCGGCCTACTGGGGAGGGACTAAGTTCTACTGATGACACGATGGAAAATTGGATTTTCGTCTGGGCGCAGTGTGATTGGCCGAAAGGGGTGCGACCGGACGACATGGATGGAGAGACAAGTACGAGGATCTGGGACCCGGCGAACACTCGGCCAGGACGCATATCGACCAGAGACTCTGGCCGAGTCGCTAACTCAAACTGCGACTCTGGCCGGGTGTAAGTCTGGGAGATACGATCAAGGTATACTCAAGTCAAGATGTTTCCGACTGACCGGGCAGACCGACCAAGGATGGGCAAGGATTCCATGGAAGGTTGAAGGAGGTGATTTGTACCCACGACTCTACACTGGACTTTGACCAGGCCGGGACGTCGACGTCGACCGCGATATAGTTAAATCAAGTGATAGCAGAATGCATGTCTTAGTTGAAGGAAGTTAGCCACGGAGATAAAAGATAAACAGAGTTCGTTTTCCTTGAAACCCGCAAGCCGCCAGGAAGAGCAGGAAGCGCAGGACAACCGGGCACCGCGGCTAGGTACGACCGTGGTTGGATCTCTCCCTGAAGTAAGTACGCCAAGTTAGGTAAGGGGACTGGGGCGTACAGGCGTCTCAGGGTGATCCACCTATTTCATTTCCTAGTTGCAGCCGTATTCTCGCCCAGAGCGAGGTCCTGCATTTCATATTATCGATTACATCTCGGGCGGAGTGAATAGCGCCGCCTGGGACTTGGCCAGAAGCCTATTGTGTGGTAGGGTATTGATATTGGTTATTTTCTCTCAGTACATTTGAGAGTGGTGCGCGTTTGAAGTCGCCCAGGGTTGACCAGTGCCCTGGATACGACTCGTTAGTTGACTGGAGTAGTGACCCACCGTCCGAGGGTCCGAAAGAATAAGTGACGGCTATTTGTATTTGTGTATAACTCTGTATTTGTGGTTATCGTCCAGAGTCGTAGGGGCTACGTTTGGAAGTACGTATCGCACCCCGCTCGGAAACCCAACAGTGTACAACAACTCACCAACTCGGCCGAGCTCCTTGGTTCGAAGACAAACGACCCGAGAGGGATTGTCACAAGGAACACACGCCATCTCGGGCGGACATCTTCTGGTGTATTCTCCTGAGAAGTTCTAAGGGACTTTGTTCTCCCGGAACATTCGCACACTATACACCTGGGCGGAAAAGGCGTTCACCCGCCTTGCCTCAGCTGGTGTGCGTGCCCGGATTCGAACGAAGGAAGTTCACCGAGAGTTGTTGTATATTTTATTTGGATTAAAGAGTGAGGTGTCTACTAACCTTCTGACCAAGTTTCTATGACTTCGGAAGGAGAAGACATGCGCGACGCTGGACGTGAGAGTCGCGAGCGCGGAGACGCGTCGAGGAAGTCACGTCGGTCGAAGGGGCTGCCGCCTGAGGAGCACGATAGCCTGGACGAGGTCGTCCGGGCTGCTCGGAAGGCAGGTGCTGCGAAGCGCAAGGCAGCCCGGGAGGAGAAGGAGAGGTCGGCGGGTCTGGCCGAGCAAGCTGTCGAAGACGCGCACCAAGTGTCAACGGACGGCGAGCCTGGCCATGACGCGACGGCGACTCCGGACGAGGCGTCTGTGGGAGGCGCCGATGTGGATGTGTCCCGGGCGGAGGGTCGAGTTTCGGACTCCTCACCGCCCGGCCAAGATGTGGGCCAGCAGCCGGATGCTCGCGCGTCCGCTCGAGAGGAGTCGCTGCCGCCGGTCCCGGAGGAGAAGTCTGGCCAAGACGCGGATGCGTCGTCGCCACCGGAGGACAAGACCCCGGCAGAGTCTCAACTGTCGACGGCCCCCGCCCGAGAAGACCCTCTGCCGAAGCCGTCGGTGGAGAAGCCGTTGAGTCAAGACGCGGCCAAGGCATACGTCGCGGCGCAAGTTTCGCGGTGGGAGCAAGTTCGGTCTGAACGCGTGCTCCCGCCGAACGTGGAGTACACCTGGCCGGATTCCCGGCCGGACTCACTGCCGTGGCTGAATGCCACCCTGGCCACGTCCAAGTACCTGGCGGCCCGCGCGACTCTGGAAGACGCCGTGCAACCATGCGTGCTGGAGCTCCGCCTGGACCGACGCGACCTGGCCACCGCCCAAGATGTTGTCGCGGCCGAGATCTCGGTCGCCGCCTTAACGCCGAGAGAGTGAGTCGCGATCCTGCAGACACTGCTCTTCGAGGCCGGCTTCCAGTTCGACAACTTGGTCCCGGTATGGTTCAAGACACATGCGTCCAAGATCGCGCCGGACCTCGTTCGAAGTCTGGCCGGAGACATCCAACGTCTCCTGGCCGTGGAGCTGATCGAGTGGCGAACGTTGTGCATCGGGGCGTCGTTCAAGGTGATTCCAGCCTTGGAAGCCGAAGCGAAGTCTGGGCAGACACCTGCCCTGGACTATCATGCGGAGGATCAAGACGGAGATTTATTGATGGACGATTACGAGGTCAACCTGCTCGGCCGGAACTACGTTCTGCGCCTACGCGTGGCCGGCATTCGTTCCACCAGGAGCTCCAGCGGGTCCTCGGCCGGAGAACCCACGCCCAAGCGGCGTCAACACCGGCCGCCCCGCGCAGAGCCATCTCTGCCGGACACTCCGCTCGCATCGCTTCCGTCCGAGTTGCCGCCGTCTTCGACGTCCGCCCAGGAAGATTCGCCCGAGGTGCCGGCTTCGGACCCTGTCCCGAGCTTGGTCGGCACCACGGATGGAGTCCGCCGGGGCGCGACGTCCGGATCGTACGTGTCGAGGAATAGCTCGTCGGCGTCTTCGTCGTCGATGCTGGACTCTGGCGCAGGGGCGCACATGCCGTCCGTCGGTCCGCTGGCGTTGTCTGCCCGGGCTGCTGGGACTGCCGTGTCAGGCGGGGAGCTTGGTTTCTACTTGACGCGGCAGGTGATCCCGGAGCGCAAGGTGCTCCCCGACCAGGAAGACGTCGACATGGCCGACGCCGAAGTGCCGGCCAACGAGAAGTCTGCCCGGACATCTTCGTCCAGGAAGGCGAGGAAGCATCGCGACTCCGGCCGGAGCCCTTCGCCCAGCGAGTCCGACTCGGACAGCACCTGGAGTCGCCGCCACCGACACTCGTCCAGGCGGTCTTCACGGAGGCGATCTTCGTCGCGTCGCTCGAGCCGCTCAAGTCGCTCGAGCTACTCGCGGAGGTCCGGCCGGACTGGGTCGTCGATCTCGTCCGGAGCCGCAGAGGCTGCGGTGGCCACGCTTCATCGCGTGGACATGCTGGACGGAAGCTAGAGCGGCTATACGATATGTTAGCCGCCAGGAGAAGCCCGCCCAGGAAGCCGAGCTCCAGCGCGCTCTGGCCGAGGCCGCACGGCAAGTCCGCGAAGCCGAAGAGCGCGCGCGTGAAGCCGAGAGGCGCTCCCAGGCTCCCGCCCAGGAGGCACCAACCATGTCGCCCGCCGAGGTGGCAGCCGCCGTCCAGGCGGCCAGCCTTCAGGCCGCGAACGCCGAGCGTGAGCGCGTGGAGGCTGCCGCCGTGCAGTGGATGCAGCAGCAGCAGGCCGAAGCCGACGCGAAGCGCGAGGCCGAGCGGGCGTCCGAGCGCGCTGCCTGGACCGCGCAGGCCCAGCGTGACCTGGAAGAGAGCCAAGCAGCGATGAAGCAGGAGCTCGAGAACTTGCGTGCGACGTCCAAGAACATGCAGATGTTCCAGAACGAGCAAATACGCAACCTTCGTGCGACTGTCGCTGAAGTTCAATCTGGCCGTGTGATATCCGCCCCTGATTCGGCAACCGCCGGTATGTCCGACCGGACTAACCCTCAACGAGCAACCAGAGCTGATGACGTAATCGATGACGCAATCATGGGAAAGGGCGCTGGCGACCGGTCGTCTGCTGAACCGAAGAACACAGCCGAACTCTTGAGACAACTTCGGGCGACCCTGCCGCCGGACGCCAATAACCCCAGACATGTCGGAAGCTCAACGTCGCCGCCGCCGCCGCCGGCCAACGCGAGCGTCGCCGCTCCCAAGGCCGCCGCGCCGCGCAGGTCCCCGGCGAGCGCGCCCAAGGACTCAAGCACGGGGTGAAGCAGGAGTCTCCGCCCGAGAAGAAGAAGGCTGAGAAGAAGCGGGCTCCGCCCAAGAAGTCGGGCCGACGTCCGGACAGAGACTCCAGCCCAAGCTCAAGCTCCAGCTCCAGCTCGGACTCCAGCTCAAGCTCAAGCTCGAGTGACTCGGATGACAGTCTGGCCGAGGATTATACGACCTCGGTCGAGCTGCCCAAGAAGTCCGGCCAAGGCCAGACCCTGCTCACGCTTCGGCCGTATGTGAACTCGAGCACTCTGGAGCAGTTCGACGAGACGGCCCCGATGGGAGATCGTCGGAGCTGGTGGGAACGTTTCCTCAACATGTCCGTCCAGGGTGGCTGGACCGAGAAGACCAAGCTGCGCGAACTGAAGATGAAGATGTCGACGCCAGTCCGAAGCTGGCGAGCACAGCTGGACGATCTTGACCGGGACAATTGGAAAAGGTTGGCCAAGGAATTCCGGCGGAAGTTCCTCAAGTCGCGAACCTCCGAACCGGAGCGGTACTTCACCATGAAGCAGAAGTCCGGTGAGACTGCTATGCAGTTCTTCTACTGTCTGAACGAGGCTGCGATCAAGGCGGACATTCGCTACAAGAAGGACAAGAAGGAGTCCGCCCAGCACATCAAGCGGTCCATCAAACGTCTGAAGGACCACCAGCTCAGGGCAAGTCTGCGCAACCAACGGATCCGAAGCGTCGATGATCTCGAGTTCATCCTCGAGCAAGGTGAAGATTTGGATCTGGACGGAGGCTACGACACTCCGCCACCCCGCCGGGATTTCCGGGCGGACAACATCCCGCCCAGACGTTTCAAGTCAGGACGTCCCGGCCGAGCCTACGTTGGCGTGAGTGGTGGCGAGTCTGGAAGCGAACGTGGGGGCGCGTGAGGTTTGAAGATGAAGTTGACAGTCCGAATGAAGACCCGCCAGAGCCTCGCGACTCTGGCCGAGGATCGTCAAAGCCAAGCTCTGATGACACGCCCAAGGTCACTGCTGCGCCAAGTCCTCCGACGGAACAAGAAGTCCACAAGATGATCCTGCGTGCGATTGAGAACTCAGGCTGGCGCCCACCGCTGCCGCCGGGCTCTCGCCCAGGATGGCAGTCCCCTCGGCCGGGATGGCAATCACCTCGGCCGGAGAATCCCGACCGGAATGAATTCTGCGAGAAGTGCAGCAAGTTCGGCCACAAGGAGAAGGACTGCTGGAGAGACGTCAAGTGTGACAAGTGTGGCCGGACCGGACATCCGGACTACGCATGCAGAGTTCGAGTGTGCTCGACCTGTGGCAAGTACCATGAAGGCCTGTGTGAAGATGCCGAAGCACTCCAAGCCGTGAAGACTCTCGCTCGTCAAGGCATGCTGAAAGACCTGCCTGCCCACGTCCTCAAGAAATTGCTGGGCGGCGAGGCCAATCAGGGGAAGTCGTTAAACGAGTAAGCCCGCTGGATGGGGATCCAGTACGCGCCGGGCCGAAACCCCAACGATTGTGTGTCTTAGTGTATGTCGGACAAGAGCTGAGAAAGAAGAACAACGATAACCAACAATGCATGACCACTGTGAAACAAGATGATCCTGCTGATCCTGAGCGAAGTGACCCTGCGTGGACCTGGCCAGACATGTCCGGCCAAGAAGTTCCGCCCGAAGTGGAGTTAGGTCCTGGGCAGAGATACGGATGATGGGCGAATCATGATCACGAAGACAGTCGCGATGTTGCGTTGGTGCATGGAGCAGTGAATGATGTCCGGACGAGAATCCTTCTGGACACCGGCGCATCCGGGAGTATGATCAGTTTGAACCTTGCGCGTAGGCTCAAGCTGAAATTCCGGGTGTTGCCGGAACCGGTCAAGGTGACCGGTCTGGGAGGAGCCCCGACGAATATCACTGCGAGTTCGAGAGTCAAGATCACGCTTGGATTCCGTGTTGTCTACGTTCTGGATGTCTGGGTGACGAACATTGGCGAAGACGTGGAAGTCCTCTTGGGAATGAACTTCATGTATGCGGCCGGGGTCCGGCTGTGTGTACGAGAAGGTCACATCCGACTTCCGGACGAAGAGATTGTCCTCATGTGTAACACCACACTCCGTCAGAATCGAGGTCTGGATATCCCGGTGACGTCTGAACGGAACTTGTATCTCCGCCCGCGTGAACATGCCACTATCGAGATCAAGTACGGCCACAGCAATCCCCAGAAGGAGGTAGTCTGGGCAGGCCGAGGAGATCGCTGGGTCACCTGCATCAACTATGCGGCCAAGTCCTGGGCGAGATCGGTGAAGGTCGTCAACATTTCGAACCAGATGGTGTGGATCGACACGCGGACCCCTGTTGCACGGATTGTGGAGTTCGGGTGTTATCCCATGTCAGGACGGTTTGTCCGCCCGGGAAGTCGGAAGTACCAGGAGTGGCAGACACTGATCTACGAGAGCACGCCGTCTCCGGAAGAGCGATAGAGGAATATGGAGCTCGAAGTCTTGTAGTGGGCCCGTCAACCTCCGGCCGTGAAGCCCGCCGAGTATCCCTGGCCGAGTAAGGTCCAAGTGATGGTCGACCGGGAGAAGCGGACGTTCAGGGAGATACCAGTGCAGTCACGCCCAGAGCCGCTGCGAGCGGAGTTGCCCGAGCTCGGCCGAAGATCATGTGCGATGTATCAGTCCAGACGAGTGATACGGTGGATGTTGGTACGCAGACAGCTCTGACCGACCTCGGCCAAGAAGAGGTGGCCAAGGAGACTCTGGACGTGACCGAGTCGGACAGCCCAGCGGAGACCGCGAGTGAAACGGAACCTGAGGTGGAGTCAATCCGCCCGGAGTTGCCTGGCCAAGATGTTCCCGGTGAAGACGGGGAGCTGGACGATCTTCCAAGTTGCGCGATGGCGTCTACGCCTGTCCGGAAACTCGAAGAGGAGTACATCCGGTGTATGAGAGCCAACCAGGAGGACCTCGACTATGAGCCAGCGGTCTATCTCCGGGAAGGCAGTGAACTGATGTCTCAGTTACGCGAAGAGCTCGCCATGCTGCCCGAGTTGAAGGGCCTCAGCCCGGAGTGTGACATCTCCAAGGCCGATGTTGGTGAACCCGGCCGGAATACTCCGGCCGAGGTGGACAAGCTGCGAGGCATTCTGGAGTACCATCGCAAGATCTTCCTGGGAGACGGGAATGCTGCCCCCGCTCCGGCCAGGGGCGTGGTGTGTGATCTGGACGTAGGCGACGCCAAACCTGTCGCCCAACGTCCGAGGTCTATAGCTCCACACCTCTGGAGGAAGGTCTACGATCTGCTCAAGAAGTTGTTGGAGACCGGTTTGATCGAGTACTCACAGTCCGCCTGGGCTTCCCCATCGTGATCGTCTTGAAGAAGAACGGCGTGGACATCCGCATGTGTATTGACTACCGCGTGGTAAATGGGTTCATCCAGCTCTCGACATACCCACTTCCGCTGATCGACGACCTGCTGGTCAGATTCGAGTACGCCATGTGGTTCATGAGTCTCGACATGGCCAGCGGATTCTGGGCGGTGCGCATGACTGAGCGCGCGAAGTTGATCTCAGCTTTCATCTGTCCGCTCGGACATTTCCAGTGGGTGAGAATGCCATTCGGCCTGAAGAACGCTCCGCTCGTCTACCAAGCGGTAATTGACAATTGCTTGTGGGGCTTTGTGCGACTCCCACCGGAGGAAGAGAAGCTTGTCGACTCGGATGTGTTGGAGTTTCTCGGCCTGGATCCCTCAGAGGAAGATGCGTCTGCCCGAGAAGAGTCCGGCCGGAAGGTTCCCGCCCTGACTGATGCGATGACTGTGTTCCAGCGGAATATTCCGATGCCATCACATGTCGGCTCGGTTCTCGGCCGGAGTTCCTACATTGACGACATCGCCTATGGGGCGCCCACGTGGGACCAGCTCTGCGCGGACCTGAATGTGCTGCTGTTTCGACTTCGATATTGGAACATCTCTGTCAGTCTGCCCAAGAGCGAGTTTGGCAAGTTGGCCATCCCGTATCTCTCGCACGAGATAAGTGCTGAGGGTATTCGTGCTACGCCCAAGATCGCGAAAGGCGTCCAGGATCTCCCGTTCCCGAAGACCCTGAAAGGGGTGCAGTCTTTCCTGGGAAGTCTCAATTATTACCATAAGTTCATTGAAGACTTCCCGGTCGTGGCTGCAGTTCTCTACGAACTCACGGATGAACAAGTTCGGTCCGGCCGAGATCTTTCAAGGGCCAAGGAAGCGTTCGAGATATTGAAGAAGAAGATTGTCTCGACTCCGCTGCTTCGCCATCCAGACCGCTCAAGGCCGTTCGTGATCATACCTCATGCTAACCAGTGGGCTGCATGTGCAGTTCTCGGCCAGGAATATGACGGTGTCGTCCACCCGGTCAGGTTCACGGGGCGCGTACTGAACGACGCCGAGCTCCGATATCACATCGCCGAGAAAGAGGTGGTGGCCGTGATGCGAGTTCTGGATGCGTTCCAACCTCTCGTCCAAGGATGTCTGGTCAAAGTGTTCACTCGCCACTCCGTCCTGAGTTGGCTGCTGAAGTCCAAGACTGCGGATGGAAGATGCGTCCGCTGGGGCGTCACTCTCTCTCACTGGGACCTGGAAGTACACAAGATCAAGCGAGATGAAGACGGCCTGCCGGCCATTCTGGGCGCAGGTATCACACCTCGCGAACATCTGGACGAGGTCGCGGAAAATCTCATCCCGGCCAAAGGAATCGTCAAGACTCCGCCCGTGATCAGCATCGAGATGCTGGGCGAAGATTTTGATGGGTACGTCTTGAGTTTCGATGGAGCCGCCAAGACTTCAACTCGTCAAGGCAGCTGCGGGTGTATCATCTGGAGACTCCCAGGCTGGAAGATCATGAGTGCGCATGGTTTCCTTCTGGAAGACGTCACGGTCAATGACGCCGAATATCATGGCCTACTCAAGGGCATGGAGTTGGCGTCCGCCCAGAACATCCAAGATTTGGTCGTCGTCGGAGACTCTCGAATTGTCATCCAGCAGGTGCAAGGACTCATAAACTGCAACCAACCAAATTTGCAGCGACGTCTGTCCGAGTACCAATGTCTGAGAGAGAAGTTCAAGTCGGTCAAGCTGGTGCACGTCAAGCGTGAGTACAACCAGGCGGCTGATTACCTGACGTCCAAGACGTTAGCGGCAGGTGAATCCTGGATGGTCGAAGACCCTGAGGAATTCAAGCATCTCGAACAAGTCTCGCGAATCCGGGAGAAGTTGATGAAGTCGGAAACTCCGGGCGAAGTGAGTGAGGAAGGCCCCGCCCAGGATGACAAGGCACAAGAGACTCCGGCCGAGGCTTTTCCAGGACCTGAGTCCGCTCCGTTGCCGATCGCCGCGCGTGTCATGGCCGCTGTGACAAGAAGTCACGCCCGAGAAGAGTCTGACCAGACCGAGCCTATGGGCCCGGTCGAGTTCCAGGCAGAACGCTGGAGGCGGATCAAGGCGCACCAGGACAACGACGCCCAGATTGCGGAGATGAAGAAGTTCCTGGCCGGAGATGTGAGCAGTTTCTCTCAACACCAGATTCGGAAGTTGTCGAAGCACGCTGAGCTGTTTGCAGTGGATGTCAGGGGCGTGCTGTATCGGTTGAGTCGTGCTACACGGGATCGACCAAGGGACATGTCTGATGAACCAAGATTGGTCGTGCCCGAGTCACTCCGCCCGGACATTCTCCACTACGCTCATGAAGATCTCCAGGGCGGACATCAAGGTATCACTCGGACACATGAAAAACTCCGGGCAGAGTTCTATTGGCCCGGTATGTATGCCGATGTGGAGAGGTTCGTCAAGGAGTGCGTGGACTGTGCAAGTGGCAAGGGGCATCCGCCCAACCCGGGTCCTTCGCCCGGAAACATTGAGCCGAGACAACCATTCGAAGTAGTCTCAATGGACTTCGTCACTCACTTGCCCAAGTCCGAGCGTGGAAATACTTTCCTGCTCCTCTTCCAGGACGCATTCTCCGGCTACGTCATGTGCAAACCGATGGATTCGACCACCGCCCAGGAAGTCGCCGAGGCAGGTGTTCCGGCAGTTCGGGGCGAGCTCGTTATTACGTCACGACCAGGATCCCCGGTTCATGAGTGAGGTTTTCACTCGGTTCCGGGAACTCCTTGGGAGTAGGCAACGAGCCACCCTGGCCTACCGACCTCAGGCGAATGGTCAGCAAGAAAGGTCCGTCCAGACTGTCGTCCGGAGTATCCGGGCGTATGTCGCGGAGGCCGACCAAAGTGACTGGGATGACCATGCCGAGAGGCTGATGTTCGCCCTGAACACTTCGTTTGACGCGACCCGCCTGGACACCCCATTCTACCTGGTTCACGGCTGGGATGCCCGAAGCACACTGTCGGCTATGCTCGGACCAAAGCCCTCCAGCGTCCCTGAGCGAACCGCTTATGAGTGGCGCCGGAAACTCCAGCGTGGATACAGTTACGCCCAGGCGTGCGCTGAAGATCTCCAGCGGAAGGCCAAGCGTGCGCGCTCGGCCGAGCAAACACGGAAGTGGAAGGAATTGTCTGACCGAGTGAAATCTGGTTTCGAGGTCGGGGACGCAGTCTGGCTGTACATTCCGAAAGTGCAGCCCGGCCTGAGTCACAAGTTGGCACACCTCTGGCATGGTCCGTTCAGGATCGCCGAGATGCACGATGACTTCCGGGTGAAGCTCAAGGTCGATGACACGGGTTACCGAGTCAACCCTTGGGTGCATGTTTCCCGGCTGAAGCCACGCGCACTCTACCCTCGACGACCATCCGCCCAGATCGAAATTGACGACGACGATGATTTTGACGCTGCACTCCTCCCAGAGGACAGTTGGGAAGCCGACAATGACAACGACGAGTACGAGGTGGAGAAGATCCTGGACATGCGTTGGTCCAGGCGGACTCGTACGTCCAAGAGGGCTCGGGAGTACCAAGTGAAATGGAAAGGGTACGACGAGCCCGAATGGCTCCCAATGTCGCAGCTCAACTGTGGTGCGTTGCTCTACGAGTTCAACCAGGGCGCGAAAGCACGGGCTCGTTTCCAGGCCATGCAGGCCGGAGATGACCACCCGAGTGTAACCCCGGGCGGAATTTCTTGACCGGACCAGATCGTCGACTATGTGATTTCGTGGAAATGGAATGTGAATTGAAGTGAAACTGTGACCCGTCCAGGATGGCCTGATGCAGGAGACTCTGGGCGGTGACAAGGTTGGGAGGTGTGGGTGAGACGCCAGGCCGAGCGGGTTTGGCCGAGTGATTTTGGAGATGTGTCGACAGTGATGATATTTTGACTTGGATCCAGTATGACGATGATAAAGAGACCCTGGATGGAGCAATGACAAAGCGAGTGACGAGAAGGATATGAGAAGCAAGCAATGGCAAAGGCAAACGGACATGGTGGTATTGAATTAATGGAGGTTACGCTACTCAAGATGCATGACCTCTGCCACTCCGGCCGAACTACTCAACTGTGAAAGAGATTGGGTTGGCTGCGCGTTCCTTGGGCGAGAGCTCGCGAAGACGAAGGTCGTGCGAGATGTGCGCCATCCGGTCGGAATCCGAGCAGTAGTACGTCCACTGAGTTCGGCCGGGCTCCGCTCGCTCTGCCATCTCGATCTGCTCGGCCAAGCTGTACGGGTTACCTTGCGCGTTCAGCGTGGACGAGTCGGTCAGGTACATGTAGCAGATCTTGGCCGGGTAAACCCAGATGCCGGGCTCCTCGAAGACAGACGCAGGGACCCCCTTCTTGATGTAACGCTTGACGCGATCCTCCATGCCGCGGCCGACGTTCTCATGCAGCTCACGACGCCTCTCATAGAGCGTGTTCGCCAGGAGAAACTTGAGCGGGTCCACCTTTTCGCCTTTGGCCGCCTTGACCTTGATGCAGAACCAATGGAGCATGTACCAGAAGACCTCAGCGTGATCCCGGACGTAGCGAAGGTATTCGTCGATCCACTTGAATGACCCGGCCGGAAGCTCTGAGCGCCTGTGGAAGTAGAAGGCCTTGACTCGATCCTTGAACATCTGCTCCCAAGGTTTTCCGGCCACGATCCTCGCGTACTCCGTCTCGACCGCAGGCCACCGGGCGTACAGACGTTCCAGCCCGCCTTCACCCTTGTACGGACAGTACTCCGGGAACCCTGGCGTCTGGTTCTCGTGACCGCTCTTCTTGGGCGTATACTGGCTCAAGATCCCACGGCGACGCCACGAGAGGACACCCTTGGTCGGCTGCTCGATCATCGCCAACTCGGCCGGAGTCAGCTCATCGTATTTCTTCCGGGCGAGAGGTGACTTACGCTTTTCCAGCTCAGACCTCGCCCGGGAACGCTGACCGCCCGATTTCTTGGCCGAAGTGGAGCTTGAGCGAGATCGCCGCTGACGCTTGGGCGAAGGCACGAACACGAGCTTCTTGGGTTTGAGGCTGTCGCTGTTCTCGGACGAGGAGTCGGATGAAGATCGGATGCTCTGGGAGGATGCCTTACGCTTGGGTTTCCGGGCAGGCTCGTCATCGGTGCCGTCGCTGCTGCTGTCGACTTCATCGCTTTCGCCGGTCTTGGATTCGGCTGGAGCCGGTGTAACCTTGACCACTTCAACCTCGTCAGCTTCGTCATCGTCATCTTCATCAGCCCCGTTACCGTTGTCGTAATCCGGGTCCGTGACCTTATCATCCTCGGACGAACTGCTGTAGCCTTCCGCGTTTTCAGCGAGATCCTCGGCCAGATTGCTCAGGGGTGGCCAGGCCGGGGGAACGTATCCGTGGTCAAGCCAATCGTCCAACACAACATCGGCCATCCTGTAGTACGAGGCCGGAACATACTTCGCCCAGGGTGTGGTATCCAGCTGGCGATGGTACATCATTGTCGCCAGCATCTTGAGGAGCGAGTCCCGGTGGAAGTGGCGGTGGTTGACCTGGTCCAGCCCCAAGGTAGCAACGGCCTCGTCGTACTCGACCCCTGAGCGCATTGTCCACTGCACATCCGGCCGGAGGTCCTGCCACGCGACGAACTCCGGGAGGAGTGCACAGGCTTCCTGCACCGAAAGCTTGAGCGGAAAACTTGGACGAACGAGGACCAACCTGCGACTCAGAGTGCACGCTTGGACGGCGCTGAACGACCTTGGCCTTCTTGGATGAAGAGCCTCGGCCGGACCCTGACTTGGATGACCCAGGCGAAGACTGTCGCGTATGCCTGGGCGGAGTCGTGACTGGGACTCTGGCCGGAGGGGCATGGTCTTCGGTTTTCTCCTCCTGAGAGCCGTCCCCGGCGTCGCCCTCATCGTCGTCGCTGTCGTCCAAGAGAGGACCCGGATACGGAGGGTACATCCTGTAGGGCTTGTCCACCGCTTCCACGGTGATCCAGGTGCGCCAGTCCCCGGGCGGGTTCGCCCCGTTTTGAAACCGCCGAAAGAGCTTGCGGAGCCGTGGCCAGTTGCCTCGCACCTCCGTCCCCTTGGAGTTGAGGAAGTCCATCAACCCGGCCGTGTCGAACCGTGTCTCCTGGGCGGAACGCTGGAGGTGGGCGATCTGCATATTTGCCTGCGCCAGCTGACCCTCCAGCATGTCCACCCTCTCTTGAAGTGCCGAAGTCTCCTCCAGGTTTTCCTTGGCCAGACTTTTGAAGTCACCCTCCAGCATGGCTCGGACCCCGGCCGAGTCATCCACGGCAGCCTTGAGTTGTTGCCGATAGTACTCGTCCAGGAACACGACATCGCGCTTGAGCTGGTCGTACTTCGTCCGGAGCTGCAGAAGATCAGCCGCAGGAGACTCCCCGTCGATGTCGTCGAAGATGGCCTGACGCTGACGATCCCGGGCGAGAAGGTGGCGTATCAAGGACACTGTGTAGAAAACCTTTTGGGCGAGCTGGTGCACCGGGAAGTGCATGAGCAGAGATGCGAGCTCCCGACGAGCAATGAGTGAACTCAGTAGCCCCTCCAGCGAAGCCAAGCTAGGGGTTTCGTGGTCGAAGTACGGGCGGAGAACTAGCTCACGCACCTCGGCGGAGTCCCCGACGAGATCACACAAGTGTTGGAGATCCACCTCGGACAGACCCTCGAACATCATCATTGCCTCCAGGCCGCCATACCCCTCGCGGAGGAAAGCACCTTCGTGGTGCGCGCACACCCCGCCGGAATTCCGACAATGAAGGAGTTCTCGCCCAGAGTGTGCTCGGGCGGGACGGAGTAGCGCGCTGGCAACGAGTCGTGGATGCCGCGCGGACCGTGGTCGTTCGGGGCAGAGTCCCTGCCCGGACGTACCCGGCGACCTGGTCGAGGTCCAGAAGCTGGAAGAGCGATGCAGGTCGGTGTGAGGAGCCTTGTCGACCAGAGTCTTGGCCGGAAAGAGGTGAAGTTCGCGCGCCCGAAGGTGCCCGCCCAGACGCGGCGCCGGTGTTCCGGCCGGATGAGGAGGTGTCTACAGGAAGTTCGCCAGCGCTCATGTGTGTGTCGCCGTCGTCCCCTCGTCCTCCGCGTCGTCGTTGCGGTTCGTGTTGTCGCGCTTCTCCTCCTGCTGCGTGCCGCCGTCGCGATCAGCGTCGCTGACGAGCCCCCATCGCCGGCGTTCTTCGCCTTGTCGTCGTCTACGTTGTCAGGCGAGCTCTTGCAGTCGCCCCGGGGTCGACCTGCGAGGCGTCGGTGCCGGTGACCGCTGCGTCACCCAGTATAAGCAGCGGCTCCAAAGGGAGTGGCGAGGCGTGGGCGACCGGGTCGGCGCTGGTGGTGTTGGCGGACATCGAGTGTCGGCGGAGTGGCGAATTGCGTTGTGAGCGACGGAGTTGTGGCAAGTCCGAGCGAGTGTCTGATGACCCCAGTTTTCGCTGAGAAAAATTCGGCTGGGAGAGGGAGCACAGAAGGGACGCGACCGTTGGGAGTCCGGGCGAATCAATACGGTTGTTGACATTCCGCCCAGACATTGGATCGTGTGGTCTAGTCAGGCTCGATCAATTCGGTGAATGACCTCGGTGATCAAGCGAGACCAGAGGGGCGGTTGACACGATGGAAAATTGGATTTTCGTCTGGGCGCAGTGTGATTGGCTGAAAGGGGTGCGACCGGACGACATGTATGGAGAGACAAGTACGAGGATCTGGGACCCGGCGAACACTCGGCCAGGACGCATATCGACCAGAGACTCTGGCCGAGTCGCTAACTCAAACTGCGACTCTGGCCGGGTGTAAGTCTGGGAGATACGATCAAGGTATACTCAAGTCAAGATGTTTCCGACCGACCGGGCAGACCGACCAAGGATGGGCAAGGATTCCATGGAAGGTTGAAGGAGGTGATTTGTACCCACGACTCTACACTGGACTTTGACCAGGCCGGGACGTCGACGTCGACCGCGATATAGTTAAATCAAGTGATAGCAGAATGCATGTCTTAGTTGAAGGAAGTTAGCCACGGAGATAAAAGATAAACAGAGTTCGTTTTCCTTGAAACCCGCAAGCCGCCAGGAAGAGCAGGAAGCGCAGGACAACCGGGCACCGCGGCTAGGTACGACCGTGGTTGGATCTCTCCCTGAAGTAAGTACGCCAAGTTAGGTAAGGGGACTGGGGCGTACAGGCGTCTCAGGGTGATCCACCTATTTCATTTCCTAGTTGCAGCCGTATTCTCGCCCAGAGCGAGGTCCTGCATTTCATATTATCGATTACATCTCGGGCGGAGTGAATAGCGCCGCCTGGGACTTGGCCAGAAGCCTATTGTGTGGTAGGGTATTGATATTGGTTATTTTCTCTCAGTACATTTGAGAGTGGTGCGCGTTTGAAGTCGCCCAGGGTTGACCAGTGCCCTGGATACGACTCGTTAGTTGACTGGAGTAGTGACCCACCGTCCGAGGGTCCGAAAGATTAAGTGACGGCTATTTGTATTTGTGTATAACTCTGTATTTGTGGTTATCGTCCAGAGTCGTAGGGGCTACGTTTGGAAGTACGTATCGCACCCCGCTCGGAAACCCAACAGTGTACAACAACTCACCAACTCGGCCGAGCTCCTTGGTTCGAAGACAAACGACCCGAGAGGGATTGTCACAAGGAACACACGCCATCTCGGGCGGACATCTTCTGGTGTATTCGCCTGAGAAGTTCTAAGGGACTTTGTTCTCCCGGAACATTCGCACACTATACACCTGGGCGGAAAAGGCGTTCACCCGCCTCGCCTCATTGAACCTCGGCGAGGTGGAGGTCGACAGGACTTAGCCCCGAAGAGAGCTGTACTCTATAACACGGAACGTGTGTGCAAGCCGGGCTTGCTAGTTGTCCAGGCTTGGGTGAAGGGCTTCACAAAGCCATGGACGATTTTGATCGATTCGGGAGCGTCGGGTAATTACGCCCGGCGTTCCACGATGGACGGAAGTCAGCTTTATGCTGAGGCGCTGGTAGCGCGTGGGAGTGACATCGTCACTGTTCGTCTCGCGACGGGCACTCGTGTCACGGTGCCTAAAGTCCCTGTGGACTTGGGCGTGAAGTTTTTAGATTTTGATAGCGTGGAACGCTGTCTGGTCTTAGACCTCGATTCGAGATATGATCTCATCCTTGGTATGGCGTGGCTGGAACGCCATGAGCCTTGGATAGATTGGAGGTCGAAGACCCTTGGTGCTACGCACTTCTCTCCTGGCGGAGCATTGGCGAGTCATGAACCCACCTCTGCTAGGAAGCAGAAGCGCTTCTGGCGCGAGCACTGGACCGAGTCGGTCAATGTGCTGAACATCGGAGTTTCCGAGTTGGTGGACACTGCGTGTGTCGAGAACGAGCGTTCCGAGCGTGGCTCGTGGACGGCAGGTGGAGCGGCACGAATTCCGCTGAGCGGGTGTGCGTCTGAGGGCGACGCCCTGCTGCGTGCCAGCGACGGCGCGGTCGGCACGATGCCGAGGGACAAGGGGCTCTGCCCGGATGAAGATCGTGGAGTGGCACGTAATCCACTGAGTGGAGGCTGCGGGTCGTGCAGTCCTTCGCTGAGTGTCGATCAAGACACTGGTGCTCCTCTGGAGCTGAATGAGGTGGTGACACCTGGCGTCAAGAAGCACGCGAAATCACGGAGCTCTTCTGGGCGGACAGTGTCCATGAAGAGGCGGCAGCGCCGCAAAGCGCTGGAGGCGCGACGCAAGGCGTCTGCGGTCTCACGAGTCGAGAAGGGTGTGCCGAGCGGTGGGGCTCTACACAAGAGCGAGCAGCTCTACACACTCGTGAATGGAGTGACGGGCGACGTCGACGGAGACGTCAGTCTCACCGACTTGCCCTCACTATCTGCTCTCCTGCAGCTGGACGAGATGTCCTTGGCCGAGTTGGGCGACGCCTTGAAGGCTGGAGACTTGGCGGAGGTGGTGGTCATACGACCTGAAGAAGAGTTGAACTCGTCCTCGCTTCTGGATGAAGCTGTCCTGGAGGACACTAAGAAGGCGCTGAATGCGCGAAGCGGATCGGCGATCCTGAAGGATCCGTCGGATCCCTTGTATCACGTGGTGAAGGATTATCAAGACGTGGTCTCGAAGGAACCGCCCTCGGGGCTACCTCCGGATCGAGGTGTCCGGCATGAGATTGATCTCGTTCCGGGAACGAAGTACTGCGTGACGAGGCAGTGGCCTCTGCCGAAGGAGCAGTGTGACGTCATTGACGCGTTCTTCCGTGCGAAGCACGAGGCGGGCATGGTGCGTGAGAGTAAGTCTCCTCACTCCACGCCGACGTTCTTTGTCAGAAAGCCGAATGGTAAGTGGCGTATTGTGCATGCTTTCAACAAGCTGAATGCCGCCACCATTCCGGCGCAGACGCCGATTCCTCGGAAGGACGTTCTTCAGAACAACATGGCAGGATGTACGATGTACAGTGCGCTCGACTTGGTCGATAGCTACTACCAATTGCTCATGAGAACGAGCGACATCCCTCTCACTGCGGTGAGTACTCCGAGCGGCATGCTCTGGGATGCCCCAAGGGCTTTCGAACGCGCCAGCGACGTTCAATCGTCTTGTGACGCAGCTCTTCCGGCCCCATCGGGCGTACGCGCAGACGTACTTCGATGACATCTTTGTCCACAGTCGTGCGGAGCACGGGAAGACTGATATGGAGAACCATGTCGAGCACCTGCGTGCTGTGCTCGAGTGCATGCGTCAAAACAAGTTGTATGCCAACATTGACAAATGCATCTTCGGAGCAGAAGAGATTCCTGCTTCATCGGGAAGCGTGGCCTGAGGGCCGACCCGGTCAAGGTCAAGGCCATTGTTGACTGGCCGGTTCCCCAGAACCAGAAGGATCTTCGCAAGTGGCTTGGCTTGGCCAATTACTTGCACAAGTACAGCGAGAATTACGCTGAGATGGCTCGGCCACTCTCCAATCTCCTGAAGAAGGACGCGGAGTGGTGTTGGAACACCGAGCATCAAGATGCGTTTGCGGCAATTAAGGATAGTCTCCTCCATGCGCCTATTCTGGCTTTGCCAGACCCCGCTCGTCCGTTTAGTGTCGTCTGTGACGCCTCGGACTTTGCCATCGGCTGTGCCCTGCTACAAGCAGACGCCGAGGGGCGCGAGCGCGTGGTGGCGTTCGAATCTCGTCAGCTGAAGGCTGCTGAGAAGAACTATCCTGTCCATGACAAAGAGCTACTTGCGATGAAGTATGCGCTCGTCAAGTTCAGGGTTCACCTGTTGGACTCTCAGCCGTTCGTGATTTACACGGATCACGCGTCGTTACGCACTGCGACTCAGTCGCCTCATCTCTCGCAAAGGATGGCCCGTTGGCTGTCCTTCTTCGCGGAGTACAACTTCGAGGTGAAGTACAAGCCTGACAGGCAGAATGTCCTCGCGGACGCGCTGTCGCGCAGGCCGGATTATGAGCTGGCTCATGTAACGACCGTGACTTCGTCATTACCGGATCTGATCCGAACGGCTTATGCCAAGGATGACACTTGTGTCGCGTTGCTGAAGGCTCTCGGGAGCAAGGAGTTTCAAGACTCGGACATTGAATTGTCGGCGCGAGTGCGCGCGCGTTTGCATCGCTACACCCTCGATGGTGGCCTGCTGTTCTACAGCACTGGCTCCGAGGACACGCCACGCGTGGTCATCCCTCATGATGAGGACCTGAAGTATCGTATCCTCTATGAGGCCCACGACACGCCGGTGGCTGGCCATCTTGGCCGTGAGAAGACCTACAGCTCGGTGAGCACCCACTACTGGTGGTCGAAGATGTACAAGTGGACGAGCACTTATGTGCGCACGTGCGAGACGTGTCAGCGAGTGAAGTCGTCACCCCATGCTGCAGCCCCGTTGGCAAGCTTGCCTGTCCCTTCGGGCTGTTGGCAATCCATGAGTGTTTGGCCTGCCGGCGGATGCGGCGGGCAACACTGGAGTCGTGGTCTTTGTAGACCGACTGAGCAAGATGGCTCACATTGCGGCTGTGCCGGATACCATCGATGGTAAGGGTACAGCAACGCTGTTCTTGGACCGAGTGTTTCGACAACACGGACTCCCGGAGTCGATTGTCTCGGACCGAGACCCCGCTTCACGGGCAACTTCTGGAGCGCGGTCTTTGCGGTGCTTGGCACCAAGCTGGACATGTCCACGGCGGATCACCCGCAGACCGATGGTCAGACGGAGCGAGTGAATCGCGTCGTCGAAGACGTGCTCCGCAGCATTTGCGCTGAGACGCCGAAGCGTTGGAGCGCTATGCTGCCCTCGTTGAGTTTGCGTTGAATAACGCCGTGCATGCCTCGACCTGCTACACGCCGTTCTACGTGAACAGCTTGTCTCATCCCCGCGTCCCGCTGACGCCGCCACGTGGTGGCCTCGGGCTTGGTGGGGAGAGGAAGCCGATTTAGCTGATCGGCTAGCTGATGTCAGCCCGGCTACTGTTCGTAAACAGGTTGACACTTTCTTGTCGACGCGCTTGAGTGTCTTACGACACGTGCGTGACGCAATGGCTGAGAGCCAAGACAAGCAAAAGGAACATGCGGATGCTAAAGGCAGAGGCAATGTTGACAGTTATGAGGTCGGGGACCTGGTATTGCTAAATGCTAAGAACCTACCTACACATGCAGTGTCCGCTGTCTTCAAGACGAAGTTGCGCCCGCGCTTCATCGGACCTTTCAAGGTCGTGGCCAGGAAGGGCCTTGCGTACACGCTCAATCTTCCGAAGAAGATGCGGACGCACCCCGTCTTCTACGTGGGCTTGCTCAAGCCGTACCATGACCCGACGCAGGTGCAGATGGAGGCACCGAGGGCGACGAGGTCGCGAGCGTCGAGGACGCAGTCGCAGGCGTCACAGACGCGACCATCATCGCAGGCACTGCAGGCACAGGCGGAAGGCTCGGCATCGGCGGTGCCGCGAGCCCTGAGGGCAGAGTCGGAGTCGGAGGTGCCGCAGGCACAGGGGCCACCGGCGCAGGAGGCGCAGCGGGCGGGCCCTGCATGCGGGCCAGAAGGTCAATCTGACCCTGCAATGCAGCCTGCTGACGCCGAAGCTCGGAGAGCTCCTGGCTACGACGATCGTCGCGATCGCCATAATACTGCACCCAGCTCTCCAAGTGTCGGAGCCGGTCCCAGACCTCGCGAGGCACTTGGACCCAGCTCAAGTCCCGAACAAGCTCTTCGAGCTCCGTGGCAGTACGCGCGAGACGCGCATCGACATCCTGGACATGGTCCCGAAGGCGAGTCGTCTGTTGCTGAAGCTCGAACAGCTCATCAAACGTCGCGAGGCGGCTTGGTGCGTCCTCCACCGGCGCTGCTCGATGAGCAAGGGAACCTTCACTACCATGTGGAGCGCCTGCTAGCGAAGCGGCGGTGCCGGGGTCAAAACCAGTATCTGGTAAAGTGGCGAGGGTACCCACACTCAGAGAACTCATGGGAGTTTGAGGTGCCCCTTCGCCAAGACTGCCCAGACGTCGTGGACGCTTTTGATCGGCTTGATCACCAGCGCCCCGTGGGCTCGAGGCCGGCATGCCGGCCGTCCCGCGCTTCCCGGCAATAGGCTGGGGAGCTGCTGGGTCAGCCACATTGCTCCGGGGTTGGCCCTGAGCCACAGCGCTCACGCCCTCACGGGTAGGAGCGACTGGAGGGCTCAAAGGAGCGAAGCGCGCAGCGCTAGAATGGGTCTGCGGCTGAGCGTTAGCCGAGAGGCTGCGTTTGGCTCGGATCTTCGCAAAGTCGAAGCGGAGCTTGCGTTCGATACGAACATCCACTTCGCTGAAGCTAGCTCGAAGAGCATCCATGGAGCTAAGCTTCTTCTTCTTCTCAGCCCAGAGCTCGAACTGAGCCTCGTGTTCAATCAGGCTTTCGCCCGTGCTGAGCACCACAGGGTACGTCCGCATTGCGGGCACGGACAACCCCTTGCCTTGCAGGCGCAACCGCTCGCGGTACTCGGAGACAGTCGTAGACTGTGGAGTCAAGAGTCGCTGTCGTAGAGACGTTCGAAGAGCGATCTCCTCCGGAGTACGGGCCGCAGGCCCAATGACATCCTGAGCCAGCGTCGGCTGGAACGCCTGACGGCATGCCTCCGCGGGGTCACGAGGTCGGAAGCCGTACTCGGCGGTGCTGGGGTTCAGCAGGGACCGCAACTCGGGGCGCTGGGAGCGCATGGAGGCCAGCTGCGCCGCAACCTGCTCGGATTGAGCCTCGTCCAAAGGGTTGGAGATGACGGGGCCCAAGGGCACTTCCCCGCACGAGGCGGAGAGTACCGTGACTCAGTGAGCTCGCGCAGCTCGCGGAGCCCTGAGGAGCGTTCAGGAACGGATTTGGAGTGCGCAGCGGTGGCCGCGGCTCCTCCCTCAACGGCGCAGTGCGCTCAGTAGAGAGATGGCTCGACGAGCGCGCAGGAGAAGTTCGCGCGCGGCGCTCTTGGTCGCGGGAGCTCGACGAGCCAACTGTGGCCGACGTGCCACCTTCGCGTTGTGCCGGCGGCGTGGGCGAAGCGTCGCGGCGGTTCCGGGAGCGTTGTGGGGACGCTGCCTCACCCTCATGGCTCGGAGAGCCGGCATCGGACTCGCTGTAGTCCACCTCGCCCTCCTCCTCATCTCCGAAGAGATCTTTGAGGTCCATGGTCTGATGGGCTAGTGCTCGAGGGGAGCTGGGGCGTGCTCGCCGCGAGCGTTGCTTGAGGCGTTGCGCCGCGAAGTACTGGGAGACCGAGAGCCTGGGAGGCGCGGTCGGTGTGCGCACCTGCGCGGGGGCTTGGGAGTTCGCAGGCACGAGGTGCCGAAGTGCGAGAGGAGCGAGGCTCCGAGGCGGACCTCGCGAGAGGGTTTCTGCGGTCGAAAGACCAAAAGGCGTTATGACTTGAAGTCATGTGAGGGCGCGTTGCGCCGAGAAGTTCTCAGAGACGTCCACACGATGTGGATTGACTCGTTCGAGAAGGAGGCTTGACGGAACAAGACCCGGTCGTTGACCGTTAAGCGTGAACACCCGTGTCCACGGTTTGGTGGGGGAGGGTGTAACGGGGTTACACGAATGTTACCCGAAGGGTTACGAAGTGTGGCACACACAGGCTTGTGTGGTGCACACTGTCTAACCTATTTCAGTAGGAGAATCAGTACATGGCTTCAGAGCCACAGATTATGCATATGACTAGGGTTCACTATGCTAGATAGTGAACCAGATACATTTACACCGAAGGCGGCTCTGCCGCGATAAGAGAAATACATGCAGTTTGAAGATTCACAGCTAAGAGTTAAGGGTTGACTCTTGGAGTCCGTAGGGAGTACGGACTCGTGCGTTCTGGTATTAGAACGGGCTATCTTTAGCCGCGACTCTGTGAGTCTGTTACGTCTTCCTCTGACGCTAAAGCTACGGCAGCCCCGCTGCAAATCTGGTCGGGCGAGTCATCTCAACGGGCGGAAGCTTGGTGATGGTATTCCGACGATGACATTGGAAGTGACTGTAGCTGCAGCGATAGCGAATAATACTAAAACTTGCCTTGATAATTATAATTCCTAGCATTTGTGCACCATATGATAACAAATCTTGTTGGTACGGTGTCGCCTAGGACTACGAAAATACGGTAGCCTGGGAAATGGTGTATTCCTCGGGCCCTATCAGATTGGCGTGGCACGTAGTTGTAGCTGCCGTAGACGATGGCACAAACGATTTAGCTGACCATAGCGAAATGAAATGGATATACAGGGTACTATTGCCCTCAATGCATCCTTGCTCTGCTGCGGCCTTAGAGGTGGGGAGGTATGGCCAGCTTGAAATGCCTCCCCTCTAGGCCTTATGCTCTTAACTCAGTCGAGATATAGCTAAATCGTATTCACCGATCATGTTGGAGCTCCATTTTATATAAATCGGACTCCGAGATAACGCGTCAAATTGGGCGGCAAAATTGTTGAAAACCACAACCCTAGTACATACAAGTACAGTAAATTGTATAACAAAGAATTCTTAAAAAGCGACAGCCCGGTATATCCGTAATGTCTACCAATCAGATCCCGTAATATTATTGTGCTTTGCAATGATTTTGCCGACAATTTTAAACGCTAATTATGGCAAAGCCTTCTCCTAAATATGTGTGAAAAAATATTGACGACCTGCTAAATTATGCATAAATCCACCTCCGCATATATATATCGACTTGGGAGAGCCTGTCACCGGCCATGCATTGGTCCAGTACACCACCATCCACGATCGCCAGCACATCCACCCTCTTATTCATAATGCCGTGACTAGGTGCTTGTGGATGAAAGAATTGCAGCAACACAGCCACAATTGCACTTTCAAAAGTGCAATTATGGCACTTTTAGCGTAATTCTTGGCTTCCACCCACATTGTGATGTTGTGAATCGGTAACATTCGCAAGAAACCGGCAAAAACACTGGACACATTTTTTACATTAAAAATAAATAATACGTACGGTTGAGGACATCGCGCCACAGCAAGCACCTCGGCGCCCAGCTTGCGCTGCTAGCACGGGCGGCGTTGTCTGCGTAGCGTTTAAATACTTGATGCTACATCTCATACTACAGCACATGTAGGTGACAATTAGATAGCCCTACTTGGGCAGGACACTAACGCATTGGCTCTCGTCTGCAAACTTCGCGACGGGGCGTGCCCCTCTCTCGCTTCGCTGTGCTACGCTTGCAGGGGCGCAGCGCGGTCTGCCCTCCTCCTCCCCTTACGCGAAGTCCTTGACTCGGTCAGTGTCTAAGAAAAAAAATATCGGCATTAGAATTTAAATTGTTGCGGTTTAGTCGGCAACCTCC
The DNA here is from genome assembly GCA_024211575.1 of Phytophthora melonis. Taxonomy (NCBI): domain Eukaryota; phylum Oomycota; class Peronosporomycetes; order Peronosporales; family Peronosporaceae; genus Phytophthora; species Phytophthora melonis. The sequence continues at coordinate 1,477,349 of JAMXKT010000045.1, forward strand.
ACCCGTCGTGTCCTAGAGATCTAGCGTTACGAGTCCGCGGTAGGCGCCCAAGTACGCTCATTCGCGCAGACGCCCCGCCTCATCGGCGGGTGTTGGTGACGGGTGAATGCACGGACTAAGGCTTGTGCTCGCGTCACCCTCGCCCACAAAACAATATACGCGTCCGCAAAGACAACTTCATTCAATAGCTTAGCACTGGGTCTGGTTTAATGAGGGGGTAGAATAGCGATTTGATTGGCTAGCTTAGATTTCATAAAAGACACATGCCCCCTTTTTCCTTTAACTCGATAGTGAATCGAGTAAAAAGGAAAAGCAAATCTTGGGCCCTATCCTGTCATTAAACCAGACCCAGTGACACGAACCAGCGTCTTACAACTACTTCTAACGCAAACTACGCGCAACATGTAGACCCACAACAAGCAACCCCCACAATAGCAAAGTCTTTTGTCTAAAAAAAGTTCTCATGCGCACGCAGAAGAACGGGGGCGCAAGACGAGGCGCAGGCACGGGATGAGGTGGCAGTGGTGCCGCTGCAGCAGGGTCTTGAGTCTTGACGGGGAGATTCTGAAAATGAAAGTTGGCGCGTGAGCCACTCGTTCCCAACGCAAAATTCATGTTATTAATGTTGTAGTGGTTAGGGCTATGCATGAATTACATTTCATAATGCAGTAATGACTACCAATCGATCCTGCGGGAGAAACTAACGAGCCAAATTCCTGGTTTTGGCTCGCGAAGAGAAAGTCCCGAATAGCATATGTCCGTGACAGCCGGCAAGCGATAGCCGCTGCCGGATACCGAGTTACTGTACCGTAACACGGTACCTACCGAGTTACCATAACACGGAACTTTACACCAGCCGAGTTATAGAACTGCTAAATTTCTAGTTTGATGACTGTGGATGTCTGAACATGTAAAAGAATGCAATGGCCGAAAGATCTATCTCTTTGTAGGCTCAGTAAGCGGAGCTGCTGATAGAGAAACCTGTCTGAAGACAGTGTGTCCACAATATTTCTCTAGCAGCACTACTCTGCCTTCCAAGTTAACGTCAACCACCTGAAGCTATACAATTGTTTAACTAAGGAAGGTGAGTTTTGTGCGAACGGTAAAACATAATCGAACCGGGCTAGCAGCTCCTTACTAAGTCAGCGCTGCAATTATCTGCTCGTCTGCAGCGCACGTTGCGTCGCTCTTATAGAGATTGCAAGTGTAGACGATTCATTTGCAACCAGTAGTTTACCTTCACTACTTGTTCACTACCGTCGGTTTTGCTTTCATTTCTTCACGATTCCTTCGCTCCAAATACTATGGGGTGAAAACGCTCAAAAGCTCCTCGAATCGTATACACTTAGGTTTCATCCAAGCAGAAGTAATATATGTTCCTCATAGCTCGTCGCCACGCAGCACTCACAGTGCAGACGTACCGCGTTACAAAGGGTTCAGCATTTCGGCCAAAATGAGGGACTGAAGTAAAGTTTATCCTAGTCTGCACGAGAAACACAATTTCAAAGCTTCTGAAAGCCGGTGAGCTGATACTTGTGGAATGTCACCGCGAATTAAAGGTCGGTCCATTAGCAATTCCACCTCGAGCTGCTTAGCTATATTGCGATAGTCTAGAACGACCTCAACCACATCTACGATAACGTTGACGGAATAATGTACACGCAGTTTTTTGTTTTCAGCACGTCCTACTTTGAGTTTCAAGCCATTCTAACCCCTTTAAGACTGCATACCATGTATTCATAGCACCATTTTCAGCTTGACAGGTCGTCTTCTACCCTCTAATAGGATCGGCTTAAACATCAGCTGGTGGCAAGCCATTCGGAGGCGAATCCCGGATCTTTTTGTTATTAGATTAGATGAAGTCCGTTGTAGCAGAGGTTTTCGCTTTTACAAGTTCAGCCGCTGAAAGGAAAGTTGACGGTACCGATACTGTAGCATGAAAGTAGTAGACAACGTTACTTAACTAGAGTACTGAACAACTTTGACTTGGCATCTGTGCTACCGGACCTCGGTAGGTTCCGTGTTATGGTTTCTCGGTAGGTCCCGTGCTGTGGTAACTCGGTAGGTACCGTGTTACGGTAACTCGGTATCCGGCAGCCGCTGCAGCGGCTATCGCTTGCCGGCTGTCACGGACATATGCTATTCAGGACTTTCTCTTCGCGAGCCAAAACCAGGAATTTGGCTCGTTAGTTTCTCCCGATCCTGCTGCTGTCCATCGCAGCATTACAAGACGGGACTAAACGAATGGATAGACCGATTGTCATGACGTGATTAGTAAGATTCACCAGTGACGTTGTCGATACAGTAGACACGTGTTTTCTTGCCTACCGCATTCCCACTTTCATGCTGCTTAACTCTGGCGGGTCTGTATCTGGCGGTTGTGTCCGGGGTTCACTCGGACGACTCAGTGCAGCTAAGCGAGAGTTTCGGGGGGCCTCACGGAAAGGAATTTTCAGACCAAGCCTCGGTAGCGGCTGGGCAAACAATTGGCTCCATTACGATACTGTCAGGGGAGCGTGTGGATGGCCTCACATTGGAGGTAGTGGGCCCAATCGCAGCGACATTCCCCCACGGCGGGCGCGGCGGCGATGCAAACACGCTCAGTCTCGCTGCGGGCGAACACATTACGTCCATGGAGGCTCACTGGGGCAAGAAGAACGACCACACGCGCATCTTCTATCTGAATTTTGGAACAAGCGCCGGCAACTCGATCTCGGGAGGGTCCATGACGGACGATAAGAACTTAGTGACGGCACCTGAGGGCTTCCAGCTCGGAGGGTTCTTCGGGCGCGACGGTGACGAGATTGACTCTCTCGGTGCGATTTGGACACGAATTGCAGCAGATACAGCTCCTCCAGCCACGGACCCGCCTGCTCCAGCTACAGAAGCCCCTGCACCTCCTCCGGCACCAGCCCCCGCGACTTCTTCTTCTTCGTCTGAGTTTTCTTCTGCGCCTTCGTCTGGTGAAGCCTCACGTGAGGATTCATCTGCGGGGTCTGCAGCCAAGGCAGTGGAATCGGCTACAGATAAATCGGAGTCGGGGTCCGCTGCTGCGCCTGACCAGATTAAGTCAGTGTATGCGTCCGAATCAGCGTCATTGGAATCTTCAGCTGATGCGTCCATGTCTGCTGTTTCTTCTGGCGAGCTACGAGGCGTACGGAAAAGCGGAAAAGGCCCGCAGTATCTGTGGATGTGTCTGAAGCAGCTTCAGACTCGGGCTCTACTTCTGCGGCTAAGCCGGCCAAGCGAACTAAAACCAGGAAACGTCGGGCTGTACCGGAAGCGTCTGCGTCAATGGAGTCGTCTACCGATACTTCAGGGCCTTCTTCTTCTTCTTCTGTTGCTGCTGCTGCTGCTGGTGGTGGTAAGGGGGCGAAAAGAACAAAACGAGCAGCAGTATCAGTGGACGCGTCGGAATCAACGTCATCGGAGGCATCTTCTGATGGTTCGGAGTCGGATGTTGCATCCGGGGAGACTACCAAGCCTTCAAAAACTCGCAAACGACCAATTGTGCCGTCGTCTGAAGCGACGTCATTGGAATCGTCTGCCGATGCGTCGGACTTTGGATCTACTGCTGCTTCTGGTAACCCAAACGAGCCTACCACAACAAGCGAAAGCCCAACAGAGTCTGCAGAAGGCTCACTGGATGCATCGGAGGCGGAGTTTACGGAGGGGCTGACAGAAGATTCAGTGGATATGTCGACAGTCTCCTCAGGTTCTGCATCCTTCTCCTCCTCCAGCCAAGCGTCTACTGATGCGTCGATAGCAGCGTCCGCGGAGTTATCGACATCTGGGTCCACGATTACGGCATCCGTGGCAGCATCTACTGAAGACTCTGCGGCGGGATCAACCCACGCGTCTGCGGTAGCATTTATCGATGGTTCTGCCGCAGGGTCGACAACAGAAGGCTCTGCAGTAGCGTCTACAACTGCATCGACAGCCGAGTCAGCAACAAGTTCAACGGCAGGCTCAGCACCTGCGCCGCAAGAGGAGACAGCTCCGCCAGCTACGGAGACACCGACACCGACACCGGCACCCCACCGGCTCCGACACCACCTCCAGCGCCGACCATCTCGGTGGAGGATTCTGTACAACTTAGCCAAAGCTTTGGTGGACCCCACGGCAACGAGTTCTCCGATGAGCCTGCTGCCCTGTCGGGGCAAAAGGTCGCGTCCATCACAATTCGAGCTGGAGAGCGCGTCGACGGCGTCGCGCTTGAAGTTACAGCGCCGACAGCAATTACATTCAGTCACGGTGGAGGTGGCGGGACGGAGAACAAGCTGGTGCTCGCTGCCGGCGAATACGTTACGTCTATGGAGGCGCATTGGGGTCAGAAGAAAGGCCACACGCGCATCTTCTACTTGAGTTTCGGTACGAGCACCGGCAACAGGGTGTCGGGAGGATCCATGACAGGTGATAAGAATTCGGTGACGGCTCCTGAGGGCTTCCAGCTTGGCGGGTTCTTCGGCCGCGACGGCGACGAGATCGACTCACTCGGCGCAATTTGGACGTCTACTGAGCCGGTTACACCTCCACCGACCCCAGCTCCTATTACACCAGCTCCTGCAGGATCTATGGCGCCTGGAGGCTCGACCACGAAGGTGAAGCGAGCTATTCAGCTGAGTGAGTCGTTTGGTGGACCCCACGGCAACCAGTTCTCTGACCAACCTGCAGCCACTTCGGGACAAAAGATCTCCTCGCTGACAGTCCGTAGCGCGGAGCGTATTGATGGGCTTACGCTTGACGTGTCGGCGCCAAAGGCCCAAACGTTCACACACGGTGGAACCGGTGGAGATCCGCACACGCTTCTACTTGGTGAAGGGGAGTACATTACATCGATGGAGGTACACTGGGGTCAAAAGGATGGCCACACGCGTATTTTCTATCTGAATTTCGGCACCAGCGCCGACAAGTCTGTCTCCGCTGGCTCTCAGACGGATGAAAAGGCGTCGATTACTGCGCCGGAAGGCTATCAACTTGGAGGGGTTTTCGGGCGGGGCGGTGATGAGATTGACCTACTGGGTGTCGTATGGACGAGCATTGAGGTGGTAGAGGATGTAGCCACCACTGTATCCGCAGACGAAGACATTGTTCTGAGCGAGACTTTCGGTGGCCCGCACGGAATCGCCATCTCGGACATCAACTCGATCGAGTTTGGGCAGACAGTGAGTTCGATTACGATCCGGTCAGCCGAGCGGTTAGATATTAATCGGGTCGTCTGCGGGTCTGGTAAGGCCGAGGGTCGGGCATGTATATTTCGCTGGTCTTTCTCTGGTCAGTCTTATCAGCAGCCCAACCCGTTAAGTACTCGTAAATTACTGCGCATAGTAAACTGCAGTAAAGGGATCCGCGAGTGCCGGCGACTGTCATCTGGCAATATTATACAGCAAGTTCACCAGAGAAGGAGACGGATTGATTGATCGAGTACTAGTAGGACACTCGCCCGTTGGCTTTCGCCTGCGGACTTAGCGACGGCACTTCGGGGGGCCCACCCTTCTCTCGCTTCGCTCGGGGAGCGCCGCTCCGCGGCCTGCCCCACTCCCTCGTGCCTTACGCTAAGTCCTCGGCTTGGCCAGGCGCGGTGTCTAGGAAAAAAAAATATCGGGTTGCAGCGCTCGCCTTCGCTCGCTCTCGGCCATATTTCTCCCATTTTGGCCTCTAAATGAGTGTGCATTTGCCTAAGCTACACCCACTGGGATAGTTGATACACTACAGTTCATCTACTGCTAGATCAATGTAGTAAGTCACCAAGGCTGACTAACCCATATTTCCCTGCTATGGGTATGGGTCGGGCATGAAATAAATAATATAATCGCTGTAAGATATTCACAGATCTGGATATGTGTCACGAGCTTCTGCAGGAGCTCGTGAGCAACTTGAAGAGCCAGTCACTGGGCAAAAGAAGAGAGCAAGAATTAGCTTAGTGACCAGTGTAGCCGTTGCGAAAAGGGATGCATGTTTAAGATAGTATGGCTAGCAGAAAGTTATCAGTAGGAATGGCCGCTGGGTCATTCCGGAATCTAAACCAAGGAATAACGTCGACTTCTGCTCCGGCCAAGCAGACGTGGATCAACCACAGCGGTGGCCTCGGGAGGCAATCTCGGGCACCTGCACAGCTCAACAAGTACCGTAATACGACAAATACAGTTTGCGTGTACCAAGAACCAAGGACTTCCTCTGCCTAAGTACTACCAAATCACATCTTCCGCTCGCAAAGAGCAGGAAGATTGCGACATTGTAGGACTTGGCGCCGATGCACCAACGAAATACAGCGCGACGGATGTTGAGAAGCGACACCGCGCCTGAACGGCAGCAGCTGGACGGGAATCTCCGCAGCGCCGAGCACGTACGAATCGACCGCCTTGAGCACAGGCTGGACGAGACCCATGAAGATCTAAGGGCGTACTGCAACAACATCAACGCGACGATAAACAACATGAATACAAGTCTCAGCACCGACATCGCTTCGTTGAATCAGACAGTTGCGAACCTAGTGCAAGGAATGACGAACCTGGTGGAAGGTCTCGGCCAGGCCCGAACTGCGGCGAGGGAAGCCCAGAACTTGGCTAGAGCAGCAAGTCAAGCCGCCAGCCAAGCTGCTACTAGGGTTCACGTACCGAATACGACCCAACCTGCAGCTAGAACAGCTACAACAGCTGCGGCTACTGGAGCAAGTCCGCAACCGGCACCGGCAATGCTGTTTCGTGACCGTGGCGTGGCGAACCAGTCAAGGCCAGCTGAAAACGAGGCAAGTGGACCTCGTGGGAGGAATTTACGTAAGATGGATACAAAACCTCCTGTGTTCGTTGGAGAGATTGATGGCATCAAGTTGAAAAGTTTCGTGTTTCAATTTGAATCGTACTTCTGCCAAAAGGGGTATGATTTGATTGAAGATGACTGTGCTCTCGCCTCGGAACTCAACCAATGCGTACAAAAGGCTGCCCTGGTCTGGTACGAACAAGTCATGACTGACGAAACCACCGACAAGCGTTGGAGTGCCCTGAAACTACAAATGACCATGGAGTTCATGGAGCCGAACTTCGAAGAGAAATTCGGAGCCGGTTGCTTTCCATCAAGCAAACGGGAGCGTATTCGGGCTATGTAGGCAAGTTTCGAGAGCTTCATCGCCTCGTTCAGGTTGACTCACTTACGGCAATGAACTTGTTCGTGAATGGACTTTCCGATCCAGTGATGAAACGAGAGATTTTGCGTAAGAAGCCCCAAGATTTGAACTCAGCAATTGCAGAGGGGTTCGTCGAGTGGGATATCCGCGAAAAAACCTCGAGCAATGCGAAACCAACTGGAAACAGGTTCAAAGGAAAATCTGGTGGTGCGAATGACACAACGCAAACCAAACCGAATCCAGTGCACCCTGCAGCTCGTAAATCTGGTAATGGTGGTCGTGCAAGCACCAGCAGTGCCAAGTTGGAGAAGAACTGCAGCTATTGCGGTCGCGGACCTCATCGCGAAGAAGACTGCTGGTTCAAGTACCCGGACAAGCGTCCAAAGTCCGACAACCTCAACAAAAAGATCTACGCGATGCTAGAGCGAATGGCTTTCGCTGAGAATGGGTTACTGCGTGGTGAGCAGTTAAACGAGTAAGTCCACTTGATGTTGAGCGATTAAGTGGACACACTCGCAAGCTCAGCCGCCTAAAGAGTTCTACAGGTGATCGCAGCGAAGATTCGACGAAGGAAAAGAGCGAAGAACCTGCGCAGCATCCTGTTCAACCGCAATATATGAAAAAGGAAGAAGTTGAAATCAAGAAAAAGGAAGAAACCCTGCGTATGAGCGTGATCAATACAGGGCGAAGCATGCAGTTTCTCGATGAAGATTGTCGGGCTACCAAGCCACGTGAAACGCAGCTATTGTCCCGTGATTACTATTGCTTGTTGCATACCAACAGCACTGTTCAATGCACTCGTGATGATTTGGTGCTTACCAATTCGAACTTTATCGATAGTGGGGCATCGATCAACGCTGTGAGTCCTGAATTTTGTCGTCGAGCGAGATTGGAGGCCAAGATTCGAGATCATGGTACGATGGTGCCGATCACTTTGGCGAACAAACAAGAGATGACAGTTCCAGAACGGACAGTACGACTTCATTTGTTTATTGAGTCTTTTGACCCGTACGTTGGAGACTTCCTGGTGCTTCCGGTCCCTGAAAACCAGGACATTTTACTTGGAATGCCTTGGCTGAAGACGGCTAACCCCGATATTGACTGGATTGAGGAGACTGTGAAGCCTAGGAAGGCTCCAACTGAAAACAATCAGAGGCAGAAGCCGGTAAAGAAAAAGAAAATGAAACCACGGACTACAAAAATGCCGTCGACGCCAGCGCTACGCGTAGGTGGGCAACGGGTTTCTGTGAGCGGATCGACGTCAGCCTTGTGCAGCAAATACTTCCAGCATGGTTATTTTTCTGTCGCGAGTGGAGAAACAAAGTACATCACAAGTAAACAGTTTAAGCGTCTGCTTCGCAAGCCTCAAGACCTCCAATGCGTGTTTGTGATTCGTCCAGTGACGGAAAAGGAGCAGACCGACTCGAAGAAAGCGTTCACGACCATTGATGATTATGATGGCCACCCGGTGTATGATGTGTTGGTGAAACACAAGGGCATCTTTCGGCAAAAGTTGCCTAGTGAGCTACCACCTAAGTCCCATGGCGTGCATGAAATGGAAGTGGACACCACGAAGCCAATTTTCCGCCAACAGTGGCGTCAGTCACCAGCGCAAGAACAAGTAATAAGGGCATGGGTCGAAGAAATGCTTCAGGCAGGTCTGATTCGGCCATCGTCGTCCCCCCACGGGGCTCCGACATTTTGCGTCAAGAAACCCGTGGGATGGAGGATTGTGCACGACTATCGCGCGATGAACAACCACACGGTGTGGCGAACGTTGCCAATGCCCAGAAAAGATATCATTTACGAACGCTTGCAAGGCGCGTATTGGTACAGCTGCATGGACCTCTTGAGTGGCTACTACCAGTTCAGAATGCGGGACGCAGATGTGAAATACACCGCGTTTCAGACTGCGGACGGACTTTACGAGTACTTAGTGATTCCCATGGGTCTGTCTAACGCGCCTGCTACGTTCAACGACGGAATTCGAAGACTGCTGAAAGATTTGGCTGACTTTTGTCTTTCTTACTTTGACGACATTTACGTTTTTACGCGAAGTCAAGACCTGAATAAACATTTAGCTGCCCTGGATCGCGTTTTGACGAGACTAGAAGACAATAAGTTTTACGTCAAGTTGAGCAAGTGTGTGTTCTGTTCGCTGGAGATACCCTGTCTTGGTGACTACGTTGGTCGTGAAGGGGTCCGAATAGATCCGAAGAAGGTAGAAGTGCTGCGTGAGTGGCCACTGCCAGATACGAAAAGTGAGTTACAGTCATTCCTAGGGACTGCGACCTACGTTCAGCGTTTCTGCAAGGGATTCGCTCATGATGCTGGCCCGCTGTTCGACATGCTGAAAGCTAAAATCAACTACACCAAAGAAGGCAAAGCTCGAGTGGATGGACGCAAAAACTGGTACAACACTTCAATAAACTCAAACAACGAATTTCGTCTACTCCGGTGCTCGCTATCGCCGACTTCAACAAGCCGTTCTTTATGCGAATGGATGCCAGTGATTTCGCGATTGGAGGTGTTCTTTATCAGTTGGAAGAACACGACGGCCAGGTCGTGGAGCGCCCAGTAGCATTTCAAGGTCGTAAATACAACGGTGCAGAGAAGAACTACTCGATTAGGGAGAAGGAGCTGCTTGCCATATTGTTTGGGCTCCGCGTGTGGCGCATTTATTTGCTTGACAAGCCGTTTGTGGTGGAGACCGACCACAAGTCGCTCGAAAATGTGTTTTCACAGAAGAGTATCTCTAGACGAATCGCACGCTGGTACGATGAACTGAGCGAGTATCCAGTCACGTTTAAGTACATACCCGGCCCATCGAATACTATCGCCGACAGCATCTCCAGGCGCGCTGATTTTCAGGAAACCCAGTCGCTAAATGCCATTATCGCGGCTTCTAAGGTGCACTCGCGGGTTAAGAAGGGCATGGCTTCGCTGGTTGAAGAAGTGACTGAGCGATATATGGACGATCCTCACACTGCGATGATTGTACGCGCGTTGAAAGGAGAGGCGTTGGCTGCGACGGAGAAAGTCAAGTTCATTGATCGCTATTCCCTTGATGGGAAGAAGTTGATGTACTGCGGGCCGAACGACGAAGCACCCAGGCTTGTGGTTCCTGCTATTGATGAATTAATAAATGCGATTATGTTCGAGTTTCACGACGTTGAGGTGTACGGACATCCTGGAATCGATCGGACAGTTCGATTGGTGGAGGCTCACTACTTTTGGCGGCACATGGTGAGGAGTGTTCGCGCCTACGTGAAGTCGTGCGAGACGTGCCAACGAACCAAAGCGAGGAACACAAAGCCGCCAGGATTGTTGCAGAGCCAACCTATCGCTCGAGGGCGATGGACCCACGTGGCTATGGACTTTATTGTGTCACTTCCAGTGACTCGTGACAAATTCGACTCTGTTCTCGTGGTTGTTGACCAGCTCACGAAGCGTGCGCATTTTGTGGCTTGTAGAGGTGCTGCTACAGCGCGTGAAGTTGTCGAATTGTACCGTGACCGCATTTTCGTGCACCATGGTGTACCAACAGAGATTCTGTCAGACAGAGACCCAAAATTCACTGCTACGGTGTGGACAACTTTATGCAGCATGCTGGGGACTCGACAAAAATTGACGAGCGCTTTTCGGCACCAAGCCAATGGTGTTACGGAGCGTCTCAACCAAACTATTGAGAACTTTTTGCGCGCATTTTCGAATGGCGCGTCGACCGATTGGGATTTCTACCTCTCACTGGCTGAGTTTGCCTACAATTCCAGATACCAGCAGTCGATTGGTATGGCGCCCTTCGAAGCTGATTTCGGTTATCTGTCGTCGACACCGGCAAGTCTGCTAGCACCACCTCGCGCAACTGGTGCGGAACGACAACGCCGTGCTCTCGGGAAGACGTTCCTCGAGCAACAGGCGGATCGACTAGCTACCGTGCGCAGAGAGTTGCAGCAGGCGTCCGACCGCATGAACGACTACTACAACGACAACAGACCTGTGCAAATTTTTGAGGTCGGGGAGGAAGTGCTGCTGTCAACCGAAAACCTCGCGAATTATCATGCTGGGACAACAAAAGCGAAATTGGGGGCTCGTTGGATTGGACCATACGCTATCATCAACCGGCTCGGGCATGACTACTACGAGTTGAAGCTACCAAAAGGTGTCAAGTTTCACCCCGTATTTCACACCAGCTATCTCAAGCGATACGTGCGTGGCACATCGCGGGAGCAACAACCATTCAAAGTGCAGCTGCCAGACGGTACCGAAGGAGAGTTAGTGGACGACATCGTTGGGCACAAGCGCATCAGATGGGAAAGACTACTACGAGGTCAAGTGGACCGGGACAAGCAAGACTACATGGGAACCGCTTGCCAACTTGGAGTTCGTGGGCGACTTGATCACTCGCTACCACGAGCGTACGAACAAGCGGCGGACTACTCTTCGGGGACGGAATGTCACGAGCTTCTGCAGGAGCTCGTGAGCAACTTGAAGAGCCAGTCACTGGGCAAAAGAAGAGAGCAAGAATTAGCTTAGTGACCAGTGTAGCCGTTGCGAAAAGGGATGCATGTTTAAGATAGTATGGCTAGCAGAAAGTTATCAGTAGGAATGGCCGCTGGGTCATTCCGGAATCTAAACCAAGGAATAAAGTCGACTTCTGCTCCGGCCAAGCAGACGTGGATCAACCACAGCGGTGGCCTCGGGAGGCAATCTCGGGCACCTGCACAGCTCAACAAGTACCGTAATACGACAAATACAGTTTGCGTGTACCAAGAACCAAGGACTTCCTCTGCCTAAGTACTACCAAATCACATCTTCCGCTCGCAAAGAGCAGGAAGATTGCGACAATATGGGTCACACTGACCCTCGGCCTTACCAGACCCGCAGACGACCCGATTAATAATCTACCAGCCGAGCGCGTTGACGCTGTGACTTTGCAGGTCTCTGCCCCTGCTGAAGTGACAATGAATCACGGAGGGAAAGGCGGGGAGGACAAGACGCTCACGCTTGCCAATGGGGAGTATATCACGTCGATGGAGGCGCATTGGGGCAAGAAGAACGGTCGCACGCGCGTCTTCTACGTGACCTTCACAACCAGCGCTGGCAACACGATTGCAGGAGGGTCACCCACCAACGACAAGGGAACCGTGACTGCCCCCGAAGGCTTCCAACTGAGCGGATTCCACGGCCGTGCCGAAGATGAAGTCGACCGGCTTGGCGTTACCTGGACGAGGATCTCGGCTAAGAACATCGAGCTGACAGAACCCCCAAGCACAGGCAATGGTACTTATGTTACGACAATTCGCAATTGGGTGGGCCCTACTATCGGTGCTCCCACTGATACAGCTTGTTATCGAAAGACGGTGGCGTTTGACAGTAACAAGATTTGCCCCTTGGGCTACGGCAAAGACGGCGAGGACTGCATCACGCAGTGCCCCATGGCTTACCCCGTTTCGTGCGCTCTAGAGTGTATTCCTCAGAACGACGACTGTGCGCTCGAGGTTCTCTCCAAGATCGGGTCTGTCGTTGTTGTGGCATTCAATGCGGCGACCGGGTGCGTGCTTGGCAAGATTCTGGCGATGTACAAGACTGTAAGCTGGGTTCTGTCCTGCGCTGGAAGCATCGTCTCGGTGGTAAGATCCCTGATCTACTACTTGCGGTACCAGCAGACGACGGCACCTCAGGGGGACACTGAACAGCTTCTCGCAGTGGCTTACCAAGCGGATGTCGTGCTTATCGATCTCCCGTGCGTGTGCCTCAATATTCCTGTTCCAGATGGGGCCGTATTTGCTAACAGGGTGCTTGCAGTCGTCGAGGGCATCGTCAAACAAGCTATTACGAACGGAGATGAAATCCTCTCAACGGGGGCAAACGTGTTGGATTTACTCACAGGTAATGGCGCACTCAACTCGTCGTCTGCATCTGTAGACGAGCTGCAGGACCTTATCGACAAAAAATCCACCTGTGGGTAGCAACTCAAGAGCCTGACGGATCGCGTGGTGTTTGCGGTCAATGACATCAGAAACAAGACCCCGAACGCTGCCGCCAACGACGTTCGAGTGATTGTTTACAAGTCCGCGACCGTCCTCAATGACATCCCAACTGTCACCAACAATTGCATGAGCGAACTTTTGGTTACCAAGACAAGGGCGGCCGCATTCGAAACGCGCGACATGCTCCGGAAGACGTTCGGAGTGATCGTGGACCAGCTCATTGAGACTGGAACGACGGACATGGGCAAGGACGTGGCCAGAGACGAATACATGCTGAATGTGGCGAACATGGGCCTTGTCGTGCTGTCAGCGATGGATCCGACAGGCATCGCGTACATGGCGTCGCAATTCGTGCAGCCGATCTGCGGACCGACTGCGTACCTTGGCGAGATCGACGACGGAACGCTGTATGACGCGCTGGGTCTCACAACAGTGGATGAAGCCTTTGAAGGTAGCTACGGGTCCTGGACCAAGGCGGGCGACGGGGTCGTGCACATAGTGTTTGAGATCATTGACACCAAGGACGTGACGGTGGTGATCCACTCGGGGGGTGACAAGTATGCTGAAGTTGACGTTGGTGCGGGCGAAGTTGTGACCTGGGACGCCACGATTCCGGAGTTGCAGGACAAGAATATGTATTTGGATCGGTGGCGCCCCGGAATTATGGGTCTTCCAGGTTCGGGAGGCGGCTCGCTGTTGCTCTGGATCCCTCGATCATCGGAAGGTGGACATATCGCGATGCACGTACGGATCAACGTCAGTTAGGGAATGGAAATGATATGTGAAACATCTACAAAACGGTGCAGTTGAACTGGGCAGTAAATAAAAAAAAGTTAACTCTCATTCTTTGAAAATCGACCTCAAGGTGAATGATCCAGTCGGCAGTGTTCTTGCTTACCGGCTTCGTACCCGGGACTTCAGGTCAGAGTGGATCAGCGAGAGAATAATATTCTCTATACGATATTATCGTCTACGAGCCAATACCGACTGGCTGTCCAAAGCGGCGGAAGGTTGCGCTGCCTTTTCCTCGGTATTTCCAGGCATTGGGGGGATTAAAGAGTTTTCATTGTGTTAATGGACCAAAGCCTGAGGCGCTTTGGTTGATACGCAAGGTGCCGAATGGCAGCCCCAAGGGATGGTGGGAGGGTAGAAAATCTGTCTATCGAACTGGCGGCGCGGAGCAATAATTATCCACTTGTTCACTTCGTTGCACCGTGGACTAATTTCACAGTGCTGGCGGAGCGAGCTGCGAGTAACTGTGTCAACTCATTGAAAATATCAGCGACCATCTGGTTGAAGCGTCCGACCAGTTTGAGCCGAGTAGGGTCTCCGGATCGACCACAGCTTTATAGATTCCCGCCAGCGTGTCTGGATCACGATATAATTTCACAGATCCGCGGAGAGACGAACGCATCGAGCAGCAGGTCTGCACACGAACGACGAGCCGCTTGCGCCGTGCACGATCCCCGGGCAATTGTGTTTGTACCTCCGGTGACGAAGCTAGTCAACGATAGGCTTCCCAACGTTTGTCTCAACCTCGAGGTTCAAAGAAACGCTTGTTTTATTAATACATGTACAGTAAAACCACGTTCGCGGGTCTGAAAAAAATAAAATAATCAAGTTTATGGCAAGTGGACAACCCGATGCCACCATGGATGCAGCGAGTTCGTGCATATTTGGCCGATTTTTTTTTCATGTACATCGAACATCGAAGTGGAAATAAGTTATGAACGGATTGGTGATGCGACAATGTCCCCGGTTAGCGGGATTGTACAGTAGTAGTGTAGGGCGTTTTGCTGTTAGTGAAATGTACTAGACACTAACTCACTGTTAGCTGTACGTTTGCTGACTGTAAGTAGACGAGTTAGTAGCAAGAGACTAATCATGATAGTAACCTTAAAGCTGATTGCAGTTTACCTTATGAGAGCTACCGGTAGTTGGCGGGAGTCGGCCATCCAGAAGAGAAAAAAGTGTAATGAAGGGGAGTGCCATACCGGTAAAATAAAAAAAAAACATGTATCGGATGGGACTCCCCTCTAGACTGGAACTTCTAGTATCTACGGCTCTGACATTGCACGTGTCAACTAGAGTAGACTTGGTAGCATTTAAAGCGGCAATGCTGCTGACTTCGGACAATGTGTGCCATAATATGGAATTGAAATTTCCAGCGATGTCGCGTTGGGGCAAATGATCTTTTCATTGTGCTTCCACACCAGGGGCGTGGCGTGGCGGGTTAGCTGGGGCGAGGCAAATTCGAGAGTGAGCGCCCTTGCTCGGGCGGCCACTGGCCTCCTGCCGCGTTCTATCGTTAGTCACTGCGGCATCGGGAAACTATGGCTTCCTCGCCAACTTATCTAGCCTAAACTAGCCCGTTGTCTCTGCAACCTGAAAGCGTCTCTATCTCTTAAAATACAGACAAGAAGATCGGAGCTGCGTAGATAAAGTTAATGAAGTGTAAGCTTAAAACTCTTCAGTAATTTCCAGTTTTTGTGCAAAACTTAGTGATGCTCGTTCGGCAAATACATGTTAGCAAAATCTACTAGACACTAACTAACTGTTATTTACACGTACAGCTGACTCTACAGTTAGTGTATAGGGAGAACACTATACAGTACGGAGTTTCCGCCCTCGCAGTCAGGATATTTGCTCGTGCTTTTACAAGCCAATTAAGGACGGGCGAACCGTAAGCTTGCAGCTGCCATGGTATACTACGACGTTTGCATGTGTATGCGTGTTCGGAGGGAGAGGGGGGGGGGCTTGCCAACGAAGCTATAAAGGAGGCGTTCCCGCTGCTGTTTCGTATCGTTTTGTGTTTTGCGTGTTGACTTTGTCACAAAACTCGTCGAGACAAAGCCTCATACTTTGTTCAAGTGACACTGTCGACTGTCACAAAAATCCGGGTAGCAAAAAGGTATATTTTCTTCAAGTGGCGCGCGACGCTCCGACTTTTTTGCGTCTCCATCTACAATCTGTTTTGCCCCCACGGCCCAGGGTGGACGAACGGAGACCCTTAGCGTGACAGAACCCCATGACGACCTCCGTGCACGTCTCGAGCTGACGCTTACTGCGTCTCGGCTGCCGGAATGACGAGCACGAGCTCTTCGCGCCGTCCTACGCCAGGTGCGTCCTCTATCTCGGCCGGTCGGACGTCAACCCACGACGCCGGTCGACCTCCTTTCTTTGACGTCCAGGACGACATTCTAACCAACTGGAACACACTGTCGCACTCGCATCGCCACTCAATGACTCGGTAGGAGCAACAAAAAGCGTAGCTCCAAGGTACACAACGAGACCATTTACATGTAGTAGAATGATTCTACAAATTATAGACTACTGTAGTGTGGTGTAGTGACTTGGCGGTGGACGAGAATGAAGCCGACGACCAAGCTTCAGTGGCGACCCGAGTCATCGAGACATGTCCAGCGAGGTTCGGCGGATGCTGATTGGCCACTCTGGACCGATGCCGAAGACTCGTCGATACCCACGCTCGAGATCCAGGACTTCAAGTTCGATCCAAACCTACAGCGAACTTTGGCCCGAGATCCGCACTTAAGACGACCGTTCGAGCCCCGGCGACTGCTCCAAGTCAGGGAACCCCTTCATCGTCCAATAGAGGCATCCAGAGACCTCTCGAGCCGTCGAGAGGGCTCTGAAGAGTCGGGTGGTTACCTTGGAAGATCCAAAACGGACGCGTTTAGACTAGATATTTGTATTGAACCATAGGAAAGAGAAGATAGAACAGATAAGCCCTTTGGGCAACAATGACAGAACAGCTTTTCCTCCCAACCACTCAAGGAAGACGTCCGGGCTATCGGTGAGTTCCCGTAGCAGTTGGATAAACCTGTTGGTAGGATTATGACTGTCGGTGGACGCGCCTGCTAGTATCGTAGCGTGCGTTTACCCGTGGTCAGGCCAAGAGTAGAGAAGAAGTGGCCGTGTGTAAGAGCGACGAGTCGTCGCCGAGTAGTGGAGGAGCGAGAGCACACTCCATTTATCCTTCCCGCCGGAGTATAGCTCCGGCACCCTCGTATCAAGCCGTGACTGGCTGGGACCCTTCCTTTCTGAGGGCCTGCGAGGTATATTTGCGTGTGAGAGCGTGCTAGCCTGTGCTCGTGGCTAGTGACGCTGGGTTTCCGTCAGTTGACTAAGCGGAAACACGGTGCACAGAGGAAACATCAACCCGGTGCAAGGGAAAGTTCCTGGGCCTTCAGGTTCTAACCCTAACAAGCCCATTGAGTCATCGAGACTGAGTGGGTGTTGTTGGTGGGGAATTGTGCAACATATATTTTAGCGCGTGTTCCTACACGACAACTGGTGCCGCGACCCGGGATTGGTGTGACCTTCTGTGTCTCGTGCTACAGCAGGTCAACTGACATTACGAGCAACAACCAAGAAGAAGAAGAAGAAGGAGGAGAAGAAGAAGATGGCGAAAGGATCTCAATCGGCGGTACCAGCAACTCCGACGAAGTCCGGCGGAACGCGAGGCGACGACTCGACGGCGGCCCTGATCACGCCGCAGCTCGACCCGATTGCTGAGCGACACGTCAGCTTCGACGAGTCGATGACTGGATCCGACGCCAAGGATGAAGACATGGATGAAGAATACGACGACTACCTGGAGGAGAAGGCGCCTGCGCCAGCGGTGGTGACACCCGAGACTCCGGAAGATCCAATTATGTCCGCAGGACGCAACGGAGGCTTACGTTTTCTAGCGCGAAGTCTGGCGAGCGAGTTGGAGGACGACGCGCCTCCCGTACAGTGCAACCTCACGGACGAACTGGATAAGGTGAACAGCCCCGAACGTGCCGACAATGGCTTGGGTGTATTTGAAGACAGCGGCAAGGAGGCATTACATACACGTGCCCCGAAGACTCCACGTGACGGTGGCACCGATGACTCAACGAATCCGGGAACAATACGTGACGGTTCTGACGGCTTGCCAGTGGGCAATGATCCGGAACCGAGCTCCTTGAGACCGGGCAGAAGCATTCGAGCTGCTCCCGACGACTCGTCAGCCGACCTCCAAGCGGCCGTCATCGCCCCCGATCGCCCCTCGATAACTCAGTGTCCGACTGCAGCAACAAAGGGTGACACGGATGTGAGATCACATTGTGACCAGACCAACGGAGCGCCGACAACTCATCTGGTTCCTAGCTGCAGCGCGCATTCTCTCCTCACTGTGTCGGAACATGCTTCCATGTCGGTGATGAGCGTAATGAATGTGAGCAAGAATGGGGCACCAAGCAGCAACGCGTGGTCGCCTACTGCTTATTCCCCGACGACTAATGTGACGGACATCTCGTGTGCACGGCTCCCGAAGACTCATACGGGGCTCGCGGTCTCTTTCGCGGGGTTCGCTAACCCCGAGAAGTACGGAGGCGATAGCGGTTGTTCGTGGATCGTGTGGCGCCTACCCGAGTGGAAGATAGTGATTGCCGCAAACGCTTACCTCGTCAATACGGCGGTCGACACAGCAGAGAGCACTGGTCTGAGTAACGGAGTGCTCGCCGCTTTGGAACATGGCGCCGAGGAGTTGGTCATTGCTGGAGACTTCAAGCTCAAGATCCGCACATCACTGGGGATTAGCCTATGCGGTGCTGACCTGTTGATGAGTCCGCTACGGAGTTGCGAGAAGGTCGCAGCACGGATGCAGTCTGCTAAGTATCTCCAGGTGTCACGAGACTACAACGCCGCTGCGAACTCACTGGCGTCTGAAGCTTTGGAATATCAGACGTCGAAGGTGATTTTAAGTGGCGCCAGGAAGGCCGAGCTCTATGAACTCAGCCAACTTCAAGCTGCGATCTACGAGACCGATTCGAACGAGATATCGCCGCAGAACGTGCTTCCCGGTGATTATTTTCGGACCCAAGATTTTCCCAGCAGTAGTTCGAGGAGCATTGAGCCTACCATGGCCGCGCCGATGACTCGGTCACAAGCCAAGCTCAAGACCAAGCCGCCGATCCGGACCGACAAGACAATGGGACTACCGCCGACGACTGGTGAATGCGAGTTCTGTGCAAACAGTACAGGTTATCCAGAGAACGGACAGACCAACGGCACACCGAGATCTCGCGTCGACTGGGTCAGTCGTATCTGGCCGTACATGGAGCGGGGCAAAGCGGCTGATGGAATCGAGGCCTCTTCATACCAACCTTTGCAGTCTACAAGCGCAAACGCTGCACGTGGGCTTTGCCGGAAGAGTGTCGGGGCCGTGCGCAACGCCTAGCACGCGCCCGCGACAACTTCAATCGCGGTGAACTGCGCCTGGGGCAATGCAGCCCAGGAGTACAGACGAAAATGACTACTGCAGTTTTGCATGCTACATGGAGATTGAACGCGAATGGTACGGATGGAGAATCCCGATTGGAACGGACGACAACGGGCCCCGACAACTCAATGGCAGTGCTGGTGAAGACTCGGTGTGCATGAAACTCAGATGGAGGCGCGCCGACAACTACCGAAGACTCGAAGCGCTTGAAGCAGGATCTATGCGGGGGCAAATGCACTACGTCAAGACGATGGCTTAGAAGCATTTCGGAAGACCGGATCGTTCGCGGGTGCATGGTGAAGCCTATGCGCGACGAGCTACCGCAGTCTACGGCCTCACCAAGCTCGTCCTCACGCGTCATGATGCTGATCATCGTATGGTTCCAGAGAACCGGGTGGTTGTACAGAATCAAGCCGAGCGGTCATGGAGTGTTGTGCCGTTGTCAACGAAGCAGAGTCTGCCGAAAGCGATGATGACACCGCTGCTCAACTCGACAGAGGTCTTCGAACGGCGGCGGAGGCGGACAAGATGTCGGTATCAAACCGGACGGGGTCGGAGTCACTATCCCGACGACTCTGTGTGAGCCCGAGTTATGGAACCGGGTAAACCTTCTGCAGCAGGCCACGGGCGGGACATTACGACGACACAGATGCCTGCCAAGTACGCACCCAGTGCGATCGACGCAGAACGTCGCTAACAGCGGAAGAAAGCCGATGCAGAACGCACCGCGACGCTCGCCATCATGTGGTTCGCATAGTGGTGGGGGCAGCTGTGGTGTAGTGACTTGGCGGTGGACGAGAATGAAGCCGACGACCAAGCTTCAGTGGCGACCCGAGTCATCGAGACATGTCCAGCGAGGTTCGGCGGATGCTGATTGGCCACTCTGGACCGATGCCGAAGACTCGTCGATACCCACGCTCGAGATCCAGGACTTCAAGTTCGATCCAAACCTACAGCGAACTTTGGCCCGAGATCCGCACTTAAGACGACCGTTCGAGCCCCGGCGACTGCTCCAAGTCAGGGAACCCCTTCATCGTCCAATAGAGGCATCCAGAGACCTCTCGAGCCGTCGAGAGGGCTCTGAAGAGTCGGGTGGTTACCTTGGAAGATCCAAAACGGACGCGTTTAGACTAGATATTTGTATTGAACCATAGGAAAGAGAAGATAGAACAGATAAGCCCTTTGGGCAACAATGACAGAACAGCTTTTCCTCCCAACCACTCAAGGAAGACGTCCGGGCTATCGGTGAGTTCCCGTAGCAGTTGGATAAACCTGTTGGTAGGATTATGACTGTCGGTGGACGCGCCTGCTAGTATCGTAGCGTGCGTTTACCCGTGGTCAGGCCAAGAGTAGTAGAGAAGTGGCCGTGTGTAAGAGCGACGAGTCGTCGCCGAGTAGTGGAGGAGCGAGAGCGCACTCCATTTATCCTTCCCGCCGGAGTATAGCTCCGGCACCCTCGTATCAAGCCGTGACTGGCTGGGACCCTTCCTTTCTGAGGGCCTGCGAGGTATATTTGCGTGTGAGAGCGTGCTAGCCTGTGCTCGTGGCTAGTGACGCTGGGTTTCCGTCAGTTGACTAAGCGGAAACACGGTGCACAGAGGAAACATCAACCCGGTGCAAGGGAAAGTTCCTGGGCCTTCAGGTTCTAACCCTAACAAGCCCATTGAGTCATCGATACTGAGTGGGTGTTGTTGGTGGGGAATTGTGCAACATATATTTTAGCGCGTGTTCCTACACGACAGTAGTATATGTCATGATTACCACTACCACGACCTAGTCATGTTGAAGTCCTGCCTGCTCAAGCCTGCAAGAGAGGAGGACGCATCGCCATCCAGCAGCAGGATTCATGCAACACTGTCGTTTCCATAGTTTAGGATTTGAGTTGACTCTCAGCTGGCAACTTGATTCATTGCAAGTTCAATCGGCCATTCCACGGCCTTCGAGTAGCTAGCTAGCGCCGCTAAATTCTAATTCATTCTCAAACTTTCCTTCCAACACACAAGTTGAGTTTCAACCCACGCGTATACTACGTGACAGTTTTAAAACTATTGAAGCGTAACTGCGCTCTCCGGTTCGACCTTCTACGCCAAGACACATCGACTTCCTTCCGATCGGTCAAGACGCTACCCACGATGGCTCGTAACCGCAGTCCGAACCCACGTCCCCGTCAGCAGCGACGCAGGCGTGAAGACGACACCGCAGCTGACGCCGCTGCCGAAACCGAGAACAGTGAGCAAGCTCCCACGGACGGCAACTGCGACGCTGCTGCTTCGCACCCGACTCCACCGTCGGCGGCAGACACCATGGCCATAATGAGGCAGATGTTCGAGTACATGAACACTACCCAGCGCCAGAATCAAGAGCAGATGTCTCAGATGCTCCAGCAGCAAGTGCTGTTGCAGCAACAGATGCTGCAAGCTCATGTGGCAGCACAGAAGCCGCAGAAGAAGAAGGGAAACCCACCGCAGTTCAACGGGGAAACCAACGACGACCTCGAATTATGGCTGTTTAGCACGGAGCAATACTACTCTAACTACAGCGAGGAGATGCAGAGCGAATCGTCTGAGTTCGTCGACACGATCTTCGGCAACTTGGGCCCGACTGCTCAGACATGGTACCGAGACTTCAAGGTTTCGCTAGGTGAGCAGCCGGCGACATGGGCAACGTTCAAGAGATGCATTCGTGAGCGCTTTCGTGAGGCCGACTACCAACACAAGCTCTTGTCTCGGCTGCACAACCTTCGTTGGAGTGGCTCCCAGCACGCCTATACCACGAAGTTCCTGCATTTGCTCTCTCAATTGGAATGTGAGCTACCTGAGCCTGTCAAACGTTGGTACTACCAACAGAATCTTCGCCCCGAGACCAGTGCTTTCGTGTCGCAGAATGTTCCATTGACTCTTAAGGAGGTGATCGAACTCGCGGAGCGTTACGAAGACTCCCGCGCTTCTCAGTCTGGGAACGCGAAAAGGATCAGAGCAACAACGCTAAACCCCAGGGTAAGCAGCAAGCTCAGAAGAAGAACCCTGCCGCGTCGAACAGGTTTCAGTCTAGCGCCAACACTACGGGCAAGAACTCGGACCGACCAACGTGCGAGTATTGTGACAAGCCGGGCCACCACGAAGGTATCTGCTTCAAGAAGAAGGCAGACGCCAAGGCCTCGGTTGCAAAAAACTAGTACGCTCGGTGGGTTGGCATCCCACCGAGCCGAAACCGCCAGATCGTGTCCGCCGTGCACGCTCTGGTAGCCCTCTCCAGGCTGGACTTCACTATCAAACCAGTGAAGCTTCAACCCGCAAGAAGGAGAAAATTTACGGCTATTTGTGCCAGGGCGCCCGTGTCGACGATGCTTCTGTGTCCGTCTTCATCGACAGCGGAGCCTCATTCAACGCTATTGATCCTGAAGTCGCTGCGAGCCTGAATCTACAAGTTACCACACTACCCGAGCCTTTACGAGTCAAGTTAGGTGGCGGTCAACGTGTGAGTATCCCGCGACGCACTTCAACGATCACGGTGTCCATGGACGGGTTCCCCGAATATGCTACCGAAGTGTTTGTCATGGAGATCCCTGAAGGGAAAAACGTTATGCTCGGATTTCCATGGCTGGAAGATGTGAATCCGGATATCGACTGGGCGGCACGGATTGTGCGACCGCGTGGCGCAGCTTCTGGCTTGGCATTGCAGCCTTGCCCACGAGCGCGAGCTAGTCCTGTTGCTGCCGGCAGCCGCCGACGAGCTCCTGCGCGCCGGCATCGGAGCGATCAACTGGACAATTTGCTCTTCTACGCGAAGCACGACTACGTGTCCTCTGCGGGCGAGACGAAGGTCATTTCTCATCGCCAGTTTCGCCGCATGCAGCACGATGATGACACGTTTTGTTTCGCAGTTCGCGTATGTGAGGAGACGTCTGATAAGGCCGCGAGGCAGCTCAGTCAAGGCTGGGACCAGTTACGAGGTCGCCCCGAGGAAGCCGTGGTGGTCAAGTACAAGAATACCGTCTTTCGTGCGGAGCTCCCGAATGTCGCACCTCAACGCTCTGTGGACGTCGAAGCCGAAGTGGAGCTATCAGACGACACCCCCGTGGCACGTAAGCAATTTCGTCTTAGTGACGCGATGAAAGAAGCTATCCGCGCGTGGACACTGGAGATGCTCGAGGCCGGTATAATCCGACCGTCAAAATCTCCGTATTGCGCACCCACCTTCTGCGTCAAGAAGGCTGTAGGTTGGCGTATCGTCCACGATTTCAGAGGGATCAACTCCAAGCTCCGCATTCCTGCAACCCCGGTGCCCAGAAAAGAGGACATTTTCGACGCAATGGCGGGCGGCTACTATTTCTCAGCAATGGACTTGCTGTGGGGATTCTTCCAGGTCCGTCTCCGAGAGAAGGACATCCAGTACACAGCGTTCTCTACTCCAGACGGCCAATTCGAGTACCTCGTGACGCCTATGGGCCTTGCTTGTAGCCCTTCAGCGTTCAATCGCATGATGCAGCGAGTATTCAGTGATCAGCGTTCCTTTTGCCGGGCCTACTTCGACGATCTTTTCGTGTTCACCAAGACACCCTCGCTGGAGGACCACCTGGAAGCGCTCGACAAGGTTCTCAAGCGCTGTGAGGAGCAGCAATTGTACATCAAGCTGGAGAAGTGCACATTCTGTGCAGGCGAGATACCATGCCTCGGTGATTTCTTTGGACGCGAAGGCATTCGCATGGACCCAGACAAGTCTCGAGTTATTCGAGAGTGGCCACTACCTCGCACACGGCGGCAACTACAATCGTTTGTGGGCACATGCGTCTATGTGCTCAAATACTGTGAGAACTTTGCAGAGTTGGCTGCCCCGCTCATGGAGGCGACGCGAGGACGTGGGAAGAACGAACAGATCTCGCTGACCCCTGCACAAGTACGCTCTTTCGAGGAGCTGAAGCGTTTGCTTTCGGACCCGCCAATGCTCGCTCACCCAGACAGCTCGCGCCCATTTCACGTTCGCATGGATGCGTCAGATTACGCTATCGGTGGGTACCTGTACCAAGTTGGTGATAATGGTAACGAGCACGTCATCAGCTACGGAGGCCGGAAGCTGAGCGAAGCGGAGAAAATGTATCCCACTCGTGAGAAGGAGCTCTTGGCGGCTTTACATGCAATGCGGCTGTGGCGAGTTTATCTGATCGACAAGCCATTCTTCGTCAACACGGATCACCGCACTTTGCAGTCTATTCTTGAGCAGAAGACATGCTCACAGCGGTTGGCTAGATGGCTGAACGAGCTCGGCTCATACCGCCCACTTTTCCGCTGGATACCTGGAACTTCCAACGTTGTCGCCGACGCAATCTCTCGCAATCCTGCCTTCGAGCCAACCGAGTCAGCTCAGCACGTGTCCCTCGCCAGCCTTCTGCAGCAACTCACCCGCCAGCACGATGAATCAACCGCGGATGATGCATACCTGCACTACATGGCTGCCCGACCATCTATCCATCAGCAGTGTACTCGACTCTATCGGCAGGATGCTACCTTCGGTCTTCTGTACCAGTATCTCGTGACGCGAGCGGAGGCCTCAGCACCACCGCCAGTTGAAGTGCCACGAACGCTTCGTGCAAACCTGAATCATTTTTTCCTCGAGGACGGCTTGTTATTCTACCAGCCCAGCGCGGACTTGGCACGCCGACTTTGTATTCCAGACGACAATGACTTGCGCAACGCGATATTTTTCGAACACCATGACTCTGCTACAAGTGGACATCCTGGGTATTTGAAGACGCTCATGGCTCTCCAGAATAAGTTTTACTGGCCTCGAATGGATCGAGCTGTGCGTCGCTACGTGGCATCGTGCGAAATGTGCCAGCGCATCAAGGTATCTCAACGCAAGGCGGCAGGACTTTTGCATCCTTTGGAGGTGCCTGCGAACCGCTGGACGAACATCACCATGGATTTTGTTACTGGACTTCCTATCGGTCGCCGCTCGAAAAGCGACGCGATCATGGTGATCGTTGATCGCTTGACCAAGCGTGCCCATTTTGTTTTGACTACGACTACGTGTACTGCCCATGAAGCAGCGCGCTTATTCCGTGATCACTATCAGCGGCTCCACGGTCTGCCGCTAAGCATTGTATCGGATCGCGACTCGAAGTTCACGTCCAAGCTCTGGTCGGAGCTAATGTCATTTCAACGGACCCAGCTTCAACTAAGTTCTGCCTTCAGACCGGAAACTGACGGGCAGACTGAGAAAACCAACCACTTTGTGGCCGACTACCTTCGTGCATTCGTCAACGCCCGGCATGATGACTGGGATGAAATGCTGAGCCTCGCTGAGTTCGCTTACAACGCTCGAGTGCACTCCAACATTGGCATGGCTCCTTTACGGCGGACCTCGGCTACATTCCACGATCTGTCGCTGATTTAGCAACTCCGTCAACCCGCGGGCGCCGATCTCAAGCTATGAAGTTCGTTGAGCATCAGCAGGTGGTGCTCCAGCAGTGCAAGGACATGTTGGAGCAATCTCAGGCGGCTATGAAGTACTTTCACGATCGAAATCGCCCGACTTTTCAATTTGCTGAAGGTGATCAAGTCCTTCTCAACACGTCCAATCTCGATCTTCACCATCTCGGCACCACCGGTAAAAGGAAGCTAGCCCCGCGCTATATCGGCCCATATCCTGTGATCAAGTCTACAACGCCAGATACATACCAAATCGGGTTACCACCAGGACTGCAGCTCCACGACGAGTTTCATGTTTCGTACCTACGGCCCTACGTCTTCGACTCCAATCCGCGCCGTCTCAATGATGTGCCTCCCTTGATCACTCGCGACGGCTTTGAAGGTGTCCAAGTCCAAGCAATTCTGCAACGGCGTGTGAGGAACGGCAAGGTGCAGTTCAAGGTGCGCTGGTATGGACGAGATAACAAGGATTCCTGGGAGCCGGAGGAAAATCTGGAGCAAGTGCGTGGTCTCATTGAGCGCTTTCTTCTCGCACAGCCTCGGCGTTCGACGCGTCAACGCTCGGCGTAAGCGCTTTCCAGCGGAAGGAGTGTCATGATTACCACTACCACGACCTAGTCATGTTGAAGTCCTGCCTGCTCAAGCCTGCAAGAGAGGAGGACGCATCGCCATCCAGCAGCAGGATTCATGCAACACTGTCGTTTCCATAGTTTAGGATTTGAGTTGACTCTCAGCTGGCAACTTGATTCATTGCAAGTTCAATCGGCCATTCCACGGCCTTCGAGTAGCTAGCTAGCGCCGCTAAATTCTAATTCATTCTCAAACTTTCCTTCCAACACACAAGTTGAGTTTCAACCCACGCGTATACTACGTGACAGTATATCTACCTATGTGTGTGTGTGTCTAACGCGATGCTGTACTCCTTCGTGGTTGCTCGTCACTGCCGTCAAAAGCTTCTACGTTGCTTCCCGCATTGCTGTCCGGACCACGTCACGCGCAGCTACTGCGGGTGCTCGCTGCATTTGCTCGTGACGTTCGCGTCCGCTGATGAAACAGCTGCCGCCGAGCGGAACGAGGATTTGATTGTGTGCGCACGGTTTGAGACCGCCGCCGCGGTGGCTGTTTCGGGCGCGGGGAGGTTGTCACGGAGTTGCCCACCGACTCCATCGTGGCGCTGCCTGGGAGTGCCATCCAGCAATCCGAGTCCGAGAACGACTGGCTGCGCGCGGAGAAAAGCAACGACGTCTACCAGCAGCAACTGCCAGTGGTGCGTACCGACCACCAAGCATGAGAGTTGCTACCATTCTTGCTGTCACGGACGACGCTGGGTCGTCTTGTTTCGCTTGCTGATCTGTTTCTCTGTTGTGCAGAATACAATTCTGTATGTGCTCAACAACCACCGGAATCCGCAGTGGTACTACGGGTACGAGAGCGGGTCGACGAAGGCCCAGCGCGAGATGAAGCACGTGCTCGCTGCGTACGTGTTTCTACTTCACCCGCCGCCAGAGCGTAGTCGCCTCCAGAGAGACGGTCGAGGGTCAAGTGGGGCTTTACCAGTCGCACGTCTAGCAACTGTGGTTGCTCGGCTTGCATCGTCGGCGTTCACCATGATCTCCTACCGCCGGCAGAACACGGCGCACCGAGCTGCACGCATTCAAGCGTCCGAGAAGGAAAGTACAACTGGGAGCCTCGTTTCAGACGACGGGGAAGGCATCGCAGAGATGGATGCCATGGCGATATCTGAAGCTGTCAAAGTATCACAGGATTCAGTGGGATCCCCAGCCACGATGACTGTAGATTCATGCCAACTTGAAACAACAACGGCCAAGCCCAGAAACGTAGCGAGTTCCCAGGACAACGAGAGACCTTCAATCTCGATCCAAGCTGTCGAGCCAGAGGAAGGCGCTGATACGCAGCAAGATGCGGGATGGGAATCAAGTCATTATTCGCCACGAGCGCCGCCGCTGGGTCTTAAGTCTCCGTGCCCGAGCCTCACTTGTCCTATTTGTCGTGAACCACTCTCCCTTCGGTCGCATACTCTCCGACGCGGCACTATCGAAATACTGCAGCCGTTGCTCCTGCTTCATCTCTTCCTGCGCTCTACACCATTGAGAGCGTTCGCTTTCTACTTCAGTCAAATGGATTTCCGCATCCAGCGCCGATGGCTGGCGAAGATCCCGCCCGTGAACCCGACGGCGCAACTCGGCGCAACTGCTAACACCGCCGCATGCACATTGGTGGCGGAGATCGCCTCGGGCTTCACCCTGTCGAACTTTGCAGGTGGATACCCAGAGACCGATACCGTGGAGGCAAATAATCCGGTGCGTGAGCGGGCCGTCCTGCAGTCGTGCGCCGACTTGGCACTGGACGCGTTCTCGTCGCTGAGGGTGCAGCAAATACTATTGGCTGCCACGCAAGCAGACAGCCAGGATGCTACGAACTCCTCATTATCCAAGTCGTGCGCGCAATTTGACCGGTTGGTCGGCGACATATTTGAAGAGTTCTCTCAGCTACTGGTGGCCAGGAGCAGCAACAACTCATACTTCATTTCATTTCAAGGTTGAGGTTAGATTGAGTTCATTTATCCTAACTAAGATAACGACCGACGCATCCACCGTCGACACCGAGCTCACATCTCTCGATGTCCCGCCGAATAGTTGAAACGGTCTACTCGACTTCCGTCCACTTGGTACCGCGGACAGCGAACGCGGTCCCGCTTCTCCTTCAGCAGCGCCTGTCCACCGAAGCTTGAGTTCTCCACTGCATTTTCCTGGGCCGAAGTAACAACTCATACTTCGGTGAGCGATCACACTCTGGCCACGTCTCACTCCCAGCGCTCGTGGGCGATATTCTGACCCTGGTGTATGCGGAGCCGAAGTATTCCTCGCTTCGTAGCACTGCGTCGGCGCTGCTGCTTCAGAGGGACGAGTCATTGGAACGAGCTTCGCAGGAGTCATTCCGGGCGTTTGTGGAGCAGCTAGAACAAGGGCGCGATAAGTTATGGTCGCACGTCCAGTTCATGGAGGTCCAGGAGAGTACCGCTACGCAAACCCAGCAACAGAGGCCCAGGCGATAGCACCGCCGCCAGAGCACTTGATCGACTCCAGCTACCAACGTGAAGTGGCGGCCCCAAACCCAAAGAAACAGTCGGCCAACGAGTGGGGAGGCGCTGGATTCTCGCGCCATATTCGATCTCCGTCGTACCTCTGGGTGCCATCCCAGGCGACGATAGCAACAACACCAACGCTTCCTCCGACTTCTCTGTGTTGACGGTGATCGGGCTCGTCCGGATGCTGGCGAGTGTGGATGTGGCGCTGGAAGTCACGCGCCTCAGCATTAGATCCGCCGCGTTCGAAACTACTGTCCAACAACCACCAGCGCCGATGTCAAGCACCGTGCTGGAGTTGAACGGCCAGGTGCACGCGGTCGAGACGTTCCCCAATGGATGGTGCGTCGCGGCTGGCTCCGCCATGTTAGGCGACGCCAGTAGCTTCAGTCTGTACGAAGGCCGCGTCGCAGACGATGGCGCATCTCTGGAGCTGTTGCTGTTCTCCTCCCGACTTCCTCGATACAGTGGCAGCTCTCCAGTCATAGCGACGATATCCCAGAGCGGGTGGCACGTCGCGTACGAGCGCGATTCGTTCTGGGTCGCGGACGGACGGAGGAGGAGAGATGCGTGTCCGTGTTTGCTGAGGTTTGCCGTGCCGCATCTTCTCAGTTGCAGGCTGGTGATCAGTCATCGTCAGGCTGGGGACGAGTGTGGACGTGGAGCATTTGCTGGACGAAATGTCGGCTCTGGAGTGGTCTCCGACCGGTGAGCTGCACGCGACGTGGCTGCACTACCGCAGCACCGCTCAACTCTACCGGTTGGTTGAATATACTGTAGGTGGAGCGGTGGGCGAGCATGCAGTCGGTGGCGGCGCTGGTCTTGCCTGCATGTTGTCTCGCTTCATGTCGTCCGTCGGCCATTATGTAGACGAGACAAATCGAATTTGATACTGTAGCAGCGATTTGCGATTTGCAACTTGCGATTTGGTCGGATACTTTTCGACAAACAACATTTGATCAGCTACTAAACAACGAAACGACAGCTCAAACGGTGGACAATCGTACCCCTCCGTCGCTCGGTGTGAGCTGCGTGTGTTGCGGCGTCTTGGCGTGTGAGATGCTGCCACTTTACCAACCGAGAACGGCATAAGTCCGATGCGGCCATGTGCCGCTGAGCTGGCTGCTTGGTTGGCGGGCTGCTGTAGGACGACCTCATCGTCCTACCAATCCTAAACTCGAAGATTTTTTCTCAAGCAGAAGACTACCGGTGCATGCACGTTTTTGCGCTGGTCAAGCAGCGCGTCGGTGGCCGGCCTATCTAGACCAGACGCTGATTTACTTGTGGAGAGTGTTGGCTTTGTGTGCAGGGGGTCATTTAATAGATCGCCGGTAGGGTGACCTCCGCATTCACCCCTACCCTGTTTTATTACTCCCACCCTAACGGTTATTCAGTGTAGCGGACCGCTCACTCGGACAGAACCCTAAAAGCGCGCTTCGGCTCACATGCGTCGCCTCCGCTTGATAGAGGGAAATGCTAGGTCCTGGGTTCCATCCCCGTGCTTCCTACGCGGGATGTCAACCCACAGACTCGTGATGCGTGGGGCTCGTTTCGCTCGCTCGTGTGATGGCCAAATCTACATATACCGTAAATAACCCCAGTCGCCCCTCTTGCTAGGACAAACGCTAGGACAAACCCGAATTCGACTTGATTTCAGTATAGTGTACCACAAATTTTGTCCTAGACGGACCGCTAGGACAAAATATTTGGTACACTATACTGAAATCGAGTCAAATCCGAGTTTGTCCTACCATTTTTCGCGTTTATCCTAGCAAAATGCCCGACTGGGAACATGCACCGCACGGCGAAGATGCAACATTACCGCCATATTACTACAAATACTGGTATTTTATCTTGGTTTTAGTATGAGATGAACTTTTTAAGGCATTTTACAAGTCAGCGGACTTTGTACGTTTTGACTTGAAAGCTTCTCCGTGATTTACGGTAAGTAGGCTCAACAGTTCGTGTTACAAAATGGGTCCTACATTCATCTGTCTGCATTGCAGTGCTGCCTTATCACCAAAGGAGAGAGGCATTACTGTACAGACAACAACCGATAAACCCGGGCTCGCTGAATGAAGTATCCTCCATAAAAACTGAATAGCCGTTTCCACTGTAAAATCACTCTTGACTTGACATCTCTTACAGAAAGTATCATAAACCACACAAAAATCCATCGAAAGTACTGTAGAACACGTGTGCAAATGTAGATTTTGATTGGCTGATCAGAACCTGGTGTAGATTTTGTTCGCTCGCAGAGTGCAATGGATACCTGCGCCAAGCTCAGCTGACCTCGCGGTGATCTTGATGAGCAGCAGCATACGCCGCGCCAACTTCCACCACCGGCGGCCATTCCACCTCAAATCTGCTATCGAAAACATGGTCGACCAGCTCACTGGGCTCGACGGGAACTTGATGCGACGGAAGTCGCGACTGAAACATCTCGGCGCGTACGTCCAGATGGTCACCACAAGCATCTTGAGCGTCGTCTAGCGCCAACGTCACGTGTGCTTTGTGGACTACCACATCAGAATCGGTCGAGGTGACTTGAAACTTGGGTAGCATCACCAACGAGACATCCATCGACATTCCATCGTCAGCTACGAACCCCTTGTACGCATTCACACCCCAGAACTTGCCGAACACTGCCAATGCCGCCGCTGACAGCAAGCCACTCGGCAGCACGTCAAATGAATGGGTCTGCCCATCCAAATCTAGAACGGTGCCTGGCACTACAGATGTCTCCTCAGAGCTTGCCGCCTCAATAGTCAGTCGGGGGCCGTCTAGCACCATGTCAACACTTGCTAACATGCGGACTAGAGCCAGAGTCGTGAGCAATGATGGTTTGCCGTAGTTGCTCGAGCCAAAGCAGTTAGCCTCTAGGTGGGAAGACGCCACTAAGACCGACGTCGGATCGAGGAACCACCGACGGCACCACCCGCTCACTGCACGACTGGAACCGGATAGTGGGCCAGACTCTTCGTCTACGCCGTTAAGTTTTCCGTGTCGTACTTGCGCGGTAAAACTCCAAAACAGCTCTCGGGTTTCAATTTCCAGCGAGTCGTTCTTACGAAGTAGCAGCGCCGTCACTCCATCACGAAGAGCCTGGTACTTCCGCTCAGAATAAATCAGCGAGAGGATATCGTCTACAAGCGCTGGAATCGATTCGTGGCGCCAGGACTGTCCAAACCGGCGATTTTGATACTTTGCTTGATGAATGTTAGCCTTGATCAACTGCGTCAGCTCGTCGAAAACATCAGCGATCATTTGGCTGAATTGGCCGCACAGCTTGGACCTCGTGTGAGCTCCATCGCAGCTATCTCTTTGCCAAGCCGTATCGACGGATGTGCTCGACACGAAGATCTCTTGGATACGCGGCGAAGAGAACACATCCAAGAGCAGATCGGCACAGGATCGGAGAACCGCCTGCTCCAGCATCCAGTTTGACGGCTTGGCAGCTGTCTCGTCGCCATTTGAGACGAAATGGGCAAGCGACAACGCCGATTTCATTTCCGCTATAACGGTGTGGTCTGCCAGATCTTCAGTCCATGACTGGACTC
The DNA here is from genome assembly GCA_024211575.1 of Phytophthora melonis. Taxonomy (NCBI): domain Eukaryota; phylum Oomycota; class Peronosporomycetes; order Peronosporales; family Peronosporaceae; genus Phytophthora; species Phytophthora melonis. The sequence goes on from JAMXKT010000045.1 coordinate 1,509,827, forward strand.
CTTGGATGGGTGGAATGTTGAAGAGCCACTCGGTCCGGATACGAGCGTCCATCTCACTGAAGTAGAAGGAAAATGTTTCGAGCGGGGTACTACGCGCGAATAGCCGCAATACGAGCAGTAACTGGACGAGATCCAGAGTCTGATGCTGCAGCGAATGCGATTGCAGCGTCAGCCTCTCTTCGCAGAAAAGGCAGCGGGGCTCTGGTGGACCACGAAGCAGGGACGTTTCATTCGGCCATTCTCGTTCTTGCAGTGGTATCGCACTGCCTGGCGCGATGTAGCTGGCGCAGTCCTCAGTCTGGCCTTCCTCGACTCCACTGACAACCTGCAGCAGCCCTCGATGGTCGGGCCAGGGTCCGGCTAATGGAGTAGAATGCACTGGTGACGGGAATCTATACTCCAACGGTCGAGTCATCGTTGCTCCTTCTTCAAGCTTAATCACGCATCCACCCGTTTCTGATCGAGTTGACGTACGCTCTTGTCCAGAGCGAGACCCATTGTTATGTCTTCGGTAGGAGACCATTGTGAAGGACGGAGACGGCTGTCTCGCGACGACAGTCGCCAGCCGAACCCCCGTAGCGGCTGCGTTTCCACCACCACAATTCCGAGTAACGCCCGATCCGTTTGGATGCAGAACAAATACGTATGCAGCCAGCACGTGCTTCATCTCGCGTTGCGCCTTGGTGGAGCCGCTCTCGTAGCTGTAGTACCACATGGGACTATGGCGATCATTGAGTTCGAACAACATTGTGTGCTATAAAAAAATACGGGGGAAACATTAGCAAAATAATTATACAACATCACTTGCTTGCTTGACGTACTACCTTCGCACTGGGTGAGAACAGCTAGGGCACGACTCACCTCTGGGAGCTGGTTCTGGTGGAAGTAGCTCACTTTTGTCGCACGGATCCAGTCACTCTCCATCGCGTTTGAGCTTGAGCCAGACAACATCGTTGCGCTCGCTGGAAGAGCAACCGTAGCCCCTGGGGGCATCGCAGTCACGACGTCGCCCGAGCCAGCGACGGCCGCAGCCAAGGTGGACTCGAACCGCGCAGATACGAGCAAGTGGTCGTTGTGGTTTGCGGCAGCAGCGGCAGCGTTGGACTCGAACGTGACGAGCAAATGCATGGAGCACCCGCAGTAGCTCCGGGGGACGTGGTTTGGACAGCAGTGCGGGAAGCAGCGCAGCAACTGTGTGCAAATGGACACATGAGGAGTTTAGAAGACAGTCTTCGGATACACAACCACTCAAGATACAGCGCGCGTACCTTGGCATTCCGCTTCTTGTTGCTCCTGGCACGTACGGCAGTACAGTTCAACACGTCGTCGTAACCCGTTAAGATACCCTGACGATCTTTGAGTTCAAGGCATGGTAAGGCCATACCTGGTGTAGGAGGCTGCGAACAGAGCATGCTCGCTGCGGCATCCGAAGCGGACGAAAGCACAGGACACGACGCCAATGCGAGCGTCCGCCATTCTCCCGCCCTCCTTTCGCCTTCGGTTCGAGAAGTGTGCGATCGGGGAGGGATTGGGCCGGCTGCCGACCACCGAGGCTGTCCCTTCGGTAGGTTTTATGGTTGTCCGATTGGTACCGGCCTGGCTTTTGCGCGAATCGGCGTCCAATTGGTGCAAATCCCTTCCGCGAATGAGTCAACGTGGGAATGCGTGAGATAGGCTTGGGAACTTCAAAATCGCTCACTTCAAGAGTCACGTGGACGCTCAAGTTTTGAACAATTCAGCCAGTGTGGCATATAATACAAGCACTTGCCATATTCGCCACCGACTCGCTGATATTAACATTAGAGTACAGAAGAGTATATATATTACCGTACAGAGGAAGAGAGCGACTCGCCGCTGTCTCTGAGCCGGGAGGTGATAAAGACCGTTGCAATCGCTCCATGGTTAACAATTGAACGAAAATGATAGAAACGAGAGCACAAGTCACTGACAAGCAGCCGTAATCGTCGATCAACCACTGGCTGCCAAGAGCTTCCAGCCAGCAGTGCGCGCCCACAGGGATGTTCAAGTATAAGCTTATTCTACCTTTGTTCTATAGTTGACAGCCTTCTCCAGTTAAGCTGCAAATGAAGCTCGCCTGTGAGAATCTTATCAATAAGCAGTGGTTATTACCCACAGGTGAAGCCGATCTCATCACATGGCTGATACCAGCATACTAAGTATAAAGCCATGTATACATTATTAAGCTTGGTACCAGATACAGTCAGCGGGACCACAGGGGTAAGCGAGGTCGTCAACGAGGCCACCATGGGCTACTACCGCGGGCTCGTGTCGTTGAGGCACGTGATCCGTAGGTGACGCTGCAGCTGTGCGAGGCTTTGGGTGTAGCTAGCCGTCTAAACCGCAACAAATTCAAAGTCGTCTACAAGGCCACCAAGCAAACCGTTGTGGTGTTCTAAACCTGATCCACGTTAGGTTTGATGCTCTACTGTAGGTGAGGAAGTAGTCTATTACCATATAGGTGAGTCGGGCTTGAAGGACCACATTGTGATGAAACTAGTCGGGTTTACTGCGTTCGTATACAAATTTGGCGCAAACAGCGTCATATTCGGCTCAACTCATTACCGCGATGGCGGACTCGTAAGCTGCATAATCGACATCGCTATTTCTGTCCTTATCAGATTCTTTAAAAGTTGGTGTAAAATGAATCCTGTTCAACTTGATTCGTAATTTATATCGAGAATCAAAGCCCAGTGGAGCCGACGGTAGGACAAAAAAGGATCAAAAGTTTAACCCTCGGTTCAGGGATAAATCCTTGTACTTTGAGTATCTAAAGCCATGCTTATATAATTCAGTCCTTCCGCTACGGGTTTGCCATGGCAGCGGAGTGTCTCTCATTGTCCATTGATGCGCAATGCCCGTTTGAAAAATGTATCTAATAACTTATCCAAACGACAATTTGTCCTATCTGCTAGGATAAAAATGATGCTTTTACTTGATCTGAGCATGGTTCGGGGAACATGTAAAATATGATGCCCCAACAGTCGATTTGTCATATGCCATACTGCAAATAAGAAGGATCACATAAACAAATATGAGGCTACTCCTAATTACCCTACCAGCCAGTCGTTCTCCATGTTTGCCCTCGGAATGAAAACCTCGGGTTGAGTGGTGGAGCTACCGTACCTATGTGATTCGTCTCGGAATTAGAGCTGTCGACCCCCTCGACGTCCAAAACCTGTCACTCTTTCGAATTAGGGTGCCAAGCCGCTTGAGTCCTTTGAGTCGAATTGAGAACTGATTGATTGAATGAAGTTACTCCTGGCATCTCCTAGCAGCTAGGCTACTCATGTGGCGCCTTGAAGGCACAGAGTGTACCCAAAGCGAGGGTTCAAAACGAACCCAGAACGAAACTCAGATGAAGTCAATCCTTATGCCAGCGAGGACAGGCACTAGTGTCGACAGGGTGCAGAAGGAGTTGTCATTCTCCCTCATGCCAGGATGTCAGTGATGTTGAATCAACACGGGAAGATTCGCCTGATGTTGTCTCGGTACTCGCTTGATCCAGTGTCGAGGAGCACATTGCCGTTATCGTAAACGGCCTTCACGACGTACGGGCCCTTGGGGACCGGGTCGGTTTTCTTCCGTTCACGAGCAGGAACACGGAGCATGACGTTGTCTCCCACGCGATAGAAGTGCTGCAGACGCCTCATATTTTCACGATCGTTGTCCTGCATGATGGCCATGAATCGCTGCTTTGAGAGGAAGTTCCAGTTGGCGAAATGCAGCTCGCGCGTGATCATGTCTTCGCCAAACAGCAATTGAGCGGGGGAAGCTCGAAGTATGGAATGGTAGCTGGCTCGAATAGCGTAGGCAGCATAGTCGAGAGCCACCTCCAGTTGATCGTGCAGGTCCGGGCGTACACGAAGGATGTTCATAATTTCCAAGTGCACACGCTCGCAGATAGCGTTGGCCTGCGGGTTTTTTGCGGTGATAGGCTTGTCCTTGATCGCCATCGAGGTCAATAGCATCTGAAATTCGTCTCCGGTGAATTCAGGTCCTTGGTCATGCACGACCAGTTTTGGGCGAGGATAACGGCAGAGCCACACGCGCTCGAAGCTCAGAGCCGTAGTTGCTGAGGTCTTACCGCGCTGCATCAGGACCTCCGGCCAGCGAAATTGTTGTTCAACCACAGTCAAGCAGTAGAAGTCCCCAGTAAATGGCCCCACCAAATCCGCGTGAACGACGTCAAATGGGCGATCGGTGTTGGATGCAGGAGTTGGTGGCAGGTGTCCATACTGTTGTTTGCCACCGTGCAGCTTTGCCTTCTTGCAGTCCACGCAATCTTTGACGTATTTCTCCACTGCAGCCTGCATTCCAGGCCACCAGAACGTGCTCATCGATTGATACTGCTACTCAGCGCCAGAATGGAGCAGGTAATCGTGGTAGAGCTCCACGATACTGCGTCGCAACGTCTCCGGCACCACAACACGTTTACGATGGTGCAATAGCACGACTCCCAGTGCAGGACGGAGTGAGTAGTCAGGATCTGCTTCGTTTTTCTCCAGTCGAGCGATCACTTTCTTGCAGGTAGCATCTTGAAGTTGGTGCTTCTTCATGACGGCGCCATCAATTGCTACTTCTTCTGCTTCAACTGCAAAAAGCTCTTCTTCGGCGATCTGCTTCACGAAGTCGTAGCGAAGCCGGGAAAACGCATCAGCACCCACATTTTGCTTGCCTGGGACGTACTCCACCTGCAAGCGATACTCTTCGAGGATCAGCTTCCAACGCTTGACTCGCAGAGAGTTCTCGCGTGGGAACAGGAGGTTCTTGTGATCCGTGTGCACCACCACAGGGAAACCCAGCAGCATTGTGCGATATTCTTTTAGGATTTCCACAACGGAGAGCAACTCCCACTCCATCGTTGAGTACTTCCGCTGTGTATCCGTCATTGAGCGAGAGAAACACGCGATGATCCGCTTGCCCTGGAGGATGACACCTCCAATCTGCTGGCCGCTCGCGTCCGCGAACACGTGAAAAGGACGGCTGTAATCAGGAAATGCTAGCCACACATTGCGAGCCAGCGCCGTCTTGATCTCGAGAAAGGCTGCATCATCCTCTGGTGTCCAGGCGAACGGAACATTCTTGGACGTCAGGCGGTTGAGTCGGGCTGTCAACGCCGACTTGTTCGGGACCATTTCTCTGTAGTACGCGATCATACCCAGAAAGCGACGCAACTCCTTCTTGTTGCGGGGTTCGGCGATCTGTTGGATGGCTTCTACCTTCTTCGTCTGGGGTTGGATGCCGTCCGCTGTCAGGGTGAAGCCGAGGTAGTCGACTCGATCACGAAGAATGTGGCACTTCTTTGCGTTGAGGGTCACATCGTATTGCCGCAGTCGCTCGAACACGATACGCAAATGCTCCAAATGGTCCACTGCGTTCTCTGAGAAGATGAGAATATCATCCAGATACACGATCACAAAAGGCAGGTCACCCAGGATACGTTCCATACAAGCTTGATATTCGTCCGGCGCTGTCGAAATGCCCATCGGGAGCCGCTTGAACTGGAATTTGTCAAACGGAAGGCAGAAAGCCGTAGCTGGGCGGCTTTGCCTCGCCAGACGCCTTGCGAAGTAGCCCATGTTCGCATCCAGAGTGCTCATGCACTTAGCGTTGCCTAGCCTCAGTAGTATTTCGCGGATTTTTGGCACGTAGTACGGCGATCTGCGCAGGAACTTGTTCAACTGGCGGAAGTCTACTAACAGGCGAAGAGATCCATCAGGCTTCACGAGAAAGAAAGCTGGCGCAGAGGACTCTGAGCCGTAGATCTGCTCGATCACATCGAGCTGAAGCAGCCGCTGCATCTCGCGGCGGGCTGCATCTTCTTGGCTGCGGGGCACGCTGTATGGTCTCGCCTGCTCTGGCGTGTAGTCTGCCCGCAGCGGCAGGATGTAGTCGTTCAGACGGATACGGCCGAGGCGGCCGCTGTACAAGTCCACATACTCTTCCAGCAGTTTCAGGTAGCAGTGTTGAAGAGCTGCCTCTAAGTGCAGAGGCATCAAATCCAAAGGCGTGGCAGTTGCTGCTTCCCCTGCGAAGTACTCCAAATCTTCATCCACAGTCAAGTCCGAATCAGGACCGATAGCAACCGGTAGGTTAAGCTTCTTGCCAGTGGTGTGGACGGCGAGCTCGCTACCGTCCCATTGGACGATGCCCTTCTTGAAGTCGATCACCAAGCCGAGTGCCGTCATTAAGTCGCGTCCAATCGTCATGTCATCCGGCAGTGACGATAATACCTCGAATTGGTGAACGATGACGGAGTCACGTTTAAGTTGCGGGATTCGAAAGCGCACCACCATGGCGCCTTCACTTTGTGTGGTTCCCTTGACCAATTCGAATGAAGTTGCAGAATTCTCCAGCCGTGCTCCGTGAGACTGCAACACGCGCATGCATTCCGCGCTGATAATGCTGCGCGAGCATCCACTGTCCAACAGAGCTCGGTAGCGGTCCTTGCCTACCTCAAGCTTGATCATGACGCGCATTGGGGGAGGCGTGTTGGTCGGCGGCGCGTGCAGGCCTACGAACAGATACTCCTCGTCACTTGAGGTTCCCGTGTGCTCACGGTGTTCGACGCGCGTTTGCTGCTGGCTACGTTGGCCACGTGGAGCACCTCTGGGTCCGCGTCTCTCGTCCAGTTGCTGGTGTTCCTCCTGCTGATTATCTTGGCGAAGTGCACGACAGTCCTGTGTGTTGTGCGTGTTCGTTCGGTGAAAGCTGCAATACTTGTTACTCGCCGAGCTGTTGCCGTTGCTGTGGCCGTTGCCGCGACCACGATTTCCTCCTCTGGTCTGTTGCCGATTGTTGTTGCTGTTACTGCCATTGTTGCGGTTGTTGCTGCCCCGGTTGCCGTTGCCTCGGCGTCCGTGACCACGGGGATTCTCGGTAGCGTAGTTTCGCTTGTCCTGTCCGCCGGTTCGGTGCAGTCGCTGTTCGCCCTGCTCGATGCGCTCGAAAAATGGCACCAGCGCAGCCACGGTAGTGTAGATCTGGCCACTCGCATCGTACTTGTTCTGCCACTCGTACGGGAGTCCGCGCTTGTAGAGGCGACAGAGTGCGTCTTCGCACATCGGCGAGTTCTCGTTCAGCAGAGCGAGCGTGTGCTCCATGCGCACTAAGGCGCGGAACCGCTTGCTGTACTCGGACAGCGATTCGTTGCGGGACTTCTTGATCTCCCACAGCTCCTCCTGGAGCTTCGCTGTAGTCCGTCGGCAGCACGACGACCGATGCCTTGCGCAGCGCGCGAGTGAACTCCTCGTCCATGCGCACGTCGTCGTCAGTGATGGACGCGTCTTCAAATGCCTCGCGGAGGTCGCCTTCAAGCAAGATGGTCGTGTTGAGGAATTTGCCCTCCGCGTTCCAGTGTTTCAGCTTTGCCAGCTGGTTGAAGTGGTAGGTCCACTCGAGGAAGTCCTTGGGGCCGCCGTCAATGAACTTGGCCATTTTCTTCGTGACGACCTCCTCCTCGATGCCCTTCTCCTTGTTCGCGGCACGCACTGTGATTGAGTACGTGAGGTAGCGCTCCTTGTCGTCCTTCTTGGTAGAGCCGCTCATGGTTGGTTGGGTTGGCCGACGGGTGAACCAGGTCGATCTTCTTTGAAACGTTTCAAAATGCCAAGCCGCTTGAGTCCTTTGAGTCGAATTGAGAACTGATTGATTGAATGAAGTTACTCCTGGCATCTCCTAGCAGCTAGGCTACTCATGTGGCGCCTTGAAGGCACAGAGTGTACCCAAAGCGAGGGTTCAAAACGAACCCAGAACGAAACTCAGATGAAGTCAATCCTTACGCCAGCGAGGACAGGCACTAGTGTCGACAGGGTGCAGAAGGAGTTGTCAAGGGCCCTAACTAAATCTACGACGAAGAAGCCTCAACAAGATATCGTGAGGACCGTGAGGACCCTTTTATCTACACTGGAGTGGGGCAGCGTCGGTGCAGTCCAAGCCGCCGAGCCGGCCGTGGCGTTGGCGCTCACCCGGTCCGTCGCCTCCATGCCGTCCGTGCGAGTGGTGCCCGTGAAGACCAAGACGTCCGTGTCGTTGGAGCTCGGCCGGTCCGTGTCTGCGGAGGCGCTCTTGTTAGCAGAGCGGTGTGTGCTTGGCACCTTGCACTTGCTATACGAGCTCCGTACAACCCGTGTCGGAGAAGCTCATCGTCCCCGTGGAGCCCATTCCTACTGTGCCGCTGAACCCTGTGCAGTACATGGCGCTGAAGATCGCACGAGCCGTGTCCTGTACTTTCAGTAACTATGGGTTTCGTTAGCTATCCGTGTAGATGTTCCCGTGCAGTCCCAGTTCCTGGCGCCGCTTCTACCAGCGGTGCAGTTCGCCGCTCGTGCCCGTTACCCTCATGCAGTCCGTGTTGTGTCGTGCTCGCGACCGTGGTGCAGCTCGTGTTCGTGGCCCGTGCGGTCCGTGTTGCTGACGCAGGTCGTGGGAGCCGGTCGTTAACCTCGTGCTGTCAGCGTTGCTGGAGCCTCTCGAGGCGGTGGAGAAGTTTCGTGTCGGTGGAGCAGTTCATGTTTGAGAATGTCGTGCTGTCCGTGGTGCTGCTGACGCCGCTCGTGTGGATGGAGTGCTTCGTGCCGGAGTAGCTGCTCGTGTTAGGAGACCTCATGCAGCCTGTGGTGAGGGCGACACTGGTGTCGGCGGAGTCGCTTGTGGCGTCGGAGCAGTTCATGCGCGTTTATGATCGGGCAGTACGCGTTGCTGGTGAGGCTCGTGTCGGAGAAGGTCTTCGTGCCCGTGAGCTGCCCGTGTGATTAGATTTCGTGCTCTCCGTGGTGGTTCTGCTGCTCGTGTAGGCGATATAGTTCGTTCGTTCTGTCCGTGGATGCTGTGCGGTCCGTAGTTGTGCTGCTTATTATGGCGTCAGAGCGGTTAGTGTCCATGGAGCCGCTCGTGTCAGCGGAGAGGTTCTTGTTTTTGGGTGCTGATCGTGTCCGTTTGCACTCCGTACTGGTGGAGCCGTACGTTCCAGTGTTCGTGTTCGGTAAACCGCATGGCTCATGAGTACGATGCCTCTGTTGTCATGGTTCAACCAGAACCTCGACTCTTAGCGTGAGCACACGCTCTCGATACGCAGCTGCAACTACCCATTCGTGGATCAGCCTCCAAGACGCCACAAACAAAGGAATCTCGCGGATAGTACACATGTAGCTAGCTATCATAGGATAGGAGCTCTCACTGCTTTCATTTCAATCTCATTCTCAATTTTCATGCCTACAACTCAAGCTCCAGCTTTTCTCAAGCTCAGCTACAACTCAAGGCTATTGGGTTTCAAGCACACACGTGACAGTTAATTAACTATTGAAGCGTGGCATCGTTTCAAGACAAGTCGACTGGATCAGCCCCTACACGAATGGTACGCGGTCACAGTCCTAACCCACGTCCCCGGCAAACGCGTCGGATGAGAGACGAGGACGCGCCAGGCAACACGCCTTCGCAGTCTGCCGGCTCGCCCCAGCAAGCTGAACAAGGCTCTGGGAACAACTCTGGTCCGCAGAGACAGCCTCAAGAGACCAGCGGGTCCACGACCTCTGACACGGCAATGCTTCGTCAGATGTTTGAGTTCCTAGCGACCACGCAGCAGCAACAACAGCAGCAGTTCGCGCAGCTGATGCAGCAGCAAGCGATGTTTCAGCAGCAAATGCTGCAGCATCAGACCGTGGCTCAGCGACAGCAAAAGAAAAAAGGCAATCCTCCTGTATTCAACGGCGAAACAAGTGACGATTTGGAGCTGTGGATATTCAGCACCGAACAGTACTATGCCGACAGCCACGAGGACATGGCCCGCGAGACGTCTGACTTCGTAAATTTGATTTTCGCGAACTTGGGACCAGCGGCTCAAACATGGTACAGAGATTTTAAGGTCTCGCTCGGCGAACAACCCGCAACATGGGCGCTCTTTAAGCAGCGAATTCGCGAACGGTTTCGCGACTCTGACTTCCAGTTCAAGTTGCTCTCCAAGTTGTATAATCTACGCTGGACGGGGTCGCAACAGGCCTACACAACCAAGTTTCTTCACTTACTCTCGCAGCTGGACGAAGAGCTACCTGAGAGTGTTAAGCGATGGTTCTTTCAGCAAAATCTGCGCGCCGAGACTAGCGCATTTGTCTCCCAAAATGTCCCTGAGAACGTTCAAGGATGTGATGGATCTGGCCCAGCGCTTCGAAGATGCTCGTCCAAACACGGGCAAGAAAGACCCTAAGGAGGACAGGAACAGGAGCCGCGGTGGTGGTCACAGCAGTACGTCAGGCGGTGGTTACTCAGCAACACCAAGAGGACAAGCCTCGTCCACCTCCAATACGGCGTCTGCACCCACCACCGATCGTGCAGCTTTCTCGTGCACTTACTGCTCCAAAGAGGGGCACACAGAGAACTTCTGCCGAAAGAAGAAGCGAGAGGCAGGTGGGGCGGCGGCCTCAAAAAACGCTTAGGCTCGGTGGGTTGGCAACCCATCGAGCCGAACCATTCAGGCGGCGGTGGCCATACGCAGTCTGAAAGCCTACATTCTCTCTCATTACACCTCCACTCCGGTGGCCAGGGCAGTTCTGGCAAGAAGCAGAATATTTATGGCTATTTGGCGAAGAAAGATCGCGTTCACGACACGTCCGTTGATGTCTTCATTGACAGTGGCGCTTCTTTCAACGCCATTTCACCAGCGGTTGCGTCACGGCTCGCTCTGGACATTACCGAGTCGAGCACACCGTTGAAGATTAAGCTGGGTGCAAAGCGACACATCAGCGTTCCTCGTCGTACAGCGATAATTACTGTCGACATGCCTCAGTTTCCGTCGTACTCAACCAGGGTGTTCGTCATGGACGTTCCGGAGAACAAGCATGTCCTACTGGGTGTGCCGTGGTTGACCGAGATGAATCCCGATATTAACTGGACAGAGCGCACCGTGCGACCGCGAGGATCGAAAGCTTCACTGTTGTTTCGACAATGTGTGCGAAATGCCGCTTGTCGACATACCGGTGGTGGTCGACGGTCGCTTCCGCGGCGGCATCGATCATCGCAGGATGATACGGCGTTATTTTACGCCCGGCACAGCTATTTGTCTCGCCATGGCAACACGAAGGTAATTACCCCGAAGCAGTTCCGGAGGATGCAGTGACAAGACGGAGAATTTTGCTTCATGATCCAGCTAGCCGAGCCGCCAGAACAATCGGTGAAGGCCGCCCGTCAACTTGGACAGGATTGGGACAAGATCCGAGGGAGTCCTGTCGAGCCTGTGGTCTTAAAGTACAAGGACACGGTATTTCGCATGCAGCTACCTAGCACTCCACCCCAACGCTCAACTGACATTGAAGCCGAAGTGGAGCTCGTGGACGACGTTCCGGTCGCAAGGAAGCAGTACCGCCTAAGTGAGGAGATGAAGAGAACTATCCGAGAGTGGACGCGTGAGATGCTCGATGCTGGCATCATCCGGCCGTCCAAGTCGCCATACTCATCCCCGACGTTTTGTGTTAAGAAAGCCGTTGGCTGGCGCATAGTGCACGATTTCCGTGCCATCAACAGCAAGATTCGAATTCCAGCGACGCCAATTCCTCGGAAGGAAGACATTTTTGATGCGATGGCGAATGGATACTGGTTCTCTGCTCTTGATCTCCTGTGGGGATTTTTCCAAGTACGTCTTCGTGAATCCGATATTCCCTACACAGCCTTTTCCACACCGGACGGACAATTTGAGTATTTGGTCACGCCAATGGGACTGTCCTGCAGTCCTGCAGCCTTCAATCGACTCATGCAACGCGTCTTTAGCGACCAGAAGGCATTCTGTCAAGCATACTTCGACGATTTGTTCATCTTCACGAAATCACCGGATATTGAGGAGCATCTCCGTGCACTGGACGCCGTCCTTGCGCGTTGCCAGGAGCAGGAGCTCTATGTGAAGCTGTCAAAGTGCACCTTTTGCTCGGCAGAAATCCCGTGTCTGGGTGACTACTTCGGAAGAGATGGTGTACGCATGGACCCAGACAAGGTCCGAGTCATTCGGGAGTGGCCGACGCCGAAGACTAAGCGGGAGCTTCAATCGTTTCTGGGGACCTGTGTATACGTGCTCAAGTTTTGCAGCAACTACGCCGAGCTTTCGGCACCGCTCGTCGAGGCCACGAAGGGCAAGTCCGCGCATGAGCGCATCGTCCTAACCCCAGAGCAACAAGAAAGCTTCGCCAAGTTGAAAGCGGCTCTGACGTCGCCACCCGTGCTGGCGCACCCGGACTCTCAAAAAGATTTTTACGTGCGAATGGATGCGTCGGATTACGCAGTGGGCGGCTACCTGTATCAACTCGACGACAATGGACGGGAGCAGGTGATCGCATACGGTGGCCGGAAGCTCAGCAGAGCCGAGCTCATGTACCCGACACGTGAGAAGGAGCTCTTGGCAGCCTTACATGCGATGCGTATATGGAGAGTGTATCTTATCGACAAGCCATTTTTCGTGAGCACCGACCACCAGACGTTGCAGTCCATTTTGGTGCAGAAGACTTGCTCTCAGAGGCTCGCTCGGTGGTTAAACGAGCTGGGCCTGTATCAGCCCAAGTTTCGATGGCTTCCTGGCGACACAAACATCGTTGCGGACGCAATTTCCCGCAATGCCTCGTTTCAGACTGCTGACTCCGCCTCCTACGTCTCGCTAGCCAGCCTACTGCAGCAACTCACGTCAGCAACCTCAACGGTGGACGAAGACGAATTGTATCTCCAGTACATGCGCAAGCGTCCCTCGCTACTAGAACAATGCACTCGACTTTACGACGACGATCTGGTTTTTGGTACGCTTTATCAGTACTTACGAACTCCGCGCAGTCCAGCAGACAAGCCTCCTCTCGAGCTTCATCGGCGTATTCGAGCCAACGTCGACCATTTCTTCGTGGAAGACGACGTTCTTTACTTTCAACCACGAAGTGATTCGCCGAAACGCGTGTGCGTGCCCGACAACCGTGATTTGAGGGATGCTATTCTGTACGAGCACCACAACGTGACGTCTAGTGGCCACCCGGGTTGCTTGAAGACATTGCTTGCTCTCCAGGAGAAGTTTTACTGGTTGCACATGGAGAAATCTGTTAAACGCTACGTCGGTACCTGCGAAATGTGCCAGCGGATCAAGGTCTCCCAGCGGAAGCCAGCCGGATTATTGCATCCGCTCGAGATTCCCAGTCAGCGATGGACTCACATCACGATGGACTTTATCACCGGACTCCCCTGTTCACGCCGAGGGCGCTACGACGCGGTATGGGTCATTGTGGACCGCCTTACTAAACGCGCCCACTTCCTTCCGACAACTACAACCTGCACAGCAGAAGAAGCAGCGGTTCTCTTTCGTGATCAATACCAGCGTTTGCATGGCTTGCCGGAAACGATTACATCCGACCGTGACAGCAAATTCACGTCCAAGTTCTGGTCCAAACTAATGGAATTTCAGCAGACCCAGCTTCAGCTGAGCACAGCATTTCGGCCCGAAACGGACGGACAGTCAGAGCGGACGAACCATTTCATCGCAGACTACCTGCGGGCATTTGTCTCGCCACGCCAGGACGACTGGAGCGACCTTCTTGCTTTGGCAGAGTTTGCGTACAACTCCCGTGTTCATTCAAGTACTGGAATGTCTCCGTTCGTCGCGGACCTGGGCTACAATCCGCGTTCCGTCGTCGATTTGGAACTCCCAACACGCCGCAGCCAGCCACGATCCACGCTCAAGTTTGTCGAGCACCAGCAGGTTATCCTCCGACAATGCCAAGATGCACTGGAGACGACGCATGCAACAATGAAGTATTACCACGATCGCAATCGGCCGACGCATCAACTCGAACCTGGTGACCAAGTTCTGCTGGACACTTCAAATTTGGATCTTCCTCACGTTGGTGTGTCGGGAAAGCGTAAACTTGCTCCTAGATTTATCGGACCATACCCCGTGCTTCACGCTACGACACCTGACACCTACAAAATCGGTCTTCCTCCCGGCATTCGGCTTCATGACGAGTTTCACATCTCTTATCTACGGCCGTACCAGTTTGATAGCAATCCCCGCCGACTCAACGACGTTCCTCGGCTTATTACGCGCGACGGCACCGACGGACACCAAGTACAAACCATTATCGGCCGCCGAGTACGCCGCGGAACTACGTACTACAAGGTGCGATGGTATGGACGGGATATCGCCGACTCGTGGGAACCCGCCCATAACTTGACTCAGGCCCAAGGTCTCATCAACATCTTCGAGCGATCAAAATCTGGGGACGACACAAACCTGCAACGCCCAAGTCGCCGTACGCCACCTTCGCGCTCGCGGCGCCAAACGCCTTGATGTCGCTTCGAGGTATGCTCCTCTTCGGGGGAAAGATTGTCATGGTTCAACCAGAACCTCGACTCTTAGCGTGAGCACACGCTCTCGATACGCAGCTGCAACTACCCATTCGTGGATCAGCCTCCAAGACGCCACAAACAAAGGAATCTCGCGGATAGTACACATGTAGCTAGCTATCATAGGATAGGAGCTCTCACTGCTTTCATTTCAATCTCATTCTCAATTTTCATGCCTACAACTCAAGCTCCAGCTTTTCTCAAGCTCAGCTACAACTCAAGGCTATTGGGTTTCAAGCACACACGTGACATCTGTGCTTGAGGTGCCGTTCGTCTTGAGGTGTCGCACTTGGCGGTGGTGTAGGTCGTGGGCGTGGGGCCGCTCGTTCCCTTGGACCTGGTGAAGTCCGGGTTGGCTGAGTAGTTGGGTTTGTGGCGCTGCCAGTGTTTGCAAAACGGTTTTAGTCCAAGGAGCCGCCCGTGTCCGTGGGTTTCGTGTAGTTCGAGTTGGTAGATCTGCTAAGACAGCATGTCGACACGTAAAAGCTCTTATTGGGCGAAGCCCCAATACTGTGAGCTTGCATGCGGAGTTTCCGGCGTCCTTCTCTTTACTTGCTTTGCGTTCACCAACCTGAAGTTTTTGGTTTTCTTTTGTTCCACAACACTGGCATGGGACTAGGTCAGGCCGCTAACCAGAGGGGGCTGGGACAGGTGTCGGCCGTGGTGTCCCTCATGGGGGGGGGACTTTAGGAACATTCGCAAGTAAGGTGTTAGCTTGGCAAAACGGTATTTCATACGTGTCCTTACTTCGCGTTGCTCTTAAATACCCCCCAATCTGGGATGGGAAGTATATTTAGGGCTAGCTTGGATTGAAGCTACAGGATACGCTGATAATGGCGGCAGCGGAGTTTCTCGAATGCCAGCGACTTATAAGTCACGGCGCTCTATACACCTACTTCGTACCAACGTGTAATCAAATCCGAAAGTCGCAAAATTCATATTGCAAAAGTTTAGTTAGCAACTTCAATTACGCACTCAAAGCTGGAATTACGGCAATCAAAGTTGGACCTCTAAGATCTCTATGGCTACGTAAGCTGGCGTGCTGTCCTCGCGCTAAAACGGAAAGCAGAGCTGCGCTCGGATTTGATTACACGTTGGTACGAAGTAGGCCGCACAAAAGGTGTAATTTTTTATTAAAAGTTTACTACGCACTACTTGGCAGCTGAAGTCCACGAAGCGGGTAGCACGAGGCTAGCAGCGACAGGTAGCTCGAGACCCAGCAGCGGCGGGTAGCTCGTGGCCGAGCAGAACATATCGGCCAGTACCTCCACGCAGCCTGCCGAGCAACGAGCTTACTTGACTCGACAACTTTTCTTTGCATGGTATTGTGTTATTTGCTGTTCGTCTCGATTTAGTTAAGCGGAAGCGTTAATCGTATTATTATATTATCGTACGAATCCGGGGCAGGGGGCGAGTCCTATACTGTGCTACGCACAGTTAGGACAGCCCCTCTCCAGCAGGCATTGATGGACTCTAGTATTTATGAAATGTTATTACTCGGACACCTAAGAATGAAATGGAAGGATTTAAGAGCGCGTCGAGTTTGAGCCATGAAAATCAAATCCCGAACTGTATCAGCATTGAGAGCTCCCCGTTGCTTAGTGATGGTGTTGCCAGCAGTTGAGAAAGCACGCTCTGAGGGTACCGAAGAGGTGAAAGGGGCTAAGAGCTCGACGAGACATTGGATAGTGAACCACTGCTCTGACGTGGGTAGCTTCAGTTTCTTTGATGAACGATCATCAAACTCCTTCTTTCCATCCGGAGTACCGGAAGATTGTTAAATGGGTCTTATGCAGAACAGGTCTTCGATTTGATCAGAGGGTACTTTTTTCATGATCTCGTGATCGGCTCACATTCGCCATGTTTTAACCCTTTCGCGGTAAAAGGCTACAGAAAGCGCCCTTTAAAGGATTTACCAAAACACGGTAGAGTGTACCCCCTCTTAAAGGGCGCTTCCTGTGCCTTTTTACACAAGTTCAAGCTAGTAATCTACCATCTCTTAGAACAAATCATAATCGGTACGCAGCGTAATCATCATGTAATCATTGTCTATACAAATTATAAGTAATATGCATCCAAACTATGTAACCTGCAAATCACCGTATCTTGCATGTCCCATGAGACATCCAGAAAATGCTCCGTAACTTTGTAAAAGGACGCCTAGAGTGCCCTTTTAGAAGGAAATATCAATGAGTTGTATACTATAGTTTATCTTGGATACTCGCGAAAGGGTTAATCACAAGAGCCGACACTAGGAAAGTTGCCAAGCCTGGCCCGCAAGCATCTTTGACATGCCAGCTCCTCGGTGGTTTCGACCCTTTCAAACCTAACCGTCCAGCATGTCATGGAGTGAGCTCCACCTATAAAACCAGCAACCACGGCGTGAGGTGAGAGATGCAGGTGCAGTAGCAGCAACAGCGGGCGGCGCACGGTGCGCCGCGCACCTACGGGAAGCGCGCGCGGGCTCGTCACCGGAGAAGTCGCCGCTGGACACGAGACAACGGATGCAAGGAGGAGGAGGATGCAGGCACGCCCACCGTGCGTCGCGCCCAACCCTGTTATCAAGAGTTCCGACGCGCGGCGGAACGCCATCCGCCAGTCGGCACCGCAAGCGCTGCATGCTGTGGAATGGAGGGGTCCCAGACGCAGCAGGCAAATGGCGTCCAACTGAGTTTCGCTGCACGAGCGACTTCACCGGCGAGTGCTGCGCTCTAGGTCTGCGTCCCCCTCCGACGGTTGACCGGGTGGTGGCCTACTGCTTCGCCGCCCACGAGCACCTCGGACGGAGACATGGGAGATATCCAGCTGCTTCGCTTGAAGCTCAAGTCCAGTCAGGCCATGCGCTACGACGTTGTCTACAGTGACTACAAACGAGAAACCAAGTCAAGGTGGAGGCCTGCGCTCCCACGCCCGCACCACCCTCAGAATGACGACGACAGCGCACTCAAACCCGCACCACGCTCCGTGCTGCTCGACACGTGTATAAGCTCTGTTGCGAGGATACGGACAGCGAAGCGTTGGTGGGCAAGGTGCAGCTTGTACAGACGCTCGATCTGTTTATAATAAGCGAGGGCAAAGAGAGCGGCATTGCAGTAAAGATCAAGTTTCGCCGCAGTAGAAGGAAGTAAAGTCTGCAAACTACGTACTCCAAAGTAGTTTTTTTCATATTTTGACTCGAATACAATTACTTCGAAGTTCAGACACTACAAATTTATGTGCCATCGACAGCTTCTTCTTCAGCAGCGCTGAGCACTTCGGGAACGAGGTTGTACTTTACTACTCCTTACTAAAGCAATTGGACATCCTAGTTACTGTCATTTGACATATTGGTGCCCTGTACTGTAGACTTCGTGTTGGTTCCCACGATTATTTTTTTACATTCTAGTGCACCGTACCAACGTAGAGATGTGAAGTTACCGACAATACGTTTTGCTGTGACTAGAATCTCGGAAGAACAGCACAACATTGCAACTAGGTATTACATGGACTAACTTACAGCTACAGTAGCAGCGATAGTGAGACATCGGGGGCACTCCACAACGTCTGCTCATCCGGAGTAGCCACTCACATAGAACACCTTCATCTGCAACATACCTGGCCAATGCTCAGTAGGACAGATAGATGAAAGGAGCATGGAGAAGAATTGTCGTGACATGTTCCACTGCTGTGGTTGTTTGGTTCAGGTCTTCCGATTTGGTCTCATAATCAGCATGTTCAAATCTTAGACCTGATCTGCATAAGAACCAAATAAAAGGCAACCGGAGTACCAAGATAAAAGAAAAACCTCTGCAACGTCAACTGCAGCCCCACAAACCGCTCAAGCATTGTGAGCGTGCTATTCCATCTGGTAGGGCAGTCGCCCATGACATCGAGCGATTTTTTTTATCGGACTGGAGCTTCTCGACCCGGTTTGTTGCCTTTTGAGAGTGGTGAAAGTACGTCGAAAGTTTTCGGAACCCTTGAACCGTTTTACGCACTGCCTCAAGGTCACTTGAGTTCATCTCGACCACGGCCGATTTTTCGACTGCACTCAAAAACGTAGCAACTTCATTGCAGAGGTCGTCAATATCGGCATCACTGATTCATTCGGATGGCTCACACTGAGAGTGGACACATTCTCTTTCAGCCGGTCGCTCTAGCGCCTCCAATCGATTATCCATCCACCGTTCACGCTGCCAATTAACCAGCGAAGACGTACTCCAATCAACAAATGCAGCGACATCATACTGGTCGCCCCCCTCACGCGGCAGACCGTCACTTGGATATATACTGTCAGTATCACTATCGCCATCACTGACATCTTCAACGTCTGCGCCACTTTGTTCTTTACTCTTAAGCAAAAGCGCACCACCAACCACTAGGTGCAGCGAGTGAGCGGAACAGGACATATGACGTAGGCCCAGGTTAGCGCAAGCCTTTTTCATGTTTGAAGCTCCATCTCGCAGTAAAATAGCACAACGCTTAGGGTCAAGGCGCCACCACACGAAGCACTGTACGAGAACTTCTGCAATTTGCTAACCGTCGTGTTTACCAGGAATTGGGGTCATTTCGAGAGTCCATGAATGCATGTCAACTTTGGAGTCCACATAGTGAAGTGTAAGACTGATAAAGCTCTCGCGCTTGAGTGATGTCCAAATGTCCGACGATAGAGAAAAAAACTAGCACTCTGAGGCGAGGCCGATGAAACCTTTATCGCCCAGGGGGGGGGGGGGGGGTTCGTATAGCGCAGCCCAGAAGGTTCCCAGGGTGTAGACCCAGAGAATCGACTTGAGAGTCAACAGCAAGAAGATAGACCCAGAGGTTCGCAGCCGCAAAGCTTTAAACCCTGAGGGTCACTCTCCTTGGTTGGCGTGGGTACCTTGTGTAATTCCTGTCGGCTCGTTTGTCTTTGACGGAACGGCACTTCACCAAACTTGAATGTAGCCTCGAAGAAGAGCCGAGGTGCACGTCTAATCCAGAACGCACCTCGACACTAGAGGCAAAACCCAGAAAATCAGATCACCCGAAATCCAGAATATCACGAATTCAGGATCCAGGATTTCAGTCAACTCTGGGGTGAGGAACTCAGAAGACACCTTACCCAAATGCCTTCGTAGCTCGATAAAACCAACAAATACAGAGTATACAAACACTACAACTAGCTGTCACTTATTCTTTTGGACCCTTGGACGGTGGGTCACACACTAGGCTCACTCGAGTCTGAAATTCAGGGGCCTAGCTCCCCTGAGACTCACACAAACGCGCACCACCTCCAGTACAGGAGGAACATACAATCACTATCAGTTACCTTTCCCTTCACACAAGCAGTCAATACACAATCCTGGAGGCGACTACCTAGCACCCCAGAATACCCTCTGGAATAATATGAAATGGGCTACCACGAGCACAGCAAATGACCCAATTAGGATATGAAATAGGTGGATCACTCCAGAAAGCTCGAGACCGTCGCTGGTCCCCACCTAACTGGACTTGAGTTTGATGGAGTCCACACAGACGGCTGTCCTTCGCCGTTGATGTGCCCTTAGCGTCCCGCGGTCGTAGTCTCGGGTCCTTCGGATTTCCGTCGGCAGGCTTGGTCGAAGTCACTTGCGCAGTACAGGGTAAAAGGAACTCTGTTTGTCTTTTATCAGCTACTTCTCTCTCTTACTTCTTCTCTCTTCTGCATTCTTCTTCGGGCAAATGGCTTCATTTCACTATGTTTGGGGGCCAATATCTTGTCTTCAGTATACCTTGGGTTCAGCGGTCCAAACTTGCGATCGGCTTGCGATTCCATCGTCGCAAGGCGTCCAAAGTGCCAAATGCGGGTCCTTGGACTTGGGTTTGTATGGTTCTCGGTTCCCTCTCGACTCCTCGAAAGTATCCAGTTAGCAGATCTGCAGTCGTATCTTCAAGATCACGCATCACTTTCATTGCAGACCGATTCCAGACTGACTCGAAAACTCAGAGATTCATGATACTCTGGGTCAGTCTCTGAAATTCATTGGAACTCAGGGGAGTCTTCTGGGAATCTTGGTCATCCTTGGGTGTTGGCTTGGGAGCCACTTGAATTCAATGTGGGGAGTCTGGATTCATGGTCACACTCAGGATTCAACTCTTGAAATCCTGGGTCACCTGTTCATCGGGGGTGATTCTCAGGGTTTCCATGTGACACTCTCGGTGCCAAGTCGTATTCTTCACAGACGCTTGGGTATCTCCACAAATACAAACACTTAGCAGGTCGTACGGCTTCCGGCGCATGTTCACGGTAGTAGTGGGGGGGGGGTGATTCTCAGGGGATCTGATCCAGAGTAGTGCTCTGACCCACAGCAAGATGAGGTGTACTCTGGGATACGTTCTCCAGAGACACTTTCCGCCAGACTTTAGGCACTCATCGTAAGGGAAAGTCCGGGACTGGACTGAGTGTTCTTCTGAAATCCTGGGTGTGAACTCCCAGGATTCACACTTCCAGTCAGTTGGGCTCATCTGCGGTCCGGCACTAGATTCATCCCACTGAATCACTTCTGTCCCACCGACGTCACTCGTGTCACACGGGTACAGCCGTTCTCATCCCAGTTATCCACCAATCATACTTCGATACAAACTTCAGGTCGAAAGAGTGACGGCACGTCGTCGGGAAATTTCTGGAAACCACCTCGTGTCAGAAATGCCAGGCGCCTTGGACGCAGAAGTCAAACTTGTGGTACCAACTTCAAGATCTTCAACTTCAGTGTCCAAGCCTTCCTCATACAAGAGCACCACCGTTGTAGTCGAGTCTGTGTCAAAGGATTGCTCTGCATCTGAAAACTGGGGAGCGAGCCCGGGACCAACGGCGCAGTCGATACCAGACGGCTGGATGACCTCCCTGGACTGCAGTCCATCTGCAATCACCGATACAACTTGATCAACCTCCGATGACTCGACGGCAGGCTCAGGTAGAGAACCGACACGAGTTGCAAGAGCTGGACTAGCGGCCTGAGACCCGACCTCATCAACGGCTTCACGAATTTGAGATGCTGCACTCGGACTGCGGACTTCGGCTGAGTGCGAGAAGGACGCGAGACAGACTTTGAGCAAAGTCACTGTGGCGAACTGGGAGAGCCGCGAGATGACGACGACCTGGTACGACGCTTGTTGTTCACCGCAACTGGCGACGTCTTCTTCCGCAGAGGACTTGGAGAGCGGGATGCCTGTCGAGTTTTCCTCTTCCGACGAGGTGGCTTGGGCCATGACTCATCACTTTCTGCGCCATCACTGGCTTCTTCCTGAGCATCACGACGAGATGTCGCTGGACGCTGACGAGCAGCTTCAACTTCGTTCTCAGAAGTCCCAGGTGAAGTCCTACGGGCATCTGCTACGAGATCCCGTGGAGATACCTCGCTAGAATCCGGACCGGTGTCATTGGCGACTCGAGCCAGCCGAGTGGCAGTGACGTCGAAGGGCTCCAGAGGATCGGCAGAGTGGACTGAGCTTCAACAAACTCCAGTCTAACTCACCAGATGAAATACCGATCAAAAGAAGACGAACAACCCGATTAGTCACGGTATGCGAGGAATGCCACATCCAGAGGAAACGAACCTTCGACTGCGAGCGTCAAGAAATCTGGATCCATAGCCTCCAGCTTCACCCGAGCGCGGAGCGTGCGGTTGGCCACGATCAGCCGCCTCACCTGCTCGCGAAGGTCGGCATTGTGCCGACTAAGACGGGCGGACTCGGAGTCCCCGGCCACATCCGTCTTGGCCAGAACTTCGTGCAGACGACGCGAGTGGGCAGCGTACCCACCTTCAGCAGTCTTGAAGACTTCGGTTGTCGAATCTTGCTGTTGACGGAGCTGCTGCGTGGTGGCGTCAGCACTTTTGGCGCGGTTTCCCAGCCTGTCATACACCTCTTGATGAGTTGTGGCAAGGGTCTTGAGGAGCGTGTTCTCTCGGTAATACCCAGCGACCACTGCCTGAGAGCGCCGGAAACTTTGGTTGGTGGCCTCGAGCTCTTTCACCGATATCCCACGGAATTGTTTGGTGTTCTCATCGATCATGACTTCCTTCGCAAGTTTTCTCTCTGCGGCGGCTTGGGCGGTTTCAGCAGCGCTGACTCGGGCGCGGAAATTTGCTATCTCCGAGGTATTATCGCCGCCAACCTCGTTGACCGGAACTGCAGCAGCAGCTACCTCGTCCAGCGTTTGTGCGCGCTGCAAATGGGTAAGCAAGTGACGGTCACCACGAATAGAAGGCTCCAAGTGCAACTTAACCACCATCAAAACAATGGTCTCCAGGCGAGGACCCAACACAGGGACGACCCGCTAAAAGCAGTCGGCCGAAGACTCACCCAGTATGGCCGCCAGCATCTCGACATTCGACGGAGCCTCCGGAGCAGGAGACGGCGCGGTAGATGCAGCAGGAGATGGCGCCCCGCGAGCAGTCAGGGCTGGGGCAACTACAGCCGGTATCATGGGAGAGACGGCGCTGGCACAGGTGAAGAACGAGGCCATGTGCAAGATAGCTCTCAATACCAGAGGAGAAGTGCCGCAGCGGTATGAAAGCAAACGATGAATAAGGAGCCAAATAATCAAAGTACAGCACGAGATGCGTCGCGGCAAGTACCACTTCATCATCAGCTCCAGCAGACGACGTAGTCAAAGATGCAGGCCGCGGCGAGACTGCTGACAAAGCAGGACTGTCACCAGCACCAACCGAGGGAGCACAACGCTGCTGCTGCAGCAGCAGCGGCGAAGTGGACGACAACGCGCGAAGAGACTTCACGGAGACCGGCAGGAGAGGCACCACGACACTCACCAGGTGCCGGTGCTCGTATCGTGGGGCAGTTGTGATATCGGGTTTGGCCCGAGATCCCGCCGCTGCTTGACCAGCAAGCAGCAGCACTTTGCGTCAAAACCGGCGGCCAACGGGCTCGGCGATGATTGGCTACGCGGACCATGAGACCAACCGTGAGTGAAGGTCACCGGGCTGTCGCGGATGACTTCGTCCCAAGTTGAAGATGTGGCGCACATCCCATCACAAGTCACAAGAGTTTCGCACCTAACATGCACCTACCTTAGGTTTGCGTACCTACGATTCTTCGGCGACTCTTCGTCTGCGACGGTTGGTGCTAGAAGATCCGAAATGGACACGTTTAGACTTAGTATTTGTATTGGGCTATGTGAAAGACATGATAGAACTGGTAAGCCGTTTGGGCAACACCACAGAACAGCGTTTCCTCTGAAGCGACAAGGCCTCGAGCGCACGGTGGACGATCCGTGTTCAAGGTAATCTTGTAGGGAGGGAGATGCCTGTCGGTGAGCGTGCCTACTAGCATAGTGGTGTGCGTTTAAGGTCAAGAGAGTCGAGGAAGGGCCGTGTACTAAAGGCGAACTACCGCCGCGTATTGGGTCGCAACTTAAGTGCTCCCCTTTTGATTCTTACCGTCGGAGAGTTCTCTGACACTCTCGCAAACGGCTTACCAGTGGCTAGGACCCTTCCTTTGGAGAGACCGCGGGGTTATTGCGTGTGAATAGCATCCCAGTCGTCGCTCGTGACTGGAAGTGCTGGGCTATGCTGGTAGCCTAAGGAAACCTCGGTACATAAGGGGAAACGACCAACCCAAGGAACGGGGTCTTTAGGTTCAACTTCTACTACCCGACAAGCCTGCTGAGTTATTGCTACTCATCGTGACTCAGTGGGTGTTGGCTTAAGGAATTGGGCCTACATCTGTCAGCAACTTTCGGCTATCCAAGTAATCTCCTCGGTCAGCATGGCCGACTCTGCTCCAGCAGATTGGGGTACATTTGTTCTGCTGTCTACCATATTCCCGCTGGGCTATGGGGTAAGTCTAAGCTGAAGCAAGGCTCTTCCAATTCAGCCATCTGCGGCCCTGCACCTCTCCACCGCTGGGCAAACACCCGACGTAAGATCTCCGCGGCTAGACACTCCCAGAAGACATGGTGTAAAGACGTCCCACATACTCGCAACCTGAGTGTGGACACCCAATTTTGCCGGTGGTTGGATCGTAAAGCGCGTAGGATTGTGTTTTAGCTGAAATAATAGCTGCTCACCCCATGGGCTGAATCCTTGGATGCGTCGTATGCGCTTCCACTCCAAACGTGAAAGTCCCTGGGATGTCTTATCGCTCATAGCTATCCAGCATCGGTGCCGTCTCGCCAGACTGGCAAGTCCCTTCCTACGTGCTGGGTCTGCAATGACCGATCGGTAGTAATTTCATGTCCGAGTCCAGCTGCGGTTACCCGTCCATAATGCCACAAGTTCGGCCGACTCATGGATGGGGATGTACTGCTGCTATAATGTTGAGCCACGCATGTTCGGAGTAGCCGGGGTGTATTGAGCAAATTACAGAATGGACCAACACTAAAGAAGCAAAGGAAAAGCTCAATGGAGACTTCGCTAAGTGCTCCGCTCGTAAACATACAGATGGAGATCAGTGCGCACGCTAGGTAGCAGCCAGCATCGATGGCAGGAACCCAACTTGAAGTTGAAGATGCTGTTGTGGCCTCACACTCAACGCAGCAACTGGTCTTCAGAACATTACATCCTCCCCCGGGTTTACCTGCGTCTGCGGGACGGCGGGGCGCGGCGCTGCTTACCCTTGAGATCCTTCACAAGTGCGTCCCAGTGGCTGACATGATTGATGTCATCTTCGAACTCCCATGCGTTCTAACTTTCAGGTAGGTCCACTCATAAGCAGAGGTACGGCTTGCGTCCACCTTGGCGACACTGGTCCAATAGCGCTTGAATCACATTCGCTCTTTCGACATCTTCGTCATACATGCGAGGTGCGCTTTTCGTGATCTGGCGTCCACGAAAAATCTCAGGAACGTCGATCAAAAGCTTGAGCTGATCCACGTTGAACGTGGCGTGACGACCACGGGCAAGGTAACGATGAGGCAAAGCGACACGGTACGCATTTTCACCTATGCGTTGCTCCACAGGAAACGGTTCGGCAGTAGCTTGTTGCAGGCAGGGTCGCACTCGGGATCATAACCCGGTTGGCCTAGCTCGCTGCTTAGAACCTGAGCATCCACGTACACCAAGTCGCCATCGTTGAACTGCACTTGTTGTCGCCCACGATTATAGTAGTGCGCCTGACGTTCTTGAGCTAGCCGCATGTTGCGCTGAGCCAACTCAATCACTTCCTGCCGGGATCGGATCATGTTCTAGGCCAAGTTGTCCGAAGTTGCCAGGACTATCGGCGAGCGAGGTTTCCGTCCACAGTCTACCTCGAACGGAGAAATGCGAGTTGAAGTAGACACCAAAGTCGCATGCGTGTATTCGACAGTGGGCAGCATCTTCACCCAATTGTCACCATAATGAGATACGACATGTCCTCCAACGTTCTGATCTGCCGTTCGCTACGCCCGTCGGCTTGCGCTCGCTTCGGCACATTCATTCGTTGCTTCACCTGCATGATCGTCATCAACTCACACTAGAACTCGCTCGTAAACATGGGGTCTCTGTTGGAAACGGTGGACTCAGGAAGCGAGTAGTAGCGCACGACGTGGTCGAAAAATAACCGAACTGTAGTCTTGGCGTCAACATATTTGGAAGTCGGAATGTAGCAAGGTCTGTTCGACAGCCGACACACAACCACATAGATCGCGTCAAACCCTTCACCCAGTGATAGCGCCGTGACAAAGTCCATAGTCACGTGCTGCCAACAGTGTTCTGGAACCGGAAGCGACTGCAGCAGCTCGCGCATGCCCAGCCACCAGAAATACTGATGCATCGCCACCATTGTACGCTCCACGCCTGGGTGGGCAACTACTGCAGCGTCATGAAAGTCGTGCATCAATCGAAGCAAAACCGTATCCACTCGAGGAACACGGAGCACTCGTACAGCATCCCGACTTTTCACCACAAGTAAGCCCCCCCAGAAGCTCGTACTTCTCCGAAACTTGGTGCTCTTGGCGTTACAGTCTTGTAAGACGCAGTCCTTGTCCTTTGACACGAGGTGGTTTTCAGAAATTCGCCGACGGCGTGCCGTCACGCTTGTGACCTGGAGTTTGTATCGGAGTATGATTGGTGGATAACTGGGATGAGCACGGCTGTACCCGTGTGACACGAGTGACGATGGTGGGAGAGAAGTGATTCAGTGGGATGAATCTAGTGTCTGACCGCAGATGGGCCCAACTGACTGGAAGTGTGAATCCTGGGAGTGCACACCCAGGAATTCAGAGGAACACTCAGTCCAGTCCCGGACTTTCCCTTACGATGAGTGCCTAAAGTCTGGCGGAAAGTGTCTCTGGAGAACGTATCCCAGAGTACACCTCATCTTGCTGTGGATCAGAGCACTACTATGGATCAGATCCCCTGAAAACCAACCCCACTACCACCGTGGACATGCGCCGGAAGCCGTACAACCCGTTAAGTGTTCGTATTTGTGGAGATACACGCGAGTCTGTGATGTACACGACCTATGATCCAGAGTATCACACAAGAAATCCAGAGTACCGGATGATGATCCAGAGTTCACCTCCCTAAGAACAGGTGACCCAGAGTTTCAAGTGATCCTCTGGATTTGGACCGTGAACCCAGACTCCTCATACTCAGAACAAGTGTTTCCCAAGCCAACACCCAAGAATCCCCAAGAACCCTCAAGAGATCCCCTGAATTCCACTGATCCTCAGAAGCAATCCAGAGTATCACATTGAATCTCTGAATATCGAGCCAGTTGGGAGTCAGTCTGCAATCAAAGTGATGCGTGACCTTGAAGATCCAAGTGCAGACCTACTGACTGGATACTTTCGAGGAGTCGAGAGGGAGTCCTGCACCATACAAACCCAAGTCCAAGGACCCACATTTGGCACTTCGGACGCTTTGCGATGATGGAGTCGCAAGCCGATCGCGAGTCTGGACCGCTGAACCCAAGGTATACTGAAGACAAGACATTTGACCCCAAGCATAGTGAAATGAAGACATTTGCCCGTAGAAGAATGCAGAAGAGAGAAAGAAGTAAGAGAGAGAAGTAGCTGATAAAAGACAAACAGAGTTCAATTTTCCCTGTACTGCGCAAGTGACTTCGCCCAAGCCTGCCGACGGAAATCCGGAGGACCCGAGACTACGACCGCGGGACGCTAAGGGCACATCAACGGCAAAGGACAGCCGTCTGTGTGGACTCCATCAAACTCAAGTCCAGTTAGGTGGGGACCAGCGACGGTCTCGAGCTTTCTGGAGTGATCCACCTATTTCATATCCTAATTGGGTCACTTGCTGTGCTCGTGGTAGCCCATTTCATATTATTCCAGAGGGTATTCTGGGGTGCTAAGTAGTCGCCTCCAGGATTGTGTATTGACTGCTTGTGTGAAGGGAAAGGTAACTGATAGTGATTGTATTTTCCTCCTGTACGGGAGGTGGTGCGCGTTTGTGTGAGTCTCAGGGGAGCTAGGCCCCTGAATTTCAGACTCGAGTGAGCCTAGTGTGTGAGTGACCCACCGTCCAAGGGTCCAAAAGAATAAGTGACGGCTAGTTGTAGTGTTTGTATACTCTGTATTTGTTGGATTTATCGAGCTACGAAGGCATTTGGGTAAGGTGTCTTCTGAGTTCCTCACCCCAGAGTTGACTGAAATCCTGGATCCTGAATTCGTGATATTCTGGATTTCGGGTGATCTGATTCTCTGGGTTTTGCCTCTAGTGTCGAGGTGCGTTCTGGATTATACGTGCACCTCGGCTCTTCTTCGAGGCTACATTCAAGTTTGGTGAAGTGCCGTTCCGTCAAAGACAAACGAGCCGACAGGAATTACACAAGGTACCCACGCCAACCAAGGAGAGTGACCCTCAGGGTTTAAAGCTTTGCGGCTGCGAACCTCTGGGTCTATCTTCTTGCTGTTGACTCTCAAGTCGATTGTCTGGGTCTACACCCTGGGAACCTTCTGGGCTGCGCTATACGACCCCCCCCCCCCTGGGCGATAAAGGTTTCATCGGCCTCGCCTCACCTTCGAGTATGCTGTCTTGACGTCTCATATGAACGGCTCATCCTCCCCGACCACCAGAAGCGACGCGTGGCCGATGCGCGTCACGTCCATCAATGACGCGTTCGACGACGGTACAAAAGCTGCGGTTCCCTCGATCAAAGTCTTGGCGGCTCGAGTGGGAAATAGTGTGCGAAAGACAAACAAACCAACCACCGTGACGCATACCTGGAGGTCGAGAGAGAGCATTCGCGACGACATTTGTCGATCCCTTCTTATGCACAAGTTCGAAGTCAAACTGGCCGAAAAAGTCAAGCCAGCGAGCCATCTTAGGAGACAAGTTGGGGTGGTGCAAGAACCAACGGCACTCAAAGTTGTTGGTGTGAACCAAGAAGTGACCTCCGAGCAAATAGCATCACATCGCACCAAGCAGTGTTTAATCGCGTAGAGATCCTGTTCGTGCGCAGCCCACTTACTCTCTGTGTCCGACAGCTTGCGGCTGTAGAAAGAGACTGGGTGATCGAACCCATCAACTTGCTGACTGAGAACACCTCCCACACACGTCTTCGAGGCGTCCGTCGTGACTTGAAATGGCAAGGTCATGTCGGGTAAGCGCAAGATCGGCGCCGAGATTAGTGTCGTCTTAATTGTATTGAATGCCAGTTCTTGGACAGAGCCCCACACCCACTCTATCGTGCTCTTCAGTAGGTCAGAGAAAGGTAGGACGAGATAAGCATAAATTTGCACAAAGCGCCTGTAGTACCCTGTCGCACTTTTCCTACTCACTGGTAGTGAGCTGGAAGAGTGGATGTGGTAGCACTTAGGCAGAGGAAGTCTTGTTCTTGTTTGTAGATGTGCCCGAGCTCACGTGTTGAAAGCACTCCGATGTGTCGCTAAGGTGCCCGGGATTTGCTCCCCGAGATCACCAAGATGAGGAGTCCACACTTGCTTGGCCAGAGCAGGTCGACTTTATTATCCTCTGTTGATTCCGGAATGAGCTGGGTGCTCATTCACTGTTCCCTACACTAACTCTGTTATTACATGCATTCCTAGCTCCTCATGGGTTCACCTCGCGGGCTGGCGCCTCTTCTGGTTGCTCGCCGAGGGTATCGACCCTTCACTGACTGCTCGAAACCGTCGCCGCCTTGACGCCTTGACGCCACTGCAGTATTTACAGTAGCTAGCCGCCAGCGCACAAATTTAATTCAGCTCGCGAGATTCCACAAGAATCACGTGACATTCCCTTCGCTAAGCTGAGACCCGCCTCGGTTTCTTGCGCTCGTGCAAGAGATTGATCAGGTCGCCTACATACTTCAAGTTATCGAGAGGTTCCCATGTGCAGCGGGCCAAGCCACTTGACCTTGTACATGGCCTTGCCACGAGATCGTTTGAAGCCCACAATGTCCTCCACTAACTCGCCCTCAGTGTTGTCCAGCAGCAGTACCTTGAACGTTCGCTGCTCCCTGCCACTACTGGGTACATACGGCTTCAGGTAGCTAGTGTGGAAGACGGGGTGGAACTTCACTCCTTTGGGCAGCTCCGGCTCATAATAATCGTGCCTAAGTCTGTTGGCAACTGCGTACTGTCGCAATCTTCCTGCTCACGTGCGAGCTGGAAGATGAGAGTTGGCTGATTGTTGAGGCTCTTGGTACACGCAATCTGTATTTGTAGAGTTACGGTACTTGTAGAGCTGTCGAGGTGCCCGAGATCCCCTCCCGAGGTCACCGGTGTGGTGTGCCCACGTCTGCTTGGCCGGAGCAGAAGTCGACTTTATTCCTTCTTTTCCGATTCCGGAATGCCCAGCGGTCATTCCTGCTAACTATCTTCTGCTAACCTATCTTAAACATGCACCCACTACCCTCAACGGCTACACTGGTACCTTAGTAATTTCTCGCAGTGTTCCTCTGAACAGTGGCAGGCTCATGTGATAAGGCCCAGTGGATTTCTCCACCGAACCCAAAGTCCAGCTGACCCGTATCAATCAAGCGGACTTCAAGTACGTCATGGCTGAGATGGGTTCAGACCACCAACTGTTGGTCGCGAGACGTGCGACAAGGGTGACGGAACCTGAGGACTGGGTGAAGCTTCGCTCAGACCCCGTTTCTGAGCGATACCTATCTGGGGCCCGAGATGTCTGGCATTAGACATCCCAAGTCCGAGCTGAGTCTGGAAAGCTGAGAGAAGTTGCGCGAAGTCCGAGCCAAGCCTCGAGCGTGATGACCCGAGCCCCGCTCAAGTCGAGGAGCTGAGCGGAGTCTGGTGGAGTTGGAGTTTGACGTTTCCTGTGGTTATAGAGCTGTTGCCCAAGGCGTTGAGCCGAGTCGTGAAGCAGGCGTCCGAGCGGGATCATGCTGAAGGCGACTCAAGTGTCGCCATGCTCATGGAGTCTCCACCCAAGATGGCGAGCTGAGCGGAGTGACATGGAGTCCGAGCCCAGCCTTGGATGTGATGTCGAGAGGCATTGCCTGAGTCGAGAAGCAGATCAGAGTGCCGTGGACCTGAGCGGAGTGGCATGGACCTTAGCGGAGTTATCGAAGGCCAGTTGAAGTGCCGGGTGAATAGTCGCTGGACTTAAGTTCAGACAGTGGTACTGACTTCGAAGTTGGTGGTACTGGCCAGTACACACATCCGGTGAAGCAGCCGTAATCAAGCCTACATTGGGTGCGCCCGCTCAAGATCGCAGACACTTCAAGCGGATCTCAACGGTCAGCGGCGACTCCAGACGTCGCCCGCCAGCATGGAGCCACCGCATTGGCTGAGACCAAAGATTTCAGGCGGATCTTCAAGGTCGCCCGGTAAGCATACTGCCGACACTCTTCGCGCAGCCAGTCAGAGTGTATTCAGAGGGATATCGCGCCCCCACTTAGTGAGTCCTAGTTTGTGCATGTGTTAAATTTAAACAGAGTTCGTTTTGCCCCGAAGGACGCAAGTGGGGGAGGTCTTTGGCCAGAAGGTGTCTTGGCGATCATCCACACAAATTCAAGTTAACATATTAACGTTGTCAGCGCGCCTCGGTGCGACGGCAGTACGGTTATTTCATATTAAGGTTACATCTTAGGGTGTATTGCATATTTCGGGTGGAAGGTGATCCATTCTAAGGTTTAGGCAGGGTAATTGTATTCTGTGCTTGGGGACATTGGCGTGCCCCGGTACATTGTGTGATTATTAGTATCGGTTCATTGTGGACCTGGTGCGCGGGAAGTCCCAGGGTGTGTGTGAGTGCCTTGGATTCGGACTAGGCTCAAACCGAGCCAACTAACTCCAACCAACCGGGTCGTAGCTTGACTCGTAGAGAAGAAAGGAGAATCTGGTACGAGCCTCGCCCAGGCTCAGACAAATAAAAGGCGAACTCGGCCCAGACCCAGGCCGATCGGGAAAGAAGAGGTGTTGTGGTTCTAAGCTGGAACCAAAGAGAGGAAGTAGAGGCTATTGTGTGTGGTGTTGTGTTCATTAAGGAAAACCCGGGGCATTTCGGGCTGTGGACACGTGCGGACTGGGACTCACCAAGTGGGGAGCGAGGTTCGTCTGGGAACACCTCCGTAGACCTTCAACATCGACAGCAGCTGGTGTGGCCGACGCGAGTCTGGGCCCACAGCGTAGCCGTGATCGAAAGAACCGCCAAGGGGATCGCAGAGTGAGGAACATACGCCTCGCCCGACCCAAGTCGGCGCTGAGCCAAGAGTCCAAGTGGCCAAGCCCAGCGAAGTGGAGTGGGAGTGTTCACTCACTAGAAGGAGCTGAGCGGAACTCTTGCAGCGCTAAGCAGGGCTGAGCCAAGTGGTGCAAGGGCTGAGCGAAGACCAAGGTCGAGCGGTCTAGCATCCTGAGCAAAGAGTGCGGGCGCTTCGTCACACTCATCAGTATGCTCACGAGCTCCTGCAGAAGCTCGTGACATCCCGTCCCCGAAGAGAAGGCCTCCTCGTGTTTGCACGCTCGTGGAAGCGAGTGATCAGGTCGCCCACGAATCGCAGATTTGCGAGAGGTTCCCATGTAGTCTTGAGTTTTCCGGTCCACTTGACCTGGTAGTAGTCATTTCCTCGGATGCGCTTGTACCCCACAATATCATCGACCAACTCGCCCACGGTGCCGTCTGGTAGCTGCACCTTGAAAGGCTCTTGCTCTCGTGATGAGTCACGCGCGCATGGTTTGAGGTAGCTGGTGTGAAACACGGGGTGGAATTTGACGCCTTTCGGTAACTTCAACTCGTAGTAGTCGTGGCCGAGTCGCTGCTCCACATGATACGGGCCAATCCAACGAGCTCCGAGTTTTGATTTGGTGGTCCCAGCGTGGTAGTTTGCGAGATTTTTAGTCGAGAGCAGCACTTCCTCCCCGACTTCAAAAGATTGCACCGGTCGGTTTTCATCATAGTACGCACTCATGCGGTCAGACGCCAGTTGCAACTCGCGCCGTACAGTAGCCAATCGGTCGGCCTGGTGCTCGAGGAACGTCTTCCCCAGAGCACGACGTTGCCGTTCAGCTCCTGTGGCACGAGGTGATATCATCATGGTGGCCGGTGTCGACAGAAGGAAGCCGAGGTCAGCTTCGAACGGAGCCATCGAGATTGACTGCTGGTACCGCGAGTTGTACGCGAATTCGGCCAGCGACAGATACTCGTCCCAATCGTCCGATGCACCACTCGTAAATGCACTCAAATAGTTCTCAATAGTCTGATTTAGTCGCTCCGTTACGCTATTTGCCTGGTGGCGAAATGCGCTTGTGAGCTTTTGCCGTGTCCCCAACATTCCACACAAAGTGCTCCACACAGTAGACGCAAACTTAGGATCGCGATCAGAGAGTATCTCCACTGGAATCCCGTGCAGAACAAAGATGCGGTCGCGGTACAGCTCGGCGATGTCACGTGCCGAAGCTGGTCCACCGCAACCATCACGGAATCCAGTTTCGCACGAGTTTCAGGCAGTGCCACAATAAAATCCATGGCCACATGCGTCCATCGCCCGCGCGCAATAGGATGACCTTTGAGCAGGCCTTGTGGCTTAGAATTCCGAGCCTTTGTCCTTTGGCACGTTTCACACGACTTCACATACACCCGAATGCTCCTCGTCATGTGTCTCCAGTAGTAGTGTTCCTCCACCAATCGTAGCGTTCGATCGATGCCAGGGTGTCCATAGACCTCTACGTCGTGGAACTCGAAGAGTAGCGCATTAATTAATTCTTCAATGACAGGTACAACCAGTCGAGGAACCTCATTATTCGGTCCTGTGTACATCAGCTTCTCCCCGTCGAGGCAGTAGCGACCAATGCACTTAATTTTCTCAGTGGCGGCAGCAGGAGACCCCTTCAGCGCTCGTATAAATATTGTCGGTGTGTGGGTCCTCGCTGTACCGCAGAACAATTTCACTCACAACAGCATTCATGCCTTTTTTCACTCGAGCACGAACACCAGTTGCTGCTGCAATGGTCTCCAGCGAATGTCCATCTTCAAAATCAGCGCGACGAGAAATCCCATCTGCCACTGTATTTGAAGCTCCAGTGATGTACTTAAATGCCACCGGATATTCGCTGAGCTCATCGTACCAACGCACGATACGACGCGAAGTACTCTTTTGCGAAAACACAGTCACCAGGGACTTGTGGTCGGTCTCTACAATGAACGGCTTGTCCAGCAAATAGACCCTCCAAACTCGCAGCCCAAACAAGATCGCGAGCAACTCCTTTTCGCGGATAGAGTAGTTCCTTTCTGCACCTTTGTACTTCCGCCCTTGAAATGCAACTGGTCGCTCTACAACTTCACCATCGTGCTCCTCCAGCTGGAAGAGAACTCCACCAATAGCAAAGTCACTGGCATCCATTCGCATGAAAAAGGGTTTATTGTATTCGGCAATCGCTAGAACAGGCGTAGCCGAAATTCGCTCCTTGAGCTGCTCGAAGTGCTTCACAAGCGCATCGGTCCATTCGAGCTGGCCCTTTCGTTGTTGTTTATCCTTTGTTTTCAGCATTTCAAACAGAGGCCCTGCGTCACGCGCGAAGCCGTCGCAGAAACGCTGCACGTAAGTTGCCGTCCCCAAGAACGACTACAACTCGCCCTTCGTCTTGGGTCTTGGCCAATCGCGAAGCACGGTCACCTTCTTGGGGTCAACTCGCACTCCATCACGCCCAATATAATCACCCAAACACGGTATCTCTGCCGAGCAAAAGACGCACTTGCTTAACTTCACATAGAACTTGTTATCTTCTAGCCGAGTCAACACGCGATCAAGCGCGGCGAGATGCGAATCGAGGTCGTGACCACGTGTGACCACGTAAATGTCGTCGAAATAAGAGAGACAGAAGTCCGCCAAGTCTTTCAACAACTTGCGAATTCCATCGTTAAAAGTTGCAGGGGCGTTCGAAAGCCCATCGGAATCACAAGGTATTCAAATGAACCATCAGTAGTCTGAAATGCTGTATACTTGATATCCGAATCGCGCATACGGAACTGATAGTAGCCGCTGAGTAGATCCATGCAGCTGTACCAGTATGAACCTTGCATTTGCTCGAAAAAAATGTCCTTCCTTGGCATAGGTAGCGTCCGACGCACGGTGTGATTGTTCATCGCGCGATAGCCATGCACGATTCGCCAGCCTACGGGCTTCTTCACGCAGAACCTGGGTGCCCCGTGTGGTGACGATGAAGGTCGTATCAGCCCTGCACGTAGCATTTCCACCACCCAGGCTCTGATTTCCTGTTCTTGAGCTGGGGATTGACGCCACTGCTGCCGAAATATAGGTTGGTTTGCATCCACTTCCATATTGTGAACCCCATGGCTCTCGGGAGGAAGTTCACACGGTAGCTTCTGTCTGAAGACGGCTTTGTGGCATTTCAAAACAGAGTACACAGGCTGACCACGAAAGGCTTCAACGTCCACGAGTGGTTTGCTGGTATCAGTCTGTTCCTTCTCAGTAACAGGTCGAATTACAAAGACGCACTCGTTGTCCTGAGGTTTGCACAACCCTCTCTTGAACTGCTTGCTGGTAATATATTTTGTTTCGCCACTTGTACTAAGAAGTACCCATGGACGAAATATCGGCTGCATGAGGTGGCTGTAGTTCCACACACGGACACGCGTCTACCACCAACTTTCAGAGCAGGTCGCGATGGCATCGCTGTCGTGCGGGGTTTCACAGTTTTCGTTTTTCTTGTTTTAGTTGCGCTGGGCTTGGGAGCAGCAACAACCCGCGGCTTGATCTTTTCCTCGATCCAGTCGATGTCGGGGTTCACCGTCTTCAACCAGGGCATACCGAGCAGAATATCCTGATCTTCAGGCACCGGAAGCACGAGAAATTCTGCCTCGTACGGTTCAAACGCATCAATGAAGAGATGTAGACGCACAGTTTTCTGCTGGACCTTCATTTCCTGCTTGTTCGCCAAAGTAATCTGAATCGTCGTACCATGATCCACGATTTTGTCCTCCAGCTTCGCCTTACAGCAGAACTCCGGTCTAACAGCGTTAATCGTAGCGCCGCTATCAATAAAGTTGGAGTGGGTGAGAATCAGATCGTCAGGTCCGCTCTGCACCGTACTCGTTGTATGCAATAGACAGCAGTAGTCGCGCGATAGAGGCTTCGAAGTCTTCACACACCTTCGCGAGTTTTCACATTTCAGACCTCCAAGAGACTTCGCTCCATTAGTCACACTCGAGTACAACGTGGATTTATTTTCCTGGTTTTCTTGCTTTTGTTGTTGAACGTCATCATTTTTCTGCTCGTTTCGGTCGTTATCATCACAATCAGGGCGCTGCGTCGTCGACTCACTCTGGTTCTCCTTCAAGGACTCGCAGCGACCACACTGACACTTTAGTCGGCTGAGCTTGCGAGTATGTTCGCTCAATCGCTCAACACCGAGCGGACTTACTCGTTTAAAGACTCATGTTCATGGCGAGGCTGATTTTCCGTCACCACCATTCGCTCCAACATCGCAAATATTTTCTTGTTCAGGTTGTTGTTGGTGTCGGGGCACTTTTCGGGGTGCTTGAACCAGCAATCCTCCACGCGATGGGGTACACGACCACAGAAACTGCAGTTCTTGTCTGCCTTGGCCGCGTTGTTGCCTCCTCTAACGCTATTTCCCGATCTTCGAGCGGCAGGCGGGTCCGAGTCTGCTGGTTGAGCCGACGAGTAGTTCCCACCACTTCTCTTGCCTTTTGGTTTCGTATCGGTGGGTTTGTAGTTTGTCTTCTCTTTTAGCTCCCACTCTAGAAATCCTTCTTCAATCGCAGCATTCAAGTCTCGGGGTTTCTTTCTCAGAATTTCGCGCTTCGTAGTCACATCCGACAATCCGTTGAGAAACAAATTCATTGCTGTTAGCGAATCGACCTGTGCGACGCGGTTGAGCTCTCGAAATTTGCCCACATATCCAGTGTAACCACCGGTTTGCTTGATGGTAAGCAGCTGGTTCCTAATCTTCTGCTGAAAGTTGGGCTCCATGAACTCGATAGTCATTGCCAGCTTCATCGCGCTCCACCGCTTGTCCGACGTCTCGTCCGTCATGTATCGCTCATACCAAACCAGCGCATTCTTCTGCACACATTGGTTCAGCTCATCTGCTAATTTGCCATCATTCCGAAGTAAATCGTATCCCTTCTGGCGAAAATACGACTCAAATTGGAATACAAAGCTATTCAGCTTGATTCCATCGATTTCACCAGCGAAAACGGGAGGCTTCACGTCCATTTTCCGCAAAGACTGTCCCTGGACTTCACCAAGGCCGCTGCCAGCTGCTCGGGCTGCTACGTTCCTCGCAGCACCAGTCTGCTCCACTGCCGAAGTTACCCTTGGCGTGTACTGAGCAGTCTGCACACCACGAGGTGCCTGGCTTGCTGCTTGGGCTAAGCGCTGCGCGTCAAGAGCGGCTTGCTTCACTTGAGTCAGCCCTTGCGTTAGGTTAGTCATTCCTTGTACCAGATTGGCCACCGTGTCATTCAAAGCGGCGATGTCGGCACGAAGTCCGGTGCTCATGTTGTTGAATGTCGCATTGATGTTAGTCCTGAAAGCCCTAAGGTCATCATGAGTCTGGTCCAGTCTGGTTTCCAGCCTGTCGATCCGTTGGTGTTCGGCGCTGCGGTGATTCCCGTCCAGCTGCTGCTGCACCGGCACGGTGTCGCTCCTCAGCATCCTCCGCGCTGTGCTTCTGTCTTGCATCGGCGCCAAGTTCTACTATGTCGCAATCTTCCTGCTCACGTGCGAGCTGGAAGATGAGAGTTGGTAGCACTTAGGCAAAGGAAGCTGATTGTTGAGGCTCTTGGTACACGCAATCTGTATTTGTAGAGTTACGGTACTTGTAGAGCTGTCGAGGTGAGTAGTAAATAAGAGCACATTTGGAGGTCGTTTTTTTTCTCACCCTACTCCCGAGCCTTCTAGACACAGGTAAAATAGGGGTAAAATACCTCTGATGTGTATTTTAATACTTTCGGAAACAATAGAGGACAATATTTTAGGTATCATTTAGTATTAGTACCAAAAAACGCACCCAATCGCCCCATCTCTTGTGTTACATCAAACCTAATTCCTTAGCACCAATCATCACCAATCGTCCCATCTCTTGCGCTACACTGGTTCAAATTTCATAGCATTACACCGCAAGCAATACACCCCTCTGTAGCAAATAGCGCGTCGCGCTAAAACGCGATTTGAATTCCAACAAATCGAAGTTTTTATTCTGATAAATATAAAGTTTCTAATATAGAAGCATGGTTTACTCACACGAAAAATACATTGAACAAAAAGAGGCAATTCAAGCCGCACAAAAGCGGTGTTATCTAAAACATCGCTCTATTTTTTTTCAAAAAAATTTGGCTATTTAGCTGTACAACTGATCAATGGCAGTCATCATCTCAGGGGATTTTTCATTGAAAGAAGGATTCTGGTATATCCAATCAATATATCTTTTATCAATCGCAAATACTTGATTGATGGTTTTGCCTCGGTATTTCCCGAAAGTTAGAACGTAAGACCCATCATTATTACCCAACTTACTCTTAAGATAAGGCAAAACCTCATCATCAACTAAATTAGGTTGAGTCATTAACCATCTACAGTATCCAATATCAGAGTTAAACACATCCTCAATTGATTTAGACTTATGTTTACCAAACGTTAAAACTTGACTCATTGTTACGGGTATCTATATGTATACACCTATAAAAAATATAAAATTAATTATATAATGGCACTCTATAGTATGGTATCAAGTGAAAAGGTCGAGATGGTGACTTATAGCCCTGTTTCAAGAACATTTATCATCCACTTTACGGAAGGAGAAGTATATACCAAGCGGGTTAATACAGGTACAGCCATTGATTTACTGCAAGTCAAGTACAATGCATATACAATGAAGCTAAAAAAGGTGACTTTCTAGTTTCGCGGCATTTAGAAATTTAGTACCTAACAAGTTGATCTTAATAGATGTTTTTTATTTAATATAATACCATGATAGAACGAGTATATAAGATTAGCAATAGCGATGAGAGCATTGTCTATATAGGCAGCACTACACAGACAATTACTCGACGGTGACAGATGCACCAAAAGGACTTCAAACGATGGTCTAATGGTCAGCATAGACCGGGTTCCATCTATCACCACTTTCAAGAGCATGGCATTGATAACTTTACGATCACATTGGTTACAGAACATGATATTGAGAATCGACGCCAGCTTCACGAACTTGAACAGCTTGTTATTGATAGTACTATTTGTGTTAATAGCCAAGCAGCAATGCTAACAGAAGACCAGAAGAAAGCTAAGGCACAACATTATCGAGATCATAATAAGGAAAGGCTTAAAGCATGGGCCGCCGAGCGTATTGACTGTGAGTGTGGTGGAGTGCACAGACGAGGGGATAAAGGACAGCATGCTCGATCAAAAACACATCAACTATGGATAGCTAATCAATAACCGGCTTATTTTTTTTTTCGCCGATGAAAACGTAACGATAGTTTAGTTAGTTTGATATTCTAACACCTCACCGGTTAGTCTATTGTACGATATCTCATTTTCAAACGCAACTAGAACAATCATGTTAGTACCTTGGGATGAAGCATTGGTTCCCATAATCTGGATAGACTGCGGGATATCTTTCTCTGTTAGGCGGCTAACATCGGCGATAAGAACGCGGTTTGTCTGCGACCAAGTCTGGTAATCAATTAGACCATTTGCAAGCTCTTGTGTTTGATCGTCGGGTTAATAGATGCAAGCTTTGAAAACTCATTGCAGAAATCCATGAAGTCATAGTCATAGTTGAGATCAAAAGTGTTCGATGAACCAATCTTAACATTGAAGTTACGATTTGAAGAACCGAGTTGAACAGTCCAAGGTGCGGAATCGAATGGAGATTGGAATTGCTGAACTTGAGAAGAAACAAAGTTACCTGCCGAAGTTTCTGCAAACGGTAATAAAGCTACATATTTAGCATTCTTAAGGCTGGCTGACAGTTGAAGATCAAATGCTACATTTTGCTGTCCAGTGCTTACACCAGTATCAGCCTTTTGCGAAAACCATTGAGCATAGTAATCTAGGTAACGAACTGTCTTTACAGGCTTGGAAATAATCGCCTGAGGGTTTTCGAGATCAACATATGGTACATATAGACGAGCAGTACTGAAAGGAAAGTAAGTATTATCCGTTTCTAGACTGTTACTGACTATCCCCCATGCAACCGTAATCTGACCCTGAGCAGCAGTCGTAGCATTAGGGATCACACTATTGTTAGGAGAGCCGCTAGCGGTTGATGCAACCATGATAGGGCACGTAAGGCCTGAACTTAGAGTTGTCGAGGCAAGGGTCATTGCTTTGTTGTTTAAAGCACCACCAGTACCGAAGTTAATAACACTGCTTCCTTGGTTTACACGAAGGCGCATACGGATTTGAGGATTAGCCATTAAGTCAAGTTCCTTGAAGATAGGGTGAAGATCAACCAAGCGGATCTTAAGCATGTAGTTCCGGCTACCAGCAATGGCACCAGCTGCGGTACCGCCTGGTACGAACGCACCGCGACCGAATTGATTAGCAAGTGTGTTAGCTACACCAGAAGCAAGCGTAGGCCATCCATTAGTGTTTTTTTCCGCCCGCCGTAGTAGGATTAGATAGAAGACGCTTTACAAAACCTTCATTAGCGGGTAGGACACCAGCACCCGTATCGGCTGTCTTTAAAGCGGAAGAAATATCAGTGTTGGTATTCGAGTATCCATCACCACTTGTACTTGTACCATCGCTACTAAATACTAGTGAGCCAGAAGTGTCAGGGTATAGGAAGGCTTCAGCACCATGCTTTTGAACATAATCAAGGCTGGCTTCCGTTTGAGCACGGAGATTATTAGCAAATAGCTTGTATTCACTCATCGAAATCACACTCTTAACATTAAGCTCTAGACTAAGGCTATCAATAACATTCCATACACCGCATTTAAGACCGACCGAGAGACGATTAGCGGGGTTGGTAAGTGCGATACTGCCATGAGTATTCTTCATTGTCACCTTGTAAGGAATCATGATGTACGCATCGCGGAGGCAGCCAAAACCTTCTGCACCATTTAGCTGAGAGGTAGCATCAATTGTAATAATTCCATTAGTGTAGGAACCTTGATTAATATCGATTACATACGGTACACGCTTACGCGAAGATACGCGCACTGAAGGGTCAGCCTTCAGAGAAGACTGATATAAGAATTGATCAGCTAGCTGAGTATCAGACATGCTGGTAGCTGTTCGAGTTAGACTATATCTTAGTTAGTATAAGATCTAAAAATAAAATAATTATGGATCTGGTTAAGGGCATTACTAGTGACCATGAGCTTATCAAACTTGCCGATATACTTGACGTTCATTTGGACAATATCTACGAGTCTAGCGAGGTTACTAAGCCGCTACCTAATGAAGGCTCTTTCTTAATTTTACTACGTAAACCTAACATGGACGTAGGGCACTGGACAGCAGTTCATAATCATGAATATTACGATTCAATGGGGGAAGGCCCGCCAACTTCTTACGGGATTGATAAGTATAACGAAATACAAACGCAATCAGCGCACGGTGATTACTGTGGCATATGGTGTCTATTGTGGTTATATTGTAAACAAAAAAATAGAATGGATCTATTTAAGCGATTTCACAATCTAAACATTATTGTTCTCTAGTTAAGAATTAAATAAAATTCAAAGTTTCTCTTTGTTGAATAATATAATCATGGTGTTCAAGGAGTTAGCTGTTTCGGTAAGTATCCCTGAGTCTAAGCGCAAACGAGCATTCAAGACCGGTAAACTATCGTTGACAAAGGATGAGTTAGCGGGTACGGGTGCTACATTACATTTACATCCTGAATCTTACACTAAGGCCTTAAAGGCGCGTAAATCCGGAAAAGGTACCCGTCTATCAATAACCAAAAAAAGAAATTGGATATCCATTTAAACATCTAAGGCGGTGGTATACATGGTGCATCTATCTTCAGTAAGATCTGGGGTGGTATTAAATCAGCTTATAAGTTCGCTAAAGACAGTGGTTTACTGTCGAAAGCTGTAGACGCAGCTGTACCTGCTCTAGCTACATATGCTGGCCAACCAACAGCTGCTATCCCCGCAAGAGCTGCGATCAAGTTACTCACCGGTATTGGCGTTAAGGGGTATGACAGCGATTCAGATACCGAAGGCGGACGAATTAGTATGGATGATATTAAACAAGGAGCTAGGAGAGCGTTAGGATATGCTAAGAAGAAGGGTATCATCACTGATTTTGTTGATCTCGGAGAGCGAAAACTTATTGAGAAGGCTACGAAACCGGAACATGTTGATATGATTAAGTATGTTCGCAGAGGTATTAAAAATAGATACGGAGTTGGCATTAAATCGAGCAAATCTACTCGCTTCGTTAAGGGATCTCAAGAGGCTAAAGATCACATGGCTAAAATACGAGCTATGCGTAAGAAAGGGTCTAAGTCAGGTGGGAGCTTCAAGTTGTAAAAGTCTAAAAAATAATATTTTTTTCGCTTATTTGTTATTAGCAAACTCACGAGGCTTGATGAGAAGCATGATTGACACGCTTGTATCGCGAAAGTGTACCGGCTGGTCATTTGATTATAAATCGATACGGTGATGGAAGCACGAGGACCATCGTTAACCTTCATCCAAGCATAATTGGAGGGGGCATAATGGACAAGGTCGCCGATTTTAGCAGCACCTCGATCAAATGCGGCAAGTAAGTCACCGCCGACAACATAATCATTCT
The DNA here is from genome assembly GCA_024211575.1 of Phytophthora melonis. Taxonomy (NCBI): domain Eukaryota; phylum Oomycota; class Peronosporomycetes; order Peronosporales; family Peronosporaceae; genus Phytophthora; species Phytophthora melonis. The sequence goes on from JAMXKT010000045.1 coordinate 1,552,307, forward strand.
TGATAATGTCACAACGAACGATGTAGCTAGATGTTGGATGAACCTGAGGTACAATATTGCTAAGAATACTTGCTGCTGTTGTTTGACTCGCCGAGGGGTAAGTACCTGTTGAAAAGCCTAGAACCTTACCAAACGCAGCGTTGTTAATGATAAATCGTGGTACCCGAGACGTAGTAGGTAAGCCAGATCCGCCAGCACTATACAAACCAGAAGCAGGTCTAGTATATGTACCGATCGCAGTAGGCGTAGGAGAGCAATCAAGTTGACAGGCGTAATATGTGGAATTCGCACCGATTTGAATAAAGAACACATTGTTCCCCTGGGCATCAATTCGATAAGCACCAGCCGCAACAAGCGCTTTTTGAATATTTTGATTAATGTTACTGTAGTCGTACCAACCGTCCGCTAGGGTTACTGTAATCGTAGAAGTGGTAGCTGCTGTCGGAACTTCAATCTGAAAACTATTATTGGAAAAAGCTAAACTGTCTATGTTGAAATCGGAACAGTAGAGACTAATTGACTGGATTGCAATGTCATTGTTTTTAAAATTCACGCTTGATCCAGCGAATTCATAGCGCCATACATTGTTTAATCCATTCTGAACAAGATTAGTTGAATCGAGCTTAACAAATGACGCACACATAGTTCAGAGTATATTTATGAACTAAAATTAATTCTGATCTTCGATTTTAATTGTCTTCACCCTCGGCCTTGATTACAGCGTCAAAGTTGTAGCGTAGCTCACCTTTAACTGAGTCAATGAATAGGAACTGCCCGCGCCCTCTACCAATTGCTTTATTATAATATCTAACGATACCATCTTCATTTACCCGGGAATGCTAAAATCGCTTACTAGAAGCTTTACGTCTCGCTTACTGTTTGCTCTGAGAATCGCTACGTATTCTGTATTCAAACGAATCATCTTCTCGGTACCAAACCATGAGTGACTCAGGAATATAGTTGATAAGAAATGATGTCTTCCTCTAGTCATATATTGGGAAAATACATTTTTTCTGTAGTAGCTTGTCATTACTGTAGTCATCGATGATCACTAGCTCTGGTTTCTTGCCCGGTGTACACCTAATTTGGTCTACATTGGGAGGCTGGTCGTAAAATGTAACGAAACCTTCAAGCTTATCCTTCAGATAATCATATAGTTCCTGATCAGGGTTTCTAGCGATAATATGAAGGTGGCTAAATACATGAGGTGAGTGTTTAAGGATATGATGACAGAGGTTGTTCTTACCTGAGTAACTAGGGCCAAGTATAACCATTCTGAAAAGCTTCTTTATACCTAGATCGGGTATATCACCAACCGCCGCGCTTCTATATTGCTTTGGTAAAGCACCGCCATAGTTAGGAATCAAAGACATTTTCGCGTACTCTATATATAATCTGCGAATAAAAATGTCTGGATTTGCTTATCCTCAGCCTCTATTTGATTCTTCAACATACAATCCAGCGTTTTATTTGTCTCTGGATCAGAGTGGTTCCCTAACGTATGCCTATGCTCAAACGCTCTATCTTAGTCGGAATGACTATCGCTTAAGTTACATTACAGGTATTACACAAGGTACAGCAACACCTGGTATAGCTCTTGTACCGGGAGTAGGTGGTGATATCAGTGGAATTGGAGCTCTTAGTTGCACAAGTTTGACAGTCAATGGATCACCTGTATCTGGCGTACCGTCATATGTAGTCGGCATTAGTCCAGGCACTGCCGCTATCAACAAAGCGCTTGTTTTGGATGGGTCTGGTAACATCGGTACTATCAATAACTTGACAGCTACAACGATCAGTGGTACAATAGCAACAGCTGCTCAACCAAATATTACCTCTATAGGCACGCTATCATCGCTTACTGTGAGCGGGAATATAACAGGTACAATAGCTACGGCTGCACAGCCTAACATTACATCCATAGGCACACTATCGGCGCTCACTGTGAGTGGAAACATAAATGGAACGCTAGCAACAGCTGCTCAGCCTAATATAATCTCAATTGGAACACTGACTGGATTAACTATTGCAGGTAATCTAACTTTTTCAGGAGCATCGCGAACGCTTACTGGCCTCAATTCGCTGACAGCATCGAATCTTACTGGTACGCTACAGACCGCAGCTCAACCTAATATTACTAGTCTAGGGACTCTAACCGCTGCAAATTGCTCAGGCAATGTATCTGGTACTCTCTCAACTGCTGCTCAGCCCAACATTACCAGCCTAGGAACGCTCGTGAGTCTTAACGTAGGAGGAAGTATCAGTGTTGGTAGTACTGTTATCGTTGATAGCTCGCGCAATGCAACATTCTCAAGCATTACAGGAACGCTACAGACCGCTGCTCAGGGAAACATCACCAGTTTAGGAACGCTCACATCTCTATCACTCAGTGGCAATGCTATTATTACACTACCTACCGGATCAACGCTAAACTCCACTAGTCCAGCAAGTGCATATCCGGTTCAATTCCGAAATGTTTCGAACGTATCGGGCGCTGCATGCGGCATCTCATTTGCTATCCACGAGGAAGCAACCCTGAGCAATTATACGCCCAATGCCTCAATAATCGTTTATACCGAAGATACAGGTGCTAGCAATATACATGCCGCAGGCGTTTTCAGCATCCGAACGAGGGGAATGCAGATCCAAACCGATGGTTCAATGACCGAACGTATGCGAATTGACTCATCTGGACGATTCAGCTTCTCATCTAATATTGGAGACGGAAATTGGAACTTCTTATCAGATGGTGATGCAACGATCCGGTATGGGAGTGCTTTAACGACAAAAAATTGCATATCTCTTTATTGGGATTATCAATCTAGCGGTAGCAGCTTGAACTACCTAGCTTTCAACGTCTACGGAAGCTCTAATGCTCTGCCGATCTAAGCAAGCGATCGCGTGGGAGTGCGAACCAATCTTAATACAACCTGTTTCGACGTTGTTGGAGACGCTACGTTGCTTGATGGAACGTATCAACGCATCGCTCAGTTCAGAAACAATAATGCTTCACCAATCGCATTCGAGATACAAGTATCGAACGCTGCTGCTGGTTCCGGAGCGGTATGGGTGGGCACGCAATCTACTGATGCTCTTCGCCTCGGAGTCAACAACAACACTGTTATGTATCTAAACAGTTCTACAAGAGTTGGCATCAATAATACATCACCGGAAGCTACTCTACACGTTGGAGGCATGTCATGGAGTACTGGATTCCATTCCAAGCAGGACGGAGCTGCAGGGCCTGCCCTGAGTTGGCGTTCAATCCAGCTGACATCATACATCGGCATTGGGCTGTATCAAACTAACACAGCTTCTATCAGACTAGGAACATGCGATGCAACCTTTGCTTGGAATGGTTATGCAACGGTTTATGGTGATTCATATACCAACGCGTCTGATCGTGACTACAAGAAGGACATAGAGGACATATCGTATGGTCTAGATACCTTGCTTGCTATGCGCCCTAGAGAATTTACCTGGAAGCAGGATGGACGACGGTCTATCGGGTTTATAGCGCAAGAAATGCTTGGAGTTTGTCCTATTCCGGTTTCCGGAGATCCTGATCGACCTATCAACGAGGAAACATGTATGCCAAACGATGGAATGGGAGTGGATTTAGGTTCACTTACGGCTGTCTTATGCAAAGCGATTCAAGAACTTAAAGCTGAACTCGACGAGCTGAGAGCAATTATGTCTGAGTAACTATAGAAATGGAAGTTCTCGATATCCGAAGAAGCAAACAGAAGCATAAAAAATATGCCGCTGATGTTATAATCAACGGTAGAACGTTTATGAATGTCAATTTCGGCGATACACGCTTTCAACATTATCGAGATACAACACCACTAAAGCTTTACTCTCACCTAGACCACAATGATTGGCACCGAAAGCAACGCTACTTAGCACGTCATCAACACAATAATGGTCCAGCTGGAATGCTTGCAAGAGAGTTCCTACGGTAGCTAAAGCGCGAAAGTCTTCACAGTAGGTGTCTTCTTTTTACGCTGTCCGTACGCCCAGACGCGTCCACCACTAGGTGCGGGGAAAGTATATTTCTTAGGATCTTTAGCGTCAATCGTCATATCCGTCTGTGCTGATGCATTTTTTTTCGAGTATTCCGTTCGATCGCTTGCCCATACCGCGGGTGTGTGACTAGAGGGTCGTTCCTTCACGATCAGGTCTTTCATGATTGACTTTAGTTCAGCTAAGTTTTGGTCAGCATGTAGGTTATACAACCCACCGCGTTTTGAGATTTGTTTTGTGTCTAAGACTAACATGTTGCTCTATATGAGGCGAACGATTATATCCTTAAATTCAGAATCACTTATTAGCTTGTTAGAGTACATGTCAACAGTGACGATTTTAAGCTGCTTCAGAACATCAGGATTGTTATTCCCTAGTATGACCTCACCTTTAAGCTTGTCGTATTCCATTCTAAGGTTACCGAGAGGGTCAGGAAGCTCATCTCTAAAGACATGCTGGATATGAGTGATGCGCAGGATTTCCTTGAAAAGCTTCTGATCTTCATAGGTAGCTTGTCGTACGCAGCTTGAGAAATTTTCTGGTTATAGACAAGACCCTTCAGCATTTCAGTGAGTTCCTTACTGATGTCACGTCTTGGCCCCATTTTCTCTCGTGATGGTCTCACTATGTATAAAACCTGATTGTTTAGTTCAGGGATACGAATATACTTACTTCCAATCTGCTTGTATATGAAGGCTCTCGCTAGCGCTGTACCCTGAATATCGTTAAGGTTGTATCGTCCATTGCCTCCGTGTTTCATATTTGCGTACACAGGTTCTCCTTTCGGCTTTTTGTTAGGTATACACTGACCGCCTGGAAGCAAACCAGCGCCTCTCAGGCCACGTCCTTTAAGACCGCTACCACTGACTCGTTTAAGCATGTCGTTCATAGTTTGTTTGACAGCGCGATCATCTTGCCGGTTACTGAAGTCTTCTACATCTTCCATGTCATGAGTTTCATTATCCACTTTAGACTTAATAGCTGATATACCATTTCTGATAGCCACTTCTTCGAATAGAGCAAGTGTATTTCTAATTGTTTTATCTTGAGCCCAATTGATGCTGTTAACATCACCTAGCTCTTTGCGTAGAACCTCCATGACCTCAATAAGAACGTCCAGCGTATAAGTCCACTCAATATGACTGAAGAAGAACTTATTGCTTTTAATGATTGAATCGTTTTTCTTCGAGCCATCTCTGATCCGTAACGTATTAGCAGCTGGATACCACGCAAGATAATAATTCCGATGCTCTTTAGCCTTGTCCTTTCTAACAATTACCGGCGGAAGCTGGATTGGAACAATACCATTCCTATCGTGTGCCTCTCTAAGGAAGTCAGTTATGAAGCGCTTTGCGTCACTAGCTGGAATATCCACCTTGTAGCGAATATCAGTCTTAGCACTACCAACTGAAACTCCAGGCGCAGCGGTAAATAATTCATTAGCAGGCTTAAACCTATTCTTATTTGCCCTGATTTCCTTGTAGCCAACGCGGTCGAAATTTATATCGATTCGATTCTTCTTAGCTTTAGCAAGTATTGACTTAACCGTCTCGCTCCAATTTATTAACTTCAGAATAGTTGGATTGTTTTCATTGGTTTAATCCGGATAGCCTGATGTTCGTCAGGTTTTGATTCATTTCGTTTTAGCTGTAATTTGAAAAGCTTTGGTGCTTTGTCTGATGTTACGGTAGACCCTGAATCATACACAGGATGAATGATGATATTGGCTTCGTTGAATTTAGCTTGGTTCATTCGCAATAGCCATATTAAACTTGACTGGTCCCATCGCTGGTCATCACCCGTATCTGTCCCTCTTGTAAACCGAACCGGATCAGACTTTTCAGGCTTTTCCAGCGTTTCACCGCGTCGTTTTAACCAAAAACCGATAAGCGTCGCGATCTTCTAACTCCATAGTATCTAACTCATCAACAATGTCACTTTGCTCATCGTAGAATCTTCCTGCTACATTTTCCGCTGTAGCTTCCCAATCAACCTTTGACGGGGATGCTCGTCTGTCGGTATCTCGTCTGTACAAGTAGCCAGATCTACCGATGTAGTATTTTGTCAATTCTTCTCCATCGTTTGCTAGAGGCGAAATTTTGAGCACGGCCCATTCGGGGTATTTCTTGTAATGTGTTCGAATAAGACGTATCGCATCCTTATCTTCCTCTTTTCTCTTTTAGTTTGCGTTTCCTTCGTCGTTACTTCAGGCTTAGCTTGTGAACCAATAGAAGATACATCAGGTTTAGCTTGTGAATCGCTTGTCTCTAAACTCGGTGTAGCTTGCGATTCAGTGCTTGCAAAACTGACCGATGACAGAGGTTCCGTGCTAGCATTGGTATCTAAAGTTGCGTCGATATTCTGTTGATCTTGACTAACAGGTTCAGTACTAGTTGTTTGACTGCTTTGAGTAACACTATTCTGATTTACGTTGATGACTTTTCCCTGATCACTTGACCACTGAGGCGAGGCCGATGAAACCTTTATCGCCCAGGGGGGTTCGTATAGCGCAGCCCAAGAAGGTCCTCAGGGTGTAGACCCAGAGAACCGACTTGAGAGTCAACAGCAAGAAGGTAAATCCAGAGGTTCGCAGCCGCAAAGCTTTAAACCCTGAGGATCACTCTCCTTGGTTGGCGTGGGTACCTTGTGTAATCCCTGTCGGCTCGTTTGTCTTTGACGGAACGGCACTTCACCAAACTCGAATGTAGCCTCGAAGAAGCGCTGAGGTGCACGTCTAATCCAGAACGCACCTCGACACTAGAGGCAAAACCCAGAGAATCAGATCACCCGAAATCCAGAATATCACGAATTCAGGATCCAGGATTTCAGTCAACTCTGGGGTGAGGAACTCAGAAGACACCTTACCCAAATGCCTTCGTAGCTCGATAAATCCAACAAATACAGAGTATACAAACACTACAACTAGCCGTCACTTATTCTTTTGGACCCTTGGACGGTGGGTCACTCACACACTAGGCTCACTCGAGTCTGAAATCCAGGGGCCTAGCTCCCCTGAGACTCACACAAACGCGCACCACCTCCCGTACAGGAGGAAAATACAATCACTATCAGTTACCTTTCCCTTCACACAAGCAGTCAATACACAATCCTGGAGGCGACTACTTAGCACCCCAGAATACCCTCTGGAATAATATGAAATGGGATACCACGAGCACAGCAAGTGACCCAACTAGGATATGAAATAGGTGGATCACTCCAGGAAGCACGAGGCCGTCGCTGGTCCCCACCTAACTGGACTTGAGTTTGATGGAGTCCACACAGACGGCTGTCCTTTGCCGTTGATGTGCCCTTAGCGTCCCGCGGTCGTAGTCTCGGGTCCTCCGGATTTCCGTCGGCAGGCTTGGCCGAAGTCACTTGCGCAGTACAGGGAAAATTGAACTCTGTTTGTCTTTTATCAGCTACTTTTCTCTGTTACTTCTTTCTCTCTTCTGCATTCTTCTACGGGCAAATGTCTTTATTTCACTATGCTTGGGGTCAAATGTCTTGTCTTCAGTATACCTTGGGTTCAGCGGTCCAGACTCGCGATCGGCTTGCGACTCCATCATCGCAAAGCGTCCAAAGTGCCAAATGTGGGTCCTTGGACTTGGGTTTGTATGGTGCAGGACTCCCTCTCGACTCCTCGAAAGTATCCAGTCAGCAGGTCTGCACTTGGATCTTCAAGGTCACGCATCACTTTGATTGCAGACTGACTCCCAACTGGCTCGATATTCAGAGATTCAATGTGATACTCTGGATTGCTTCTGAGGATCAGCGGGATTCAGGGGAGTTCTTGAGGGTTCTTGGGGATTCTTGGGTGTAGACTTGGGAAACACTTGTTCTGAGTATAGGGAGTCTGGGTTCACAGTCCAAATCCAGAGGATCACTTGAAACTCTGGGCCACCTGTTCTTAAGGAGGTGAACTCTGGATCATCATCCGGTACTCTGGATTTCTTGTGTGATACTCTGGATCATAGGTTGTGTACATCACAGACTCGCGTGTATCTCCACAAATACGAACACTTAACGGGTTGTACGGCTTCCGGCGCATGTCCACGTGGTAGTGGGTTGGTTTTCAGGGGATCTGATCCATAGTAGTGCTCTGACCCACAGCAAGATGAGGTGTACTCTGGGATACGTTCTCCAGAGACACTTTCCGCCAGACTTTAGGCACTCATCGTAAGGGAAAGTCCGGGACTGGACTGAGTGTTCCTCTGAATTCCTGGGTGTGCACTCCCAGGATTCACACTTCCAGTCAGTTGGGCCCATCTGCGGTCAGGCACTAGATTCATCCCACTGAATCACTTCTCTCCCACCATCGTCACTCGTGTCACACGGGTACAGCCGTGCTCATCCCAGTTATCCACCAATCATACTCCGATACAAACTCCAGGTCACAAGCGTGACCGCACGTCGTCGGCGAATTTTCTGAAAACCACCTCGTGTCAACCGCCCCTCCTGGTCCGGGTCCATCAAAGAGGAAATCACTCCGAACTGGTGAACCATGGCCAGGTCACAAAAACACCAAATTCGAGGCACTCTGGAGATCGATACGGCCGTTGCCCTCTGTCGACTCCCAGGATTTCACACACTTCGGCCCCCTGTCTCCCCAACGGTTGGTCGGAGCCGATCTTCAAGGTTCTCTTCTCAACTGCAAAAACTCCAACGGGCAGCGTACAATCATATCCCCATTTCACAGATCGTCAACATGGCCGACACGTCGAGCGACGGCCGCCAAGCGACAACGCCGGCTCAAGGCACGGCGCCCACGGCGCCCCGGACAGCACGCCTCCCTCGGCGCGACAGCGCCCCTACGCGCGCCCCTTAGGCTTCCTTCCCACGTTGTTTCAGAATACAACTCACGTTTCGCGTCAGCTTGCTGTACACGCCGCTGAGCTTTTTCAAGAAGCTCAAGTCTCTTGCGCTCACGTTGAGCGATCGATGTAAAATTAGGAAACATTGGTCTAAAGCGTGATATATTAGACAGACTGATAAAAAAATGTAACTATTTTACTCGGTTTGAGTCGATTGAGCTACCTTGTTCGAACCATTAAGATTGATAACCTTTTCTGCATCACTGGCCCACTGAGCATCTGCATACATATCTCGTTTAATATTTGCTTGACTTACCCGTCTGCGCGCTCTTTCAAGAAGCTCAAGCTGCTTTTCCTCTCTTTGAGCAAGCGATTTAAACGAAGGAAACATTTTCTGCTCTATATTAGCATGAATAAAATTATTTACTCTTATTAAATCGTAGGTGATACTTTAGCTTCTTCGGTATGCCTGCTGACTCCCACTGACCCATTGTGTATTTATGAACGATACTGTTGCGTCGATGTAGCAATGACTGATACGCTGGTAAAATCTCATCAAAAGGCAAGTCAAATAGCTCTTCCAACTCATCTTTAAGATTTATATCTGTTACTGTGTAACGATAGGCTCTGACGCTGTCTGTCATTTGCCCTAGCTTATGTTTGATATAGTCACATCGTTGAACATCGTATATCATCTCATAGAGCTTGTTAGTCTTAGCTAGGTACATGCGAACTCGGTTATGCATTTTGCTTAACTCCTTCCGATACATCTCGATTTTATAATCTTTATCATGCTGCTTGCAAAAGCCGCTTTTCAGAGCTGCTCGTGAACACTGACCATTGCGTTGAGTTGTCGCTGTGCAAGATGTCATATCTTGTTTTTTTATACTTTCTATATACTACCATTTATAATTTTCTAAAAATATTATTGCTTCATATATAAGCATGAATGATGACTTAGTCTATATCGATGATGACAAAGATGGTCTAGCTTCGTATGTATACTCCAATAATTCGATCGAAGCTGATGCGGCAAATTTCAAAAAAAGTAACCGGGTCGAAAACAAGGTCTACATACCAACTAAACAGGAAAACGTCAAAATAGAGAAGAAGAGTATTAGTTCATTGCTTAAGCTGTCTCTTTCGTAGAGCCTCTTTTTTTCTTTAATAACTCTCGGAAGTAGACTTGCTCAGGCTTACTCATACGATTCTTGTTCACTAGGCGAAGGTTATCCTGAGGCTCCCATGTTGGTTTGTCGTAGTCAACCCATTTGATATGATATCTATACTTACCGTCTTTATCGCGCTTATGCTCAAGAATTTTCTCGATCTCGAAGAGGTCTCCTTCCTTATAAGAGGCATCTGTAACCTTCGCGTTAACCGGCTTGAGATCGTTTGGCGATTTGTAAAGCGTATGACGGTTCTTTGAACGTATCTGAACTTTGTAACCATCAGTGCTAACCACTTCGTAAACAGCTTTGCTCCAGCGAACGTCCTCTTTGTCAAATGTACCCTTATTTAGACGATACAATACTTTTGTACCTACAGTGATATCGTTTTCTACCTTGGTTAGAACGTCCTTGTTGTGTTCTAAGTCTTTGTCATTTATCTGTCCTCGCGCTTCATTAGGCGTCATACCTATTGAACGATGCGTAGTGTTGTCGTAGTTTAAAATAACCGCTTTAAGTAGTTGAGGTGTCAGGTTCTGTCTATCTGGCATTTGCATCAGGCGTTGCTTGATCGTTCGGTTGAAGCGTTCGATCTTGCCCATCGTAGCATGATCACCAGGCTCGTTGTTGTAGTGCTCGATCTTCTTTTCCTTGAAGTATGCTCGAACTGCCTTGTTCATGAATTCTTTGCCATTATCACTCGTGACGATTCTCGGTCTGTTCGCCTTAACGAAGTCTTTTAATGCTTCCAGAACACTAGTTGCTTGTTTGTTTTGTAACAGCGCAGCGTAACCAAGTCTCGAATTGATATTGACACACGTCAAGATCGTTTTCTTGAACCAAAACGCTAAGTCAATTTGCCATGAGTCTGGATTAGGCGATGCTATCTTAAACTGTTCAAACTTAGGTTTTTGATGTTGGAACCGCTGTATTTCAACTCCAGCTTTAACCCTTTTGCGATGGTTCTGTGTAAAACATGGCTAACTAGCATGTTTTACAAAATCGACCCAATCAGAGTTTAGAATGATAATTTTAGCCAGTAACGGTCGGGGCGGTAACCGTACTAAAACATGGCTAAGTAGCATGTTTTATATTAGGTACGAATAAAATCCAGTCTTATGTCCGATTTTGGTTTGCGGGTCTCGGCGTAAAACCATGCATCTAGTCATGTTTTACGGTTTTGTATCGGGAGGCTTCCATACAAATTCCAAGTATAAAAATCATCGCAAAAGGGTTAAAGAAATCCTTAACGTATTTGTACGTGATGCGTCTGTCTATAGCTTTAGCCTTCTCATACAGCTTTGCATGCCAACGAAGCCGTAGCTAGGATCATGGTACAGCTTGTCAAGGAAGGTTTCCAAGGAAGGTTTGCTTTGAGTCATTTGGATCATATTTGAATTGTTCACGCCGCATTGTTGGCCCTATACTTAAGAGACAAAAAAATTAGAGCATAATGCTTAGCAACCGATTGCCTCAAAGAATGTTTCTACATCATCAAACTGATTTAGTTGCTTTTGGATGCGAGAAGGGTGCAACGTTGTCTGGATAAGTTCTTCGAATACGTTTGTTTTAAAGAAGTCTTTAATGAATCGCCGCTGCTTGAATACATCAAACTGCTTAAAGATTTGACTTTTTAAAGCAAAGATTCCATCTCCTGCTTGCTTAAGATACCTGATCGTTCGCCGATTAATATCCTCATCTGTAGCAACTGGCTGCAACTTACATGGAATCACATCACCAATCATGATACGGGCATAACATGAAGGGCAATTGATAATTTCATGGTTATTTTCAGTATTGGTAACGCCGCATTCGGACGATCCGGCATGGACAAAAGCAAGCACAAGGGAGTCAAATACTTGGGTGATGCTAAGTCTGTTATAGCCATCGTTGAAAAGCAAAATTTCCATGATGTTGTTGAGCTTGAAGGATCATACGAGGTCAGTCTTAAGAAGCGTCGTATCAAGTTCAATAATCCTATTCACGTGTCTATTGCTATCTACCAGCTTGCCAAGCTACGCATGCTTCAGTTCTACTACGACTGCATCGACTTCTACTTCGACCGAAGCGACTTCCAGTATCAGGAAATGGACACGGATTCAGCCTATATCGCATTCAGCGACGATAAGCCATTCGAGAACCTAATTAAGCCTGAACTTGTAGATCACTTCAAGCAACACAAATACGACTGGTTTCCGCGTGACTACAATAAAGAAGACGCTGCCTATGATCGACGCACCCCTGGTCTATTCAAGGAGGAATGGCGCGGTAACGCTATGGTTAGTCTATCTTCAAAAAACTATGTCTGCTATCTAGCTGAAAAAGGCTACCAGAAGAAGAAAGATAAATGGGTCATTGATGGCAAAGACGCGTATTTTAAGCTATCCGCCAAGGGTGTTCAGAAGTCTAAAAACATCGAAAACCTCACGCCTGAGAAGTTTGAATCAGTTATCGAGGAATGAATAAGCATTAATGCTACTAATCGCGGCTTCCGCATCGACAAACTAACCAATGGTATCGTTACGTACGAACAGTGTAAAACTGGTATTACGCATTGGTACGATAAGCGTATGGTTCTTGCTGATGGCATAACTACTATACCTCTGAGTATTTAGGTTCGCGCTTATGGAGAAGGCGTGTGACCTTATTTTTTTAGATTCAATAAGCCAATCAAAAATCATAAAAAAGTGAGTTGATCACGCAGGGCGTGGGGTCGCAGACACTTCGCTCAAGTTTGAAGCGTTAGCTTATCCTGAAGGATAAATCTATAAAGTATATGCAAACAACTTAATCATGCTACGATACGTTGATAATCTCGATATCCCGGAAGAATATTATGCGGATGAGCATTGGAATGATTTTGATTTCGATGAACTTCAAACCAAAGCCGCCATGTTCACACATCGTCGTTACTTTAAAACAAACGTATTCGAAGAACTTATCCAGACAACGTTGCACCCTTCTCGCATCCAAAAGCAACTAAATCAGTTTGATGATGTAGAAACATTCTTTGAGGCAATCGGTTGCTAAGCATTAAGCTCTAATTTTTTTGTCTCTTAAGTATAGGGCCAACAATGCGGCGTGAACAATTCAAATACGATCCAAATGACTCAAAGCAAACCTTCCTTGGAAACCTTCCTTGACAAGCTGTACCATGATCCTAGCTACGGCTTCGTTGGTATGCAAAAGCTGTATGAGAAGGCTAAAGCTATAGACAGACGCATCACGTACAAATACGTTAAGGATTTCTTTAAAGCTGGAGTTGAAATACAGCGGTTCCAACATCAAAAACCTAAGTTTGAACAGTTTAAGATAGCATCGCCTAATCCAGACTCATGGCAAATTGACTTAGCGTTTTGGTTCAAGAAAACGATCTTGACGTGTGTCAATATCAATTCGAGACTTGGTTACGCTGCGCTGTTACAAAACAAACAAGCAACTAGTGTTCTGGAAGCATTAAAAGACTTCGTTAAGGCGAACAGACCGAGAATCGTCACGAGTGATAATGGCAAAGAATTCATGAACAAGGCAGTTCGAGCATACTTCAAGGAAAAGAAGATCGAGCACTACAACAACGAGCCTGGTGATCATGCTACGATGGGCAAGATCGAACGCTTCAACCGAACGATCAAGCAACGCCTGATGCAAATGCCAGATAGACAGAACCTGACACCTCAACTACTTAAAGCGGTTATTTTAAACTACGACAACACTACGCATCGTTCAATAGGTATGACGCCTAATGAAGCGCGAGGACAGATAAATGACAAAGACTTAGAACACAACAAGGACGTTCTAACCAAGGTAGAAAACGATATCACTGTAGGTACAAAAGTATTGTATCGTCTAAATAAGGGTACATTTGACAAAGAGGACGTTCGCTGGAGCAAAGCTGTTTACGAAGTGGTTAGCACTGATGGTTACAAAGTTCAGATACGTTCAAAGAACCGTCATACGCTTTACAAATCGCCAAACGATCTCAAGCCGGTTAACGCGAAGGTTACAGATGCCTCTTATAAGGAAGGAGACCTCTTCGAGATCGAGAAAATTCTTGAGCATAAGCGCGATAAAGACGGTAAGTATAGATATCATATCAAATGGGTTGACTACGACAAACCAACATGGGAGCCTCAGGATAACCTTCGCCTAGTGAACAAGAATCGTATGAGTAAGCCTGAGCAAGTCTACTTCCGAGAGTTATTAAAGAAAAAAAGAGGCTCTACGAAAGAGACAGCTTAAGCAATGAACTAATACTCTTCTTCTCTATTTTGACGCTTTCCTGTTTAGTTGGTATGTAGACCTTGTTTTCGACCCGGTTACTTTTTTTGAAATTTGCCGCATCAGCTTCGATCGAATTATTGGAGTATACATACGAAGCTAGACCATCTTTGTCATCATCGATATAGACTAAGTCATCATTCATGCTTATATATGAAGCAATAATATTTTTAGAAAATTATAAATGGTAGTATATAGAAAGTATAAAAAAACAAGATATGACATCTTGCACAGCGACAACTCAACGCAATGGTCAGTGTTCACGAGCAGCTCTGAAAAGCGGCTTTTGCAAGCAGCATGATAAAGATTATAAAATCGAGATGTATCGGAAGGAGTTAAGCAAAATGCATAACCGAGTTCGCATGTACCTAGCTAAGACTAACAAGCTCTATGAGATGATATACGATGTTCAACGATGTGACTATATCAAACATAAGCTAGGGCAAATGACAGACAGCGTCAGAGCCTATCGTTACACAGTAACAGATATAAATCTTAAAGATGAGTTGGAAGAGCTATTTGACTTGCCTTTTGATGAGATTTTACCAGCGTATCAGTCAATGCTACATCGACGCAACAGTATCGTTCATAAATACACAATGGGTCAGTGGGAGTCAGCAGGCATACCGAAGAAGCTAAAGTATCACCTACGATTTAATAAGAGTAAATAATTTCATTAATGGTAATATAGAGCAGAAAATGTTTCCTTCGTTTAAATCGCTTGCTCAAAGAGAAGAAAAGCAGCTTGAGCTTCTTGAAAGAGCGCGCCGACGGGTAAGTCAAGCAAATATTAAACGAGATATGTATGCAGATGCTCAGTGGGCCAGTGATGCAGAAAAGGTTATCAATCTTAATGGTTCGAACAAGGTAACTCAATCGACTCAAACCGAGTAAAATAGTTACATTTTTTTATCAGTCTGTCTAATATATCACGCTTTAGAACAATGTTTCCTAATTTTACATCGATCGCTCAACGTGAGCGCAAGAGACTTCAGCTTCTTGAAAAAGCTCAGCGGCGTGTACAGCAAGCTGACGCGAAACGTGAGTTGTATTCTGAAACAGCGTGGTCAAGTGATCAGGGAAAAGTCATCAACGTAAATCAGAATAGTGTTACTCAAAGCAGTCAAACAACTAGTACTGAACCTGTTAGTCAAAATCAACAGAATATCGACGCAACTTTAGATACCAATGCTAGCACGGAACCTCTGTCGTCAGTCAGTTTTGCAAGCACTGAATCGCAAGCTACACCGAGTTTAGAGACAAGCGATTCACAAGCTAAACTTGATGTATCTACTATTGGTTCAGAAGCTAAGCCTGATGTAACGACGAAGGAAACGAAAACTAAGAGAGAACTATCAGAGGAAGATAAGGATGCGATACGTTTTATTCGGAAACATTACAAGACATACCCCGAATGGGCCGTGCTCAAAATTCCGCCTCTAGCAAACGATGGAGAAGAATTGACAAAATACTACATCGGTAGATCTGGCTACTTGTACAGACGAGATACCGACAGACGAGCATCCCCGTCAAAGGTTGATTGGGAAGCTACAGCGGAAAATGTAGCAGGAAGATTCTACGATGAGCAAAGTGACATTGTTGATGAGTTAGATGCTATGGAGTTAGAAGATCGCGACGCGCTTGACTACCGGTTTTGGTTAAAGCGACGCGGTGAAACGCTGGAAAAGCCTGAAAAGTCTGATCCGGTTCGGTTTACAAGAGGGACAGATACGGGTGATGACCAGCGATGGGACCAGTCAAGTTTAATATGGCTATTGCGAATGAACCAAGCTAAATTCAACGAAGCCAATATCATCATTCATCCTGTGTATGATTCAGGGTCTACCGTAACATCAGACAAAGCACCAAAGCTTTTCAAATTACAGCTAAAACGAAATGAATCAAAACCTGACGAACATCAGGCTATCCGGATTAAACCAATGAAAACAATCCAACTATTCTGAAGTTAATAAATTGGAGCGAGACGGTTAAGTCAATACTTGCTAAAGCTAAGAAGAATCGAATCGATATAAATTTCGACCGCGTTGGCTACAAGGAAATCAGGGCAAATAAGAATAGGTTTAAGCCTGCTAATGAATTATTTACCGCTGCGCCTGGAGTTTCAGTTGGTAGTGCTAAGACTGATATTCGCTACAACGTGGATATTCCAGCTAGTGACGCAAAGCGCTTCATAACTGACTTCCTTAGAGAGGCACACGATAGGAATGGTATTGTTCCAATCCAGCTTCCGCCGGTAATTGTTAGAAAGGACAAGGCTAAAGAGCATCGGAATTATTATCTTGCGTGGTATCCAGCTGCTAATACGTTACGGATCAGAGATGGCTCGAAGAAAAACGATTCAATCATTAAAAGCAATAAGTTCTTCTTCAGTCATATTGAGTGGACTTATACGCTGGACGTTCTTATTGAGGTCATGGAGGTTCTACGCAAAGAGCTAGGTGATGTTAACAGCATCAATTGGGCTCAAGATAAAACAATTAGAAATACACTTGCTCTATTCGAAGAAGTGGCTATCAGAAATGGTATATCAGCTATTAAGTCTAAAGTGGATAATGAAACTCATGACATGGAAGATGTAGAAGGTTTCAGTAACCGACAAGATGATCGCGCTGTCAAGCAAACTATGAACGACATGCTTAAACGAGTCAGTGGTAGCGGTCTTAAAGGACGAGGTCTAAGAGGCGCTGGTTTGCTTCCAGGTGGTCAGTGTATACCTAACAAAAAGCCGAAAGGAGAACCTGTGTACGCAAATATCAAACGCGGAGGCAATGGACGATACAACCTTAACGATATTCAGGGTACAGCGCTAGCGAGCGCCTTCATATACAAGCAGATTGGAAGTAAGTATATTCGTATCCCTGAACTAAACAATCAGGTTTTATACATAGTGAGACCATCGCGAGAGAAAATGGGACCAAGACGCGACATCAGTAAAGAACTCACTGAAATGCTGAAGGATCTTGTCTATAACCAGAACATTTCTCAAGCTGCGTACGACAAGCTACCTATTGAAGATCAGAAGCTTTTCAAGGAAATCCTGCACATCACTCATATCCAGCATGTCTTTAGAGATGAGCTTCCAGACCCTCTTGGTAACCTGAGAATGGAATACGACAAGCTTAAAGGTGAGGTCATGCTTGGAAACAACAGTCCTGATGTTCTGAAGCAGCTTAAAATCGTAACTGTTGACATGTATTCGAACAAGCTAATAAGTGATTCAGAATTTAAGGATATAATCGTTCGCCTCATATAGACCAACATGTTAGTATTAGACACAAAACAAATCTCAAAACGCGGCGGCTTGTATAACCTGCACGCTGACCAAAACTTAGCAGAGCTAAAGTCAATCATGAAAGACCTGATCGTGAAGGAACGCCCCTCTAGTCACACCCCAGCGGTATGGGCAAGCGATCGAACGGAATACTCGAAAAAAATGCATCAGCACAGACGGATATGACGATTGACGCTAAAGATCCTAAGAAATATACTTTCCCCGCACCTAGTGGTGGACGCGTCTGGGCGTACGGACAGCGTAAAAAGAAGACACCTACTGTGAAGACTTTCGCGCTTTAGCTACCGTAGGAACTCTCTTGCAAGCATTCCAGCTGGACCATTATTGTGTTGATGACGTGCTAAGTAGCGTTGCTTTCGGTGCCAATCATTGTGGTCTAGGTGAGAGTAAAGCTTTAGTGGTGTTGTATCTCGATAATGTTGAAAGCGTGTATCGCCGAAATTGACATTCATAAACGTTCTACCGTTGATTATAACATCAGCGGCATATTTTTTATGCTTCTGTTTGCTTCTTCGGATATCGAGAACTTCCATTTCTATAGTTACTCAGACATAATTGCTCTCAGCTCGTCGAGTTCAGCTTTAAGTTCTTGAATCGCTTTGCATAAGACAGCCGTAAGTGAACCTAAATCCACTCCCATTCCATCGTTTGGCATACATGTTTCCTCGTTGATAGGTCGATCAGGATCTCCGGAAACCGGAATAGGACAAACTCCAAGCATTTCTTGCGCTATAAACCCGATAGACCGTCGCCCATCCTGCTTCCAGGTAAATTCTCTAGGACGCATAGCAAGCACGGTATCTAGACCATACGAGATGTCCTCTATGTCCTTCTTGTAGTCACGATCAGACGCGTTGGTATATGAACCACCATAAACCGTTGCATAACCATTCCAAGCAAAGGTTGCATCGCATGTTCCTAGTCTGATAGAAGCTGTGTTAGTTTGATACAGCCCAATGCCGATGTATGATGTCAGCTGGATTGAACGCCAACTCAGGGCAGGCCCTGCAGCTCCGTCCTGCTTGGAATGGAATCCAGTACTCCATGACATGCCTCCAACATGTAGAGTAGCTTCCGGTGATGTATTATTGATGCCAACTCTTGTAGAACTGTTTAGATACATAACAGTGTTGTTGTTGACTCCGAGGCGAAGAGCATCAGTAGATTGCGTGCCCACCCATACCGCTCCGGAACCAGCAGCAGCGTTCGATACTTGTATCTCGAATGCGATTGGTGAAGCATTATTGTTTCTGAACTGAGCGATGCGTTGATACGTTCCATCAAGCAACGTAGCGTCTCCAACAACGTCGAAACAGGTTGTATTAAGATTGGTTCGCACTCCCACGCGATCGCTTGCTTAGATCGGCAGAGCATTAGAGCTTCCGTAGACGTTGAAAGCTAGGTAGTTCAAGCTGCTACCGCTAGATTGATAATCCCAATAAAGAGATATGCAATTTTTTGTCGTTAAAGCACTCCCATACCGGATCGTTTCATCACCACCTGATAAGAAGTTCCAATTTCCGTCTCCAATATTAGATGAGAAGCTGAATCGTCCAGATGAGTCAATTCGCATACGTTCGGTCATTGAACCATCGGTTTGGATCTGCATCCCCCTCGTTCGGATGCTGAAAACGCCTGCGGCATGTATATTGCTAGCACCTGTATCTTCGGTATAAACGAATATTGACGCATTTGGCGTATAATTGCTCAGGGTTGCTTCCTCGTGAATTGCAAATGAGATGCCGCATGCAGCGCCCGATACGTTCGAAGCATTTCGGAATTGAAGAGGATACGCGCTTGCTGGACTAGTTGATGATAGCGTTGATGCAGCAGGGGCAGTAATAATGCTATTACCTCCAACGTTAAGACTCGTTAGAGTACCTAGACTGGTGATGTTTCCCTGAGCAGCGGTTTGTAGCGTTCCTGTAATGCTCGCGAATGTTGCATTGCGAGAGCTATCAACGATAACAGTACTACCAACACTGATACTTCCTCCTACGTTAAGACTCATGAGCGTTCCTAGGCTGGTAATGTTGGGCTGAGCAGCAGTTGTGAGAGTACCAGATACATTGCCTGAGCAATTTACAGCGGTTAGAGTCCCTAGACTAGTAATATTAGGTTGAGCTGCGGTCTGTAGCGTACCAGTAAGATTCGATGCTGTCAGCGAAGTGAGCCCAGTAAGCGTGCGCGATGCTCCTGAAAAGGTTAGATTACCTGCAATAGTTAATCCAGTCAGTGTTCCAATTGAGGTTATATTAGGCTGAGCGTTCCATTTATGTTTCCACTCACAGTGAGCGCCGATAGTGTGCCTATGGATGTAATGTTAGGCTGTGCAGCCGTAGCTATTGTACCTGTTATATTCCCGCTCACAGTAAGCGATGATAGCGTGCCTATAGAGGTAATATTTGGTTGAGCAGCTGTTGCTATTGTACCACTGATCGTTGTAGCTGTCAAGTTATTGATAGTACCGATGTTACCAGACCCATCCAAAACAAGCGCTTTGTTGATAGCGGCAGTGCCTGGACTAATGCCGACTACATATGACGGTGCGCCAGATACAGGTGATCCATTGACTGTCAAACTTGTGCAACTAAGAGCTCCAATTCCACTGATATCACCACCTACTCCCGGTACAAGAGCTATACCAGGTGTTGCTGTACCTTGTGTAATACCTGTAATGTAACTTAAGCGATAGTCATTCCGACTAAGATAGAGCGTTTGAGCATAGGCATACGTTAGGGAACCACTCTGATCCAGAGACAAATAAAACGCTGGATTGTATGTTGAAGAATCAAATAGAGGCTGAGGATAAGCAAATCCAGACATTTTTATTCGCAGATTATATATAGAGTACGCGAAAATGTCTTTGATTCCTAACTATGGCGGTGCTTTACCAAAGCAATATAGAAGCGCGGCGGTTGGTGATATACCCGATCTAGGTATAAAGAAGCTTTTCAGAATGGTTATACTTGGCCCTAGTTACTCAGGTAAGAACAACCTCTGTCATCATATCCTTAAACACTCACCTCATGTATTTAGCCACCTTCATATTATCGCTAGAAACCCTGATCAGGAACTATATGATTATCTGAAGGATAAGCTTGAAGGTTTCGTTACATTTTACGACCAGCCTCCCAATGTTGACCAAATTAGGTGTACACCGGGCAAGAAACCAGAGCTAGTGATCATCGATGACTACAGTAATGACAAGCTACTACAGAAAAAATGTATTTTCCCAATATATGACTAGAGGAAGACATCATTTCTTATCAACTATATTCCTGAGTCACTCATGGTTTGGTACCGAGAAGATGATTCGTTTGAATACAGAATACGTAGCGATTCTCAGAGCAAACAGTAAGCGAGACGTAAAGCTTCTAGTAAGCGATTTTAGCATTCCCGGGGTAAATGAAGATGGTATCGTTAGATATTATAATAAAGCAATTGGTAGAGGGCGCGGGCAGTTCCTATTCATTGACTCAGTTAAAGGTGAGCTACGCTACAACTTTGACGCTGTAATCAAGGCCGAGGGTGAAGACAATTAAAATCGAAGATCAGAATTAATTTTAGTTCATAAATATACTCTGAACTATGTGTGCGTCATTTGTTAAGCTCGATTCAACTAATCTTGTTCAGAATGGATTAAACAATATATGGCGCTATGAATTCGCTGGATCAAGCGTGAATTTTAAAAACAATGACATTGCAATCCAGTCAATTAGTCTCTACTGTTCCGATTTCAACATAGACAGTTTAGCTTTTTCCAATAATAGTTTTCAGATTGAAGTTCCGACAGCAGCTACCACTTCTACGATTACAGTAACCCTAGCGGACGGTTGGTACGACTACAGTAACATTAATCAAAATATTCAAAAAGCGCTTGTTGCGGCTGGTGCTTATCGAATTGATGCCCAGGGGAACAATGTGTTCTTTATTCAAATCGGTGCGAATTCCACATATTACGCCTGTCAACTTGATTGCTCTCCTACGCCTACTGCGATCGGTACATATACTAGACCTGCTTCTGGTTTGTATAGTGCTGGCGGATCTGGCTTACCTACTACGTCTCGGGTACCACGATTTATCATTAACAACGCTGCGTTTGGTAAGGTTCTAGGCTTTTCAACAGGTACTTACCCCTCGGCGAGTCAAACAACAGCAGCAAGTATTCTTAGCAATATTGTACCTCAGGTTCATCCAACATCTAGCTACATCGTTCGTTGTGACATTATCAAGAATGATTATGTTGTCGGCGGTGACTTACTTGCCGCATTTGATCGAGGTGCTGCTAAAATCGGCGACCTTGTCCATTATGCCCCTCCAATTATGCTTGGATGAAGGTTAACGATGGTCCTCGTGCTTCCATCACCGTATCGATTTATAATCAAATGACCAGCCGGTACACTTTCGCGATACAAGCGTGTCAATCATGCTTCTCATCAAGCCTCGTGAGTTTGCTAATAACAAATAAGCGAAAAATATTATTTTTTAGACTTTTACAACTTGAAGCTCCCACCTGACTTAGACCCTTTCTTACGCATAGCTCGTATTTTAGCCATGTGATCTTTAGCCTCTTGAGATCCCTTAACGAAGCGAGTAGATTTGCTCGATTTAATGCCAACTCCGTATCTATTTTTAATACCTCTGCGAACATACTTAATCATATCAACATGTTCCGGTTTCGTAGCCTTCTCAATAAGTTTTCGCTCTCCGAGATCAACAAAATCAGTGATGATACCCTTCTTCTTAGCATATCCTAACGCTCTCCTAGCTCCTTGTTTAATATCATCCATACTAATTCGTCCGCCTTCGGTATCTGAATCGCTGTCATACCCCTTAACGCCAATACCGGTGAGTAACTTGATCGCAGCTCTTGCGGGGATAGCAGCTGTTGGTTGGCCAGCATATGTAGCTAGAGCAGGTACAGCTGCGTCTACAGCTTTCGACAGTAAACCACTGTCTTTAGCGAACTTATAAGCTGATTTAATACCACCCCAGATCTTACTGAAGATAGATGCACCATGTATACCACCGCCTTAGATGTTTAAATGGATATCCAATTTCTTTTTTTGGTTATTGATAGACGGGTACCTTTTCCGGATTTACGCGCCTTTAAGGCCTTAGTGTAAGATTCAGGATGTAAATGTAATGTAGCACCCGTACCCGCTAACTCATCCTTTGTCAACGATAGTTTACCGGTCTTGAATGCTCGTTTGCGCTTAGACTCAGGGATACTTACCGAAACAGCTAACTCCTTGAACACCATGATTATATTATTCAACAAAGAGAAACTTTGAATTTTATTTAATTCTTAACTAGAGAACAATAATGTTTAGATTGTGAAATCGCTTAAATAGATCCATTCTATCTTTTTGTTTACAATATAACCACAATAGACACCATATACCACAGTAATCACCGTGCGCTGATTGCGTTTGTATTTCGTTATACTTATCAATCCCGTAAGAAGTTGGCGGGCCTTCCCCCATTGAATCGTAATATTCATGATTATGAACTGCTGTCCAGTGCCCTACGTCCATGTTAGGTTTACGTAGTAAAATTAAGAAAGAGCCTTCATTAGGTAGCGGCTTAGTAACCTCGCTAGACTCGTAGATATTGTCCAAATGAACGTCAAGTATATCGGCAAGTTTGATAAGCTCATGGTCACTAGTAATGCCCTTAACCAGATCCATAATTATTTTATTTTTCGATCATTATAAATAGCAAGATATAGTCTAACTCGAACAGCTACCAACATGTCTGATACTCAGCTAGCTGATCAATTCTTATATCAGTCTTCTCTGAAGGCTGACCCTTCAGTGCGCGTATCTTCGCGTAAGCGTGTACCGTATGTAATCGATATTAATCAAGGTTCCTACACTAATGGAATTATTACAATTGATGCTACCTCTCAGCTAAATGGTGCAGAAGGTTTTGGCTGCCTCCGCGATGCGTACATCATGATTCCTTACAAGGTGACAATGAAGAATACTCATGGCAGTATCGCACTTACCAACCCCGCTAATCGTCTCTCGGTCGGTCTTAAATGCGGTGTATGGAATGTTATTGATAGCCTTAGTCTAGAGCTTAATGTTAAGAGTGTGATTTCGATGAGTGAATACAAGCTATTTGCTAATAATCTCCGTGCTCAAACGGAAGCCAGCCTTGATTATGTTCAAAAGCATGGTGCTGAAGCCTTCCTATACCCTGACACTTCTGGCTCACTAGTATTTAGTAGCGATGGTACAAGTACAAGTGGTGATGGATACTCGAATACCAACACTGATATTTCTTCCGCTTTAAAGACAGCCGATACGGGTGCTGGTGTCCTACCCGCTAATGAAGGTTTTGTAAAGCGTCTTCTATCTAATCCTACTACGGCGGGCGAAAAAAAACACTAATGGATGGCCTACGCTTGCTTCTGGTGTAGCTAACACACTTGCTAATCAATTCGGTCGCGGTGCGTTCGTACCAGGCGGTACCGCAGCTGGTGCCATTGCTGGTAGCTGGAACTACATGCTTAAGATCCGATTGGTTGATCTCCACCCTATCTTCAAGGAACTTGACCTTATGGCTAATCCTCAAATTCGTATGCGTCTTCGTGTAAACCAAGGAAGCAGCGTTATTAATTTCGGTTCTAGTACAGGCTCAAAGGCGATGACTCTTGCTTCCACAACGCTAATTTCAGGCCTTACTTGTCCTATCATGGTTGCATCAACAGCAGCCAACTCCCCTAACAATGGCGTCATTTCCGACGCTTCGGCTACTGCTCAGGGTCAGATTACGGTAGCATGGGGGGTAGATAATAACAGTCTAGAAACGGATAATACTTACTTTCCTTTCAGTACTGCGCGTCTATATGTACCATTTGTTGATCTCGAAAACCCTCAGGCGATTATTTCCAAGCCTGTAAAGACGGTTCGTTACCTAGATTACTATGCTCAATGGTTTGGGCAGAAGGTAGGAATTGGTGTGAGCTCTGGTCAGCAAAATGTAGCATTTGATCTTCAATTGCCAGCCAGCCTTAAAAATGCTAAATATGAAGCTTTACTACCGTTTGCAGAAACTTCGACAGGTAACTTTGTTTCTTCTCAAGTTCAGCAATTCCAATCTCCATTCGATTCCGCACCTTGGACTGTTCAACCCGGTTCTTCAAATCGTAACTTCAATGTTAAGATTGGTTCATCGAACACTTTTGATCTCAACTATGACTATTACTTCATGGATTTCTGCAATGAGTTTTCAAAGCTTGCTTCTATCAACGGTGATCAAACACAAGAGCTTGCGAATGGACTAATTGATTACCAGACTTGGTCGCAGACAAACCGCGTTCTTATCGCCGATGTTAGCCGCCTAACAGAGAAAGATATCCCACAGTCTATCCAGATTATGGGAACCAATGCTTCGTCGCAAGGTACTAACTTTATTGTACTTGTAGCGTTTGAAAATGAGATGTCGTACAATAGACTAACAGGTGAGGTACTAGAATACCAAACTAACTAAATTTCTAAATGCCGCGACACTAGAAAGTCACCTTTTTTTAGATTCATGGATGATGCATTGTATTTTACTTGCAGTAAATCAATAGCTGTACCTACATCAACCCGCTTGGTATAAACCTCTCCTTCTTTAAAGTGAATGATAAAG
Organism: Phytophthora melonis; assembly: GCA_024211575.1. Lineage (NCBI taxonomy): Eukaryota > Oomycota > Peronosporomycetes > Peronosporales > Peronosporaceae > Phytophthora > Phytophthora melonis. The sequence goes on from JAMXKT010000045.1 coordinate 1,577,551, forward strand.
GTTCTTGAAACAGGACTATAGGTTACCATCTCAACCTTTCCACTTGATATCATACTATAGAGTGCCATTATATATAATTAATTTTATATTTTTATAGGTGTATGTATATAGATACCCGTAACAATGAGTCAAGTTTTAGCTTTTGGTAAACATAAATCGAAGACGATTGAGGATGTGTTTAACTCTGATATTGGATACTGTAGATGGCTAATGACTCAACCTAATTTAGTTGATGATGAGGTTTTGTCTTATCTTAAGAGTAAGTTGGGTAATAATGATGGATCTTACGCTCTAACTTTCGGGAAATACCGAGGCAAAACCATCAATCAAGTATTTGCTATTGATAAAAGATATATTGATTGGATATGTCAGAATCCTTCTTTCAATGAAAAATTCCCTGAGATGATGACTGCCATTGATCAGTTGTACAGCTAAATAGCCAATTTTTTTTCGAAAAAAATAGAGTGAATTACTCTGTGTTAGTTACCAGTGGCTCGTTTCCTGAGTCTAGCTTGACTCGACTACGCTTTAGCTTGTAGTACTCTTTATGCCGTTTACTAATTTCTTCCTTGTGCTCTTGATCATATTGCTTCTGCTTTTCAAGTCTTTTCTCGCGATGTTTTAGATAGCACCGCTTTTGTGCGGCTTGAATTGCCTCTTTTCGTTCAATGTATTTTTCGTGTGAGTAAACCATGCTTATATATTAGTAACTTTATATTTTATCAGAATAAAAACTTCGATTTGTTGGAGTTCAAATCGCGTTTTAGCGCGACGCGGTATTTGCTACAGAGGGGTGTATTGCTTGCGGTGTAATGCTATGAAATTTGAACCAGTGTAGCGCAAGAGATGGGACGATTGGTGATGATTGGTGCTAAGGAATTGGGTTTGATGTAGTGTATGGGGTGGAACGATTGGGTGCGTTTTAATGTTAAGGTCTTGTTGATTGATGTGAGATAAGAGAAGGGTCGATTGGGTGCGTTTTTGGTACTATGCTTTATAAGGGTGATCAAAATTAGTAGAATGACTTCTGAAGTATCAAAAATGGGTAAAGAAGACATTTTTATATAAAATGTACGATTTTTTGTGATGTAAGGAAACGACTCGTGGATAGGGATACGTGAAAAGAAAAAGTACAATGTGCAAAAAATGACGCGTAATGTGATCTTATTTACTACTACCACTGATGAGAAATGAATCACTCAGCAGCATTTCGCTAATGAATAACTCATACAGATCATCATTATGGAACTGATAAACCGTGCGAAGCTGTTCAACCGTGACTTGGTTGAAGTTAGCGTGCGTAATAGGGAAGTTCATGACTACGTTGTTTGCGTTGCGCGTATATGATATGTTATTATACTTTATAGATTTATCTATCAGGATCAACTCACTTTTTATGACTTTTTTGATTGGCTTATTAAATCGAAAAAAAGGACGCTTGGCTTCTCCATAACCGCGAACCTAAATAATCAGAGGTGCAGTAGTAATACCGTCAGCAAGAACAATTCGCTTATCGTACCAATGCGAAAGGCCTGTTTTACACTGTTCGTACGTAACGATACCATTGGTCACCTTGTCAATTCGGAAGCCTTGATTAGTAGCCTTGAGTGTAACCCGGTCCTTGACGACAGACTTAAAGCCCTGTTGGTTCAAGATGTCAGCGTTGCGATTACCACCCTGTTGAACGCCTTTAGCAGAAGTCTTCACCTTGTGGCCTACATCAGGAAGATAGCAGTGATATTTTTTTGACGATAGGCTCACCATAGCGTTACCGCGCCATTCCTCTTTGAATAGATCAGGGGTGCGTCTATCATACGCTGCAACATCTTTATTGTAATCACGCGGGAACCAGTCGTATTTGTGTTGCTTGAAGTGATCTACAAGTTCAGGCTTAATTAGGTTCTCGAATGGCTTATCATCGCTGAATGCGATATAGGCGGAATCCGTGTCCATCTCCTGATACTGGAAGTCGCTGCGGTCAAAGTAGAAGTCAATGCAGTCGTAGTGGAACTGAAGCATGCGTAGCTTGGCAAGTTGGTAGATAGCAATAGAGACATGAATCGGATTGTTAAACTTGATACGTCGCTTCCTAAGGCTGACCTCGTATGAACCTTCAAGCTCAACAACATCATGGAAATTTTGCTTTTCAACAATAGCTCTAACAGACTTAGCATCATCCAGGTATTTGACTTCCTTATGCTTACTTTTGTCCATGCCAGATCGCCCAAATGGTGTATTGCCAACAAGCTTCATCATCTCAGCAATCATAGCCTTAGAAGCGTCCTTATCACCTTCACGTCGTGCGTCTGAGACTTTATCAGCAAATAGTTCAAACGGTCTGTGTGAGCTCGCCTTGACAAATGAGTATGTCTTCGTAACAACAAGTCCGTGAGCTAGGTACCATTTCAAGAGCGGTGCGTAGATAAGGATTTTTTCACCAAAGTACGAACCGATGAGCTTGCGTGATTTGGTTGGTTTACGTCCAATATCTTTTGCATGATTGAACATATACCCACCAATAATGTCCTCGCGGGATGTATCAATCTCTACGTTCTTGAAGATAGGTGTCATCTCACTAAAGTACTCCTTGAGGTGTTCTGGTGTCTCAATGTCGCATTCAAGGAATCCGAAGACCTTGTCTGATTGGATATCATCAATAATACCTTCGTAAGGATCAATAGAGGTTAGACGTCCGCATGGCATTTCATTAGCTAGAGCCCACAGATACAGAGCGTTAGCATCATAACCAATGACCTTCTTACACTTTATGAGTCCATGGATCAGCGTCTCGTTGCGCTTGGCGAAGCGGTTGAAGATGATCGACGGTCCGCCGGCAATGTTAGCTTTCATCTTGTGATAAATCTCTTTCTGCTCTTCATCGATAGACCAGATAAGTTTATCAGCATTACGCTCAAGTAGCTTCTGATGACGGAACGCGTAAGGGTTCATATCTTTGCGGGCTACATTACAGGCATGGCATGAAATCATGATGTTTCCATCGATATGACCTTTAGCGTTGTCAATGCGATCAGCTGATACGTTTGCAACCGTTAGCTGGCAATCACAGAGTTCGCATAGATATGAACCTCCCCACAATAAGTCATCAAGATGCTTAATCGTTAAACCAAAACTACGCCCGCGTGCATTATCTTGTCGCTTGTACCCTTCTAATCGATTAGCCGGGAAGCTGAAAGGCGGTTCAACTTTACTCGTATCTAGTTCGAAACGTAACTTCGGTGAAAACTTTTCAACAAGCTTGTCGTATATGTATTTAGCATCAGACTCATCTGTAAAATTAAATATTGACGGATTGCCACGCCTATCGAAAACATTGATATAGACAAAGGTATAATTTTCGCCAGTAGCGAATCCACCCCATTCGTGTTCTTTAGTGTACCCATCAATCTTAGTAAACAAGCGTTCAATCTCATTATAGACCCGGTTGAAATACTTTTCATCGATGTTTCCATAATATTTCTCAAACTCAAGGTTGTCATAACACGTTTGATACATGACTTTTTCAGCAAGGCCAGGTAGGCTTACTCCATCCATGAACATGTCAAGCTTGAATGACTTGTAGAACTCTTGTTGCTTAAGAATAGCATTAACGAATGGTTGAACATCTAGGTTGTTGTACCAGATTAGAAGATCTTTGACCGTCTTCATGTTGTAGTGATCCCAGGCGCTCGTACTCGCTTTCGGTACACTTTGGACCCTTGAGTTCGGAATCGAATGCAGATCTTGGCGGTAAACCTTCGTCAAAAATTCTATCATACGACGTCAAATAGTCATAACAGAACATACCCTTACCAAGACCACAGTCACATCTGATTTCATCATCGCATTGGCACTTACCTAAATACGTTTCGAGGTATCCAGCATATGATGTTCCAGCCGTAAGATAGTTAGAGATGTCAAGGATCTTCAGTTTATCCGTCGATATGCACATGTAGTTCGGGTTCTTGATAACCATCTTGATGTCATCCGTACCAAGTACAGCAAAGAGATCATTCTTAACAAGATTGATGTCATAGCGTCCAGAGTTAAAGCCAAGTAGAGGTGATTGAGGGCATAAAAGTAGAAGACTATCTTTCTCTTTCACCATCTTGTCGATGATTTTGTCAAGAATCTTCACCTTTTCATCAGCTGAGTCATACTTAGCCTTTGATGCCTTTAGCTTTCTAATTTCTCTACCCATCATTACAATGACCTTTCTGTATTTCCGAAGGTTATACTTTTGAATCTGCTCTGAAACCTCATGGATATATTCGAACATTTCGGTTAGTAACTCCCTTGGCGATTCGTTAACGAAGCATTTTTTTTTACTTGCTTCGTTAGACTGTCACAAACAGAAACTGAAATCACATGATGGTATTTGGTATATTTGGTGTTACGCCCGCTTTGCCTGTTCTTACCCTCAAGGATACTCTCGAAGTCGTAGACAATGAAATGGTCCATGTAATGGTCAACGTCATAGACTTTGTACTTCGAAAGAAGAGACTTGACTCGATTCTCGGATGGTCGATACAGAGTAGGCTTTTTAGCAAAGCTCTCAAGAACATCGAGCTGATACTTAGTCTTCTTATGGGTTCGAAGTTTGTCAGCTGAGTCAAAGATAGCATCACAAACGTTACACGGATACTTGTTAAGAACGTAGTCTAGCTCTGTGATATACATCGCGTGACCCTTGTACTCAAGAATGTTCATAGCGTTCCCATAGTCCTTTTCAGGTGACCTAATCTTACTGATCTCTAGTGTGTCTTCATTCATTTCCCACACATTGATACCCAGCTTGAAACAGTCTTCAAGTTTGTCAAACTGCATGATATCAACAGCTTGGAACTCTTTGAAAACCTTATGTGAATAGGGGATGTTCTCATATGCACAGAATTGCTTTACACGCTCCTTAGCGTGTGATACAACCCTACGTCGATCCGGTTTCTCCCCGGTAGCCAAGTGATAACCAATACAATAGAACACACACTTATTATCTGTTTTAGGGAAGTTGATGATTAACCTGTTCTTAGAGATGCATTCCGGAATTTTAATTTCCGAATCACCTAAACTATGATTCCTTTTATAGATCACAATTACAACAGAATTAATCTCTTTGAGCTGATAAGCGGATGACGGGTAGTTGATGCGCTCAGTAAAATCACTAGCTTTCATGTAGCTCATCACTTTCCTTTCTACATCAGCCTTTGAGTTAATTGCTACAGCAGTACTTGGCCAGATCTCCGTGTTTGTACTCGGATAGTAATCACGCTCTAAGCCATTGGTTCTGTCGATTAGCTTGAAACCTAGACGAATGTTAATCTTAACCCTTTTGCGATGGTTCTGTGTAAAACATGGCTAACTAGCATGTTTTACAAAATCGACCCAATCAGAGTTTAGAATGATACTTTTAGCCAGTAAGGGTCGGGGCGGTAACCGTACTAAAACATGGCTAAGTAGCATGTTTTATATTAGGTACGAATAAAATCCAGTCTTATGTCCGATTTTGGTTTGCGGGTCTCGGCGTAAAACCATGCATCTAGTCATGTTTTACGGTTTTGTATCGGGAGGCTTCCATACAAATTCCAAGTATAAAAATCATCGCAAAAGGGTTAACGGCACGAGTTAGACCTTCCAGGAATGTCTTCACCTTGTCATAGATTTCGTCTTGACTGAAGCCAACAAATTCGTGAGACTCCATAACAGAGTTCTCTTCAAACTTGTATGAACGCGGCTTCCTGTATTCATAGTCTAGTTCGGTGTTGATACGTTTCTCAGAAATCTTATAAAACTTGGCCATAAGCTTTCTGTTTCTAGAATTCTTAACATTCGAGATGAACGTAGTGATTCCATACTGGTTACGGATCTTGATACGATAATTAGTCCCCCATCGAATGATAGGAATCTTTAGACGTTGAAGGCCAGAATATTCGTCCGAGTTCATGTTGCTATATGAGGTCGATGATAAAATTATTATCTGTCAGTTATACTTTATATTTAGCTGGATATATATCAGGATAGACAAAAAATATTATTAAGTAAAAAAAATGTTTGACTTACGCTTACCACCTACGAAACCCTCCTAGCATGTTACCATCTGCGATCCAGGATTTGATTTTTTGTGGTTCAGGCATTAGCTTCGACCATGTTTGGTGCTTAGGAAAAGAACAGTGGTGAGCATAATTCCATTTCTTGACAGATCCCCTGCAAGGACAAGATACGACTTCATATGGCTCAGATATAATGATTTGTTGAATCATTTCCTCCGCTCTGACAAGTTCCATTTCCGGTACTGGATACTTGCTAACAGGATACGTTCTTTGCTTGGAGCAGCTGAACAAATCTTTCTATTTTTCATAATGTAGTTACACATGATTATCTGTTATTATATTCTTAACTTTTTATCCTTCACGTTCAAATCATTTTGATAAATTTGAGACGGGATTGTACACAAAAATAGTGACGCGTAATGATTATACCACGGAAATAGTGTCGCGTAATGATTGTAGCAAAATGATTACATGCAGTCATTAAACTTATTGCGATTTGTTGGAGTTCAAATCGCGTTTTAGCGCGACGCGCTATTTGCTACAGAGGGGTGTATTGCTTGCGGTGTAATGCTATGAAATTTGAACCAGTGTAGCGCAAGAGATGGGACGATTGGTGATGATTGGTGCTAAGGAATTGGGTTTGATGTAACACAAGAGATGGGGCGATTGGGTGCGTTTTTTGGCACTAATACTAAATGATACCTAAAATATTGTCCTCTATTGTTTCTGAAAGTATTAAAATACACATCAGAGGTATTTTACCCCTAGTTTACCTGTGTCTAGAAGGCTCGGGGGTAGGGTGAGAAAAAAACGACCTCCAAATGTGCTCTTATTTACTACTGAGGTGCCCGAGATCCCTCCTGAGGTCACCGGTGTGGTGTGCCCACGTCTGCTTGGCCGGAGCAGAAGTCGACTTTATTCCTTCTTTTCAGATCCCGGAATGCCCAGCGGTCATTCCTGCTAACTATCTTCTGCTAACCTATCTTAAATATGCACCCACTACCCTCAGCGGCTACACTGGTACCTTAGTAATTTCTCGCAGTGTTCCTCTGAACAGTGACAGGCTCATCAGTATGCTCACGAGCTCCTGCAGAAGCTCGTGACACGTACGGGCCAATCCATCGCGCGCCTAGTTTCTCTTTTGTGGTCCCAGCATGATAGTTTGCCAGTTTTTCGGTCGACAATAGAACCTCCTCCCCGACTTCAAAAACTTGGACGGGTCGGTTGGCATCATAGTAATCGCTCATGCGATCTGCCGCCCACTGGAGCTCACGCCGTACAGTAGCCAGCCGATCCGCTTGCGTCTCGAGGAACGTCTTCCCCAAAGCACAACGTTATCGTTCGGCGCCGGTCGCGCGAGGTGGGCTGAGCAGCGTAGCAGGAGTCGAAGGTAGATAACCAAGGTCGGCTTCGAAAGGTGCCATCGATATTGCTTGCTGGGACCTTGAGTTATAAGCGAATTCTGCGAGAGCAAGATACGCGTCCCAGTCGTCGGAAGCTCCGTTAGTAAATGCTCGCAGATAGTTTTCAATAGCCTGGTTTAGACGCTCAGTCACCCCATTTGCCTGGTGGCGAAAAACAGTCGTCAACTTTTGTCGCGTACCCAACATGGCACACCGTTGCTGTGAATTTGGGATCGCGGTCCGAAAGAAGCTCGGTCGGAATACCGTGCAGAGCAAATACGCGGTCCTGGTAGAGTTCAGCAACATGACGAGCAGTAGCAGTGCCTTTACAAGCTACGAAATGAGCTCGTTTAGTTAGCTGGTCTATCACCACGAGCACAGAATCACAGTTGGAGCGGGTCTTTGGAAGCGCGACAATGAAGTCCATAGCCACATGTGTCCACCGCCCACGCGGAATTGGTTGACTTTGTAGGAGTCCCGGTGGCTTTGTGTTTCTTGCCTTCGTTCGCTGACAAACTTCGCACGACTTGACATAAGCACGTACACTGCGTACCATGTGCCGCCAATAATAATGCTGCTCAACGAGACGAAGTGTCCGATCAACACCAGGATGCCCATAACACTCAACATCGTGAAATTCGAACAGTACTCCATTTATCAGCTCAGCAATGACAGGTAAAACCAGTCTTGGAGCTTCATCATTAGGCCCCGTGTACAGCAGCCTATCACCGTCGAGCGAGTAGCGTGCGAGGTGTCGAATTCGCGGTGCATCTTCATTAGGCTTCCTTTATAGCGCTTCAACATCGCCTGCACCGTCGGATCCTCCTTGTAGCGAGTAATCGCTTCGCGCACTACGGCAGAGAGAGACCCAAGCATACGCTCTCATGAATTGCACTAGCAGCTACTAGTTTCTCCAAAGAAACAGCCTCTGCAAAATCAGCACGGCGAGAAATGCCGTCGGCCACTGCATTAGTTGCTCCAGGTATATACTTGAACGTAACTGGGTATTCACTCAGTTCGTCGTACCAACGCGCTATACGCCGCGAAATACTTTTCTGGGCAAAGACACTTTCGAGGGACTTGTGGTCAGTCTCCACAATAAAGGGTTTGTCGAGCAAATAAACTCTCCACACTCGAAGTCCGAACAAGATAGCCAATAACTCCTTCTCCTTGATGGAATAGTTCTTTTCAGCCCCCTTGTACTTCCGACCATTAAATGCTACAGGTCGCTCCACTAGTACGCCATCATGTTCCTCCAATTGAAACAGAACACCTCCAATCGCATAATCACTGGCATCCATCCTCAGATCGAAAGGCTTAGTGAAATCAGCCACAGCTAGTACAGGCGTCGCCGAAATTCGCTGCTTCAGATGCTCAAAATGCTGCACTTGGTTTGTCGTCCACTGCAATTTCACCTTGCTCTTAGAGCTGGCTTTATTCTTCAGCATCTCGAAAAGAGGACCCGCATCGTGAGCAAATCCGTCACAAAATCGCTGAACGTAGGTTGCTGTTCCAAGAAATGACTGCAACTCGCTTACAGTAGTGGGGCGAGGCCATTCACGGAGGACTTGTACCTTTTTCGGGTCAATTCTTACTCCTTCACGGCCGATGTAGTCGCCCAAGCACGGAATCTCAGCGGAGCAGAACACACACTTGCTCAATTTGACGTAGAATTGGTTATCCTCCAGGCGAGTCAGAACTCGGTCGAGAGTATCAAGATGGTCATCCAGATTACGATTTCGTGTAAATACGTAAATACCATCGAAGTACGAGAGACAGAAGTCCCCAAGATCCTTCAGCAACTTGCGAATCCCTTCATTGAAAGTCGGAGGTGCATTGGATAATCCCATAAGTACAACCAGGTATTCAAAGGAGCCATCCGCTGTCTGGAAAGCAGTGTATTTGACGTCGAGTCCCGCATCTGAAACTGGTAGTAACCACTGAGCAGATCCATACAGCTGTACCAGAATGCACCTTGCATTTTCTCGAAAATAACATCTTTGCGTGGCATCGACAATGTCCTCCTAACCGTGTGATTGTTCATTGCCCTGTAGTCGTGGACTATGCGCCAGCCCACGGGCTTCTTCACGCAAAAGGTAGGAGCACCGTGGGGCGACGAAGAAGGACCAATCAACCCCGCTCGCAGCATCTCCTCCACCCATGCACGTATTTCTTGCTCTTGCTTAGGAGATTGCCGCCACTGCTGTCGAAAGATAGGCTGATTAGTATCCACCTCCATTTTGTGCACTCCATGCGACTCCGGTGGTAATTGCTGCGGCAACTTCTTTTTGAACACGGGTCGATGGCGATCCAACACGGGGTAAACAGGTAGTCCCTTGTAGTCGTCCACATCTGTAAGTGCTTTCTCACCTTCGGTTTGCTCTTTCTCGGTCACCGGTCTCAGCACGAACACACAATCAACCTTCTCAGGTTTTCGCAGAAGTCTCTTGAATTGTTTGCTCGTTATAAATTTCGTTTCACCGCTGGTCACCGAGTAGTACCCCTGCTGAAAATATATACCGCACGAGTTCTTCGTACTTCCCGATACCGAGAAGCGCTGGCCTCCCACTTGCAGTGCTGGTTGAGACGGCTTCGTTCTGGTTCGGGGCTTCATTTTCTTCATCTTCGTCTTCTTCTTTTTTATGTCGTCCGCCGACGGTACTCGCCGGGGTTTGATGGTTTCTTCGATCCAGTCGATGTCTGGGCTCACTGCCTTTAGCCACGGCATCCCAAGTAATATATCTTGGTTTTCCGGTACAGAAAGCACGAGAAAATCACCGACGTAGGGGTCAAATGAGTCGATAAACAAATGTAGCTGAAGCGTTTGTTGGAATATGCAATCAGACAGTGTCAAGTCCCAGCCCGAAGAGTCGGCGACCGGGGCGCCTGTATGGTGTAACGGTCTAACGAGCTATGTTCTACAGGTATGTCATGAGTTCAATCCCCTCGGCGCCCTACCTTTTCCAACAGCGTTCGCTTGCGAACGTTCAGTTTTTGTTTTTGTGTTATCGGCATCTCAACTCCGTGATCTTCGATCCGGTCTTCCAATTGAGATCGCTGACAAAATTCAGGGTTGACAGCATTGATCGTGGCCCCGCTGTCGATAAAATTCGAGTTGGTCAGGAACAAATCGTTACGGGTGCATTGAACAGTACTGTTCGTATGCAGAAGACAACAATTTTCACGAGCCAAGGCGAAGGAAACATCAGATTTGGCTGTCGAGCTGTCCTGGTCCTCGAACTCCATGGTCTGCTCTCCACCCGTCACGCTAGCAAACAAAGTCAAATCATTTTTCTTGGTTTTTCTCGGTTGTGAATCCTCACCTTCATTTTTCTGGTCACAAATAGTTTTTTCGTCATGCATCCGGCGTTGCGCTGCGCTATCTTCGTCGACTTGACAGCCTTCGTGTTCGCCCTTTAGTCTGCTGAGCTTGCGGGTATGTCCACTCAATCGCTCGACATTGAGTGGACTTACTCGTTTCCCTCATCCACCTGGTTTTCAGCGACCGTCATGCGCGCGAACATGGTGTTGACCTTTCTGTTCACTTGGCTGGGGCGCTTTTCAGGATGCTTAAACCAGCAGTCTTCGACTCGATGCGGCCCACGACCACAAAAGCTGCAGTCGCTAGCCGATTTTGCGTTGTTGTTGCCTTGGTGTCCTCCATTCCCTGACTTGCGAGCTGCTGGAGGCTGATTACTCGGCTGCTGATACGTCGTAGCGATAGCACCTTCGACCTGATTTCGGTTGGCCGATTATTTCCTGGGATTTTTTTTCCCTGATCTCCCACTCGAGAAACCCGATTTGGATCGCGTCATTCAAGTGTCGTGGCTGCCTCCGCTGAATTTCACGTTTCATCTGCATGTCCGACAGTCCATTCACGAACAGATTCATCGCGGTGAGTTGGTCGACACGAACAATGCGGTACAGCTCCCGAAACTTGCCTACGTAGCCAGCGTATCCACCAGTCTGCCTAATTGTTATCAGTCGGTTCCTCATTTTATCATCGAAATTAGGCTCCATAAACTCCATGATCAGCTCAAGCTTAATCGCACTCCACAGCTTGGTCGTGGTTACGTCGGTCATGTACCGCTCGTACCACACGAGGGCAGCTTTTGCACACACTGGTTGAGTTCCTGGGCGAGCCGATCATCATGCGCCAACAAATCCAACCCCTTTTGGGTGAAATAGGACTCAAACTGGAAAATGAAGGTGTTCAACTTGACTCCATCGATATCTCCAACGAAAACCGGTGGTTTGGTATCCATTTTCTTTAAATGCAACTCGCCAGCCGAGCTCGCATCACTTCGAGCCGCTGGTGTTGCCACGCTATTCGCTCCACCGCCACTGACATCATCATGCCCCATAGCCGCGCAGCCGACGATCCAGATGTCCACGAGGTGCTGCTGCCGGTGCTTGGTTCGGCGTCGGTGCCCGTGCTGACGGTACTGGCGCTGGCGTATTTGCTGCTTGTGCCATTCGGCGCGCGTCCTCAGCCACTTGCTGCACTCGGTTGAGTCCTTCGGCGAGCTGGTTCATCGTCTGCACCAAGCCTGCCACTGTCTGGTTCAGCGCAGCCATATCCGTGCTGATCCCGCTGCTCAAATTGTTGATAGTCGCATTAATGTTGTTGCCGAAGGCGCGAATATCATCGTGAGTCTCGTCCAGCCGTGCCTCCCGGCGGTCGATCCTCACGTGCTCAGCGCTGCGGAGATGCCCGTCCAGCTGCTGGCGATCCGGCGCTGAGTCGCTCCACAACCCTCTCCGTGCCGTATTTCGTCCTTACATCTTCCAAGCTCTACTATGTCTCACTTTTCCAACTCACTGGTAATGAGTGAGCTGGAAGAGTGGATGTGGTAGCACTTAGGCAGAGGAAGTCTTGTTCTTGTTTGTAGATGTGCCCGAGCTCACGTGTTGAAAGCACTCCGATGTGTCGCTAAGGTGCCCGGGATTTGCTCCCCGAGATCACCAAGATGAGGAGTCCACACTTGCTTGGCCAGAGCAGGTCGACTTTATTATCCTCTGTTGATTCCGGAATGAGCTGGGTGCTCATTCACTGTTCCCTACACTAACTCTGTTATTACATGCATTCCTAGCTCCTCATGGGTTCACCTCGCGGGCGGGCTCCTCTTCTGGTTGCTCGTCGAGGGTATCGACCCTTCACTGACTGCTTGAAACCGTCGCCGCCTTGACGCCTTGACGCCACTGCAATATTTACAGTAGCTAGCCGCCAGCGCACAAATTTAATTCAGCTCGCGAGATTCCACAAGAATCACGTGACATACCCAGCGAGTCCTAGGATTCGTTGCAAGTCTTTTCGTTCTGGGGACGAGTCCAGTTCGCAATCACCGCTGTCTTGTCGGCATCAACGCGGACGCCCTCGCCACCGACGATGTGTCCGAGGAAACAGAGCTGAGGCAGAGAAATGAGACGTACTATGTCGTGCGTAAAGTTCTCACTCCGCAAAACCTCAAATACGCGACCCAAATGCTGCAAGTGTTCGGCTCGATTCTTGGAGAACACGCAGATGTCGTACAAGTAGACGACCACGAACGCAGAGAGCTCGTTGATCTCGAAGATCCGACGCATCAAGCGCGACCACTTGCCGGCATGTCTGACAGGCCCATAGATGCCACGCACCACTGGTAGATCTCCGAACCAGCCCACAATGCGGTGTATTGGCGCGAATCAAATCGGATGATATCCGGAAGCTAGATCAGTCAAATATCTCATCAATCCGGGGAATGGGAATACGGGGAATGTCAGAAGCGGATTTGACGTAGCCATAGTCAATAACTCACCGCACGGGTTTTGATGGATCACCACCGCGCACCCACTGCATCTTCGTCGGCGCTCGCCCGTCACGGGATCGTGTTTGGGTACAGCGAAAATGTTGGATACCCATGGTGACGAGCTGCGTTTAATCCACTGCTTCCGCAACGACTTGTCGACAAAAACTTGTAAGGCTTCTTTCTCAACGTGGGCATGGCGAAATGGAGGTCTGGAGGACGGAACGGCACCTTGCTTCAGTTGCACGGAGTGCTTAATGTCTCGCTCAGGAGGGAGACCTTCGGGGGGCTCCTCGCGCAGATAATCGGCAAACTCGGTGACTAACTCCACCACAACAGCATCCGGTTTCAGTTTGCCTTCATCCATCACGACATCGAGGTGAAATACTTCAGTGTACATCCCGACTCTGAGGTTGCGTCGGAATTCATCAGCGTCTACGTATTCGACATCCGGTTCCGAATTCGGGGGTGGCGTCCATTCTCGAGGCAGTGATACTTCGCCACGATAAAGTGCCAGCCGACCGATCAATATCGGGGTTCTCACGCCTGAGCCATGACTGACCAAGAATGCCGCCATAGTCCTGTCGTAAGGGCCATCCCACCAACTTGACTGGACATAAGCCGTCATGTCCACCGTGAACTTTGTTCGAGGTAGTCACAGACAGTCTTCCTTCAAAGCCGCGGGCCTGAATTCTTTCTTTCTGAGTCCAAGCAGGAGCCGCTAGCAGATCGCGCCTCACAATGCTGTGTGTCGCTCCAGAGCCATGGCACGAGAGCTTCCACAAATATAAGGTTACCTACCACTTGTACCTGATCTAAACGGAGCTCCATCGCGCAGACAGACGTGTCAATCACACTTCACTCGTCCGGGAAATCATCCAGCTCGAACTCGACCGGACTTTTGCTTTCAGGCGTTGCGCATGGAGATTCTGATTCACATGGCTCAACGGATACTCAATTTACATCCGTTGAGCTCTGTCGTTTCCCTGACGCTTCTTAGGGCAGTCGGCGATGCGGTGCCCAGCCTCCCAACAATAGAAGCAGAGCCCCTCACGACGACACTGCTCGAGTGTCGGGCGGGTTGCCACTTGGGAGATGTCCATTGGCTCAGGCCCGTCGCGACGAGCAACGGGTGAACGGCGGCCTCCGCCGAAATGGGCTCGTTCGTAGGCTTAGGTGGCAGAGATAGCTGACTTCAGCGAATTGCAGCTGAGATAGTCGACCTCCTTGCGCGTCTCAGGTTTCAGGCCCGTAATGAAATGATCGACCTTGTCCCGACATTTCACGGACTTGGGTGATGATCTTGCGGAATCGCGACACATAGTCCTCGACGTCGGATGTCTGCTTGCAGGAGCATAGCGCCGCACCCCGGCGATGCTGCTGGTTGGGTGGCAGGAATTCGTCGCGCAGCGCAACCTCGAACTCGTCGATCGAGCTGATAGGCTCGTTGTCGATCATGATGGGGCTATGGTACCACGAGGCGGCCTTCGCAAAGGTTATTGGCCAGCATAGCCACCACGCGTGCCTGATTACCGGGATGGTTATAGTCAATGTTCTTGCCGTTCATGAACAACTTGGCCTCTAAAATGAACTCATCCAGGCTCTCTTGTGGCTTGACATGAAACTTCCGCATCGAAGCGCCCTCGATCTTGAACTCTCGGCTCGCCTGTTGGTGCTGCAGCTGGTCCATAACCGACGACCGAATCTCGTTGTTCTGTATAGCTACCGTGTGGGAGAGCTCGTGAATAGCCTAGGTGAGGTCTTCCAACAGTTCCATCGCAGGGTTTTGCTCTTCCATGCTTCAGTGAGCCTCTGAAGCGGGTTAGGCAGGTCGAGAGGTACGGAGAGTACGGCGAAGTGGGTGTGAACCAACAAGTGCCTTCTCGGCCTCCAGAGAATCAATCTCATCCTGGTACCGTGCCTTCTGCTCCTGGAGCGCGACCTTCTGCTCGTCTCCCGCGGCTTCCACCTTGCCCAGAGCCTCCTTCAGTTCCGAGAACCAGAAGTCACGTGCAAATTTCCAGGTGCGCTTCAGCTCCGCGTGTCTGCGCCGTACGTCGGCCAGTTCCTCGACAGCAGCAGAATTTTGCTTGGACTCCGCCAGAGATCGCATGTGTCGATAAGCCCCGAGAACGCGACGCAGGTAGCCGGTTGTCTTGAACACGCGCTCTGCGAACCGGGTGCTGTTGAAGTGACACAGCAGCGAAGCCACTTCGCGCCGGATGCCGATGGAATTCAGAGTGTTGTCCAGATCGTACGCCGCGAGAGGTGAACCGCGGGGACGCAAAACGTCAATCCCAGCGCTTGAACCACAGATTTCTTTCAACACCTGAAGGTCGTCGTCGGAGAGCTCCTCAAAACCTACCAGGGTGGTCACACCGCCGTAGCCCTCTGTGGCGAACGCACCCGAGCGAACGTCGCTGGTGACCCCAGGAACTCCCACGAGATACGCGTTGGTCTTGAGATCCGGCGGACCCGGAAGCTGCCAGTGCGGCGGGCGCTCAGGGATCATGAACTATGGAAGTTCAATCTCATTTTCCTTCAGCATGCCCGCGCAGATGAGCCCCTGAATGTCCGTCACCGTCGCGTGGCGGGGCGTCTTGAACTCAGGGGCGGTCACTGTAGCCGAGCTTGAAGATGTTTTCTCCACGGCTGGGGCCTTGGATGCCGAGTTCCCATCCCCAGCACCTGAGGTTGCTGCGTCAGCTGAGGCACCGCCATCAGCCTCGCGCATGTCCGTGCTGGGGCCTTGTCCTCTGAGTCGGCGAAGGAAACTTGTTTGCCTTTCCCTTGGAGGCGCCCGTCGAAGCGTCGCTGCTGTCGCCCACTTGCGCGTTGTCGCCGCCCGCTGGCGCGTTGCCATCACTCGCCGGGGCCTTGCCTGCGGAGGTGTCGCCCGCGCGCCACTCCGCCGGAGGAGGCGTGCTGCCCGGAGGCGCTGTCGGCGTCGTGCCTTGAGCCGGCGTCGCCGCCTGCTCGCTGCCGGAAGGTGCGCTCTCTGCCATGTTGACGAGCTGTGAAATTGAGATATGACCTCGAATCACCCGAGAGAACCTTGAAGATTGGCCCCGACCAACCGTTGGGAGACAGGGGCCGTCGAAGTGAGTGAAATCCTGGGAGTCGACAGAGTGCAACGGCCGTGTCGATATCAACGTTGCCTCGGAGTCGGTGTTTGTGTGGCCTGGCCATGGTTCACCAGTTCGGAGCAATTTCCTCTTTGATGGACCCGGACCAGGAGGGGCGGTTGACACGAGGCGGTTTCAGAATTTGCCGACGACGTGCCGTCACTCCTACGACTTGGAGTTTGTATCGAATTGTGATTGGTGAATACCTTGGATGCGGCGCGGCTGTACCCGTGTGACACGGATGGCGACTGTGGGAGAAAAGTGATCCCAGGGGATGAATCCAGTACCTGACCGCAGATGGGCCCAACTGGCTGGAAGTGTGAATCCTGGGAGTGCACGCCCAAGATTTCAGAAGAACACTCAGTCCAGCCGCGGACTTTCCCTTACGATGAGTGCCTAAAGTCTGGCGGAAAGTGTCTTTGGAGAATGTATCCCAGAGTACACCTCATCTTGCTGTGGTCCAGAGTACTACAAAGGGCCAGAATACCCGGAAAACTCAACCCACTACCACCGTGAACATGCGCCGGAGGCCGCTACACCCGCTAAGTGTTTGGATTTGTGGAGATACCCAAGAGTCTGTGAAGAATACGACTTGGCACCCAGAGTGCCACATGGAAACCCTGAGAATCACCCCCGATGAACAGGTGACCCAGGATTTCAAGAGTTGAACCCTGAGTGTGACCATGAATCCAGACTCCCCATATTGAATCCAAGTGTCTCCCAAACCAACACCCAAGAATCACCAAGGATCCAGAAGACTCCCCTGAGTTCCAGTGAATTTCAGAGACCGACCCAGAGTATCATGAATCTCTGAGTTTTCGAGTCAGTCCGGAATCGGTCTGCAATCAAAGTGATGCGTGACCTTGAAGATACGACTGCAGATCTGCTAACTGGATACTTTCGAGGAGTCGAGAGGGAACCAAGAACCATACAAACCCAAGTCCAAGGACCCACATTTGGCACTGTGGACGTCTTGCGACGATGGAGTCGCAAGCCGATCGCAAGTCTGGACCGCTGAACCCAAGGTATACTGAAGACAAGACATTTGATCCCAAGCATAGTGAAATGAAGATATTTGCCCGTAGAAGAATGCAGAAGAGAGAAAGAAGTAAGAGAGAGAAGTAGCTGATAAAAGACAAACAGAGTTCAATTTTCCTGTACTGCGCAAGTGACTTCGGCCAAGCCTGCCGACGGAAATCCGGAGGACCCGAGACTACGACCGCGGGACGCTAAGGGCACATCAACGGCGAAGGACAGCCGTCTGTGTGGACTCCATCAAACTCAAGTCCAGTTAGGTGGGGACCAGCGACGGCCTCGTGCTTCCTGGAGTGATCCACCTATTTCATATCCTAGTTGGGTCACTTGCTGTGCTCGTGGTAGCCCATTTCATATTATTCCAGAGGGTATTCTGGGGTGCTAGGTAGTCGCCTCCAGGATTGTGTATTGACTGCTTGTGTGAAGGGAAAGGTAACTGATAGTGATTGTATTTTCCTCCTGTACGGGAGGTGGTGCGCGTTTGTGTGAGTCTCAGGGGAGCTAGGCCCCTGAATTTCAGACTCGAGTGAGCCTAGTGTGTGAGTGACCCACCGTCCAAGGGTCCAAAAGAATAAGTGACGGCTAGTTGTAGTGTTTGTATACTCTGTATTTGTTGGTTTTATCGAGCTACGAAGGCATTTGGGTAAGGTGTCTTCTGAGTTCCTCACCCCAGAGTTGACTGAAATCCTGAATCCTGAATTCGTGATATTCTGGATTTCGGGAGATCTGATTCTCTGGGTTTTGCCTCTAGTGTCGAGGTGCGTTCTGGATTAGACGTGCACCTCAGCGCTTCTTCGAGGCTACATTCAAGTTTGGTGAAGTGCCGTTCCGTCAAAGACAAACGAGCCGACAGGGATTACACAAGGTACCCACGCCAACCAAGGAGAGTGATCCTCAGGGTTTAAAGCTTCGCGGCTGCGAACCTCTGGATTTATTTCCTTGCTGTTGACTCTCAAGTCGGTTCTCTGGGTCTACACCCTGAGGACCTTCTTGGGCTGCGCTATACGAACCCCCCTGGGCGATAAAGGTTTCATCGGCCTCGCCTCAGCTGGTGCGCGTGCCCGGATTTGATTGTCGAGGATTTCACCGAACTCAAGAGTCGAAGAACTGCTGAGTGCCCGTCAACTTCAAGCGAACAAGATGGCTGGAGGACGAGGGGCGAAGAAGAGTGGACGCGGGGATGGAGGACGTGGTGAGGCGTCACGTCAGTCGCGTCGTGTTCAAGGTTTGGGGCCTGAGGAGCAGAAGGGTCTGGATACCGTGGTCCGTGACGCTCGGAAGGCGAAGAAGGCCGCTCGCGAGAGCGAGGCAGCACAAGGTGGGGACGCTAAGGCGTCTGCCGATCAAGATCAGTCCGCTGCTGGACCTCCGACGCAGGATGAACAAGCTTCGTCCAGAGATCAAGGTTCATCGGAGGCGGTTTCTGGGTTGCAGACCCCTGGAGTCCCAGAGGAGCACACCCGCGAGGGTGGTGCTCCGGCGTCTGAGGGAGGCGCCAATGCGGCTGAGCCCCCGGAGGTGATCGACTTAGTGTCATCTTCGGACGAGTCTGTGGTGGAAGTCAAGCCGGAGCCCGTGCGAGCGAAGGAGGAGGCGAAGACTCAGAGTTCCAAGGCGAACTCTGGGTTCGCACCACCCGAACCCAGGGTTTCTGCGTCGAGTTCACAGGTGGAACCCAGGACTGCTTCTGAGAACCAAGTCCGGGATGCTACTGTCTCCGCTCCAGACTCTGAGAACATGGTGTTGTACGTCCGACGTGAAGTTCGACGCTGGGAAGAGGTGAACCCTGGAAAGGTGACGCCCCCGAGTGTCGTCTACGAGTGGCCGACTCCGAAACCGGATGCCAACTCGTACTTCGCGGCCGCGTATGCAACTGGAGACTACTTCAAGTGGCGGTTGTCTCTGGCGAACTCAGAGGAAGCCTGGATTTCTGAGTTTCACCTCGCCCGGTGGGGTGTCGGAATTGCCCAGGATCTCATGGCGACTACGGTTCCCCAGAGTATCATGACCGCACGCGAGTGCGTCGCCATTCTGCAGACTCTGTTCTTTGAAGCGGGTTTCGAGTTTGTCAACCTGATTCCCGACTGGTCTTCGACGCGTGTATCCAGGATTCCGGAAAGCTTGGTACGCTCTGTCATGGAAGAAACTCAGAATTTCATCGCCGTGGAACTCGTCGAGTGGAGGCTGGTGATCGCTGGTGTACCTTTCAAGATGAACTCTGAGGAGCAACCGGTAACAAGTGTCCCGGAGCAAGCACCAAGACTGGACTACCACAAGGAAGATGGAGACGGTGATTTATTGATGACGGACTACGATGCGGATCTACTGGGACGACAGTTTGTCCTGAGATTCAGAGTCACGGGACTCAGGATTTCACGGAGCCCGCGAGGGTCAAGTGAAGGCGAGCCGCGGCGTAAGCGCACCCAGCACGGACCGCCGCGCCCGCAAGTCCCGTCGACGCCGTCAGCGTTGTCCACACCATCGCTGTCTTCTCTTCCAGCGTACAAGTCCTCGACCGGTGCTTCGCTTCAGAATTCCACTCCCCTGAATTCCACGTCCAATGGACATGATCCTCTGGAGTCGGAAACCAAGGACGCCGCTCCAGACTCTGTGCCAAGCGTGATCGGTACCTCGCAAGCTTCAGATGAGAGTACGGCCTCAGGCGTGCAAACGTCCTATGGCAGCTCTTCGTCTTCGTCGACGCAGTCGCTGGGACAACGGGTCGGAGCTTTGGCGCTGGTAGCTCAGAGTGCAAGTGGCTTCACGGCTGCCGGAGATCTGGGGTTCCAGGTCACGCGCACGGTCATTCCTCCGCGTCTTGTGTCAGTCGACCAAGATGACGTTGAGATGGCGTCGTCCGTGCATTCTGATCCAGAAATTGCTCCCAAGAAGGCAACTCTCTCCAGAGTTCCAGCGACAGCGGCCGGGCCGAAACTCAGGGAACCATCCCCGTTTTCTGTATTTGGCGGTCCCATGTATGTCTGAGCAGTTGAGCGTTGTAAAAACCACGACTCTAGGAGTGAGGCACGCTCGCGACGCTCGATGAAATCCAGAGGATCAGCTGTGTCGAGCCGCTCGAGTGGATCCAGAGGTCTGGGGTCAGCTTCGTCCGGGTCCGCAAGGTCTGGGCCCGCCCAAATCGAGCTGAATGTCTTGCGACAGCAGCAGGAGTGGCAGGCCCGCATGGAGCAGGAGCAACGTGAGTTCCTCGCCAGAGAACGCCTTGATGCTCTGGAGCGCGAGCGACTCAGGGAACAACGTGACTTGGACGCGCGTCGCCAGATCCAGGAGCTCACCGATCGCCTGGTTCACGCGGAGATTGCCCGAGGAGAAGCTGAACGGCGTGCGCAAGAAGCAGAAGTCCGCCGAACTCAGGATTCCGCGAGGATCCAGAATGCGACTCAGGATTTCACTGAGAATGCACGCCTGGAACGCGAGCGCCTGGAGGCCGCATTCGCTGAACGCTGGAAGAAGCGTGAAGCCGAAGCAGACGCTGAGCGTGCGCGCTGGGCCTCGGAAACGTACGAGAACTGGAAAGCACAAGTGGCGTCTCTGGAGCAGAAAGTTCAGGAAACCGAAGCCGCAAGGGAGCAGGAGCGTGAGTCTTCCCAGAATATCCAGCGCTTTCACGCCAGTCAAGTGCGCGACCTTCGAGCAACATTGGCCCAGGTTCAAGCGCGACGTGCAACCGCTGCCCCTGATTTGGCAACCAATGTGAGGTCGTCAGTGGCTCAAAACCCTGCAATCGCAACCCGACCCCAGGAGTTCAGTGGCGTAATCAATGAGAACGCAAGTGTCGCAGGGCAGAGACGGAGACAGCTTATTTGAAGAACACTTCCTATGTCGCCGCCTCCCAGCTAAAAGCGACTCTCGCGCAGCATTCCGCCGACACTTCCGGCAGGACGAAACATGTCAAGCGAGGACATGGCGCTACGGAGACCAAGGTGACGCAGGATATCAAGCAGGAGCCTGTGCCTCTGGAGAAGACTTCTGATTCCAGGAAGACGTCGGCCTCGAAGCCCTCGCAGGACTCTAGGACCGACTCCAAGCGCTCTACGTCCAAGAAGAACCAGCGAAAGAAGAAGAAGCGCCAAGATTTCAACCCGCCCTCAGACTCGGATCCGAGTTCTGACTCTAGCGATGACAGCTCGTCCTCTGAGAGTGATGACAGTTCGGATGAGAACTCTGGAGTTAACCTGGCGGCGACCTCTGCGGCTCAAGCTGGCACCACGCTTCTGACGTTCCGGC
Source organism: Phytophthora melonis (assembly GCA_024211575.1). NCBI lineage: Eukaryota > Oomycota > Peronosporomycetes > Peronosporales > Peronosporaceae > Phytophthora > Phytophthora melonis. The sequence continues at coordinate 1,599,192 of JAMXKT010000045.1, forward strand.
CGTACATCAACTCGAATACTCTGGGCGAGTTCGATACCAAGGCGTCACTCAGAGAACGTGTTCATTGGTGGGAGCGTTTCGCGAACATGGCTGCTCAAGGAGGTTGGTCCACGAAGATGCGAATTCAGGAGCTCAAGTTGAAACTCTCTGGAGCTGCGCGTGACTGGTTCAATCAGTTGCCCAAGCACACTCAACGTGACTGGAAAGAGTTAGCGTCTGCCTTCAGGAAGAAGTACTGCAAAGCGCGCTCGTCGTACTCAGAGCGTTACTTCACGATGGAGATGAGGAACTCAGAGAGCGCTCTGGATTTCTTCTATCGTCTGAATTCTGCCGCAGGTAAAGCGGACATTGACTTTCGCAAGTCATCGAAGCGCCTGGAGAAGCACATCCGGAGGTTCATCACGAAACTCAGGGATACGCGCCTCAAGACATCGCTGCAGGGCCAGAGATTCAGAAGCATCGCCGATCTGGAGTATGCTCTGGAGCAAGATGAAGAAGTCTGGAGTCGCAGTGACCAGGATGCGCCGCCACCCAGAGTTCGCGACTTCCGTGCCGACAACATTCCCCAGGGCGTTTCAAACCGAAGCGTGCTGGACGCGCGTATGTGACTAGGGGCGATGTCTCTGACTCTGAGTCGGAAGAAGACCCTGAGACTCACGCTCGTTTTCAGGAAATCCCGGATGAACCCAGAGTGTCAACCCGAGCTTCAAGCGCGAACTCAGGGTCAACTCGAGAAATCTCTGGAGAAGACACTACCATGACCAACACTGGCGGTTCGACGAGCATGAAGGATACGGAATGGACTCAGACGCTGACGAATGAGGTGTATCGTGTGATGGATAACATGGGATGGCGTCCACCGAGTGCCCAACCAGGATCAAACATGAACTCTGGATTTCGCTCGCCTCGCCGCGAGAATCCGAATTGGGACAAGCTCTGTGAGAAATGCGGCAAGTGGGGACACCCAGAAGAGAACTGCTGGAAGGACATGAAGTGCGACCGCTGTCTCGAAACGGGTCACCCGACACACATGTGCCGTGCGCAGCCATGCGAAAATTGTGGCAAGTTGCATCTCGGAAAACCCTGTGAAGACTGGAAGACGCTGGAAGCTGTGAAGAGACTTGCCCGCCAAGGTGCACTGAAGGACATGCCGAGCCAAATTCTGGATAAACTTCTGGATGGCGAAGCAAATTCTGGGAGGCCGTCAAACCAATAAGCCCGCTGGGTGGGGACCCAGTACGCGCCGGGCTGAGGAAGGCCCCAGAGTTATGTGTTCTAGTGTATGTAGGCCCGGAGCTGAGAACAAGAACCCAAGATAACCAACAATGCATGACTACTTTGATTCAGGATTTCACGACTTCCCTGAATTTCAACGTCCTGAGCAAGTGAACCCTGGAGAAGTGAACTCTGGAGAAATTACGGAGTACAAGCTGAACCTTGGGGAACGCTATGGATGGTGGGAAAACAACGATCCTGATCCGAAGAAACGTGATGTGGTGATGGTGCATGGTGCCGTGAACGATTGTCGGACGAAAGTCCTCCTGGATACCGGTGCGACTGTGAATATTGTGAGTTTCGACTTAGCGCGTAAGCTCGGACTCAGACTTAAGTCGCACAAACAAACCAAGGTGTCTGGGATGGGAGGCGTTCCGACGTACATCGGCGCCAGCGCCCAGGTGAAGATCACTCTCGGCCCGAGAGTGGTGTATCTCCTGGATGTCTGGGTGGCTAACATCGGCGAAGGAATCGAAGTACTTCTGGGTATGAGTTTCATGTTTGCAGCTGGAGTGCGGATCAGCATTCGGGAAGGTCTCGTGACGCTCCCGGATGAAGAATCGATCATGATGTGTGGTTGGAATCCAGAGGATCGTCTGGGTGTCGACATGCCTGTGGAAACTACAGGAAGCTGGTACCTGGGCCCTGGGGAATCCAAGGTGGTGAAGATTTCGTACGGAGCGACGAACCCACAGCGTGAGGTTGTGTGGGCAGGACGCGGTGACCGCTGGGTAACGCACCTGATCTACGCGTCGAGGTCTTGGCCAGTCGCTGTGAAGGTGGTCAACATCTCCGACAAGGATGTCTGGATTCACAACCGGACTCCGGTCGCCCGGGTGTGGAATACGGTTTCTTCCCGCGGGCTGGGCGCTTTGTACGCCCCGGTTCCTTTGCGTATCGTGAGTGGCAGACTCTCATTCTGGAAAGCGTCCAATCGCGCGAGGGACGACTGCGTGCAGAGCGCTTAGCTGCGCTGGAGCCATCGTGCGTGGAGACCCCAGAGTATCAGTGGCCTAAGAAGATTCTGTCGCGACCTGCGAAGGGACCCGACATGGCACTGCTGGCTTCGATTCTCAGAAGACCAGAGGCTCGTCGTGTGCGGTTCGCTGAAGATGCATCAACTCAAACCGATGAGGTACCTCCTGAGGATTCCCCTGAATTCCGAGAAGTTGCTGTCGACACGAGCGACCTGGGTGAGGTTCTCAGGGACACTATGATTACTGCGACCTCGCAAGCTGATGAAACTCCAGAGCGCACGAGTCCCGAAGGGATACGGCCGCTGAAACTCTGAGTTTACAAGTCGAAGTTGACAGTGATTCTCAGGATCAGCGAAGTGACGGCAGTGAATCTCTGGATTTCGAAGTGAATGATGATGATTCTCAGGGTGCGGTTGAAGATTACTGGGATATCTCAACCTCAGGGATGCCTGGGACTCCGCTGGAGAAGCTCAAGCAAGAGTACGAACGTTGCATGAGGATTTCCACGGAGGATCTCGACTATGAGCCTGCGGTTTACATGCGTGAAGGTAGCGAGTTGCTCTCACAGCTGCGTGACCAGTTGGTGATACTCCCTGAGATACAGGACCTGACGCCTAAGTGTAAGGTCGAAGAAGCTGACGTTGGGGTCCCTGGGAAAACGACCCCTGAGATGGACAACCAAGTGAGACGAATTCTGGAGTATCATCGGAAGATTTTCTTGGGAGATGGTAATGCTGCACCTCCGCCTGCCCGTGGAGTGGTCTGTGACTTAGATGTAGGCGACGCCAAGCCAGTTGCCCAGCGTCCAAGGTCTATTGCACCACATCTGTGGATCAAGGTGTATGAACTTCTGAAGAAGCTCCTGGAGAACGGGTTGATTGAGACTTCTATATCACCCTGGGCGTCTCCGATTGTCATCGTCCTGAAGAAGAACGGCGTCGACATCCGCATGTGCATTGATTATCGTGTGGTGAATGGCTTCATCAAGCTCTCGCACTACCCGTTGCCGCTCATTGACGACCTTCTGATCGGATTTGAGTCGGCAATGTGGTTCATGAGCTTGGACATGGCGAGCGGTTTCTGGGCCATCAGGATGACTGAGAGAGCCAAGTTGATCTCTGCGTTTGTCTGCCCCTACGGACACTACCAGTGGGTCAGAATGGCCTTCGGTCTCAAGAATGCGCCGCTGATCTACCAGGCAGTCCTCAATAATTGCCTGTGGGGATTCTTGCGACTCTCCCCTGAGGAAGAAGCTGAGGTGGACCAAGATGTCTTGGATTTTCTGGGGCTAAACCCTGAGGAACCCAGGATTTCAGGGGACGCTGAGCCTCGGCTCTCAGTGTTGACAGACGAGATGACGGTTTTCCAGCGTAACATCCCGGCACCCTCTCAGATGGGCCCTGTTCTGGGACGAAGCTCGTACATTGACGACATCGCTCACGGTGCACCGACCTGGGATCAGCTGTGTCAAGACCTGAACGCGCTGCTTTTCCGTCTGCGTTACTGGAATATCTCTGTGAGTCTCCCCAAGAGCGAATTCGGAAAGTTGTCGATCCCGTACCTCTCGCACGAGATCAGTGCCGAGGGCATCAGGGCGACTCCAAAGATCGCGAAGGGCGTCCAGGACTTGCCGTTCCCGACAACGCTGAAGGGTGTTCAGAGTTTCATGGGAAGTCTGAATTACTACAACAAGTTTATTGAGGACCTCCCTGTAATTGCGGCTGTTTTGTACGAACTAACTGAGGAGCAAGTGAAACTCAGGAGAGACTTGTCCAGAGCTCAGGAAGCCTTTGAGATTCTGAAGCGCAAGATCGTCTCGACTCCGCTGCTGCGGCATCCTGACCGCTCCAGGCCTTTTGTGATTATTCCCCACGCGAACCCGTGGGCGGCATCTGCGGTATTGGGCCAGGAGTATGACGGAATTGTGCATCCAGTGCGCTTCACAGGACGAGTTCTGAATGACGCAGAGCTGAGGTACCACATTGCTGAGAAGGAGGTGGTCGCGATCCTGAGAGTCCTGGAAGTGTTTCGCACTCTGGTTGAAGGCAGTCCTAAGATCGTCGTTTACACGAGATACTCTGTATTGAAGTGGTTGCTGACGTCCCAGTCGGCAGACGGCCGGACTGTCAAGTGGGGCCTGAAGTTGTCGCACTGGAACTTGGAGATACGCAGAGTTCAACGCGATGAAGACGGACTGGCTGCGATCCTGGGTGCTGGTATCACTCCCAGGAACACTTGGATGAGGTCGCTGAGAATTTGATCCCAGCCAAGGGGCGTGTCAAACCGCCGGTGCCTATCAGTATGGAGATGCTAGAGGCAGACTACGAAGGTTGCATTCTGAGTTTCGACGGCGCTGCCAAGACTTCCACAAGACAAGGGAGCTGTGGATGCATCCTGTGGCATGTCCCTGGATGGGAGATCCTGGATGCCCAGGGTTTCATTCTGGAGGATGTGACTGTCAATGACGCAGAGTACCATGGACTTCTGAAGGGACTCAACCTAGCGATCGAACGTGGAATTCAGGATATCGTCGTGGTGGGAGACTCTAGGATTGCCATTCAGCAGGCCCAGGGTCTCATCAACTGCAATCAGCCCAACCTCCAGAGGAAATTGGCTGAGTACGAGGTGCTGAAGACGAAGTTCAAGTCAGTCCGCTTAGTGCATGTCAAACGAGAGTTCAACCAGGCCGCAGACTACTTGACATCGAAGACTCTGGCGCTTGGTGAATCCTGGAAAGTCGAAGACGCTGACGAGCGAATGCATCTGCAGTTGGTGTCCAAGATTCATGAGAAGTTGGTGAAACCGAAGGTGTTGTTAAACGTTGGAACTCAGAAGAGCGGTTCCCGGAGAGATGATACTCTGAGTTTCCCTGGACCAGAGTGCGCGCCATTGACCGTGGCAGCCAAGGTTTTCGCTGTCATGACCCGAGCGCAAACTCAGGAAGCAGAGGACCAAGGCGAACCCATGGGTCCCCTGGAATACCAGGCCGAACGCTGGAGACGGATCAAGGTGCACCAAGACAAGGATGACCACCTGCTGCAACTCAAAGACTTTCTGAAGGGCGACGTGAGCAAGATGTCACACGCCCAGGCGAGGAAGCTTGCGAAGGTGGCCGATGACTTTGTGCTGGATTCCAGAGAAGTCCTGTACCGCCTGAGTCGTTCTACACGGGATCGTCCCAGAGACATGGTCGATGAACTCAGGCTTGTGGTTCCAAAGGCACTACAGCCGGACATCCTGCACTACGCCCATGAAGATTTTCAGGGTGGCCACCAGGGATCACCAGGACATATGAAAGATTGCGCTCTGAGTTCTACTGGCATGGGATGTACGCGGACGTCGAGGTTTTCGTCAAGGAGTGCGTGGATTGCGCTAGCGGCAAGGGGCGTCCTCAGAATGCGGGACCGTCCCCTGGGAACATCGAACCCAGAAGGCCGTTTGAAGTTGTATCCATGGATTTCGTAACGCATCTGCCCAAGTCTGACCGTGGGAACACCTTCCTGTTACTCTTTCAGGACTCGTTCTCAGGGTTCGTCATGTGCAAACCCATGAGCTCAACGACAGCCCAAGATGTCGCTGAAGTGTACGAGGAGCAGGTTTTCAGGAGGTTTGGAGCGAGCTCAATGCTGCGACACGATCAAGACCCAAGGTTCATGAGCGAGGTGTTCACACGCTTCCGTGAGCTCCTGGGAAGCAAGCAGCGAGCCACTCTGGCCTATCGCCCCAGGCGAACGGACAGCAAGAGCGATCGGTGCAGACCGTGGTGCGCAGCATTCGCGCATACATCGCTGAAGCGGACCAGAGTGACTGGGACGACCATGCTGAGCGCTTGATGTTCGCCCTGAATACCTCCTTCGACGCTACGCGTTTGGATACCCCTTCTTCTTAGTGCACGGTTGGGATGCACACGGCACTGTGTCCGCCATGCTGGGACCCAGACCATCAAGTGTCCAGGAACGCACGGCGTATGAGTGGCGCAGGAAACTGCAACGCGACTACAGCTATGCACAAGCCTGCGCGGAAGATCTTCAGAAGAAGGCCAAGCGAGCGCGCTCTGCCGAGCAGACCCAGAAGTGGAAGGAGCTCTCGGAACGACTGAAGTCAGGGTTCGCTGCTGGGGATGCTGTCTGGTTGTACATACCCAAAGTGCAGCCTGGGTTGAGCCGTAAACTGGCTCATATGTGGCATGGCCCCTTCAGAATTCAGGAAATCCATGATAATTTCCGCGTGAAACTCAGGGTCGAGAACTCTGGATATCGTGTGAATCCCTGGGTACATGTGAGCCGTTTGAAACCCAGAGCGCTGTTCCCAAAACGGCCCACCGTGGAGATCGACGTGAATGAAGAAGATGACTTCGACGCGGCTCTGCTACCTGAGGATAGCTGGGAACCTGACGCAGCAAACGACGAGTATGAAGTCGAGCGAATTCTGGATTTGCGGTGGACTAAGCGAACTCGGACATCAAGGCGAATCCGTGAATATCTTGTGAAGTGGAAGGGCTATGATGAGACCGAGTGGCTGCCCGTGTCGAAGCTCAATTGCGGCGCCTTACTCTATGAATTCAATCAAGGCGCGAGAGCGCGAGCCCGTTTCCAGGCTATGCAAGCCGGAGATGATCACCCAGGAGTTTAGCACTCAGGGAGTGACATTGACCCAGAGTTACATGTGGAATTCAGGGGAAACCCTGAGTAACACGGTGGAACTCTGGGGAAGATCGACGGAATGTATGAAGATTGGAGATGGAAATGTGAACGTGAATTGATATGATTATGGAGAAGGTAACAGTGCTGAGGCTTCGGCGTGGCGCTGTGTGGTGAGCTTTTCGAAGGACATGGAATTAGTGAAGTGAAGTGGAATGACAACTCAGAAGGCAGTGAAACTCTGGTGAAAGAAGAAGACAGTGAGGTGAAAAACCCTGGGTATTCTTAGAAGTTACGCTACGACATATGAAAAGATTAAGCGGATCCCAGGGTTCGACGAAGGCGCACGTATTCAGGAGTGGGTTAGCGACAACGGGTTGCGCTTGCGGACGGCAGGGGACCTGAGGTTGAGCTGGACGTTGCTGGGGACGTACTGGAGCCACTCTTCGTCGTTCGCGGTGTTCCACTGCACGCGAGCTGGCTCGCGCATGTCCAGTGACGCAAGCTGGATGTCGAGGTCGTTGCACTCTGGGCCTCCGAGAGTTTCAACTCTGGGATCCTCCCAGATCCAGGGGCAGCACTTGTCAGGGAACTTCCAGAGACCAGGCTCATGCAGTAGCGAAGGGATGAATCCAGGGTATCACGCGAACGTTCCATGAGTGTCTTGAATGCCCTGCGTAGCGCGTTCCGACGCGCTTTGCGCTGAGACTCCATGGCGATGTCCCTCTTGGACTCGGTCGGAATAGGCACCCAGTGTCCTCGCTCCCAAATGGCCTGCGCATGCTTGTGCATGGCATCCACGATGTCGTCAACCAACTTGAGCGCCTTCGCTGCCAGCATGTCCCGCTCGTGGAAGTAAAACACCCGCACGCGGCCCTGAAGCATGGTCTTCCAGGGCTTCGAGTCCAGGATCTCTTGGTAAGCCTTGCGATCCCAGCGTTCATGAGCAATGTCGTACGAGTACTTGTGAATCTCGTACTCTGGGAACCCAGGAGTCTGGTACGACGCGCTCTTGGTCACACTCGGATACTGCACCAGAACGCCGAAGATTCGCCAAGAGGTCTCATCGTCTTCAGGGACTTCGGCCTTCGCGAGCTCCTCCGCAGCGAGCTCTGAGTACGACTTGCGCGCAAGTGCCGAGGGTTTCTTGGGGCGCGAATGGGCCTTGGTCTCCTGAGCAGCCTTGGAACCCTGAGTGCGGGAGCTGGTTTTCTGGGGCCCTTGAGGCGCTGTTTCTTCGTCTTGGGACCGGAATCCTGGGACTGCTCGCTGGACTCGGAACGCGGACGCTTGGCGGGAGGCTTACACTCCAGAGACTCGTCGGTTTCGTCGCCGTCGACCTCCTCGACCTCGTCATCATCCTCTTCCAGAATCTCAGGGCGAGGTACTCCACTTCTTCCTCCGAGCTGCTGGAAGGGCTTTCTCCTGGGCTTTGGGCCGGAGGCTGGTAGTCTGGGTCGTTCTCGAGGTCGTCGACTGCGGAGTCAGCATCCTCGTCAGGGTACACCACGTGATCATCGAGGTTGCCCCAGGGTGCCGGGACTTCTTTACGCCGAAGACGCCGATCCAGACGCTCGTCGGCCATCTCGTAATAGGCCTCTGGGACGTACTTGGCCCAGGGAGTCTTGTCCAGCCGACGCCAATACATCATGCTGACCAGCATCTTGATCAGCTGGGGCTGCCTGAAGTGACCGTGAGCAGCACGATCGCTGCCAATCCACTCCATCGCAGTGTCGTACTTGAGCCCCGCGAGAATGGCCTGACGCACATCCGGACGGATCTCCTTCCAGACGACACCCCAGGGAGCATCGAACGTGCAGCCTCCTTGGAAACCACGGTCTTGTCGCCGGCACGACGCACAGAGTCGCGGCCAGGCTGATGATCCTTGGGGCGACGTTGAACCTTGTGCGCCTTGGAGTCCGTAGCTCGCGCTTGAGTCTCTGGAGCGTCAGAGGGCCGCGATGTTTTGGAACCTTGATTTTCTTGGAGCCTTGTCCCTTCTTGGAACTCTGGGTGTTCTTGGAACTCTGGGAACCGCCGCGAGGCTTGCTGCCAGGACCCGTGAGATCCAGGATTTCAGGTCGACCCGAAGATCCCGACCCCGCAGATGGAGGCATGCGCTTGCTTTTCTCTGGGTATGCGGTCACCACAGCCTTGCGCTTGTCCATCGCAGTGACGCTCACAACCGTGTCCCAGGACTCGGGAGGCTTGGTCTCCTTGATACAGTGACTGAACAAGTCGTGAAGACGCTCCCAATTTCCCGTGAAATCTGTGTGTTCTTGCAGGAAGTCAGAGAACTTCCAGGGATCCACTGTGGCCGACGCCAGACGCGACTTCAGGATCTGCACTTGAGTCTCAGAGTCAGCCAGGCGCGCCTTGAGCTGCGCCTTCTCGGCCTCCAGAGAATCAATCTCATCCTGGTACCGTGCCTTCTGCTCCTGGAGCGCGACCTTCTGCTCGTCTCCCGCGGCTTCCACCTTGCCCAGAGCCTCCTTCAGTTCCGAGAACCAGAAGTCACGTGCAAATTTCCAGGTGCGCTTCAGCTCCGCGTGTCTGCGCCGTACGTCGGCCAGTTTCTCGACAGCAGCAGAATTGTGCTTGGACTCCGCCAGAGATCGCATGTGTCGATAAGCCCCGAGAACGCGACGCAGGTAGCCGGTTGTCTTGAACACGCGCTCTGCGAACCGGGTGCTGTTGAAGTGACACAGCAGCGAAGCCACTTCGCGCCGGATGCCGATGGAATTCAGAGTGTTGTCCAGATCGTACGCCGCGAGAGGTGAACCGCGGGGACGCAAAACGTCAATCCCAGCGCTTGAACCACAGATTTCTTTCAACACCTGAAGGTCGTCGTCGGAGAGCTCCTCAAAACCTACCAGGGTGGTCACACCGCCGTAGCCCTCTGTGGCGAACGCACCCGAGCGAACGTAGCTGGTGACCCCAGGAACTCCCACGAGATACGCGTTGGTCTTGAGATCCGGCGGACCCGGAAGCTGCCAGTGCGGCGGGCGCTCAGGGATCATGAACTCTGGAAGTTCAATCTCATTTTCCTTCAGCATGCCCGCGCAGATGAGCCCCTGAATGTCCGTCACCGTCGCGTGGCGGGGCGTCTTGAACTCAGGGGCGGTCACTGTAGCCGAGCTTGAAGATGTTTTCTCCACGGCTGGGGCCTTGGATGCCGAGTTCCCATCCCCAGCACCTGAGGTTGCTGCGTCAGCTGAGGCACCGCCATCAGCCTCGCGCATGTCCGTGCTGGGGGCCTTGTCCTCTGAGTCGGCGAAGGAAACTTGTTTGCCTTTCCCCTTGGAGGCGCCCGTCGAAGCGTCGCTGCTGTCGCCCACTTGCGCGTTGTCGCCGCCCGCTGGCGCGTTGCCATCACTCGCCGGGGCCTTGCCTGCGGAGGTGTCGCCCGCGCGCCACTCCGCCGGAGGAGGCGTGCTGCCCGGAGGCGCTGTCGGCGTCGTGCCTTGAGCCGGCGTCGCCGCCTGCTCGCTGCCGGAAGGTGCGCTCTCTGCCATGTTGACGAGCTGTGAAATTGAGATATGACCTCGAATCACCCGAGAGAACCTTGAAGATTGGCCCCGACCAACCGTTGGGGAGACAGGGGGCCGTCGAAGTGAGTGAAATCCTGGGAGTCGACAGAGTGCAACGGCCGTGTCGATTTCAACGTTGCCTCGGAGTCGGTGTTTGTGTGGCCTGGCCATGGTTCACCAGTTCGGAGCAATTTCCTCTTTGATGGACCCGGACCAGGAGGGGCGGTTGACACGAGGCGGTTTCAGAATTTGCCGACGACGTGCCGTCACTCCTACGACTTGGAGTTTGTATCGAATTGTGATTGGTGAATACCTTGGATGCGGCGCGGCTGTACCCGTGTGACACGGATGGCGACTGTGGGAGAAAAGTGATCCCAGGGGATGAATCCAGTACCTGACCGCAGATGGGCCCAACTGGCTGGAAGTGTGAATCCTGGGAGTGCACGCCCAAGATTTCAGAAGAACACTCAGTCCAGCCGCGGACTTTCCCTTACGATGAGTGCCTAAAGTCTGGCGGAAAGTGTCTTTGGAGAATGTATCCCAGAGTACACCTCATCTTGCTGTGGTCCAGAGTACTACAAAGGGCCAGAATACCCGGAAAACTCAACCCACTACCACCGTGAACATGCGCCGGAGGCCGCTACACCCGCTAAGTGTTTGGATTTGTGGAGATACCCAAGAGTCTGTGAAGAATGCGACTTGGCACCCAGAGTGCCACATGGAAACCCTGAGAATCACCCCGATGAACAGGTGACCCAGGATTTCAAGAGTTGAACCCTGAGTGTGACCATGAATCCAGACTCCCATATTGAATCCAAGTGTCTCCCAAACCAACACCCAAGAATCACCAAGGATCCAGAAGACTCCTGAGTTCCAGTGAATTTCAGAGACCGACCCAGAGTATCATGAATCTCTGAGTTTTCGAGTCAGTCCGGAATCGGTCTGCAATCAAAGTGATGCGTGACCTTGAAGATACGACTGCAGATCTGCTAACTGGATACTTTCGAGGAGTCGAGAGGGAACCAAGAACCATACAAACCCAAGTCCAAGGACCCACATTTGGCACTGTGGACGTCTTGCGACGATGGAGTCGCAAGCCGATCGCAAGTCTGGACCGCTGAACCCAAGGTATACTGAAGACAAGACATTTGATCCCAAGCATAGTGAAATGAAGATATTTGCCCGTAGAAGAATGCAGAAGAGAGAAAGAAGTAAGAGAGAGAAGTAGCTGATAAAAGACAAACAGAGTTCAATTTTCCCCGTCGTACGCAAGTTACCTTGGAGCTGCCTACCAGAAGAAAGATGCCTGGGGGACCACGGGACTAACGCTGACATCCAAGATGCGGGTTACCATGGAGTTGCTCACCAGAAGAAAGATGCCTGGCGGGACCATGGGACTGATGCTGAAATCCTGAACGCGCGTTACCATGGAGTTGCTCACCGGAAGATGTTGCCCGGGGGACCATGGGACGAACGCTGGAAGTCCTGGACGGAAGATTGGTACAAGCTCTCACCACCCTGAAGCTGTTTGAAGACTGTTGAAGAAAATCCTGGGAATGACCTGTTGAGGTCGGCCTGTTGAGGTCTAGTAGTTGATATTCTGGTCTGTTGAGGCCTAGTCTGTTGAGATTAATAAAGAGTTCAATTTTCCCTGTACTGCGCAAGTGACTTCGGCCAAGCCTGCCGACGGAAATCCGGAGGACCCGAGACTACGACCGCGGGACGCTAAGGGCACATCAACGGCGAAGGACAGCCGTCTGTGTGGACTCCATCAAACTCAAGTCCAGTTAGGTGGGGACCAGCGACGGCCTCGTGCTTCCTGGAGTGATCCACCTATTTCATATCCTAGTTGGGTCACTTGCTGTGCTCGTGGTAGCCCATTTCATATTATTCCAGAGGGTATTCTGGGGTGCTAGGTAGTCGCCTCCAGGATTGTGTATTGACTGCTTGTGTGAAGGGAAAGGTAACTGATAGTGATTGTATTTTCCTCCTGTACGGGAGGTGGTGCGCGTTTGTGTGAGTCTCAGGGAGCTAGGCCCTGAATTTCAGACTCGAGTGAGCCTAGTGTGTGAGTGACCCACCGTCCAAGGGTCCAAAAGAATAAGTGACGGCTAGTTGTAGTGTTTGTATACTCTGTATTTGTTGGTTTTATCGAGCTACGAAGGCATTTGGGTAAGGTGTCTTCTGAGTTCCTCACCCCAGAGTTGACTGAAATCCTGGATCCTGAATTCGTGATATTCTGGATTTCGGGGGATCTGATTCTCTGGGTTTTGCCTCTAGTGTCGAGGTGCGTTCTGGATTAGACGTGCACCTCAGCGCTTCTTCGAGGCTACATTCGAGTTTGGTGAAGTGCCGTTCCGTCAAAGACAAACGAGCCGACAGGGATTACACAAGGTACCCACGCCAACCAAGGAGAGTGATCCTCAGGGTTTAAAGCTTCGCGGCTGCGAACCTCTGGATTTATTTCCTTGCTGTTGACTCTCAAGTCGGTTCTCTGGGTCTACACCCTGAGGACCTTCTTGGGCTGCGCTATACGAACCCCCCCTGGGCGATAAAGGTTTCATCGGCCTCGCCTCACTACTCTTCTCTCCTTTCCTTCCCCACTTGAGATGCAAGTCGGTAACATAACGACCTCTGCGCTGGTGATCACCGCAGAGCGCCGCACCTCGGCCTTGTGCAACATCAGGTCGACGTCCAGAAGAACGAGCAGGATACGAGGAAAGAAAGAAGAACAGCCGCTACCAATTGAGACGGCTTCTTCTGCTTGCCAGCCTGCGACCTTCATGCTTGACCAGCTTCTTCCCCCTCTTCCACTGTAATTTTACTTCTCTGTCCCACGAAAGTATGATGATTTGTTTTTTTGTGTCACACACAAAAATGTTAGAAAAATCCCATTGGCCAAAATTTAAAGTGGTTAGGTTTATTAAAGATAGTGTAAAACGGGTGGCTCGAGACGGTAAATCGTCACAAACCGTTTAGACACCTCGCCACCCGCAACCTCAAGATGACTCGCACTCTCGGAGCCAAGGACGTGACGCCCAAGATCCGCGTCGCCGTGGCGGTCTTTCTTACTACGCTCAGTAAGGAAGGCCGCCTTCGCTACGGCACTGTGGCCCGAGCGAAGCAGCTCTTTCGGCTTAGCCGTACCACTATCCAGGGAATCTGGGCACTGCGCGACGACCCGTCAGCGCTTGTCACGCCTCGTAAGTCAAGAAAAATCTACGTGCAAATGCTCAAGGAAAAAGTTTTTCCGGCAATCCGCGAAAAATGGCCAGGTATGCTACATTTTGTTGAAGTTTTCGTTAATCTTTGACACTAAACGTTGTTATTTTATTAATACAGGGCATAAGACTCGCGTGATTCGAGTGCAACAAGATAACGCGGGGCCACACGTTGATGAAGACCATGGCGAGGTGGTTGCCGCCGGCCAAGAAAGAGGATGGAAGATCAAAATGGTTTGTCAGCCGCCTCGCTCTCCTATGTGTAACATACTGGATTTGGGAATTTTTAACTGTATTCAGTCAGCCCAGTATAGGCAGCCGACAAACCAAATTGACGGCCTCATAGGTGCAGTTCAAGCTGCATTTAACAGTATTCAATACGAAACTATTGATAAATGCTTCCTCACTTTGCAAAAAGTGATGGAATGCATTATTATCGACGAGGGAGGAAATAATTTTAAGCTCCCTCGCGTGGGCAAGCTGATAAGCGGCCGTGGTGTGTTTCCTACCTCTCTTACCACCACAAGCACGGTAGTCGAAAATGGCTACAAAGCTCTCACGTCGCAGATTCTTAATCAATAAATCGTATGTTTTTTGTCGTCGCAATTCGGAGGATTGGATGAGTAATTCCGTATGTAAAACCCCAACGACTTCTTATTGGCTAAAACGTCTCCTTGATATTCCGCATGTTTTCTTAACTTGCAATAAAACCTCACTTTGATGGGGGTTCAAAACGCAGTGATGGGCGCTGTTTCACAGGTTTTTCTTTGGACTGGAAGATCCACAAGCCCATGCAAGACAGCCGTAAAAGTCCTGATTAATATCGCTAATTAGGGGTACAATTACGAAAAAAACATCAGTGCCTTCAGAATGGGCGCGCTGATATTGCTGTTATTTGCTCGAAGATTGTCGTTATGCAACTAGTAAAAATACCAGCGAAACGACAAGCTGATGAGGATTCGAATGAGGGTCTATTTGTTTTATATTTCTGAGTTCCCATTGCACTATGCACAAAAAAACAAATCATCATACTTTCGTGGGACAGAGAAGTAATCTGTTTGGAAGTATTGTGCCTTTCACTTATTCTGCCGTGATAATTCTGGCATAACTCTTATCCCTTACTGAACTTAATTATGCCCCGAGTTAGCTAATTCCCATGTTAATTCCGGGTCGTCCCTCCGTGAAATGCTGATCGCGGGAGTTAGGGGAAGCGCTAACAATCTGAGGCAGAATTAACACTAAATAAGCGTTGCTCGCCTTTTTATGGATCTAATTCCGCCTGAATTAACAGCCCACAAACGCCATAATAGGTGAAAGACACAATTATATATATAATAAGTTTAAAGACTTATTATGTATATTTTACTTCAAAACAGAACGAAGCTTGCTTGAAATCTTTTTCCAGCTGATGAAGTCGCCTAAATGTTTGGCATGTCGAAACACGCTGTGCAGTGCACGCTGTAAAAGTGAAATGCACTTGGAAACTAAGTTGATAGACAGCTTTGTCGGGGCTCAAAACCGAGCACTCTCAAGACGGGCCATCTTCGAGAGCCCTGTGCGGTTCCGTTAACGCATCGTTGGACTCCAAGTTGAAGTCATGAAGGAATCTTTCGGGTTGGTGCGACCCAGACCGTCAAGAATGCGGCCACGAATAGCACCAAACATTAATACGGAAAAAAATTCAGAGCTGCTGCCCCCATATATTTGATAGTTTGACAAGACCCCGATGCAACAAGAACTTCAGTTGGCTCGTGGGCTGCCCATCGTAGCCGGCCGCCACCCGAGGAAGAGGAAGCCGTAGACCACGAATGCCGTGAGTGCGAGGCCCAGCGTGTTGGTCACGTAGTAGACCATCGCATACCATTTCTCGGGGTTGCTGTGCGCGTACGTCTGGAGCTTGTCGAGCTTGTCCTGCGTGAGCCTGGTCGGGCCCTTGTTCAGGCCCAGGAGAGACGTGACTTTGGAGACCGCTTGCTTGGCTCCTCGCTCCTCCTCCTCGCTCAGCGGCGTCGTTCGTTTCTTCTCGATGGGCTTGAGGACGCCCTCGCGCAGGAGTTTGGGCGTGTCTTCCACGTCGACGGCCTGCTCGGCCACTGCGCAGTGAGGGAGGCAGCTCGCAACGAAGGCGATGGCCACCACCAGAGGCAAGAAACGTGTCCGCATGATGAAAAACTTCCCGAGCCTGTGACAATGAAGAGCGGCGGCAAAGGCTTGCGCGTTTGACAGCCGATTCTGAAGTGAGAGTGCACAGTCCAATCAAGGACACGGGGATACTGGTCGAGATCGTGAGGCTGGGCTCCTTCTCTCGGTTGGGGAAATGGACTACATGTACATGTACGGTACAGGAACTATGACTTCGGCGATGCGGTACATGATGTACCGCATCGCCGAAGTCATAGTTCCTACCTGAGCTACAAGGGGGTTGTGGTTATAAGGGACCCCTTAAGTATACTTTGTCTGGTGATTGCTGATAGTAAAAACGATTATGATTGGCTTATACCAAGTGCGCTTTATGATAAGTGTACGAACAATGACTTCGGCGATGCGGTACACTACATGTACATGTACACTGTAGATACGGTTGACGGCTGGATCAAGTGCAAATCCGCCCGCGCATTGCATTTTCATCACTTCAACACTGTTGAAGTGATGAAAATGCACTGCGCGCACTGTTAGGTCAACAGTGGAGGCGCTCAAGAACAAGCAGATCACTCGTAATGGACGACGGATATCAATCCTACCTACGAAGTAATAACTAACTGGACGCTGGGCCATAGAGATAGGACTCAGTCGAAGAGGGACGCTACGAGGAGCTGGCGTTCAACGAGCCTGCCGCGTCGTGCTCATGGGCGCAATGGCGTAGTATCTGATACCGGCAAGTCCGAGCTCCTTGCTTGGTCTCGCCATGGATTGCGTGCGCTGGGTAGGCCAGCGTCGCGCTGCACAAGACGAAACGACGTTTATTGGGGTCGGGTCAACGTGGACTTCCTGGTGTTTGGCTGCAATAATGTAGTTTGAATACGGTAAGTAAAGGGCGTATGGAATCACCAGTGTCAAGTTGCTGCTGTATTCGCGTCAGTTGGCTCGCGGACTGCCCATTCTGGCTGACCCCCACCCAAGGCCAATCTGTAAAAACAGTAGCAACGCCGCTACCAGGTAGTGACCCGAGGAACGCGTAGTCCATAACCTCGTCAATTGTGGGCGCTTTATCAGGGTCGTTCCGAGCGATCGTCCGGGGTTTGTCCACTTTGGCCTGCGAGAGCTTGGACGAACCCTTGTTCAGGCCCACGAGGGACGACAGTTTGCTCAGAGCCCCTCTCTCCTCCTTGCCGACGCGCTCGACTTTTCCTTAATGTTTGACTTTAGGACGCCCCCACGCAAAAACTTCGGAGCGACTGCGAGATCAACGAAGGCGATCGCCACCAGCAGCAGCTCGAAGGCACTGGTCCTCATGAGACGGAGATACCTGCCGAGGTTATTGAGCGCTTGACGGTCGATTTCGAAATGAAAAGTGCCGGTCCTTCATATTGCTTACTTACCAATAGGTAGCTGTACGTGTTGATGTATAACGCGCCACTTCCATTCGTGTTCAACGCTGACGAATACGAATGGAATGGTCAAGTACGATGAATAATCACCATGAGCTCTTCGTAAAGGTTTTCTACCAGCTAGTCTTTGTCGGCCTCGGCCCAGCACGGTTGAATGTCCGACAGCACGTAGAGCAGGTCGTTGCCCGTGAGCACTTCATGCGGCTGCGGGTTCACGTACACGTAGCCGAAGGGCACGCTGCGCTCCCTCTCGGGCACTTCAATGCGCGCTCGTGGGGCGCTTTTCGTCTCGTTCATCCACCGTCCTTCAGTGAGCAAGTGGACCGACGACGACGAGTGCAGCATGGCGTCCGGGCGGCAGCGGTAGAGGCCGATGACCAGGATGCCGTCCGAGGAGAGCAAATAGTGGAAGACGAACTCGAACGTTTTCCCCACAAAGTCCATGGGCACTTCCACGGCGAAGAGCGAGCTGCGCTGGACGCCCACGGCCGACGAGGTCGACAGCGTTGGGGATACTACCGCTTCTCCGAACCCCAGCTGTGGCCGGGGTGCTGGGTAGAGTGCCCACCCCTCCGTCCGTCCACGAGGCGAAGATGAACTCGCGCAGGATGTTCTTGATGCGCGCGTTGAAGAACTGGTTGATCAGCAGACTGTCGCAGAGCGAGGTGCTGTACGTGAGCCCCGCGGCGAACGCGGGCGACACGGCGAAGTTACGCGCCAGCTCCAGCGACGAAGTGGACGCGGCCGCAGCGTCGCACTCCGCGAGCGGGAACCAGCCGCTGGCCGAGAGGTTCTGGGCGATGAAGTGCACATTGGCCCGGTTCACGAGCTCCGTGATGATGCGAGGCGCCTGCGTGGGGCCGACGAACGTCGTGATGGTCTTGTGCAGCGCGATGCAGGCCGCGTCCTGGAGCAGCTCGGACGTGCCGGTGTCGGCCACTTCGCCCTCTGCGCCCATGAGCACGATGCGGAAGGCGCGCTGGACGCCAGCTCTGCGTAGAGTGCTCTGACGGAACGGATCCCCCACGACGAAGTAGACGCCTTGGAAGCGGTAGAAGTGCTCGTAGTCGTCCACTTCCGGTAGAGTCGCGGTCACAACCACCACTGGACGGTGTTGACGCAGCGCGCGCACGCGTAGCGGCCCGATGAGGTACTCGAGGTGGTGCGGGAACGACGAAGGAGACAGCACGCAGACAGCGATGTGGCCGATGTCGAAGTGTAAGGCCGCCACGTCTTGGACCACCGCCGCCTGGGCGCTGATGGCGTTGGTAGGAGAGAGTCCGCTCGTCTTGATGGCCAGAGGATCGTCGTCGTCCTCGTCCTCTTCGGGCTTCCACGTGCCTCGGTTCTCTTGAGTGAACGACGACGCGGGACTCGCAGCTTCGGCCTGCCAATTGACAAAGCGAGACTGTCGGCGGTGCGGCGAAGACATCTCGGAGTCCCCAGACTGCTGGGTGTGTCGTTCCCAGTGCTGCTGCTGCCAGTCATCGACGGACGCTTCGCCTTGCTACTAGCGCCGCGCGAGAGCTGTCTCGACTTGGAGCCTCTGCGCTGAGCGGTCCAAGCGTCCGGCATCGTGTCGCTCGGTTGCATGTCCGTCACGGCGCTGGCCTCGCGTCGATCTTGGGCGATCACAAACACCGTCTCCTCTCCGACGCACGTGTAGGAGTCTCCAGGGTTTAGCAGTAACTTTCCCCCGTTCCCTTTTGACGACTGAGCTGTGGTGATCGCGAACACGACCACTCCGGAGCACTGCGCGTACGCCAGCGAAGCCACCTCTGAGAATGTCTTCCCATAGATCACCGCGGCTGGAGGCAGCTCCACCGAGTACACTTCGTGACTCGACCCGTGCAAGTAGCGGTCTTCCCACGATGCGTCTGCTGCCGGGGTTCGTCGTAGTCGCTGCTCGAATCGTAGCTGGACGTTGACGTGAGGCTGTACATGAACGTCGAGAAGCCTGGACACACGCAGTTCTGGCCCAGCAGCGAGTGCATAACCTCCGAGAAGCAGAGCACACTCGAGACTCCCAAGTCGGCGACAAGGTGTCGGTTCGCCGACAAGTGGAGCTGCGCGAACACGCGCGCTTTCGGCGCCTCTCGTCGAGCTGCCAGCACTCGCATCAACGCTCGGTGGTCGCAGCTGGCGGGGTCTCCCCAGCGACACGTCGAGCCAGGATGAAGATGGCGTCGGCCGACCCACAGGCGGCTCGTTGCGCATCGTCAACATCCAGGAGCGAGCCCTGGATGAAACTCGCGCGCTTCTCGAAGAACGGGTCCATGAGCAGCGAGATGAGCGACGTGGCCGGCTCCTCCTCGCTCAGCACCACCACGTTGATGTCCACGAGGTCGTGGTCGTCGTGGAAGACCTCTCGGAAGAAATGGTCGATGCGTGACGGGGTGAGGTCTCCGCAGAGGATGATGTGCTTGCTGGTTGGGGACGGAGTGTGGCTCGCGAGCTCGTACGGGGAGAAGGAGCTGCCCAGTGCTAGAATCTGGGAAACTTGGTACGGCACCACCAGGATGAGCACGAGCACGAGCGCCCCCACGCAGACCTTGGCCAGCGGATTGTCGGCGGGCGGCGACTGGATGGTCACGAACGCCAGCACCGAGTTGAAGAACGAGTTGAAGAAGGTCCACTCGCCCAGGTCCCCAGTCGCGTACTTTTCGTCGGCGGTCTCAGCGATCTGGATGACACCCGCGGCGACGGCGATGATGATCGTCAGCTGCAGGTAGCACAGCATGGCGAACTGCTGCACGGGGGACATGAGTCCGTGGCAGCGACTCAGCACCGCCTTGGCCTCGATGTAGCACATGACAAAGCGCATCGGGTAGAGGAACCGCCAGTCCGAAATGCCGTACCAGAAGGTGCTGTCACAACAGAAACGCAATCGGTTAGCCCAGCAAATGTATCAGACCAATGTGGTTAGTTACTCAACTGGTACTGCAGGAAGAAGGACGTTGGCAGCACCGGAAGCACCACAGCAAGGGTGACGAGGCCAGGGAACGACAGCATGTAGTCCCGACGCCGACTGGAGAGGTAGATGCCTCGGAACAAGAAGTCCACGGCCAGGATGCCAGCGCAAACAATGTCCGTCACCCACAGGCTGTACGGCATCTGTCGATTGAAAAACAAATGAACAAACACACACGACCGTAAGTCTTCGTAACCAAGGCAATAGTGAAGAGAAAGAAAATACTCGACGTACGTCGTTGGACGGGACGTAGGTGTTGGCAATGTACGAGCTTGCGAAGACGACGGAGACCAGCACCAGGAAGACGTCCAGCCCCACCCCGAACGAGCTGTGGTCCAGGTATCTGCATGGCAACGAGTCACTTAGCCAAGGGGTCAAGGCTGAAACTTAATGGCTCTCGTGTCTGTCCGTACCGACTGAGGCGATCCCGACTGCGCGAGCCATGTCCGTCGCTGAGGACCTTGGTGGTGGAGGACAAGTCCCCGCTCTCCGGTTCTGCCCCGTAGCACACGTGAACGCATCAGCAGCGAGGCAAACGCAAGACCGACGGCACCAGCTTGACCTTACCGAAGTTGAGCGCGTGCTGGTGATGATGTGGCGGACTGTGAAGCTGCTGCAACGCGCGCTTCACCGGCGAAATGGCCCCGTAGCCGCTGTGCTCGTGGTGAAGAAGCTGACGGTCCGACATCGCCGTCGTCTAAGACGCGAGATATCTTGCACTGAAGAGCTGAAGCGGTGGATTCGGCTCAGCTAAGCGTCGCGCGGAGACGAATCTGGTAGTTGAAGTGCCTGCCCACCAGCCAATCAATGCGTACCGCCCGAAACGCTCTCATGACAGAACTTACAGGATAAGTTCTCTCTATTTTCCGGAAGCAAACATGAAAAATAATACAAAAAGGTTCTAGTCAGACCAGCCACTGACCTCCCTCGAGTCTTCGAGGCGAGGACGCCACGCTCTGCTGGCTGGAAGACTGGTCGTGGTCCGTGTCGACGTCCGCCTCGCACTCCGTCTGTCCACACGCAGGTGTAAGTCGTTAGACAGCTGAACTCTGGGGCCGATTTACTCGTCATCTGCACGTACAGGCCTCGCGGTGCTCTGTGAAGTACTCTGCGACGTGGTCTGAGACGTCGAGGTGTCGGGCGTAGCGGCGGCCTCCTGACCAGCAGCACTCCGGTCTGCGTCTTGACACGTCTGCGTCTCCTTCTTCACCTCGACACTGACCATCTCCGCCAGCTCCTGCAGCTCCGTCTTGGACTCTTCGATGCGCAGCTGGAGCGCGCGCAGGTCCGTCCTCTTAACTGCTTTGGTCGACGGGCCGCTTGAAGGTTCGTTGGCCGAGACCGCTCTCCTCGTGCGTTGGTAGCGACGCACAGCAGCGACGAAGAGCAGCAGGTACCGCTCGATATCGCGCATGAGTACCAAGCTCCCGAGCCTGTCGACACGAACCCTGGGATCCCTATGCGGCCTACGGGGTCGATGCGATCGGGAACAGTGGACCTCTCGGCCTGCACGATCACCGCCTCGATCATACTCGACAGGTCGTCCTGAGACGCGCGGATACTGCACACCAGTCCCTCCAGCTCTTGCAGGATCTCCGCCGCATCCTGCACATGCGGGCCAACGCCCTCCGTGGGTCTCCCGCTCTTCTTCTGCCCTTCGACTGCAGCCTCCAACGCGCGCTGTCGCCGGTCCACTGCCGCTGAAGATCGAAGCAGATGCACGTCCACGTCCTGCAGAAGTTGCGCTCGCCAGCCGCGCGCCGTCAAGGACGACATGTACTCGCTGAATTCTGCCTGCTGCCCGACGCCGACGTACGTCGCCTGCTCCAGTTTAATGCGCGGACTCACGCGAATATCGTCTCTGTCCTGCTCTTCGTCATCAACAGCGGCAGAATTCTTCTTCCCAGTCTTCCGTCGACGCTTGGGCGGCGGGGTCTTCACGGGTGCAGACTTTTCCGGTGCAGACTTCTCCGCGGACTTGCTGCGAGCCGTGGAGAGTTTCTTCCGGCGCTTCCACCTGCGCTGCTCCGAGCCCGCGCCAGCCGATTCGCCGTCTGCAGAGTCGGACGAGTCTCCGAGTTCGTCGCTATCTTTTGCAGAATGCTGCTCTCCAGCAGCAGGATTAGTAGAGTTCGAGGCGGTGGGTTTGGGCTCCTCCTGCGAGGGCTTGGACGGCTGCGTGGGCTCCACCTCGGACTCGTCCGACTCTGTCGAAAAGTCCTCGTCCGGCAGCAAATAGCGTATCCCACCTAATTAGCAGCGAGAAGCATTTAGTTGGTCATTCTACCCGTTCTACTTTTCCAGCCCGCAGAAAAGGTAGAGTCGCCCTACCCTACCTTGTTTCAAGATGAACGCGTAGAGCTCGCCCTCGCCCACGAAAAAATCCCGTCGCTGCGTCAGTTCTACCTCTTCGTCTTCTGCTTCTTCCTTTTCCTTCGCGCCGGGAATGTAGTACAGTTTCTGCTGCTGGAGCCCGTGCGGCTCGACGATCTCCCACTTGCGCTCCTTGATGATCTTCACCACTTCTTTGCCGCTGAGGCCGATTTTCTTGAGCAGCTCGCGCGGCGGCCGCGTCTCGTTCGACATGGCTACACCGCGCTGGCTGCTGCGCAGCGTCGTCAAAACCGGTCGCTTGGGCGCAGATAGAGCAGCAGCGGCGGCGGCGGTAGGAGGCGGACGCGGCGACGACGCCATGGCTGCCATGATGTCGAACTACTGGAGCTCAAGTCGTGCGGTAAGTTGCTGCTGATTAGAAACGTTTCTAAGTAAAAAGTTAACCACATTAGATGTTAGATAAGTGTACTCTGAGTTGTACTCTGAGTTTGGTTCTATACCGGTATTATCGCAAAAATAACAGCTTTGGACGACATCTCGAGTCAATAAATATTGTGGCTTTCATCCGTTTTGGCAAATCGGGTGGTCCGAGATCCGATATATCGGGCCCGATTTGCTAGAGGGCTCCGATTTAGCAGGAAGGGCTGACGGAAGCTCACTATATCTGACCCGATTTGCGGCTGGGGGCTCCGAGTTGTGAAGCAGGTGCCAGAGATGCCGCTTTTCGCCGGCAAAAGGGACCGCTGCCAACGTATTCATCGGGCCCTATCAGATTGGCGTGGCACGTAGTTAGACGATGGCACAAGTGATTTAACTGACCATAGTGAAGTGAAATGGATATATACAGGGTACTGTTGCCCTCAATGCATTCTTGCTCTGCTGCGTCCTTAGAGGTGGGGAGTATGGCCAGCTTGGAATGCCTCCCCTCTAGGCCTTATGCTGTTAACTCAGGTCAGATATAGCTAAATCGGACTCACCGACCATGTTGGAGCTCCATTTTATATAAATCGGACTCCGAGTTAACACGTCAAATCGGGCGGCAAAATTGTTGAAAACCACAATACATGTACGATCATCAAAGTTGTTGAGGTTGTCTACTCGGAAAGTCAAGTGCCTATCCATATCGCGGCCGTTCCGACATCCCTACATTTTCCGACTGACAGGATAAAGGCCAAAGCCAGGACAAAATCGGAATTAAGGTAAAATCGGAAATTATATGATGTGTACGGTAGAGTAGGTCTAGGTGGCCACTTGACCGATTCTAGTCAGCTTTCATGCGGTGCTCACAGCCGCGAGGAAATCGTCTCTAGAGGCCTCTGGGCCGAGAAAATCCACATTTTGTGTATTGGCGCATTTTGACCTCGGAGCAATGTGCGCCGGAGCCGGTAAATTCATTAGTGAGGCTGCCACCCAGGTAGAGGGGCCACAATTAAAAGCAGTCCAGCGGCAGCTATCCCATTCACGGCTTGTCATTGGCCAATGCATTGGCCAACCAGGAGATGTAAACTGTGGCGAGTGTTGATTGGTACAGCCTTTAGCCAATAAGCATTCGACACCTGTAACTGCAAAACTTTTGGTGGCTGCCAGTCGCCGACACGCAGCATGCGCTCTCAGTCTGCTTTCTTTCAGAGCTCACGATCAAGCTTCCGGCCCCGAATCCCAGCCTCAACAGACTCGACAGCCGACCAGCCGGGTACCCGCAGCAACCCCCAACACCGTAGCTCAATGGCTAGAGCGCAGGGCTTCGGCCCTGAGGTGCCTGTTCAATTCGGGCCGGTGTTATTGATCAAGATGGGCTTTTCCGGTCGTCTCGTTCTGTACCTAGGGTCTAGCTGCTGCGTCACCGTGCGACCGCGCGTCTGCGTTGTGCTCCTAGGTGTGTGCCCGCGTCTGTGTCATGATGTGGTAGTGCCAGGAGTAGCGCCGGCTACGTGTTGCGGTCGGCTGGGTGGTGCCCTAGCTCCAGTGCGAATCTCTGATAGGTTTGATGGCACTAGCAACGTTTTGGATGTATACGTGTAATACATGTATTGATTTAAATGAGACCCGCATCCCAGTGAACCTACGCGTGAGTTTGTGTCAGTTGCTCTAAGATCTCTTTCCGCATCATTTTCGCGTTGAAGCGCGCGGACCTTGGACTTGTGCATATCTTCTTGATATCGCTTAGGAGAAGCGTATTCCCGGTCTGAAACGCCTCGATCGTGCGCTTGATAAAGTACAGCACAAACACTCCACAGTCATCGTGGTTCATCTGTGTTGGGCTTGTTCGGACTCCTCTCACGACGAACGCTTGCGCAGCGTTGTCAGGATATTTAGTTCGCAGCTCCGCGTCGAAATATCCACCCACGATTTTCTTAATCGCTTCGATGCTGGAGATTCCTTTGGAGTCTACATGCACAAGGCATCTCCTCAGATTCTGCGTAGTGCCTACAGGGTTTTGCACAATGGCAAAAGTCCAGTGATTGCCCATGCATATAGGTAGAATCACGTGATCGTACTTCTCATACGGAAATGTTGCGGTAATACCGCAACAGCGCTTGTGTGCAAGTCCAATGTTTCGCTCCACTTGAACAAAGCTGTTGTAGATATGTCCAAAAACGTTTGCATCCATGACAAACGTTCGGCCGTGTTGCGGGAGGTGCACTCGGATGTAATAGGACATAATCACATCATTGAGCCAATTTTGGTCCTTAATTGTCTGGACATCTTCCGCTGTCACCAGCAAACGCATGCTGGGTTTGCCCACAACATAGCATGGTGATTGTGTTTGACACACAATGTCGGACTGCGATATATCCCACACATCCCCAAAATCAAATGGGACGCCTGCATTCCCACTGTCATCATCCAACAATGAAACCACCTCAGGTGTTTCGGCCAAAGTCGACATAACTGCAGGCTTGGGTTTTTCGGCCAAAGTCGACATGGCTGCAGGCTTGGGTTTTTCGGCCAAAGTCGACATGGCTGCAGGCTTGGGTTTTTCGGCCAAAGTCGACTTGGCTGCAGGCTTGGTTTTTTCGGCCAAAGTCGACTTGGCTGCAGGCTTGGGTTTTTCGGCCAAAGTCGACTTGGCTGCAGGCTTGGACTTTTTAGCTGCAGGCTTGGGTTTTTCGGCCAAAGTCGACTCGGCAGCAGGCTTGGGTTTTTCGGCCAAAGTCGACTTGGCTGCAGGCTTGGGTTTTTCGGCCAAAGTCGACATGGCTGCAGGCTTGGGTTTTTCGGCCAAAGTCGACTTGGCTGCAGGCTTGGTTTTTTCGGCCAAAGTCGACTTGGCTGCAGGCTTGGGTTTTTCGGCCAAAGTCGACTTGGCTGCAGGCTTGGACTTTTTAGCTGCAGGCTTGGGTTTTTCGGCCAAAGTCGACTCGGCTGCAGGCTTGGGTTTTTCGGCCAAAGTTGACTTGGCTGCAGGCTTGGGTTTTTCGGCCAAAGTCGACTTGGCGGCAGGGGTGTGTGTTCCGGCCAAAGTCGACACTTGGAGCTTGAGTTTCTTGTTGGGGGGTTCGCTCACATTCGCGGCCGTTATGTTGGTATTCTTGAGACGTCTTGAGATGAAGTGCTTAGCTTGTGCCGGACTATAAACCGGGTAGTCCATGAACTCTGCGCCTCGGGTTTACGTTCCGCAAAGCCAGGTATTGTCAACCCAGCATCCGCGACAACATCGCCTCTACACACCACCTGGCCGTTTGCCACTTTTTCCTTGATGAGCTCAACAATCCCAGCCTCGTATTGGAGCGTCGGAGGGGCCATGCCTGGTGGCGCTGCCCGCTTTGCGGTCGGGTCGGCCTCGGACGAGAATAACTTGTGTTTGTTGGCCATCCATCCCAGCAAGGTTGTACGAGCCACGCCATGACGGCGGGCCCCCTCGGTAGCGTCCCAGCCATTTCGCTCGCATGCTAGCAGGATCTCGATCTTCTCTGCATTCGTCCGCTGATCTAAGCTCGACATTTTGGCCAGAGTCCAAGTGTCGTTTTCGGACAAACTCGACACGTAGCTATCATTTCATTGGATAAAATTCTCGAAGTCCTATTGGTCGAAATACATACTCTACTATTTACGCTCCACAAATGAGTGGTTAAGAAGCACGCTGTTCACTCATTCTACTTTCTGACAACCACCGCTCATCGATCGTCCGTGACATCAAACCCTCGCTTACTCTCATTTACCGATTAATAGCAGTTTCGGGTATAGTCGACTGATTTCGGTTATTCTCGACTGTGGGCGGTTTCGGGTATTCTCGACGGTGTACAGTTTCGGGTATTCTCGACGGTGTACAGTTTCGGGTATTCTCGACGGTGTACAGTTTCGGGTATTCTCGACTGTGTACAGTTTCTGGTATTCTTGACACTATCGCGGTCAACCCTGGCGAGCCAACGCTAATATGTCCTGCGTGTCTACAGGAGCTGGGTCTTGAATTCGGCCTGTAGCGAGGAGACGCTTGTGAGCTGCAATGCGTTCGTTTAAAGCGCCAGACTTATGAAGCGGACGCAACGCGCGAAGCACGCTCCCAGAACCTTTCGCGTTGGACTTCATACTCGTCTTCAGAAACGAGAGAACCGAATCTTCAGCGCGGCGACCGACTTGAAGCACCTGATCCTTGTAGTCACTTGTCTGTGGGTCCAAGACAAAGCCCGTGTCGAGGAACAGCTTCATGAATGCAACGACGTGGCGGGACTCCGATTTTTTCTGGCGGTCGGCCGATTCCCAAACGCGAGGCACACGTGTGTACCACTCGAACCAAGTCGCAGACAGGTGAGTAGCTTGTTTCTTTCTTCGCTTTGGCTTGGGCTCTTGGTCTAACGATTCCTGTGCTTGGTCTTCTTCAGTGGGTCCATGTGGCTCCTTCGATTTCATTTGAGCCGCCTCGACAATCGTCAAGCGCGCAGCCAGGGCTTTGTTGGAGGCAATAAGCTCATGAATGACAGCTAGAAGGTGGTCGAGGCTTGGGCAGTGGTGTTGGCTTGCGTCTTGTGCTTGGGTTTGTTCTTGAGCAGGTGGAGCGGCTTCATTGTCCAGCGCGACTGACCACGCAAGCATGTCGCCGATCGGAATCTCCGCAGCACGCAAGCTCTCTTCCACGCGCGTGACAATGGGGGCCGTGGGCGCGAGCTCCTTGAGCTGGGGGTAGTACCGGATGAGGTACGCCGTGAGGACACTGAGGACCTTGGCGCTTACGTTAAGACGTTGTTGCTTGAGACCTGTACAGGAATTAAACAGGAAGCCCTGCAATCGGCCGAGGCGTTCTTGGCTGGCGTGATCAAGCGTTGCGACATCAAGGATAGCTGGAGCTTCGTCTGCCGCCCACCCACTCAAGACCCGAGCCACCTTCCTGTCCTCGCGCGCCGTGTTGGTGATGTAGGCGAAGGCCTTATTCGTCTTCGTCATATCCCAAGCACCGCGGTCGAAGATCCACTGGGCGGCCAGGCGGTCATCTCCGTTCGCATGCTGGGCCCCTCCACGCCTGAAGGAATGCGACGTCAGATCAGGGGTGGCTCCTGCTGGCTCGGCGACGCGCTTGAGCATCCTGTTCACGTACGCCTGCACGCTGTCTTCGCCGCGCTTGACTTCTACGGCGCGTGCCACAGTTTGGGCTGGTGTTGGTGGTTCTTGTGTGCCTGGGCAGATTTCCATCGGCGGCACAGCGGGTGCGTTGCTAAGCTCGAGCGCTGGAGGCAGGGGCGACTTCACAGTTGCAGCGGGCGGCTCCGTCGGGACCACAGTGACGTCGAGTGAGGCGGGCTCAGCTTCCAGCAGCTCCAGCAGCGGCACACCTTCATCAAGAGGTACGGCGACCTCCGCTACCAGATCGGGCAACTGGGCCAGGAGTGCTGCGCATGGCGCGTCCTGCGTCGCAAGCGCTACGGCCAGAGCAAGCAAGGGACACGTCAGGAAGTCGCTCTTGTCCGGGATCAAGGTAAGGCCCTGCTCTTCGGATGTCTTGACGCGTAGCAGCCGCAGGTAGAAGGTGCCGTCTGCCGATACAGACACGTGCTGCTTCTGGATGTAGCCTAGGTCCGAAGACCGGCCAAAACAGTGCCACATCAAGCACGCTAGCGCTGCGTCTTGGTAGTCGGCGTGTACGCGTGCTGTGCTGTACACGTAACGGACTAGAAACTGTAAATCTTCCTTAGTACAAGGAGGAGCCTTGTTAACCAAGCCACCTTTTTCTCGTTTCATGCAATGTTTATCTAAAGTCTTCCCTTGCTTTAGCAAGATCAACTCAGTAGGTACTCGCAAGTGTGGATATTTGTCAAATAGCCACAACTTGACATTTCTATGATACGATGTTGCCGTGTTGCGGGCTAACTTACCTTTCTTGCCTTCATTGGTTGCGAGGTAGAAGCCAAAGCGGTCCATTGTCGCCGCTAAACGTTTGCCGGAGGAATCCAAGAGAATGCTAGCCTCGACAAAGTCGAGGGTAACCTTCTCCTCCTCCAGCATCCGCTTGAATGCGGCGACGGCAGTATTCCGCGCCTTCTGCGTGTTCGTAGGAACGAAGGCAGCTAAGCTCATCCCGCTTCCTCTGGTAGTGCTTGTGTTTTTAATTGTGTGGTCAAAGGCAAAGCCTTCGGAGTGGTTATCCTATCCACCCGCCGGTTTCCTACCTTAGGAATAAGCCTAGTTGTGAGAGCAATGACAATATTTAAAAAAAATATGTTAACTACTTGACATTTGTATGCACATATTCATATTACTGTCTGGATTCCGACAAATATTTGTCGGAATGTGTCGGAGCCGGAAACCTACCCCTATTATATCCTATTGGCCAAAACTACATCATTGGAGCTCCGTGATTGGTCAAAAAGCGAACGGATTGGGCCCAGTCACAATCCTGCCAGTCTCTCTGTCGGAAAGACCACGATATTCATCCATATAATAAGTTGAACTATAGAAATGAACCTGTACGGTCTTGACCTTCCACTGAGGAAGTTGTCGTAGCATATCGGATCATGATTATCTGTACGTGCAGTATGCGCAACTTGTACGCCTTTCATTGACTGGTTCACTTCAACACTTCGCAGCAGCTTAACGACTCAGCTGCCTTAAGTACGCATGAATAACAGGTCAACTGCAACAGCGGGATCTTCCTCCATCTCACCTCGGGTAGGATAACAGTATGGTAAGGAACCCGTTAGCCAACCAAGAGGACACGACAGTTGGAGAGCCCACAAGGGCCGATAAAGTATCGAGCGCGGATGCTTATATCAAGTTTTGAAATATTGCTAGCAACCTCTGGACTTTCACGTCCGTATTAAGCACTGATGGCTTCTCCTCACTGTGAGTTAAGTTTTCGCACTTTGATCCACTTTGCTTGAAGTATTCTCTTTAGGGTTCTGTTTCGATTCCTTGCCAACGTCTCACCTTTAATTAACGTGGCGACTTGTGATGCCATAGTTGAAGGAACTTAGACGCGGGTGAGTGTTCTCAGCAGCAAAAGAAAGGAAACGTCCGTACGACACGTGGTGACAGATTAGTTATGCTTGAGTTTTTGACAACCAACTCCAAAGTGCTAAGCGCTTACACACCTTGGAGCTGGATAATATTCTGCTGTGCACACGTTTGATTACTGCACCACAACGTACGCCATCACACGGTACGATGTGTCAGCGAAGAGTGCATGGTCTCATTGCTGCAACTCCTGTTCCGTAATGCCTGGGTGTGCCGACCAAATGTTTGTTTACTGCCCCACAATGTACGCAATCATATCGAACATGTTCCAGCGGCCGCACGAAAGCCTTGTACACGACGCATGAATTTGCATACATCGCGGCATTCCATGTCCAGTCCAGTCCGATAATGCCACAAAGTAATCTGCATATAACTATGCATGTACTTACCTACCAAGGAATTTCAGTGCAGTTCGTCACGACGTAGATTGGATCAGGAATTCCATAGGTTCTGGAGCTTCTTTGCGCTAGAATAACTAAAAAAGACTTCCTCAGAACCACAGTGCTAGTAGCGTTTATAAAAAACAATCAACCGGTTAGATCTCTTTTTCCCAAATAGAAAGCACTGGGGTCATAGTGTACAGTATTCTAAGCCTTAGACTACGTAAAATACATGTAAAGCGTACCTTCACAAGGATCATTGCGTTTTCCACGCAACACCCTCACAATGATCAAGTTGTTCGTCCTATGGGTGGCAGCAGGTCGTGCATTGTGATCGAAATCGGGATTCGCCGTACTGTACAGAGCGTTGGGGCACGCTTTCACCACATTCACTTTGGAATCAGCTGACAAGAGAACACCCCCGCGTCGATCCGGTCAGTCAACTATGCAGACGGGTATTATCCTTCTCTTGGCGGCGCTCGCCTCCCTCAACAACTATAGCAACGTGGCAGTTGCTGACGAGACAGTCCAAGTCCAAGACCCGCAACCTCCAAAGTTTCCTCAACTTGGCACTACACCTCGCCACCTCAAAGGAACCCACGAAACGATGAAGACCGAAGTTGCCGACGAGGAAGAACGAGCGATAACGCAACTTGCTAGTAAGTTCAAGTCCATCTTGGCTAGAAACCCGTCAAACAAGGAGATCGAGAAGGCTCGCTCGGTCGTCAAGAGCGCTGACGACTCGGATATTCCGTTTGACCTCGACTACATTTACGGGGCCTTTCTCATTGCGCTCTTGGCTGTCGGATTCGTTCCAGTAGTGGGCGGCGGCCCCAACACCAACTAAGTCAAATAGAACATATTTCAGCTTAATCGGTGTGGGCGTCTGAATACGCTACTGTTGTTGCCGTCCTATAATGGCCCAGTGCGCAACAGCCTTTCGCCTCCAGACAAGTCCACATAAAGCAAACAAATGCCCATACCTCACGAACTATGCGAACCTGCAATCCTGGGTAAAGTTCAGCGTAGTTTCCGTTGCTAGCTCTTGCATGTTTGCACATTCGATCGGTGGAAGACACTCTCACCATTTTGATCACGAGTTGCGAACAAAACGGGCCCCAAATCTCCGCTCGTAATTTTGGACCTGCAGTTTCCTTATCGAATGAGAGTTCGTAGTTTCCAACTTTAAGTAAATGACTTTGATGAACGTCACTTCTCCCACCTCACCAAACCTTCACCTCTTCAGTACCGGCGTACTCGCCTGCATTGGCACGACCAAAGTCGTCACCGGCCTCCAGGTTACTGTAGAGCTTGCCAAGTGACTACGTGTATAAACAATTCACGAACGGCCAACGCACACAAGCGCCTGCAACTCGTCACCATGAGGACCAACACGATACTACACCAGTAAATCGGCTGTAACGTTTAAGAATCGAAGTCGAACCGAAGCAGCGGAATTAATGGACACTCTCGGACGGGTGGAGGTGTTTTTTCATCATGTTTGTGTTGGAGGGAGCCCAACAAGCTCGATCTCGTTTAGGAACCGCTGTGAAGGCTAAGCGGATGGTGCTGCGTGGGCATGCTGTAATTTCCGAAACAATTCGTGATGAACCGCAAAAGAATATATGAACATGCTGCACGTATCGACTTTGCCAGTAGCAAGGAGAGTGCTAAAACAAATCCCATATTCGAAATAGCATGTTTATCAAACACAAAACACGATGCATCTTCTGTAACGGCGATCGTATATTTGAAAACCACGGGTGAGGACAATTTACAGCGCTTTTAACCCCTCTCTTGATTTTAGAGTAATGCATGGTCATAAGCCGTATTGTGAGGTTTACAAATAGCAAGTAGTCTATACCTATATCCTTTGTTATTTGTTCCCGGAACCGATGACTGTGATGGTCTCGTTCGAGATCTGTACGACGAAGTACCGCAGCGTCGTCTAAGCTTGCAGGTACCCATAATCACGTGATATCACAGTTACTGGAAACGATCATGGACAGCTTAATATCTAACCAACAGCTAAAAAAATGTCATTTCCCACCTCAATATGATGAAGGCTTCTTCGCGAAGTCATCTATCCATACTGAATGAAGTACTGAAGTGAAGAACTTCATCCGGTTTACGTTGGAAAATTAATCCGAGCGGCATTTAAACTGCAATACAGCTAACCACTGTGTCTCCCGACAGAACAACAATTTCCTTGTGGCCGCCGACCGGCCGGTTCACGAACTCCGAGCCCCCCACAATCAGTATGTTCGTTTGACGCAGTGCGATCCAGCCTAGAGAGCGCACGCAATTCGAAGCAGAGATGTACAAAATCCACTCCTATTGTTGCCGAGAAAAGGTTAAAAGCTGGTGTAAAGGGGTGTATGATACAAGAACGGATGGGGGCCTAGCGCAAATCAAGCGACACGCGATTTGTATTAACAAAGTCGTGCTGTGCACGAAGAAGCTCTGAAATTTCCGCTGTGGAATCCAAGCTTTTAGTTTCAAATTCCTGCTACTTTTCTTGCGGCGTTCACGCTTTCTTGCGTCAGAAGTTTGAGGTGGAGCGATATCCAGCAAGCCAATATGATTGAGAGCGAAAGTGCTCTCGGCACCGCCTCGAAACACGCTGCTCCAGTTGCTCCTTCCTGAAGGTCTCGACAGGCCGTTGCTGCTGCCGTCATCGGTATCCTGCATTTTTTTTAATGCTAAACAAACTTTGCTACTTTAAGTATGTGAAATACACACCCAACACATATATTTCTAAGAAATTTTGCGTACTTTTACGTGTAGTTAGCATCCGATTGAGCGGCGTCCTTCTAGCAGCATGCACCTGACCAACCTTGAGCAGGTTGAAGTCGGTCTGAACACCTTGAAACTCGTCCAGGCAACGTAAGCGACGCCCAGAGCCTGTGGCAAAAGGCAGAATATCCTGCCAAGGAGCCGATCGCTTCGACAATGAGTTCCGCATGTTCAGCTTCTTGGCGATGATAGTATCGCTGTCCACGTCCGTGACGAAGTCGTGAGCTGGCAGTGCGTAGCCCTCCTCGAATGGAACAGCGCGGCTCTCGCCGAGCTCTCCGTCGTCCGGGTTACGTCGTGATGAGCGTGTTGACCGCGGACGCCCGCGCGGGTTTTCATGGCTGCGGCCTGCTCCGATGTGCGCCTGTAGAGCAGATGAGTGACGTCGTCGTCGTACCCAGCGTGCCGCAGCGTGATGGCCAGCGCTTCACCGTGCACGAAGTATTGGTCTCAGCGCCCACAGCGGCAAAAGCGGCGAAGATACAAAAAATGAAGACTCGTCGATTACCCACGGGATAAATAGGAAATTGCATTTATCCCAAGAAAAAACCACATCATCAATTACCGTTTAGATTACTTGCAGACGCAGGTTGCGCGAAGATTGACGCGTCGCCGACAGGGTCAACATTCACATGGGTGATTCATAATGGCTAGAGGTATACGATATAACGGGTTTTACAAACCGCGTTGCATCAATAGCTGCGTATTGTGTAGTCTTATCTATAAGACTTACGGACAATCAGACCCTTTAAATTACGAAGGCTGTGTTTTTTAACAAAAAACTTTTGTTATGAAGTTTGAGAACTGGGTGACCTGTACAGCACATAAACCATTCAAGCAAAGAGGGTGTTGCCATAGTCGAATATATTAAAACAGCGCGGAAAGTGGTATCACCGGTAGACTCTGAAATAAATTTCAGAGAACAATTTTATACGCCGGTTGTATATGAAAAAAATTATTGTGCCTTGCACGCATTTTGCCACCCTGATTTAACCGTCAAATCGAAATGGCTTCCCAAATAAAAATACTGTAAAAACAGACCAGCACCCATAAGTCGATCCTACTATAATTGCTCACGAGGCTGATCGTGTGCACAACACGTTCAGCAAGCAACGAACAGATACTGTATACGAACACATACTGTTTCGGACGTGGAAATGCCAATCTAAAACGGCATTTCCAGCAATATGACGCTCGATCGATCTTGATGTGGCGTAGCAGACTGAGCCTGAGCCAACAAATCAAGGCCGAAGCATGGATTATGTACTTGATTTAAATGAAACGATCTCACTTTATATTAAATCGAAGAAACTTAGGTACTATGGGAGTGGACATTTTCGGTGCAAGGCACAATACAACAAAAATAAACCATTATGAATTTTCAATCTTTGATAATAATTTCGAAATTTTTTTTATTATTCCCGAATTTCTAACAACTATTTTACTAATTGGTTTTTAAAACCTGTGTATGGACAAAAAACAGTCGTGGCCTTGGATAAGTATTATGCCTGCCCTTTGTGTGAGGCTTTATTGTGCTCCGCAACCGAAGCGGACTCCCCGGTAGGCTGCTACCTGTGGATCTAGTAGGACTTACTGATCAAGTAGAAGCTAGGACCGGCTAGAGAAAAATGCTATCAGCTCTCCTGAGAATGCAATGGCGCTATTAGAAGAAAAGCGATGAGACTCGCTTGCATTCAGCGTGCTCCAAGGCCATCTTCGCTTCACCACTATGCGTTGAATATAAAATACGGAAAAATTCGAAGTAAATCACCCCTTTTCATAAAAACACACACGGAGATCAACCGTTTGAAGGCCCGTACTAGGACTTCATCCTTTTCACACTAGATTTTAATTCGCACCATTAGTTATTTGTTAGCCGAATACATGAAAACTTGCAAGTGCATCCAACACAAAAGGATACGTGCACTAGCTTCCCATACTTTACGATAAATTCATTAAATTGTTGTCTCTATTCTCGGTCTCTATTCTCGGTCTCTATTCTCGAGTCGCACTTCTGTTCAGGTCTAAAAAATGAAAACACGATGACGGGGCGCGTCGTAAACACCACGATGCAGTCACTGTTTTACGCGCGATGAGATCATTTCGTTTTGTGTGTTCGGTATTAATATGCAGTCGAATTCAGCGACGGCAGCGACCTCACCGTGGGGTACGGTCCCGTCGCTGCCGTCGCCGAATTCGACTGCATTTGCAGCGTCTCTGGCGGCCAAACTAGTGCTATTTCAGCTGGATGCACGCAGTACTGACTTGAGGTAAGCTGGTACTAGTAACGATGAAATTGGTCGTCCGGTGTCGGATCGTAATTACGATCGCGCCTGGGATTTATTGAACTTTACATGCACAGATCACCGCCCTGCGTATTCTCTGTGGCAGCCTCCTCTCTCAGTTTGGGCAGAAACCCGGACAAGATTTCGCAGAACAAGGTCCGCAGGTATGCCAAGAAGAACCCCGACAAAATGCTACTCACGTCGCACTACCTCGGCTACTTTTACGGTATTTCGTTGCTGGCACTGATGGCGGGCGGATGGCATGCGGCCGGCCGGAACGGGCGACCCAAGGCTTAGCTAAGCTGAAGTCACATCTTGTGTTTGGGTATCATACCGATGCCATTCGGGGTAGTATGTTTTTCAACCAGAACCTACACATGTGTAACATGTTGACTTCGAATAACTTTACGCGAGTTTTACAATCATTAGTAATGATTGTAAAACTCGCGTAGTGCAATGATTCATTACAGAGTCTTCGACAATAACTCAGATAGAACACGATGAAATTCATCGTTGGCGAACTTGATGTGCTTCGAAGCACCGAAGCCATATCTGAAATACTGCGTACTAGTAGTCGAAAGTCTCGTTACAGTGCGTTGAGCATCCTACTGTTTTACAGGTAACTTTACTGCAATTGGCCCTGAAGTCTTACTCACTTCATGCGTGAATACAGTAACCCCGTGCGATAAGGCGATAACGAGGAAGTTGTTCGTCCTGCGTCCAGGCAGATCTCGATTACGATCGCAACTGGGGTTCATTGGATTGTACTGTACTGTAAACACATTCTTGCCCAGCACTTCCTGCATCTTACAGTACCTTGCATTTGTATGCAGGCGTC
This sequence comes from Phytophthora melonis, assembly GCA_024211575.1. Lineage (NCBI taxonomy): Eukaryota > Oomycota > Peronosporomycetes > Peronosporales > Peronosporaceae > Phytophthora > Phytophthora melonis. The sequence goes on from JAMXKT010000045.1 coordinate 1,635,433, forward strand.
GGGTTGCCTCACTTTGTAATCGGCCAGCAAGAGAGCAAGAGCTGCAGCCATCATGCGGCCGAGCGTTTTCCTTCTCTTGGTGGCGATCGCCTCCGTCGCCGACTGTTACAGCCTGGCAGTTGCAGAGAAGACCATTCAAGACTCGCAAGACTCCGTCGACGGGCTCCACAGTCACAACACAGCGCGCCACCTGAGAGGAACCCTTAAGATCGACGCGGCCAACGAGGAGGAGCGAGGCCCAACGCAAATTCTCAGCAAGTTAAAGTCCATTCTGGGCAGGAACCCGGACAAGATCTCCAAGAAGAAGCTCGAGAAGGTCCGCTCGTACGCCGAGGAGAACCCCGACAAGTGGTACGCCATAGCGTTTTACCTCGATTTGTTTTACAGCATCTCGTTCGTGGCGCTTCTTACCGGTGGGGCGATTTGGGGGTATAACATGCGCCCCGCCGGAATGGGAGGCCCAAACACCAACTAACAGGAAAGCGAATGAAGTATAAATGCTTGCCTTTGAATTAAGACTCCGCATTAATAGTATTGATTCAATACACTGTACACTGTAGCTGCCTCCATCGCTTCAACTTGGGCAGACACACGCGCGTCAAGTTTGCAAAGGCTTATCATAAGGCCATCAGCCTTCTGCGAGGCACACCCGCCCACCTGTTGCCATCGATCCGTGGCCACCAAGTATCCTCCAGCAGCAGGTGGGCTCCATTGACGTCTCCTTGACCCAATTTCCACTCCCGACCGCCCATTTTCCGCCGCAAATCGGCAAGGAGTCGGACCATCGAGTCAGAAGGCAACTTTCCGAAGAGTCGCGCCATCACAACCAGGCACACGCCACTGAGGCAAAAGTCCACCCTTGCAAAGGGTGCAACAGCCTTATCCGCACACTTAACGTGTCCAAAACGCCTTTCACGTCCATGGCGGCAAAGACCCGCACGCGTCGTCTTTCGATGGCCCCCATCACCGACCGACCTTCGTGTTGAGCCCAGATGGAACCGCAGCAACTCGAAGCAAAGTTCCGCCGACACCACGACGGCACTGGGCCAACACTGCGGCAGCGGCAGCAGCTGGCGGAAGAAAAAGAGCAAAAGTGCCCAGTTCGTGTGCAACCAAACCGTAACGGCTGTTCTCACACATCTGCACTCGCGCCATGTGTAATCGGGCTCTTCAGTCCGCGTTCGGCCCTTGCCGGCAGCCAGCGCGGTTAGAGACACCTAAAGCGAAGGGCGCCGAAACCTCGCGCTGCCCCACCTCTCCTCGTTCCGACATGGAGTCGGACGACTCCATGTCGGTGCTGCTGCCGATGGTGTCGCTCATGTTGCTGCTCGTGTTCGCCGGCGGCCTGTGGTTCCTGCGCACGCGTAACCAGCTCCGAGGCGCCTCGCAGAGCTTCCTGGCCAGGTACGGCACGCCCACAACTTTCTATCTCTCTAACCCCCTTTCTCTCCGTTTAAGCTAGTGTTAACACCTTCCTTACCTTAACCGCTCTATCTACTTGTGCCAACACTTAGGATGCTGCTGCAAGAGCAAGAGACTATCACAAGACTGGACCTGGAGCGAGGCGAGGCCCAAGCCGAGCGCTGGAAGTGCTCCGTATGCGACTTCAGCAACGCCGCAGATCGCCCGAACTGCGTCCTGTGCGGCACCAAGAACGCAAAATACGCCCGCCAAGTGTCGGATAGAGAGGAGTTGCCGCGGCTGAAGCACTCCATCGCCGGGCGGGACGAGCGGCTGAGTTCCGCCAGCTCCGTGACGATGCTCACTCGCCCCTCCCTCCAACGCTCATCGATCCTCAGCGCCGGCACAAGGGCGAGTTTGCGGCCCCTCCGGCTCTCCACCTTAAACCCGCGGCAAAAGTACGCCAGACGGCGGAAGGAATGGGTCCGTTGCCTGGGCGAAGACGGCGAATCGGCCTTTTGGACCCGCGCGGATGTTGCCGCTGCGACTCGGCGCCTGACGGTGGCTAACACCACTGGTGCTAACCAGGGAGGCCACCGCATCAGCGTGGGCTTCGTTACGCACATGGTGCGACGGGCCTCCATGATGGGGACATCGGCCGTCTAACGTTTGCCGAGGCCTCGCAACTCGACGCCGCCGAGACCATCAGTGGGTACAAGCTCAGCGCGAGGGAGCTGGAGTTGCTGGACCGCGTCTCGAGGTTGCCATTCCCTAAAAAATACGCCTGGTTTTTAGAGAGAATGGGCGCGTTGTTGCGTCCGTGGGAGGAAGGTCGCATCAAGTTGCGCGTGCAACGCGAGCACATTCTCGTGGAGAGCATGGAGCAACTTTTGGGCATCCAACCGGAACATATCCACTTCCCCCTCCGCATTGAGTTCGTGGGGGAGGCGGGCATCGACGCCGGCGGGCTGCAACGAGAATGGTTCTCCATCTTATTTGGGCGCCTTCTGGACGACGAATTGGGTCTTTTCATGACGTGCCACCGCCACACGCAAGCTGTGGCCATCAACCCGCACTCGGAGGACTGCACAGCCGACCACTTGCTCTACTTTAGGATCGGGCGCTTGCTGGGCCGCGCGCTGCTGGAAGGCCAAACCATGCAGGCGCGACTGTGTTTACCCATTCTCAAGCACTTTTGGGCACGCCCATTACCTTTTCCGACCTGCAGTACGTCGACCCGGAAGTGTACACGAGCATGACCTGGATCCGCGAGAATGACGGCGTGGACGCGCTGGAGCTCACCTTCTCGGTCACGGAGTTGCGCGCGGATGATGAGGTGGTTACGATCGACTTGGTGCCCGACGGACATGACAAGGCGGTGACCGACGCCAACAAGATGGAGTTTCTGCACTTAAAGCTTCGCTACCTCATGCTGGACCGCTACGCGCCGCAGTTGCAGGCTCTGTCGCTCGGTTTGTTCGAGGTGATCCCGCAAGAAGCGCTGCTGGTGTTCGACTACCAAGAGCTGGAGCTGGTGTTGTGTGGGCTGCCGGAGATCGACCTGGCCGACTGGAAGCGCAACACCGTGGTGGCCCCGAGCTTTGGGGGTACGCCACTGGTCGTCGACTGGTTCTGGGAGGTGCTCAAGGGCTTCAGCGAAGACGAGCGCGCGCGGTTCCTGCAGTTCTCGACGGGGTCCTCTCGCGTGCCGGTGCAGGGATTCAAGGGGCTGACGAGCTACGACGGCCGCATTTGCCCCTTTCACTGCGGCCGCTGCCCAACCAGACGCGGGGCTTCCCAAGGTGCACACGTGCTTCAACCGCGTGGAGCTGCCGCTGTATAGCAACAAGGCGGAGATGGAGGCGGCGCTCTATGCGGTGCTGGACATGGAGTGGACCGAGTTCAGCGAGGAGTGAGAGCAGGTTGTGGGTGTTGAAGTGCAATATTTAAAAATGCGAGTGGTGCTGTTGAAGTGGTTTGACTTGGCTTGGCTTGGTTCATCGTCCGTCACTTTCTCGTCTCGTCCCAGACGCGAGTTTTTCTTCTTCTTCAGCATCTTCTCAGTCTTCCAGTTGGCAGGCAGCAGCGAAGAGTCCACGATTCCAGCCCAAGACCAAGACAAGCTGGGCCTGTCATTCGAGAGCGGTCGTGCGGCGGCCCAGCGGTTGGCGACGACGGTGATGCAGTACATGGGCAGCGTGAGTGCGGCTGGATTGGGGGTAGACTCGCCACCTCCCACGCAGTTCCCTGCGAGCGACACCCGCAGCAACAACCAAGGAGACGGAGAAGGAGAAGGAGAAAACGTGCATGACTACCGCGCGGACGACGAGGATGAGTACGACGAGGAGGTCGACAACAGCTTCTACTACGTCCCCCCAGCGAATTATTCCGCTGCCAGCGAGTCCAGCGAGGACTTCGAGGGCGATGGAGACACGAAGGAGGAGACTGCAGAGGAGGCAGCGCACGAGCCAGAGTCGTCAGTGGCGGATGAAGACGAGGAGAAACCCTCGTCGCCGATCCAGGACGAATCTGTCGATACCGTGGAGGCGGTGGACGTTGAGCGCCGCACTGTCATTAAGGACACCACCGTCGTCAAGAAGTACACGCGCTCCGTTGCAGCGACGGACGAGGGAAGCAGGACAACAAGCTCATGGCTGTCGCAGTGACCTCGTCCTCTGCGGTGATCGACCGCGTGACGTCGTCGACACTCGGAGCTGCAGCAGCTAACGACCTGAAGGACAGCAGCAGTAGCTATTTAACGACTGACAGTGGAGACAACGAGTCTACTCTTCACGCCAGCGACGCGGATGGCGTCGTGGCTGACACTGCGGAGGAGGCGAAGGCGGAGAATTTACTCGACCCAAGTGACGACAAGATGGACGTTGATGACGACGAAGAGGAGAAACCCAGTGCCGTCCCCAACGCCGAGACTGAAGACCCTGCTGAAGCGATGGAGGTCGACCCAGAGGACGAAGTGGTGAGTGAGACGCCTCAAAGCGGCGACACGGCGCGTGAAGCGGACGACGAGAGGAGCGACGCCCCCGACTCGCAACAATCGCAGCCACCAGCAACCAAGGCAGCCACTACAAGTACCTCACTGAAAGACCCCGGACCTGTGCCAGACCCCAGTGTCGAGTCGAAGCAGCCGCCGACCCCGTCCTCAAAGACGAAGAAGAAGAAAGCGAAGAGACCGGCCAAGTCGACGAAGAGGAAGCAGCGTGCGGCTTCCACTACCGACCCTCAAGTTGAGGACAAGGGCGGCGACGCTGGTCATGAATCCCCCACGACAACAACAGCCGCTGCTAAAGCTCCGACTCACACACCGAAGCGTCCGAAGCGTGCAAGCGCCAAAAAGCCGAGGAAGTCGTCGACATCCGCTGCTAGTGAGACTGGAGGCTCTGGAGATGAGCAGCAGTCGCACTTGCCGCCTCTGCGTCGGTCCCCACGGATCAAGACGGAGACTCCGAAGTTCACGTACCCGGTGAAGCTTCTCGCTGACGAGGCCGTCATGAACCACTTTGACCGCGTGAGTGCGAGTGGGGCGGCGTCTCCTTCGTCCACTGAGTCCATGACGTGCAAGTATTGCGGGAAGCATGTCACCACGTCGCGTGGCATGGCAACCAGACACCTGAATAGCTGTGCAGCCTTTGAACGTCAGGAACAAATGGTCTCGAATCTCGCTGAAGTGGACGACAGTGAAGAGAAACCGGCAGCTCCGTTGTCCCCAGCGGCTGCAAGTGCACCAGACGTCAAGTCCGAAGCCGCTTTAAGTTCTGACGCAGCCGCGACTTGCCTATTGGAGCCGCTCGTGCTGTTGATGGGGACCCAGACACTTGCGAACAAGCTGAAACGTGCCTATCAGCGCTGCCCATTTACCGGACACGGACCCATTGCTCGCTTCCAGCCGTTGATTCGAGACGACGTCACGGGGTTGCGCCACCTGCGCGTTCAGGACTTGCTGGACGATACAAATGGCCCTATAGTGCAGCTTCGAGCCAAGACGCATGGAGCTCAGCGCAGCACGGGTCAAGACCTGCTGAAACCCGTGTCTAAAGCGAAGGCGCGTAACTTGGAGAAGCTCCCACTGCGCTTCCCAGCTCCTCGTAGCGTCGCCGAACACTTTATCGCGCCGTTGGCGAAGGAAATGGGTCTCGAGTATGCGATGGACGAACACACGGCCCATTTGGTGAGCTGTCCGCAAGCGGGGACGCTGCTCGACTGGCGGTTCCATCGTACGGAGGCGGTGGTGTTCCAGCTGGGCGGCAAGTCGCTCTGGAAGGTGAAAATGGGCCACGTGGAGCACCCGCTGCACTGCTTCCACCCCGAGTCGTGGCAACTGGACGCCACAGCTCACGTCGCCAAGGCCCACCGCGTGGCTTCGATGGATAAGGGCACGTTGGGCTTCTTGTCGCCGCCAGGAGAAGACGTCCACGTGTTTGACGAGGACGAGACTGGAAGTGCTGGTCAAGAGGAAGAAGAGTACATGCTGAAGCCCGGCTCGGTCGCGTATCTCCCTGCCGGCGCGTGGTTTGAGACGGAAAGCCAGGGACGGAACTCGATGTGGCTCGAGGTGCAGCTGGCGTCCACGACGGCTCAAGATCTGGTCTTTTCGGCCTTGAAGCAGCTCGCGTGGGGCGACAAGCAGTGGCGGATGGGGCTGCGACTGTACCCTGGAGATCTCAACCAAACCAAGTCGATGCGCCACCACATGATGGCCTGCATGCGGTCGCTGTACAACGAGATGGCAGAGCTGGAGGAGAGCGACTTGTTGCCAGAGTATCTGTGCACGGAGGACATGCAGGACCTTGTGGCGCAGGGGCTCCTCCAGAACGTGAGCCGAACCGCGTCGTCCACGAGTTTCGAGGTGGATCTGACCAACCCCCGACTCAAACTGAAGCACGAGAAAGTGTTTAAAGGTGCCGAGTACCGCGTAAACCCCGTTGCTGTGTTGATGAGCGCAGATGAGATCCCCCACCTGCAGTCTAACGATGAAGAGGAGGCGACAGAAGAACAGCCAGCTGGAGACGGTCGAGCATCACACCACGCGCTGAAGAAGACGCCCAAGCCAAAGCCCAAGCGCAAACAGGCTCTGCGGGTGATCACTCACGGTGGCAAACACACGTACGTGCTGGACGAAATGTTCGGGAATGACGCGCTCAAGTCGCGGCTGCACGTCAAGTTCCAGTGCTCGGCGGACCAGTCGAAGATGGTGGAGTGGCTTCGCGGCCGCGACGCGGAGCCCTTCGACCTGGAGGAGTTTGTTCACTGCGATCTGTCAGTTCTCCGGACCAAGAGTCCTGCGCGGTGTGAGGAGAACGCGAGGCTGTTGCTCCGGTTCCTGTGCTTCGTGGGGTACGTGACCCAAGTGAAGAAGCACGCGGCTTGAAGTAAGTGGCCACGAGCACCAGTAAAGGTATCGTCCGAATTGTTTTTCGCCTAACTATTAGTTTTTTACGATTGATCTGACGGTACTAGGACGTCAAGCCTTAACGAGTGAGATGGAACAGTTCTCTATTACTAGGTCCTCTTGGGGGCAACCACGAGGTACCACTTCAAATATTCCTTCCAGAAAGCCTCCTTCACTGGATAAGTAATCGTTTCAGCCCCCCCCCAAGCGGATGTTTCTGGGGTTAACGTTGTTGTTGTCGAGATGCTTGAACACTTCGATTTTCTTGGTGTCGTCGGCCACATTCAGTTTTTTTAACCGAGGCGGTTTTGATATGAAAAACTCTACTGTTAGCAGACGTAGAGCAACAAGCACCCTCTCTTCGTTAGTAGCATCGTTCACCACAGAACGTTCACTCTGGCGGGCCCTCAATGACTTGCTTCGACTGCCGATGGTGTTGTTAGGATGGACTTGGCTGGTAGTGTCAGTGACGTAGCTCGAGCGGAGGACCGGATGGGATGGAGTCGTTTTCGACTCGAAGCTCGGAGCTGCTGCTGCTGAGAGTAGAGCGATCGCAACGACGAAGAGTGCTCGCCGGAGCAGCATAATCATTCGAAGTGGCTTCACACAAATCGGGTCGAATTGCAACTGAGCTCCGGATCCTGTGCGGTTGTCGCATATTGTTGGATGGTAATCGGGCTCTTGATGAAGGTTCAGAATGGGGCGCTAGGTCTCTGCTGTCGCTGCGAACTTGGCAACACAGTCTTTTTTAAAGCCTGTTTAAAAATAACAGTAATCTGTGGGTGTTTGGAAAGCGCTTCCCTTTTTCGAAATGTGATGTAGCTGACGCAATTCACTGAGCCGCACATCAGAAGCACTGTGTTTGGCAAAAACATTGAGCTTTTTGGAATTGGATAATTTTTTTTGTTACCTTTGCCCCTCAAATGCCCGTAATTTTTCAGCTGTAGATACCTGCTTGTCACGATACGCACCTTTTCCAACTGTAACCGGTGCCAGCGGGGTATGAATAGGCTGCACGGATTCTAGGCCAAGCTGAATAGTATGCGCGGTGTTGTACCTTGAGCGAAGTGATACTCAGCTACCATCTCTTTCCAAACGCAAAGTACCAAAACCAACTCTTAACGTCACTAAACACTCCTGCTACCGTCTACCCATTCTCTAAACTTGAGCAGGAGTGATGCCTCGGTTGCGCATCAGAAAGACCAGCTTCTTGGTCTTCAGGGTGATGCGGTGGTCGACAAGCCCGACTCCGGCAAAGGCTTTGAATCCGGCGATGTACTGAAAATCGTCTTCCAGCGAAGTTGGATCCTTGGCCGTTAGCAGGTAGTCGAACTGCGTCAACTGCTCCACGGTAGTCACCGACTCGTCCTTCGAATACCTAATTACCGTAAATGAGACGGGTTAGTTAGTATATTACTACAAACACACAATTGCACTAAGGTTAGAGCACACACCTCCAGGCAGGGAACTCTTCGCCGAATCGAGACACACCAGTCATCGCAGCGGGGACGTCGATGTGCACAGTACGAGGTAAATCGCGCTCATTCAGCCCGACTTGGTGCAGGCGCACGAAGGCCTCGCCACCTAGAGAGCAGAATGTCAGGTAAGAGACAGTGACTCATATAAAAACATAAGCATAGCCTAAGCGTACCGGGGTAGTTGTTTTGGGCGGCTGTAAGCAAGAACAGCGTGCCAATTACTGTGACCAGCATGCATCCAATAGCGCCAACAAGAGGGAAAAGCGCCTGTATACCACCACACGAGTTCATGTTAGCCAAAACGTCAGTCGGTATACATGTAGCGTCGCAATTAATAGTTAAAGCTGACCTTGCTTCTGTTGCGGTAGAGCTTCGCTAGACCCTATTCAAGAATTAACACCACATTGTAAACCAGTCAGTCCGCGAAAGCAACTTCCGCCAATCAAGGCACAACGTACCACGGCCGAGACCATGTTGAGGATCGGAATAGCGTTGAAGATAAACCGCAGCTCCTTGTGCGGGAGGAACGAGTAGAGCCCCAAGTAGACAAACACTGGCCACACTAGCGAAAACACACTCCAGTCCAATACTGGCGCCGTCTTGAACGACCACAAAATGTCATGCAGCGATCGGCTCTTCAGCAGCGTTGGGAGGAGCGTACTACATACAAACAACAACAAAATATCCACAGATAAGTCTCACCTCTTGCAAGTCAGCCTTCAACTCCATGGATAAACACAAACCTGAGCCCGAGCGGGATCAACAGTGCTGTGGCTTGCAGTGCACGGGGCAGTGCCGAAGTGAAGTACCACAGCGGGGGGCTGACCCCCCACTCGCTGCTCTTGTTCTCCACGGTGTTGAACCACAGCACCTCGCCCTCCGGCCAGAGCCAGCGTCGCCAAAAGTACGAGTCCACGAGCACTGTGAGTACCAACGACAGCACTCCGGACGAAAGCCCCCACCACACCATCGTGATCAACGACACCCGACGAGACAGCAGCATGTTCAGCACCAGGGGCGCAAACAGCACCACCGTATCACCCCGGAACACCACAGTCGCGAACGTGAACAGGAACACACAGCGCTGCCACTTGTCCTGAACAATTGCATAAAACTTTAGGTATCATAAATAAATAATCATAAATCCTCAATTCCGCCTTACCCGGAGGTAGAACCCCAGTGCGAACAGCACCAGCGCCAGCGCGTACACATTGGGTAGAGTTCTACTCATGTAGAACAACAGGTGGAATTGGCACGCGCAAAGCTGCAGCAGGAAGCGACTCGCGTCCCGACCGAAGCGCATCCCCACGCCGTCGCTGAAGAAGACGAGGCCTCGCAGCGTCATCATCCCGAGCACCCAGCGCGTAGCCACCTGCAGCCACAACTTGCGCACGTCCATCAACTGCAGCAGCCACACGAGGGGGCGACTGACGCCCGCCACCGCCAACGAGCCGATGAACGTGCGCGGCACGACGCCTGGGAACTCGAGGTGGTCGAACTGGTCCACGTTGCGCACGCCGAAAAGCAGCAGGTCGTGGGTCGCCTGCAGATTGAAGCTCTCCTCCACCTTGGCAAAGGGGCAAAGCAGCAGATACACGGTCATGGCCGACGCCGCCAGCAGCTCAGCGCGGCGTCCGCGCATCAGGAACGCCATGGTACCTAAGCACTTACGATACATTCGTGATGCCTTGGGGGAGCAGCTGCCACGTCCGTGCTACCTGGTAGTCAGTACAATACGATATGCGGATTGGCTGAAAATAGATGTACTGTAGATTGGCTGGTATGTAAACCAATCACAGATGAATATAGGACTAACTTCAACTTGATGCAGACAGGTTTGTTATGTACGTGTGGGGGTAATACAATAGCTCGCTACGCGTTAGATCTGGACGTCGGCAGAGGACGGGGACTCGGCTTGGCCGGGCTTGTGGCTGGTGGGGACGCTGGCCACGAACTTCTTGAGCGAGTCGCTCGCGAAGAACTGGCCCGACGCCTTGTTGAGCTCCTTGTCCTCGCAGAAGCAGAGCAGGATCGTGTCGATGGCCATCTCGTACACGCCGAGCAGCGTGGAGGCCACGAACCAGCCCAGCAGCAGCGCCAGCAGGATGGGCGCCAGCGGGGACGACAGCTCGTGGGCGCCTCCCACGCCGTAGTCGTCGCTGTTCTTCTCCAGATACGCGAACGTGGCGATGGCGCAGCTCAGCGCGACGGCCACTTTGCCCGCGCCCAAGAGCAGGAAGGTCACGGTGGAGACGGCCCCCACCTGCGTGATGTTGCTCAGCAGGATCTTGAACGCGTCCTTGGCCGACGCGCAGAAGCTGTGGCCCTTCATGGCGATGAGGATGTACGCGTTCTTGGACAGGAAGCGCAGACACTTCTCGAGACACCACAAGCAGCACTGCACCACCTTCATCACGACCTTGAGCACGACGTTCGACTTCTGCAGGTCCTGCGTCTGGTGGTCCAAGTACATGAGCGCGGCGCGGACGAACTGCACCACGGCGATGACGAACGCCCCGAAGGCCAACGACCCGAAGTGGTAGCGGAAGCAGTTCTTGAACGACGCGAGCACGGGGAAGCGTCCCATCTCGTCGCTCGTCTTGTTGCGGCTCCAGTAGTAGCGACTCACGGCGCCTGCGATCGTGCACATGCTGATGGCGTTGATGAGCTGCGCTGTCCAGAGGAACCCGAAGAAGTGATACGCCACCAGGATCTTCATGGTCTGGTCGGGGCTCACCGTGTTTAAGGTCGTCGAGGCATTGCTACTCACGGTTTGTCCCGCTTGTTCCGCTAGCTCACCTGCCAGTGAGGATAGTTGCATCTCGCCGGAGCTGTAGACGTACGCGCCCACGATGGCGGCGTACGCGAAGAGCAGCAGCAGCATAACGAACGGGATAATGGGGAACAGCACCAGCATCGGCAGACTCTGCAGCGCACGCGACGCCTCCTTGACGATGCCGACTGCGATGCGGATCTTCTTCTGGAAGAAACACACGAGCAGAAGCGCAACGCCCGCCAAGGCGTAGGATACATAGGCGGCCACCGCGTACGCCTTCTGTTTGTCCTGGCTGGCTTGCAGCGTCTGAGGTAAGACGATCGTGGTAGCGTTCACTGAGGAGGTGTCGACACCAGCGGCAGCTGCAGCGGACGCGATCTCCGACGTGAGCGCACTGAGCTCCGAGCTGCCGATGATGCCTCCCTTGGTGCTCAGCATCAGCGCAAACAGGAGCAGCAGCAGCACGAAGCTCCACAGTGTGATCCACACGATGCAGCCAGCGCAAAACCGCAGCAAGATCACGAACGCGAAGCCCAGCACCAGCGCCAGAACTCCTCCACAGAGGAGGAACACGGGCCACGTCTCCTGCAAGTCGCCGATGACACGGCCGATCGTCGCTCCTGCCGTCTGCAGACTTGAGTAGAGCGGGTTGTCCTGCGCGGGTCCTACCGCTTCGGACGTGGTCACGACTCGCTTGATCTCGCACTTGTCGTTCGGTGTCTTGACGCCGTTCACTTCGTCGTAGTATTCGGGTTCGTCCCCAGGGACGATACACTTCTCCACTGATGTTGAGTTGGTCTCGGTGATCTGGAGGCAGCGGTAGAACACTTGTTCACTCGGTAGAGCCACCAACCAGCACTCGCGGTCGCTGGGGAGCACCGTGAGACTCGTCGCTCTGGTCTTGCGCTCCTGTTCTCGGTCTTCCTCGGTCGTTAGCGACGAATCTCCTTGGATCTCGGCCTCCGCTTCGTAGTTGCAGATGTACGTGCCAGCGTCCGGACAACTCGCCACGCAGACGCCGTAGAACGAGAAATCTTCGGGCGCTAGCGACGGGTTGGCCGCCTGCTCCAGCAAGTCCTGCGTGATGCGCGGGTAGAAGGTTAGAGGCTGGTCTTCGAGCTTGCCGGTGCCGCACGTGGTGCCGTTGTAGTCCGAGCCGAACAAAAGCCGCTTGGGCTCGCCGTGCATGAAGCCGACGATGGCGATGGCGATCATGCCGATCCAGAAGACCGCGAACAGCAACACGCAGAGCACGTCCCGACATCTTCGCGAGTTGGCCGGCGCCACCCCCTCCAAGGGGACGCCGTCCTTGACGCCCACCTGCTCCGTGTTGGAACAGCAGCCCATTGCTATCGTTCAATGCACGCGCGTGCGATCCTATCGAGCTTTGGTCGCCGTCGCGCCATGGCACGGGACGCTGCTTTTCTTTTGAAACTACCGACCGATATCCGAGATACCAGTAGATAACGGATGCCAGCAGACGGAAACTGATGCGTCTTCTAGTATCTCCATCAAAGGGTACGTATTTGCGAGGACAAGGTACTATATCGTTGACAAAAGACTGGAGTGCTGCAACCGCACACATAGGATTCCTAATTCTTTAAGGGAAGGGCCAGGCCTTGCCCAGCTTGGGCTCGAAGTTGCCGTCGTTGAAGGGCGTGTTGGCCTTGCCCCAGCCCACCGAGTTCATGGCCCGACGCGCGTTCTCCGACATCTGGCCCCACATGATGAGGTCCTGGAATTCGCCGCCCTTGGTGGTCACGTCCGTCGCGTGGTTGACGGGCCAGTGGCTCTCGTAGTTGACCTTGATGCTCGTGCCGTCGAGCGTGTCGGCGTTAGGGGGGACGTACTTGGAGTAGCCGCTGTGCGCCGACGGCGTCACGGCCAGGATCTTGGGGTTCTCGAGGTCCGGGTTGTCGATCCACACGATGACGTGCTCCCAGTCGTGACGGTGGCCCAGGCCCGTGGATGGAGAGTCCTTGGGGAAGTACCACGAGTACATGATGGCCCAGACGCCACGGTACCACGTCGAGCGGCCGTAGACCTGCGAGCCCCAGCCAGAGCCCTTGCAGCCAGCGCTAGGAGCGCCCTTCGTTTTAAGGCCGCCGCCCGTCTCTCCGGCTTCGTTCACCGCAGGGTACGGGTGGCATCCGTTCGTGATGTGGATCTGAGGTTTGAACTTGACCGCGGCCTTCTCGGAGATCGTCACGGGCTCCGGCTGCGCGAACGGCTTGACCTGGTCGTGGTCGATCCACTTGGCCTCCCACGGACCCGGATCCGGCGTTGGAGCGGGAGTCGGAGCGGGAGTCGGAGCGGGGTCGGTGCCGGTGTGGGCGCCGGCGTGGGCTCAGGCGTGGCAGGCTCGGTCTGACGAGGGTCCGGACGAGGCGTTCCCTTCGGAGTCGTCGGCTTGGGCGTCTCGCCGATGGTCACCTCCTGCGAACCGGACGAGCTCCACTCTTGCTGCTGCTGGTGTTGCTGCTGCTGTTGTTGCTCGTCGTCGTCCCCGGAAGGCCCTTTTTCGTGCCCGGCGCAGTCGTCGGGGCCCTCGTGAACTTCTTGAGACTCGAGTAGTCGATGTACTTGACAGGGGTCTTGGTCGCAGCCTCCTTCTCCACCAGGCCCTTGGCCGTACCAGGAACGGCCGTCGGTCCATTCTTCAAGCTCGAAAAGTCGATGGACTTGGTAGTCGAGTTCTTCTCCTCTTGGGCCTGCACCGCCACCACGGCGACCACGGCAACGCACAAGATGGGGTAGAACTTCATCCTTCCTACGCCGTTGGTGATTCTGTCAGCGGGGGTGGAAGTTGCGGAATGAGGCGAGGCGATGCACTCAACGTGAAGTCTAATTAGTAATTGTGCTTCCCCTTCGTCCATTAGTATTAATAGAGACAGCGCTACCCCATCGCAGAAGGTAATCTTGCTGTTCGCAGAGCCATGCAACGTGAACCGTAAATTCTTGAAGGTCTTGAACCGAGACCATCAGTTCACTGAACAATTCAACGGCAAGAACATCCGCTTGAGCCGGAGCCCCCAGACGAAGAAGGCCACCAGCCCCACAAAGTATTATTCAAAGTCATATTCAGATTGTTGTATAGGCACTTTGAAAACTTCAACTAAGAAAATTATTTCAATTTACTTTTATTAGCTTTGATCTCACTGTTTTGCGATCTAAGATCACATTCCACGATAACATGTTCTCGACCGCCCCCTTCGACAAGTTGTGGGGGTTGCATGTAAGTTCCCGAAGAGCGACCTGCCGCAAATCTCATCGCGAGCGCTATCGTCTCGATAAGGGGATGTCATATGCAATTCAAGTTATGGAGGGTCAAACACCCCTCCTGGTTGCTGCTCTGCCCGGCACGCAGACGCGACAGCGGTGACCCAACTGGTTCGCTGCTCGCGGCTGTTGTGCTCGTTTCGAACGGCGAGAAGGTGTTGTGGCGCCGCACAGGTCAAAACTGGGAGAAGTTAGGGAGCAATGAACTGGGGAGCATTGGAGCAGAAAACCTGCAGCACATGGCGTTAGCTACTCACCATACGAGTAACTTCAACGCAAAGATCAGCAATGCAATATGTATTGAGCATATACAGAATTTAATCATCTAGTTCACGTAGCCCAGCATGCCCCCACGCGCGAGGGCGCAGGAACGCTTGTTGGAACTCTTCGTCGTCTTGATGAAGCAATTGTTGACAAGACATTGTGGCCATACTTACACCTGAAGCCTCGAGACTTCTCTCGATCTGCTCGAACCTTGACGGCTCGCGTCGCGTGCTGTCAATGCCGTGCCCAGTTTTGTGCGGGCGAGGTTCCGTGTCGACTCGGTGCCGTTTCTGTCGTGGCGCGGGCTCAACAACTCTGGCGTCTCGAGCCGCCGCTGCTCCAGGCAGCCACCAGTGCTTGTCGAAGTGCTCGGGCATCAGCTTCAGCGCTCCGGCAGACTCTATGATGGCAATCAAGTCGTGCAAACAAGGGCGTCCATGAATGCGTCTGTAAACCCCGTTGCAAACACTGCGCGCCAGACTACGAATCACGATCTTGTGTGCATCTTGCCACTTCTTATGCGTCTGTTTTAGAGCATGAACACTAATTATCTTGACCACCGCGGAGTAATTATCGTTGCGAAACAAGACAGGGATATCCTCCATCTCGTAACCTGCCTGGTATTTGATAGTCCTTGCAGCTTTCATCCACCACGGCAACAGGTCTTGGAAAACTGCAAGCAAGTCACCGCGCGAGTTGTCCAGCCACTGTTTCATCTTTGCATGAGTCCCTTCAACAGGGGACGTGGTGTGACAGCCAAAGTGACTGTACTTGTTAGTCCACGCACTCACAAACTTGGCTCGGTATGGCCACCACGTCCTGGTCAGGTACTTCTGCATGGCTGGGCTCAATGCATGGAGTTCTGCGCAGAGCTCATCATACTCACTCTCAGTGGAGGCGTTAAGTACATCGTCGAACTTAGCCATGTAAATCTCGATCTGTAGCTCATGCTTTTTCTTCACGGCAGTGGATCCTGCGCCTGGATCATCGGCAACGGGAATTTTTTTCTTCGCTTGGGCGAGGACGTTGCGCCGGATATGCCATCGGCACAATAGGTTCGCCGCCATAGGAAAAACAGTGTCTGAAGCTTTGTTGCACGCCAAGTCTCGGTCTGTCCCGTTGACCTTCGGCATTCGCACCGATTGCTCGATCATGAACGCCTTCAATGTCGACAGCGCCCAGATAAAGTCAGGCTCCGCTTCACCAGGCATCCAAATCTGCGCAAAGGGTAGAACAGTGTTCATGCCAGTGAGAATAATCACGTTTAATAACGGGATGCGGAACCGGTTCGTGTTATACGTGCAGTCCATCACCATGACGTCCATAAAGTGCTGTGCGAGCATAGTCGTGTCAGGGTGCGCCCACATCAAGTAGCGCAGTCGGTTGGATGACGGGTCGGTCTCGTAGGTGTAGTGAAATTTCTTTTTGACGAGCAAACTGAACAGGGCTTCATTACTGGTCTGCTTCGCCAAAAGCTGGGTACGCGCTTTCTTCTTTCGATTGGATATATCCTGTGGTATGGCCAACGTGTCCTCGTTTGACAGCACCAGGGTTGAATAAATCTTAGCTGTAGGAACGCCGGCCTTGGCCTGAAGCTCGACTAAGTCACGCACTTCATTTTGACGTTGAGCATCGCGCTGACGGTGCGGAACATGAACGCGGACATCATAAGAAGGAGGATGATTGTGGGTTTGGCTGCCGTCTCTGGTGTGGACGATCCTCCACTTCCCAGCCGGATTGAGGGCGTCGACGGCTTTGATACTGATGCGCATTCCGCACCCGTCTCGCTTCGATGTAACCATTAGTCGCTGACGATCAGCATCCTTGATCTTTCTAGTGGTTTTTGGTTTTCCAGCGTGGACGCACGCGTACAACCGGTACCGGATCTGGTCGTTGGCGTTGCGGCCGACTTGACTGCGGGATACATTGAAGTCGTGGGCCCTCGTCCAGTCGTGAATGGCTGCCTCGGCAGTCATACTCGAGCTCAGGCGGCGCTGGTATTGTATAGGTGATCGATGTGCTTGGCTCTGATGGTGGCGGATCCGCAAGCACTGTCTGCGATGAGGGTGTGCTGGGTTCGCAGGGTTGAATGACACGAACCATGCCTTGGCCGTGAAGAAGGTTGAAGAGTACTACTCGGTCTTGGTAGTTGCAATGCGCAGCTCAAGCTTCCTCGTAGCCTTATCTGAACTATTTCAAGCATAGATATTCTGGGCGTACTGTGCACAAGCACTAACACCATGTGCTGCAGGTTTTCTACTCCAATGCTCCCCAGTTCATTGCTCCCTAACTTCTCCCGTCAAAACTTGGTACATGTATTGTTCAAGAAACGTATGTACAGTGCATCTGCTTCTGCCGTGCCAGTTCGAGCTCATGGTCGTGGACAACCACTTGAGAACGCAGAACAATCCATCTTGGCACATTTAATGCGTGATACACCATTTCTGGATCAAATTGAGAATTTCCGAGTTCAAAACGAAAATTGCTAAAATCAAAACGAGAAGATCGTGGATGCGTGATTTGATGCCCCTTTTATCGCTTTCCAAAGGCTGATCCCATGGGCAATAGAGCGGCCAAGTGGAGCAAATCTAATAAAATATTCTGAAATAGAGGCTATTAGATGCTATGGATACCAAAACATAGAGGCTTTCTTGTTTTGATCTGAGCAGTTCTTGTTTTGATCTTGAAAATTCTCAATTTGATCCAGAAATGGTGTATCTATTTGGTCGGGTTGCGGGTGACGCCCTCCCGGGAAGACCGTGGGGAGCATGCTCCTCCCGCGCTTCCGGCAGGCGCTTCACAGCGTCTGCCAGTCTCTCTCGAACCTATCTCTCCTCTCGGGCCCCGCACCGGCAACTAGCAAGACAGCATCGCGTTCCCGGCCTCTTCCCCGGCTACGCATCGGTACGTACAACATACAATCGGTTGGCACACAGCGCCAGCTTGATCTGCTGTCAGAGGACCTCCGTCGCTACAAGCTTGACATCCTGGGCCTTCAGGAAACGCACGTGTACACCAGAGACGAAGTCCCTCTCGACAGGCACGACCTGCTAATGCTCCCCTCGGAGGGCACTGGTCACCACCGCTACGGCCTTGGCTTCGCCGTGGCCAAGCATTTAAGACCGTTCCTTGACAGATACTGGGCGCACAACGACCGCATCGGCGTCCTCCAGCTCCGCGTACCCGGCACTCCCCGCATTAACGTCATTACTGCTTACTCTCCTCACAGCGGGTGGGAGATTGAGCACGTCGACGCTTTCTATGCTGACTTACAGTCAGTCCTTGACGGACTTTCACGCAGGGATCTCACTTTCTTCACACCCGCTAAGAATGTCAGCCAAGAAGAAGCGTATTATAATAGCTACAGTATGGATCAAGCGCAGTGTTGCTGAAGAGTACAAGAAGGGTGTCAACGGCATTGGGTTTGCCGCCCTTGCCGCAAAACACAAGATACCCTCGTCATCGATAGTCCGGAAATCCAGATTGCACAGATGCAACATTGAAGTGAAACCTTTGAACGACAACTGCAAAGTGATTTCCGAGTTCACCTACACTGTTCCTGAGGCAACTGGGAAGATATGCCTTGCTCGACTGGGCCCTCGGTTTGCGTTACACGTAGCAGGAATGCGAATATAGCTTAGAGGCTACTACCAACCTTCAGGTTTTTTAGATTTACTTGAATACAACGCCTACCTTTTGCATCCTTCAGAGTTTTGTCGATTCACTTGAATAGAACGCCTAGGCCTTTTATTCAAATAGAACGCCCACTAGGCGCTCTATTTTTTTAGAACGCCTAGGCGTCTAGTTCGAGGGAAGACGGTAGGCACTCGCATGACAGCTCTGGACTTGAAGAACGAACAGCAGACACCCCAGCAGAGATGGACACAGGTATTATCTACTGCCTATGACGCTGCCACCGCCACGATTAGACTCCAGCCGACGACAAAGCGCAAACGCTTCGCCGACGCTGAGCTCGAACAACTCTCAGAGGAACAATGGAATCTCAGGCTGCGCATCTACAACGACACCACAGCCGACGCCAAAGCTCTCCGAGAACAACGCAATCGTCTTCTGCATCGCATCCGGACTCGATGTAAAGACATCGCAAACGCCCGCATCGACGTCAACGTCGCTCAAATTGAGGCACTCAGTCCTACCTCACAGATGTTCGCGGCTACCCGCACGCTACTACGCAAACGCGCGACTCGCACGTCCGTCAAGGACGCTCAAGGTAAGTTCCTCCTTAATCGCCGTAGAACTGACACAACTATCAAACGTTTCTTCCGCACACAATTCTCAGACCCCACTAAGGATGCGGTCGACGCTGACTCGGCTCCACGCCCGCTCACACTACCTGTGTCAGCGGACGAACTCGCCCGCGCATTCCGCAGACTTAACAACGGCCGCGCTACTGGCCCCGATCATATTCCAGCCGAGCTCCTGAAGTACGGCGCCGATCTACTCGCAGAACCGCTCGCATCACTGCTGAACTCACCCTCGTGCAACGCCACATAGCTAGCCATAGACTTAGAAGTAGTTTAGACGACAGCCAAGCTACCGCCGACGGATCATCCAGCATCGACCCACTCGAACATCGTACGGCACGAGCAGCGGAAGATACCTGGCGTAACACGCGCAAACTGGGCTCTCTTCTCGGCGATGCAGAAGACGTCTCCAACAGAAAACGCCTTGCAGCAGCAGCTCTCCGACGGATGTGGGTCATCTGGATCCGCCCCAACAAGGTCTCCGAATCTACCCTGCTACGTCTCTATGCGGCCTATGTGCTGCCGATTCTACTGTACAATTGCGGCACATGGGCGTTGACTCAGGGACAACTCAAGAGCCTCGAGAGCTTCCATCGACAGCAGCTACGACAAGTTCTCCGACTCAACTACCCGCGCCACATCAGCAACGACGCCCTCTACGAGCGCAGCGGGACAGAACCCCTGCGATTCCAGCTTCTCGCCGCTCGATGGCGGCTATTCGGGCACATCCTTCGCCGCTCGCCAGATATCCCTGCAAACCACTTCATGCGGTCCTACTTCAGCACCAGTTCATCTGGCGGTTGGAGAGGGCGCCGTCGCACTACACTGCCCCTCGTTCTTGCCACCGACCTCGCCAGGACGTACAGCGACTACGAGCTTCGTACGACCTCTGACCTGGAGCGCCTCCGCCGACTTGCCCTCGACCGATCCGCCTGGAAACGCCACACACGCTCCCACTTGCCCACCGAGACAGATTCGACGTATGCGAACGCTACCTTACCGCTACGGATGGCTACTCTAGCAATCTCCGATATGTAAGCTGGCCGCCGCGCCAAACGTAATATCATCATCATCAAATGGTGTATCACATAAAAATATATGTAAGCACATTGCAGATCTGAATAACACACAAAACACTGAAAAACACAGAGACATCACTCTTAGACGCGTTTCTCGATTCCCATGTTGAACACCACATCGCCATGGAGGCAGACGGATCGTACGACGAGAACGCTATCCGGGAGCATTCCAAGGAGGGTTTCTTCAAAGAGCTCGAGTATAAAGCTCGAGTCCAAGAAGCCGCTGCGCTCGAGTGGCTTGCTGTGTGGACGTATCAAACCGAGGTGATGTTTCCTCGTCTTGGAGTATCACTGAGACGGTAGTGGGTCTGAAAGTGCCTAGTCCAGCTGCACAGAAGCATTTATGTTTTGTTAGTGATGCTGAGATGTAATTAAGAAGGCCATGCCTGCATATATTCGTTCGTAGCCTGCATGGATCTCAACGTGGACAGCCAGCTTGGCCGCCGTCGATACCAAAGTTGGCTCTCACACGCGTATTTGTATTCAGCTTTGTATGCATGATGTCAAGGTTGACTTCGCAGTGAACCATAGACACCAACTAATTATCCGGCTCGTTCTGCTGTTCGTCCCCGCTGACCGTACAATTTGCCGCGGCGAGAAGCTCCGCTAGCACTTCCGCCACGGCCTCCCGCTCGCTCTCATCCGGGGCCTCTCAGTCGCAGTTACTCCGTCTTCGTCCTGTCCTTCTGCATCTGCGCCGAGCCGCTCTGGTTGATGCACTTGTACCTCTACGTTTCGCGGTCTGGAACTTGGAAGCGGTAACGGCAAAGATGCCTCCGAAGCCGCCCTGTCGGCATTCTGAACATCGGTCTCGGTATCCCTTGGCAGTACGGCATCCGAGGTAGCTCTGTCCATCGTTTCCGCGCGCAACTCCTCCTTCGACCGACGCATTCGAATCCGCCCGACCGTTTCATTGTGCGGGAGTTGATCTCCGTTCTTCCACTTCGAGTGCCAAATGTTAAAGCACGATACAGAATTACCATCGGTTACGTGTCGCGCCTTGGAACACAAAAACAGTCTTCCTCGATCAGTGGAGCACTGCTTGCAGTAATGACGCGTTGTACCGGGAGGTCGATTCGATCCAGGACTGCGAGCACCACGCAGTACCGAACAAACTTTGCACACGCGAAACTTGAACTTGCCCTTCGCCGTCTTGTCCGTCGAGACCATCAATTGATGCTTCGAGCTTGCTAGCGAGTACGCCGTCGAAACTGGTGTCTGGTTAGATCTTGGCTCCACCTCGGTAACAGCGGGTTCGGCGACTGGAATCGTTTCCAGGAAGTCATCGTCTCCGAGAGCGAGTAGCTCCTCGTGTAGCTGAATTAGAAAATCCGCGTGTGAAAGAGGTTTTCCCCCCACAGACTTCGCGTACTCACGGTGGGCGATAAAAGCGTTAATAACCGCTATATCGAGAAGCCCGTAGAAAACAGTCTTGTAGTATTTCTTCGGTCGCATGACCCTTTGGATGGAGTACCTAGTCAAATGCATTCTCGGCGTAAGTGAAGGGAGTCAGAACCGCAACAGAGCAACACGTACGTTTGCAGACGTAGCTGGTCGTGGCTGTCAACACCCCCCATGTACTTATTGTACAATACCACGAACTCCGGACACGGAATGTTTGCATATGAGCCGTCCTTTTGCTTCCTCCGCACAATCGCACGTCTAGCGGAGGCCCCAGTCGCCACAAAGTAGCAAATTTTCGAGTCAACCCACCGCGTCGAGTACATCCGACGATTCGTATTGTTCCGGGCAAGAACGTATGAGCCGCGCGGCATCCCTGTCGAAGCTGATTTTTTGTCGGTCTTCAAGTCTTCGGGGAAGCCAAGACGCGTCGTAGCCACCGTCCCGATATTGTAGTACCCCATGTCCATCAAACGAAACCCCAACGTCACTGAAGAATACTCGCGATCAGTGATGATGATTCGCTTCTTGGATCGATCCACCCGACGCTGTTCCCACAAGGCTTTAACGTTTCGAACCACAGCAGCTGGTCCGCTTCTGGTGTCAACAAATTGACTGTTTTGTTTCTTACCACAATAAACCTCGAACCTGAGCATGAATTCACAGCGTTCAGATACCGACTATATAAAATAGGGCAAATGACCATACCTGGAACAGTAGTGGGTTTTCCCGCAGCACACAGCGAACAGCTTGGTGCCGTACTTGTGCGGCTTATTCTTCAGGAAAACTCGTATTGTGTTCCGCGAACTTCTTGAAGGGATAACCATCTCGTCGAATGCAACCCAGCGCCCTAGTTCCATTCCCCCCTTGAAAGCAGTCTGTAACTTGTTTATCACGTTGCGAATCTTCCATGCCCGGTCCGTCTTAGCCTGCGGAGCCTGGTTGTTCGTAAAGTGGAGAAATCTGGCGAAGGACGTGTTAGTGGGCCCTTTATTTAAGTAACGTGAAAGTCACAGTACCTGTTAATCTCCTTGAAACGCTTGCGAACCATAAATGGCGACCAAGTTCCAGCTGGGATCGCTCCACGGGCTCGCGTCTTCCAATGATCTTCCAGTCGAGCCTTTATCGGGCAAATAGCCCTGGATATTACTAGGGCCAGAAAATGCATGATCTCCGCGGCACGTACTTCTTTGAACGCGTCCAGTTCCTTTTTCTTTGCTTGAAACATCTCCTTGCGTTTGTGCCTGTCGTCCGTCTTCTTTTCAATTGACAACTTCGCCTGTCGAAGTCTTTCCGGTCGTGTCTGGCGCTCGTAACGATTAGTTTCCTCGGCAATCTCCGTCCAGAGAGTCTTCGGCATGAAGTAAAAAAAAAAGATCTGAAGGTTTCATCGTTTTCGCTGCCTCTATAGCCGAGGCAGTAAGTCGAGGGGGGTCCGTAAACACATCCGTAGCGCCGGACAGGTCCGAGTCATCCCGTTCGTCGGTTACCGGTAGCAACTCCCAACCATTGTCAGACATGCCTCGAAGCATTTCATCTGTTATGTAGTCCTGGGGGCCGGCAACCGCGCGAATTTCCTCCGCTGTTTCGACACTAAAACTTTCGTTTCCGGTATCATCCGCAACATAAAGCTCATCTGCAAACTCATCTTCAGAATCGTCGTCGGCACTCTCGCTAGGGCAACCATCAGATTCCAGCACCTCGTAATCGCCATCAATACCCATGTTCACTGCATCAGCAAGCATCTCCGCACGTCGTTTCGATTTCTTCCCAGATACTCGACTTCCGGGAGACGAAAGAGTACGTCGATTTTGCGAGGGTGTTGCGGTTGTTTCTGCTGTCTGCCGGGGCGATTTTGTTTTTCTGGGAGCCTTGACTGACCCTCTGGAGTCTGCTCGCGGTACTGGCGTAGCATCCGCATTCCTTCCATCGGTATTAAGGTTGTTTGTAACCCCGGCACCACAATGCTCAACAGCACCACCTGCATTTGAGATCGCCTCTTCCTCGGTAGTCTCGGGAAAGTAATCCGGGAAATCGTACTCATAGTCATTTTCGGCTCGATCATCGGTTTGCCGGCTCTCGGAGGCCACATTGTCAGCATCATTGGTTACTCCCACTCCATAATTTTCTGGAATCGATGCTCTGCTTGCTTGGCGAACTGAAGACCCACCGCTGGGTTTCTCGTTCTCATCGGTATCTTTCCGAGGGCTGTGATGGCCTACCGTCCCAGTAGCATCGGTGACTTCAGCTGGAGCTGGGTTTTGGAGCATAGCTTGACGTGCTGCTTTCTGGCGACGCCTAAACTTCTCCAATTTGTCAGGGCAGTTCAGATTGGAGGCAGGCTCCCAGCTCGTTTGGGAATATCCCTTCCATTTCACCTCAAAGTAAGACAAGCCAAAACGAAAAGTTTCACGAAGAATTTTTTCCACTTCGTACACTTCCTCCGAGCCTGGGCACCATTATTACAGTTAGTACGTTTTCCACAAAACCAACATAAGAACTTGACAGATTTGGTTGTTACCTTCAGAATCCTCTTGGTGTTTTGCAGGTTTAGCCGTCACGTGGCTACCTCGGTCAGGCAAGTCCGCGCTTCGGGTTGTTTCTTCTTCAACGCGCGTGCCTCTTGAAGTCGTGCTGCCTTGAACTTATTGAGGAGCTCAGGACAATGCAGATTCGATTCCGGCTCCCACGACGTCTCGTCGTAACCCTTCCACTTCACATGGTACTTGGGCTCTCCACGCACGAACTTCATCTCGATGATCTTCTCGACTTCAAACTCGTCGTCTGCAGCATTATGAGCGTCTACTATAAGATCGCTACGACGCTTTGCTAGTGAAAGATGCGTTTTGCTTACCAGATGCCTCGGAGTTCACTGTCCTCGCTGCTTTTCTTCGCGCCTTCCGGGGCGGCTGGGCGTCGCGCCCGCTGCCTACTCGGCGCTTCTGTGCCATCTCGACGAGTGAGGGGGCAAAAGGCGCACTTCTAGCATCCGGATACGTGGGCGTTGTTGGCCTTGATCATACAAAAATACTGATATTAAATTTCCGATCTAAACATATCCGGATACGAAGTTCGTATACTAATAATATCTCGAAGTTGAGTTGCAAGTGCCAATGTTGACATCGCAAAGCTTAGCAGATTCCTCTGGCATAACAAATAGACTGGTACTGCTAGATGTCCTACATTTCTTCTAGAGCTCCTGCTCCTTCACAGTGATAAATATACGCTCGGCGTCGCACTCACCATGCACGAAACCCGCTGCATGGCAACGGGCATCACGAATGAGCTCTCGAGAAGCGAAACGACAGACATGACGGCGCACACCCACCCGCAAGGAAGAGGGACTCAACGTTGGGCTGGGGGATGTCAACATTGACACTGCGCTGGAACTCCAGATCAGCGAACAATCGAAGCTCACCAGAAGACTTGACGGCAAGCATAGCGACAGCAGCACCGCGATCGTGGCGATGGCGGCGTGGGCGACCGTCGGGCAGCGTGTTGGTGAGCCCGGCCACAGCGTCACAGCGAGCGTATGGTGGCTAGCCCTGGCACGGCGACAGCAGCGCCGCGGGAGCAACATGGCGAGCGTGGCAGTGGCGAGCATGGCGGCGGCCGGCACAGCGAGCGTGGCGGTGGCGAGCGTGGCGGTGGCGAGCGTGGCGGTGGCGAGCATGGCGCCCGGCCGGCACAGCGAGCGTGGCATGGCGGCGGCAGGCACAGTGACAGCAGCATGGCGAGCGTGGCGAGGGCGACCGTCGGGCAGCGTTCTGGCGAGCATAGCGGCGGGCAGGTGAAGATCACCAGCATGGCGAGCTTGGTGGCGGCCTTGGCGACGACGGTCGATGCGAGCCAGGCGTCGGCATAGTTGGAGAAGCGCTTGAGTAGGAGCTGGCGATTTCGGAAATGAGGTTTGGGATTGAGCGCGCGGAAACGATCTTCCGGTACGGATCGCAGCGCGAGCGTGATTGGCCGCGAGATGGTACACGTCGCAAATTCAAACGGTGGGGGCGCTGATTGGCGTAGATACCGGAGCGAACCCGCGGGCGAAAATCTGCGTGTTGCGCGAACTCACGCGCAAGTTGGAAAAGCGTGCGAAAAGCTGTGTGTTGCGCGAAGCTTGATCAGGCTGATACCACTTTGTGTCTGTGACCTTTGGGTGAAGCTGACTTTTGATTGGCTTATCAGCTTCAACTTCAACCCTCGATAAGCACTCCGAATTATAGTAGTTCTCCTAGTACGGGGCATTTCTTTTGCAGTTCTATGGTAACTTACTTTTGCACGTTCATCTGCAACAGAAACGATGGCAAACGGTGCCCGAACGTCGCTCGCCTCGCTACCTAGGTCGGTGTGGTGTCCTCACAAAACGCGGTATTCGTAGATATGAAATACCAACCAATGCGTGCACACGGTTTCTATAGGTGAGCGCTAGCACCATTGATCTTGTCCGTCAAAACACTCTGCTACTGGGTGGTCAAAGCTCACGAGACAGCACACTAATTCTCTCCTGTACCTCGACACACTGATACGAATAGACACCAGTGACTTGAGCTAGGAATACGCCGCGCTAGCTAAGAACACGGATGCCCCCCCCCTCCTTTATTTTACGGCCATTTACTACATCTAGGAGCCCACACACCGCTTGACCTCCCGTGCCGCGCCGCTGCGGCTCACCGCCTCGCCCGGTGAGGTGCGTTCTGCAGTTCGAGTGCGGCTGGTATCGGTGATACGGCGAAAGTCGAGGGTAATTCGCGCCCGTTGGCAATAGCGCTGCAGGGAGCTTTGGGGGCTGCATGCAGGTGTCAGTGGTGACTTGGCCGGCCCAACCACCAGTGCCGCGCCGCTGCGGCTCACCGCCTCGCCAGCCGAGGCGCACCGGAAGATCGTTTCCGCGCGCTCAATCCCAAACCTCATTTCCGAAATCGCCAGCTCCTGCTCAAGCGCTTCTCCAACTATGCCGACGCCTGGCTCGCATCGACCGTCGTCGCCAAGGCCGCCACCAAGCTCGCCATGCTGGTGATCTTCACCTGCCCGCCGCTATGCTCGCCAGAACGCTGCCCGACGGTCGCCCTCGCCACGCTCGCCATGCTGCTGTCACTGTGCCTGCCGCCGCCATGCCACGCTCGCTGTGCCGGCCGGGCGCCATGCTCGCCACCGCCACGCTCGCCACCGCCACGCTCGCTGTGCCGGCCGCCGCCATGCTCGCCACTGCCACGCTCGCTGTGCCGGCCGGGCGCCATGCTCGCCACCGACACGCTCGCTGTGCCGGCCGCCGCCATGCTCGACACCGCCATGCTCGCCGTGACGCTGTGGCCGGGCTCACCAAAACGCTGCCCGACGGTCGCCCTCGCCGCCACCGCCACGCTCCCGCACTGCTGTCTCTACCCGCTGGAGCGCTGCCCGACCGTTGTCCACGCACGAGTCTGTCGAAGATGTCGATTCTGACTCAACGTTGGGTTATGTTAGGTGTGGCCCACACGGTTTTGACCGTGTAGTGTGACCCACATCGAAAGCAGCGGAATCTCGGAGGACGGGACTTGCCGACGCGTGAGAGATGGAGTATAAAGCCCGACAAATTGTAGACGACTACCGGGCATACAGGGAGGACTGCCGCTGGTATCTGCAGTACCCGCCACGGCTCTTCGTGATCATGAAAGGCCTTCCGGGCTCTGGCAAGACAACGTTTGCTCAAGAGGTCGCTCGTTATGCCGCAACGCTCGATTTCCGCTCGTCAATTTGCTCAGCGGACCACTTCTTCCAGCGCGGAGGTACCTATGTGTTCGACGCAAGTCGACTTTGGGAGGCACATCGAAGCTGCTACGAAGAATGCAAAGAACTGCTCTGGCGCAGCCCCGACCGTGGAGTGGATATCGTTATCGTCGACAACACCAACCTTCGGATGGATGATTTTGAGCGCTACCGGGATCTCCACATCCCTTCGGACAAGCTTGCAGTTGCTGCTTTCGAATGCCCCCCTGGTGTAGCTGAAGCAACGAAGCTCCTGGAGCGAGCTAATCGTATTGGCCACGCTATCCCTGGTCACACTTTTGTGGAGTACTTCAACGTCTGGAAGCGCAATACGCCGCGCCGCGCGGACGATGAGGTGGACACCGACAACGAGCTGCATTCCGAGGACGAGCTGGCCACCAACAATATGCCACGCACCTATCTGATCACGGTTGAGGAGTTTATTCCAGATAGTTAAGTCGCTCCGACAAATCCGTTGAGGTGACGAGTAGCTCCAATAAATTTCTAATATGACGTATGCACTTGTTTTGCACTCGTCTTCACCAAGTTTACTTTTTGTGAGCACAACGCTGCGAGCCATGCGCACTTACTAGTACCTCTCTTAATGAGTCAGCTACGACTTTGGGGTCTATGTTGGCTTCGATACTTGGTACTAGTAGCCAGCTCAACAACGACTCCGACCAAGTCAACGTTGAGTCAGTTAGATATGGTTCGAATCAACTTCTCTCAACTGAGGATTTGCGTTTCACTTTCTCACATTAAAAAACGTTGACTGCAGCTAAGTGCTAATGGCGAAGCGCAGGGCGCGGCGATCGCAGGCTGCAGAGAGCGAGGGGACTGCAGGCAGGGCTACTGACCAGGCGCCGATGACGAGGAGTAGGAAAGCTGCAAAGGCGACGGGCAAGCCAGCGACAGAACGGACGAGTGCGCCCACTGACAAGTCAACAAGCGCTGCCAAGACCACGCGTGCCACCGGCAATGCCAAGGAGAAGCGGAAAGGGGGCAAGACACTTCGCCAAGCACCAGCAAACGGAGGAAGACTACAAGGAAGGCTGGCCAAGGATCCAAGGGGACGACAGGCGAGCTGGGCGCCGCGGGTGCGTCGGAGGACGAGATGACGACTCAAGATGGAGAGACGATTCTCCTGGTTCCCAAGCGCGCGCTCCGGTCCGCGTGCTTGGCTTTACAAAAGAAGCTTGACGAAGAGAAGGGCGAGAAACGGCAAGGCCCACGGCGCACGGCAGCTGATCGGTACAAGCTCGCAAACTACCAGAAGCGTGTGTGGGCAGACAGGTACACAGCTGCGAGGAACAGCAACAAGGCATTGGACTACGGCGCTTTGAGCAAGACGACTCACTTCAGTGTGTTCAAGGACAACCCAGACGAGCTCCAACGTCACGAGCCTGCGCTGCTGAAAGAGCTCTACAAGGTTTATGTAGCAGAGCAAGCCCTGAAAGGAGACGCACACGCGCAGACCGCTGGATCAAGTTCGCCGATGCTGTCGCAACATGACGGAGTGGAGATCGAGCAACGCGACATCCAGGCGGCTCAGCAGCTTACGGCAACCAGAAACCAAGCAGCGTCAGCGTTAGACCAAGCTCCGCGTCCAGAGGCTCCAGTCTCCGTCCAAGCGCAGACACCCGACACAGCCCAAGTCGAAGATGGGAGCGTGCAAAGCCACCCTTTGCGAGGAGGCTATGCGAGTTTTGAACACTCCATTTCGCAAGCACTGCAGCAGTTTGGAGAGAAGCTGGAGGAAGAGAAGCAGAAAGGGGCTCGACAGCTGGAGGAGGAGCAGGCACGCTCAAGGGCATTGGAGGAGCAGCTAGCAGCCACAGCGAAGGAGCTGGTCGAACTCAGGAACGATGATCTCCCAGACAATGATACAACTAACGCGGTGACAATGGAGTTGTGGGATGCGGTTCTTCAATTAGCTGAAGAGAGGGCGACTTCACGCGGCTTGAGCAAAAAAATTGCTCGTATGGAAGCTGAGTTGAATTTGTCGAAGTAATCCGTCACCATGCACGCAGACAATCTGGTTAAGGCACAGGCTAACCATGCCAAAACTCTCCAGGATGTGCACGATGACATGAACAATCTCACGAAAGAGCTGGACGAGCGCAAGAAAAAGCTGGATGACCGGGAAAAGGAGGTGGCTTTGCGAGAGAAGCAGCTGGAGGTCAAGAATAAAGAACTACAAGCCAAGCTGCAATCTCATGAGGCCAAACTCAAAGAAGAAGAGCGGCGTATGCAGAATGTGGAGCATCGACTGCACTGGCTGCGGGAGAAGTTGGATGCGGTTTCAAAGCGACGAGAGAAGCCGAGGCAAGAGAAGCAGCAAGGAAATCGAATATCACTGAGGCAGGCGAAGATGTTGAACGAAATGAAGCGCCAGACCCGACTCCTGAAAGAGCAGTTCGAGAACAACGGGTGCCCGCCAGCATTTGAAGAGCTTCAAGCCACCCGCAACCAGGTCGAGCAAGAGAGGGCGGCGATGCAAGCAGATCAGGATCGTGTGAGATCGGAGTTGGAATCTGACACGATGTGGAAACAGATTTTTATCTGCACCCATGTCCGACCCCATGGATACGTGGACCCTATGGTGAGGTGTGATTGGTCGCATGAGGCGGAGGTCCGGTAGAGACGAGTGTGACGTGTGGATTGTGGATGTGTATGGAGATTTGGTGGGACCCGGCACTTGCAGTAAGTATGGGCTCACAGGATTGGAGATGCGCCCACCGGATGAGCGCTCATATTCGGTGCGGAATCACGCATCCTGTCCGTCCGCCGACTTCCCTAACTGCAGGATAGGCCCAAGGCGTGAGAGTGTGACCAGTGAACGTATCCTGGTCACTGCCTGCATTGGCTCAAGTCAAGTTGCCGGGCTACCCCACTGAATCTACCCCACCAGACATGATCACGCGCACCCAAGACCTCGCTGGATGAAGCCTCATGTCGCCCGGACCGGATCGTGGTGCACCTGGTGATGGCGTACAGCATGGAGAAATTGCCGCACCGGATGGGGACGGACCAGATCGTTCATTCGGTCCGTCCACCGTGCCCACACTGGATGTCGACGCACCAAGAACAAGTCTAGTGCGCGCCGCGTGCACTTACGCAGCGGCGTCGATCCCGACCGGATGAGACCAAGATCCACCAAGGCCCACGTGCGGTACCGAATGGGCCGCACATCCAAGGGAGAAGTCCAGTTCCAAGACGAAGAGACGGTGTATCCAGGTACCTCTGTCATCATGTGATGAGTGTACCTGGAGAAGTGTCGCCGTCAACAAGTCTCCGCATACCGAAAACAAGACGAACATACTGAAGCACTGCCAAGAAGCACAAGCATACTCAAGACAAGCGAAACATAGTGAAACCTACATTAAAGTCAGCGAAGTGATAGAAGATAGCTAGCCAAACGTAAGATCTAAACAGAAACCAATTTGCCGAAGAACACGCGGACGATTCTGGCGCCCGAGGACAGCAGTAGAGCCTCGACTTTCTCGTCTTCAAGAGCCCTCCGGGAGACTGCCTGCGCGCGGTCTAAGTACGTTTAGGGACGCTTCCAAGGCCTCACCGGTGTAGCGAGCACCGGTGTAGTGGGGACTCAAAGGTACCAAGGCGAGGTCGGCAGTGACTGGGGTTTCGCGCCCTGGAGTGACCTGTGAGAGCTTCATTTCCTATTTGCGTGTCCTAACCGGGCATCCATTTCATATTCCCTACTGTGTGTCTTTGGTGGTTGAGGTAGTCACCCCCCAGACCGAATTGATCGACTACTGTGTGATAGGACTGAATTATATTTTGTATTGTTCCCTCACTCTGTGAGGGTGGTGCGCGTAAGTGAGTGTGCATCCAGGGCTGACCAGTGCCTTGGGTGACGGCTCCGAAGTTGACTGGTGTATAGACCCCCCCCCACCCAAGGGTCTCAAAGAATAAGTGGTGGCTGTATATTTTGTGACGTTTAGCTCGGCATTGTATTTCTGTGTGGTTGGTTGGTCTGAATTACGGATCTGACAGTGATCCCTTCCATTCGGTCTGACCTTCTGTTCATTCGGTGTGGTTTATCCCAGGAACACACCCAGCAGACTTTATTCTGTATTGCAACAACTCACTTCGGTGAAATCCGGTCCGCCAAAGGTAAACGATACCTATAGGGGTTGACACAAGGACACACGCCAAAACACCGGACCGCATCCGTGCGATTCGGTGCGTCCAAGCGGTTTCAGGCCCGGGTCATTCGGTGTCCCGTGGACTGCTTATCGCGTGGACAATCTCTGGTACTCCGAACCCGAATTCCATTCGGTCCGGCATAGCGCGCTATACACCCCTGGACGATAAAGGCGTTCACCCGCCTCGCCTCAGCTGGTGCGCGTGCCCGGATTCGAACCAGGGATTTCACCGGAGTTGTTTGTATATTGATTTGGTCTAAAGGGGTGTTTCTACTGACTACCTGGACTAACAGTTGGTTATGACTGGAAGGAAGGAAGCACGTGAAGGTGGACGCGGAGGCGGACGCGGTGAGGCGTCTCGTCAGTCGCGTCGTGGACAAGGGTTGCCGCCGGAGGAGCACAAGGCCCTGGACGAC
This sequence comes from Phytophthora melonis, assembly GCA_024211575.1. NCBI lineage: Eukaryota > Oomycota > Peronosporomycetes > Peronosporales > Peronosporaceae > Phytophthora > Phytophthora melonis. The sequence continues at coordinate 1,667,113 of JAMXKT010000045.1, forward strand.
GTTGTCCGGGAGGCTCGGAAGGCTGGCGCGGAGAAGCGCAAGGCGGCCCTGGAAGAGAAGAAGAAGGCGTCGGCGGCCGTTCAAGATCAAGCGGCCCCGGAGTCCTCCGCTCTGGATGCGCACCAAGCAAACCAGGACGAGGCTCTGGAGGCGGACTCGACCGAGTCTGTGCCGGCCGGCACCGAATGTGTCCCAGACCCGGCGACGGGACTGGATGAGGGTGAGTCCACACAGGACAAGGAACCCGCCCAGGCGTCTGTGGGAGGCGCCGATGAGGTTGAGCCCCCGGCCGAGGATCGAGTTTCGGACTCTCCTCAGCCGGATGACGAAGTCGAGATTCTGGACGAAGCCCCGACGATCAAGCACGAAGGACCGCTGTCGACTGTCCAAGAAGACGGCGTACTGAACGACGAAGCTGAGACCCGGTCTGCACCCGCACAATCCGGTCCGGCCGCGACTGCCGAAGCACCCGCGCTCAAGAGTGAAGCCCGATCCAGTCTGGCGCCCTCGGACCCCCGAGGACCCAGCGAGACCAAGGCCCAAGTGAGCGAGGCTCAGGCGAAGGCGTACGTGGCGGAGCAAGTGCGCCGCTGGGAGCAGCACCGTGAGAGCGCGGTCGTCCCGCTCAAGGTGGAGTATGCCTGGCCCGAGCCGGCACCCGACTTCACCGAATGGTGGGCGGCTGCGTTGGCGACGTCGAAGTACCTGTCGGACCGAATGGCGATGGCAAGCCAAGACGCTGCATGGATCGCGGAGCTGGATTCGGTACGGCTTGAGCTGTGTCTGGCCCAGGACGTCACGGGTATCGTGATTCCGCCAAGCCTGCTCTCGCCACGAGAGTGCGTTGCGCTCATCCAGTCTCTCCTCTTCGCTGCTGGTTTCAGGTTTCACAACCTGATCCCGATGTGGTTCCAGTCCAAGTCCTCCAGAGTCGCACCGAGCCTGGTGCGCTCTGTGGTCGAAGACGTCCAGCATTTCCTCGCGTTCGAGCTGATCGAGTGGCGCGAGCTGGCATCCGGTGTGCCCTTCAAGATCGTACTGGATACGCCGGACGCACAAGACCGGACTGGACCGGATGCTGAGAACACTGGATCAACGCCGCAACAAGCTGTGCGAGCACCGATCCTGGACTACCATGCTGAAGACAACAACGGAGATCTATTGATGTCGGATTACGAAGCTGGACTACTGGGACGCGAATTCGTCCTACGTCTACGAGTGGCCGGACTCCGGAGGACACGAAGCCCGCAAGGGTCGTCCACCGGCGAACCGGATTCCAAGCGCCCGCAGCACGGACCGCCTCGCCCGTCGTCCGTCCAGTCCGCATCGTCGATCCCGTCCGCGCCGCCGCTGTCCACGCCGTCGCTCTCCTCGCTCCTTCGTACCACGCGTCCAGTGAGTCTGGACGCGCATCCGGTACCGGAGTGCTGGTTCCATTCGGTCCGCCGTCCCGCTCACCCTCGGATCTCGATTCGAGCTTGTTCGGTACGACGGCCGGATCCAATGAGTCGACGTTCAGTGCGGCATCGGGAGCTCGGTCGTCCAGAGGCAGCTCGTCGTCGTCGTCGCTGTGGTCCGGACACGATGCCGCGAGGCACATGTCCGCGATTGGGTACGGACCCATGGTGATGACCGCGCAAGCGGGAGCGATTCAGTCTGGCGCAGGTGGAGGAACCGTGGAGATCACCCGGACAGCACTCCCTCGGTCATCGACGGTGGTGGATCAGGACGATGTCGTTATGTCGGAGTACGATCGCACTACTGTCCGGAGTGACCGAAGGTCGAGGGCTTCATCCGGTAGGCACACCTCCTCCCGACGCGAGAAGCGAAGCCCGTCACCGAGCGACTCTGACTCCAGTGACACTGACCGGAACCGCCACCGAAGGTCGTCGAGATCGAAGCGCGCACCGAGTCAGTCGTCCAGGTCGAGTCGATCCGGTCGGTCAAGTCGTTCAGCGATGTCCGTGATGTCTGGGGCGTCCCAAGTCGCGCTCAACACGATGCGCCAGACGCAGGAAGCCCTGGCCAGGATGGAGCTGAGCCAAGTGGAGTCCGCTGCCAACACGGCTCGACTGGGTGAAGGCCTCCAGAATGCGTTCCACGCGATTCAGGAGCTGGCCGGACGCAATGCTGCCGTCCACGGCAGTCAGCAGACCGGATGGGGACAGAACGCTCCGGTCCCGGAGTCCCCGATCCTGTCCGGCCAGCCTCCCGTGTCGCCGATCCAGGAACACGAGGTGGCCGCCGCCATTGAGAACGCCCGTGCTGAGGCGGCTCGCCTGGAGCGCGCGCGCGCCGCCGCGGAGTTTACCGAGCGTTGGAAGCAGGAGGAAGCGCAAGCCGAAGCCGAACGAGCACGCTGGGCCGAGGACGTCCAGCGGGGACTGAACGCCCAACTGGATTTATTCCAAGAGAAGGTCCACCAGCTTGAAGCTGAACGGGAGAGGGAGCGAGAATCTTCCCGGAACATTCAGCGGTTTCAGGCCCATCAGTTGCGCAACCTTCGTGCAACACGCCAGGAAAATCCAGCTGCTCCAGCAACATCGGGACCTGATTCGGCAACGCAAGTGAAGACAGAGACCGGACGAGAGTCGTCGCACCTGGTATCCAGTGTGCCTATCCCATCTGGTCAGGCACCCAACGGATCTGCGTCGTCTCGTGCCGACGAGCTTCTAGCAGCTCAGCTTCAAGCGACGATCGACAGCATTCTCAAGGCGAAGGCGACTGCAGGGGCTAAAGCTCGCGCCGCACGAGCCGCGCCGGCCAAGGGCAAGCAAGATGCACCCGCGAAGGACTCCAAACCTCCGCCCGCGAAGGGTGAAGCCTCCAAGAGTGCGAAGGACACCGGGTCTGGGGCGCGCAAGCGTTCGTCCGGTAGGCGGAGCCGCAGAGGCGGTGACCCCTCTGGTTCGGACCCGGGCTCAAGCTCGGACGACGATTCTGACGAAGGCTACAGCTCCAGCGACTCGGACGACTCACTGGCCAATGTGCCTACGCACTCCACGTCGGTGACGACACAGGATGGCAAGACGGTGATGAACTTCAGACCGTATGTGAGCTCCAGTTCGCTTGAAGACTTCGACGACAAGGCCTCGTACCAGGAGCGGACAAGATGGTGGGAGCGATTCCTCGCTTTGACGGTCCAAGGTGGCTGGACGGACAGTATGAAGGTCTACGAATTGCGCCTGAAGCTGCCGACGTCCGCCCGTCACTGGCGTGCACAATTGCCAAGGCACACACGCGACACTTGGAGTCTGCTATCCCGCGAGTTCAAGAACAAGTACTGTCGGTCGAAGGTGTCCGATTCGGAGCGCTACTACTCAGCAAGCCAGAAACGGACCGAATCCGCCCTCGACTTTTTCTATCGGTTGAACGCTGCGGCCTACAAGGCTAACGTGAATTTCAAGAAGTCGCCGAAGACGCGAGAGATGCACGTCAAGCGATTCATCAGGAAGCTTACCGAATCAAGGCTGCGCTCCAGTCTGAAGAGTCAGCGCATACACAGCATCGACGACCTGGAGTTCATTCTGCGTCAACACGATGAGGAATACCAGGACAGCGAGCGCGAGGAGCCGTCATCCAGACCGCGCGACTTCCGTGCGGACAACGCTCGCCGCGACCGTGACCGCGATCGATTCAGACCGAAGCCCTCTGGACGTGCGTATATTGCGCAGAGCGAGGATGAGTCTGACGGAGAGGATCGGCATGTGCGTTTTCAGGATGAGGTGGAGGATCACCGAATTCCTGTTGCACCGAAGTCAGATCCGGTCCCCCCTGCCCCGACTCGACAAGCAGACCCGGATCCGGTGCAGCCCGCACTGGATGAAGGTGTAGTACGTGACGCGGTGTATCGTGTGATGACCAGTTCGGGATGGAAGCCCCCGCCCCCAGGACAACAATCTGGAGTGTCAAGATTCGGTCCGTCCTCGGCGCCGCAGTCACCAAGGGGGAACAATCCTGACTGGAACGAGTTCTGCGAGAAGTGTGAGAGACACGGACACCGCCCGGAGAATTGCTGGATGGACATCGTGTGCGACCGCTGTCACCGACGTGGACACCCGATGCGTGTGTGCAAAGTTCTCCCATGCAAGCTGTGCGGACTGTTCCACGATGGACACTGTGAGATGATGAAGACCCTGGAGGCACTGAAGAAGCTGGCCCAAGAAGGAGCACTGAAGAACGTACCGAAGAACATACTGGATCAGCTGCTGGACGACAAGGCAACAAGTTCAGGTGGGCCGTTAAACCACTAAGCCCGCTGGGTGGGGACCCAGTACGCGCCGGGCGTAAGCCCCCTGAATTGTGTGTGTTAGCCTATGTCGGACCGGAACTGCGAGCCAAGCGCCAAGATAACCACCAACAATGCATGATTTCTCTGAGCAACGATGACCCGATTCAGTCTGACCGAGTTGATGATCGTTCTGGATTGAGCCATACCGAATCGCGGAGACCGGATGGACCGACCGAATTTCGTTTGGAACCAGGTGAGCGGTACGGATGGTGGGTAGATCACGAGCCAGATAAGGATTCGCATGAGGTGGCTACGGTGCATGGTGCTGTGAATGACTTGCGATTGGAGATATTGATGGACACTGGAGCGTCGGTGAGCATGATCAGTCTGAATCTTGCGCGTAGACTCAAGATCAAGCTCCACCGACACAAACAGATCAAGGTGTCCGGATTGGGTGGCAAAACCACCTACATCTCTGCCAGTGCGGAAGTCAAGATCACGCTCGGTGCGCGAGTCGTATATGTCATGGACGTGTGGGTCGCGAACATCGGTGAAGGTGTGGACGTGTTATTGGGTATGAACTTCATGTTCTGTGCTGGGGTTCGGTTGTGTATCCGCGAGGGACTTCTGCAGTTACCGGATGAAGAGCCTGTCCTCATGTACGGAGACAAGGTGCAGCGTCGGCAGGGAATGAGGTTGCCGGTCCAGGCACCGGAAACCCTGTACCTCCGACCGGGCGATGAAGAAGTGGTCCGCATCCGTTTCGTCCAAGCCAACCCACAAAGGGAAGTTGTGTGGGCTGGACGCGGTGATCGCTGGGTGACCAAGATCGTGTACGGAGCGAGGGGTTGGCCCGAAGCGGTCAAGGTGGTGAATGTTTCGGAGTACAATCTCTGGATAACGGCCGGAACGACGCTGGCCTACATCGTGGAGTATGGATTCTTTCCATCCGTGGGGCGTTTTGTCCGTCCAGGATCAAGGGCGTATAAGGAATGGCAAGTGCTGATCTATGAAAACACTCTGTCGAAACAAGGCAAGTTACGAGAGCAGCGTCGCCTCCAAGCGCTCTGGGATCGTGAAACGCCTGCTGTAGAGCCTGCAAAGTACAACTGGCCGACCAAACTGATGATGCATCCGGGCGGAAAGAAGGGCGTGACCTGCTTCGCAGCGGTGTTACAGAATCCAGCTGTCAAGTCGGACAAGATTGTGGAATTGCCTGAAGATCCGGTCCTGCAGGATCTGGTTGAGGAGGAGGAGTCGTTCAAACGTTTAACTCCCCTTCCCAGTGATGCCGAGCCAGACGGGATGGCTCCACCAGCTGCGAGCCGGAACGACGGAGAGATCTCTTTTGACGACACCGAATCGGATGATGGCGAAGGGTTCTTCGACGCAGTTGAACAAGAGGATAGTGCTCTACAGGATGAAGACATCTTTTTCGACGCGATTGCACCAGATGAACCCGAAGTGCCAGAAGACGAACCGGATGGGGTCGCCGAAGACGTGTCCGACTTGGCCTCCCAGATTCTGTCCGGCACTCCCGTCCAGAAGCTCAAGATGGAGTACGAACGGGTCATGCGACTTAATGCTGAGGAACTGGACCTCGAGCCTGCCGTGTACATTCATGAAGGCAGTGACTTGTTGTCGCAGCTACGAGACCAGCTTGCGCTTCTTCCGGAGGTACAGGATCTGAGTCCTGAATGCGACATTGACAAGGCCGATGTCGGTGAACCTGGAGTGAGCGGACCGGATGACGAACGCCGTCTGCGTGACATTCTGAAATACCACCGGCGGATCTTCTTGGGTGACGGCAATGCTGCGCCAGCATCAGCGCGTGGGGTTGTTTGCGACCTGGATGTGGGAAATGCCAAGCCGGTTGCACAGAGAGCTCGTTCGGTTGCACCGCATCTCGCGATGAAGGTGTACGAATTGTTGAAGAAGTTGCTGGAGACCGGATTAATCGAGACGTCCACCTCACCCTGGGCTTCACCAATCGTGATCGTACTGAAGAAGAACGGGATCGACATTCGGATGTGCATCGACTATCGGCTCGTGAACGGCTTCATTCAGTTGTCCAACTATCCGCTCCCGCTTATCGATGATCTTTTGATCGGTTTCGAGAGTGCGATGTGGTTTATGAGCCTGGACATGGCCAGTGGCTTCTGGGCGATCAGGATGACAGAGCGAGCTAAGCTCATCTCGGCATTCGTGTCGCCATTTGGCCACTACCAGTGGCGACGCATGCCATTCGGTCTGAAGAATGCTCCTTTAGTCTACCAGCAGATGCTGAACAACTGCTTGTGGGGTTTTGTGCGACTGTCGCCCGAAGAGGAGGCTGAAGTGGATCAGGACGTACTGGATTATCTGGGTTTGAAGCCGCGAGAGAACAATGCTGTGCCGAGCAGTACCGAATCTGATGAGGAGATCCTGTCCGGTCGACACCTTCCTGCATTGACGGACCAAATGACCGTGTTCCAGCGCAATATTCCGGCGCCGGCGCAGATGGGTCCGGTCCTCGGGCGAAGCTCGTACATCGATGACATCGCACACGGGGCGCCGACGTGGGACCAACTGTGTGTCGACCTAGATGCGTTACTCTTCCGACTGCGGTACTGGAACATTTCGGTCAGTCTGCCGAAGAGCGAGTTCGGTAAGCGCTCGATTCCGTACCTATCGCACGAGATCAGCGCTGAAGGACTCCGAGCAACGCCGAAGATCGCCAAGGGAGTACTGGATCTACCGTTCCCATCTACTTTGAAGGGTGTTCAGTCTTTCTTGGGCAGTCTGAACTACTACCACAAGTTCATCGAGGACTTCCCGGTGGTGGCTGCCGTCCTGTACGAGCTGAGTGATGATCAGGTGCGCGCCGGCAGGGACCTGTCCAGAGCGAAGGAGGCTTTCGAGATTCTGAAGCGGAAGATCGTGTCAACTCCGTTGCTTCGACATCCGGACCGGACCAAGCCGTTCATCATCATCCCGCACGCTAACAAGTGGGCCGCCTGCGCGGTCCTCGGGCAAGAACATGACGGACTGATCCAGCCAGTGCGTTTCACGGGGCGCGTACTGAATGAGTCCGAAATTCGGTACCACGTCGCGGAGAAAGAGGTCATTGCAGTCATGAGAGTGCTGGATGTCTTCAGGACAATCCTGGAGGGGTGCCCACTGGTTGTGTATACCCGTTATTCGGTACTCAAGTGGGTGATCCAGTCCAAGTCGGCCGATGGACGCTGTGTGCCCTGGGGCGTCGCGCTATCACAATGGGATCTGGAGGTTCGTCGTGTCCAACGAGACGAAGACGGTCTGGCCGCCATACTCGGTTCGGGTATCACCCCCCGAGAGCATCTGGACCGGATTGCGGAGTCGCTGATCCCAGCCAAGGGGCGCGTCAAGCCACCTCCGGTTATCAGCGTGGAGATGCTGGACGCTAGCTTTGAAGGGATCGTACTCAGTTTCGATGGAGCCGCGAAGACATCGACGCGTCAGGGGAGTTGTGGATGCATTCTGTGGAGCCTACCCGGTTGGGACGTACTGGATGCGCGAGGTTTCATTCTGAATGACGTCACGGTAAACGACGCGGAGTATCACGGCTTACTGAATGGGCTGACCATGGCACTCGACCGTGGAGTTACGGACCTGATCGTAGTCGGAGACTCTCGCATCGTGATACAGCAAGTTCAAGGGCTGATCAATTGTAATCAGCCCAACCTGCAACGCCACCTGGCCCAGTGCAAAACTCTGGAGGGGCGATTCGGTACGCTGCGACTAGTTCACGTCAAGCGCGAGTACAATTCGGCCGCAGACTACCTGACTTCCAAGACACTGGCCCTCGGCGCTACGTGGACCGTACAGGATGAGGAAGAGCGAACCCACCTGCAGCGAGTGTCGAAGATCCATGAGAAGCTGATGAAGCCAATCGTTGTTACACCGGATGTTGTCGAAGCAGAGCGAGACGTACCGGATGGAGATGCGACCGAGGCTACAGAGACACCGGATGAGAGAGTACCAGGGAGTGCCGAACCGGACCATGAGTCAGCACCGCTCCCCAATTGTGCTCGTGTCTTGGCGGTCCTGACCCGGTCAGGAGCACAGGCCCAGACCGAATCCAGTGAGCCATTGGGCCCGCTGGAGTTCCAAGCTGAACGATGGCGAAGAATTAAGGCGCACCAAGACCAGGATGAGTTCATTGCAGAAGTCAAAGCATATCTGAGTGGAGATCTGGAGCGACTCTCTCCCAGGCGACTGCGGAAGGTTGCGAAGCTGTCTGACCTGTTTGCGCTAGATGCCAGGGGCGTCCTGTATCGACTCGCGCGTTCCACACGGGACCGACCTCGGGACGTACAGGATGAGCCTCGCCTGGTGGTGCCGCGGACTCTGTGCGCAGACCTGTTGCACTACGCCCACGAGGACTTCCAAGGCGGGCACCAAGGCATCACACGCACACACGAACGACTCCGGACCGAATTCTATTGGCCTGGTATGTACGCCGATGTCGAGCGTTTTGTGAAAGAGTGTGTTGACTGTGCAAGCGGAAAGGGGCGACCCCCCAATCCTGGACCGTCGCCTGGTAACATCGAGCCCCGACGCCCTTTCGAAGTGGTGTCTATGGATTTTGTGACACACATGCCCAAGTCAGCACGGGGAAACACCTTCCTGTTGTTGTTCCAAGATTCGTTCTCGGGGTATGTGATGTGTAAACCCATGTCGTCTACAACGGCACAGGATGTGGCAGAAGCATATGAAGAGCGCGTTTTTCGGAGTTTCGGTGCGTCATCGATGATCAGGCACGACCAGGATCCCCGGTTTATGAGCGAGGTGTTCACCCGGTTCCGGGAGCTACTGGGTAGCCGTCAACGTGCGACTTTGGCTTACCGGCCTCAGGCGAACGGCCAGCAGGAGCGGTCCGTCCAGACCGTCATTCGGAGCGTCCGCGCCTACATCGCGGAAGCGGACCAGTCCGACTGGGATGATCATGCCGAACGACTGATGTTCGCACTGAATACTTCCTTCGACGCGACCAGACTGGATACGCCATTTTATTTGGTCCACGGTTGGGACGCACAGGAACGGTGTCGGCGATGTTGGGACCGAAGCCATCCAGCCTCCCCGAACGCACAGCGTACGAGTGGCGTCGGAAGTTTCAGCGCGACTACAGCTATGCGATCGCATGTGCCGAAGATCTCCAGAAACAAGCGAAGCGGACCCGATCTGAGGAGCAGACACGAAAGTGGAAAGAGCTCTCCGAACGACTGAAGACCGGATTTGAGAAGGGGGATTCGGTATGGCTCTACATCCCTAAGGTCCAGACCGGATTGAGTCGCAAGTTAGCCCACATGTGGCACGGGCCGTTCAGGATCGACGAGGTGCATGACGACTTCCGTGTGAAGCTGAAGGTGGAGGACACAGGATATCGTGTCAACCCGTGGGTGCACGTCAGTCGACTCAAGCCTCGAGCGTTGTTCCCGAAACGACCCACTGTGGAACTTGAACTGGATGACGACGACGATTTCCATGCGGCGTTACTGCCTGAAGACAGCTGGCGGCCGGACGAACAGAATGGCGAGTATGAAGTTGAGAAGATTCTGGACCTCCGGTGGACCAAGCGTACGCGAACGTCCAAGCGCATCCGCGAGTACCAAATCAAGTGGAAGGGATACGATTATCCGGAGTGGGTGCCAGTAACCCAGCTCAATTGCGGCGCACTACTGTATGAATTCAACCAGAGCGCCCGCGCTAAAGCTCGATTCCAGTCTATGCAGGCTGGTGACGACCACCCCAGTGCCTAGAGCACAGAATGAACCGACCGATCCTGACCACTGATGTGTGAACCGACCGAACCTGGATGTGATTTTCGACTGTGGATTTGGTAACGACGATGAGTGGAGATTGTGAACGAGAGTGAAAGAGGTGTTAGCAGACAGAACGAACAAGTGATTGTGGAGAAAACGAGTATGAATGGACCGAATCTGAATCAGACAGGCCGAGTGAACGACAAGAGGGAACAGGAAGCAAGTGATGAATATGGAATGTGTGGAATTATGCAGTTAGCGAAAGGTGACACCGAATGTGCGGCTAATCTTGGTGCTCGGTAGAGAGCCAAATTGCCGCGCAGTTCGTCCGGAGTCAGAAGCATTGCCGCGCAGTTCGTCCGGAGTCAGAAGCATGTTGCGGATCTCCGGAGGTCGCTCAGCAATCAGGTCGTTGGTGGACCATCCGGTCCACTGAATGCGGGCAGGTTCCACGCGGTCCAGGATCGCCAGTTGCTCCATCATCGTGTACGGCTCGGCACCGCGGTGTGTCTCCGACCGGTCGAACAGGATCCAGTGGCAGAGCTTGGCGGGGTACACCCAAATGCCCGGCTCGTACAGGATGGTCTCCGGCGCTCCAGACGACTTCAGCCTTGCAATCAGCTTGTTGTAGTCCTTGAGAGCCGCTTCTTGCGTGCCACTTGAGCTCTGGCGGCCTCCTGGCTGCCTGCCTCGAACGTGACCCAATGACCCGCGTGCCAGAAGGTCATCGCGTTGCTCTCCATGTACCCCGCGATCTCGGTCAGAACCTTGAGAGCGCTGTCCGGTAGCGCGCTGCGCTTGTGGAATAGGAGATGCACGACTCGCCGACGGAACATGCGCTCACCAGGGCGGCTGTCCAGAATGACCTCGTACTCGCCAGGCTGGAACCGAGCCTTTAGAGGTTTGGTGCCACCATTGTGATTCGGTGCGTAATCGGGGAACCCAGGAGACTGGTCGACGGCATTGGCGGAGCTGGGTGCGAACGTAGTCAGGATCCCCTTGTGGCGCCAGGATGTGACGCCCGGACCAGGCTTCTCGATCACCATCAGCTCTTCCGGCGTGAGTTCCTCCATGTCCTTGCGGGCCAGGGGCGACTTCTTACGATCGTCGCTCGGTCGGGACTTCCTCTTTTCTTGGGCGGAAGCACGCTGGACACCGAATCCGACTGAGACGACATCGAGCTGGTGCGACGCTTGGACCTGCGGAGGAGACACCGGATCTTGAGCAGCAGACGAGTCCCGCGCCCTCACTGGCAGCGCGCGCAGCTCATCCTCTCTGGCTGCGGCTCGAGCAATCTTGGCCTTCTCTTCCGCACTGGGCTCCCACTCGGGGTCACGGTTCTCGTTGTCGCCCTCAGCGTCATCCGGTCCGAGGAACAAGTCGCTGTCATCCTGAGTGTAGTCGACCAGATCCGGCCAGTACTCCGGTGTCTCGTCGGTGTCGGCCCACCGATCCAGTATCGCCTCAGCACGCAGATAGTAGATTTCGGGCACGTACGTCGTCCAGTAAGTGGAGTCCAAGCGGTTCCAGAACATCATGCGCGCCAACTTGCAGGACAACTCGAACGGGAAGAACAAGTCATGGGCCATGGTATCCTTGTCCAACAACTTCATGGCAGCATGATACGTCAACCCGGTACGCATGGCCAACTGGACGTCCGTGCGAAGTTTGCGCCACACTATTGGGAGGTTGGCCAAGGAGGCGCACGCGGTCTTCTCATCGATCAGGTATTCCTTGCCGACCTGACGAGCGGAGTCACCAGACGCATCCCATGCGGTTGGACGCCACTGCACTTCGCGTTGATTCTTGGCAGTACCCGATGATGACAGCGCAGACGTCTGACCCCTCGGTTTGGAGTCACAATTGAGATCCAGAATGGAGACGCGCCTGCCGCTTGGTTTGGTGCCGCCACTTGCTCCGGTGTCGCGGTCCGGTCCGGACTTGTCGCCGCTGTCCTTCTCTTCGGTGTCGTCTTCGTGACGGAAGCTGAACGGACCCGGCTCGGCAAACATGTCATCGGCCGAGGTGACATTGATCAGCGTCTGCCATTCGGGCGGCGGAGCCGTACCGAGCCTGTAGTGCTGAAATAGCTCCTCCAAACGACGCCAGTTCCCAGTCACCTTGGTCTGGTTTCGATTCAGGAAGTTCATCACTCAGTCCACGTTGAAGGCGTGAGACGCGAGAGACTCGACGCACCTGTTGGACGTACCGAGCTTGGCCTCCAGTGCCGAGATCTGCTCCCGCAGAGACTGCTTCTCGTTTTCGTGCTCGATCATCAGCTTCCTGAAGTCCGCCCGGTAACGCTATGTGGTCTTCTCCTTTTCCTCCGTGAGGTGGTCGGTGATAACTTGCCACTGCCCGACTAGCTGACCCAGTGTGGCCTGAAGCTGCGCGTTTTCCTTCTGGGTGGCGAACAGCATGTCGGCCGTACCGGATCCTTGCGTCTCGATTTGGTGCCGCATGAGTCGGTACTTGACGAGCATGCGCCGCATGATGGTAGTCATACTGAACACCCGCGCAGCCAAGTCGCGACACCAGTAGACGGACAGAATGGAGGCCATCTAGCGACGAGCTGAGAGAGAATTGAGCAGAGTTTATAGCTCGGTTGGGTTGGGCTAATTGTCGAGAGGACGCAGGAAGAATTCGTTGACGTCCTCACGCTCGCCCACCAGTTCATTCAGTTCGGCCAAGTCCGTAGCAGAGAGCCCCTCGATGGACGTCAGCACCTCCAACCCTCCATACCCCTCGCGGATGAAGCGGTTGCTGTCGATGTGGTCCAGACGCGCGGGGACGCTCACCATACAGAAGGCGCCATCCGGCTTGTACTCAGGAGGTGGGTCCCACACCGCTGGAGACCCGTTGTCAGCCGGCGCACCGAAGTTGGTCGCCACTGGGAGACCGGAACCCGCGGGCAAGACGAGGGCCTCTTGCGCGGACAGGATTCGCCCGGAAATGCTGCGCTGCTTGCGGAGCACGCGCTGTGTGAACTCTCTCGCGGGCGGAGATCGCCGGCCTCCTGCACCCTCCTCATTCTCGGCGTCTGCGCCCTCGTCGCCGTGCGCGGCGCGTTTGGACGTCGTAGCGCCCTTCCCCGTCTTGGGTTGGGGCCATCACCGTGACCGTCGCCGCTGCTGGACGCGCGCTTGTCGCCAGAGACGCCGGCGCTTCCATCCGAGCCCGAGTTGGCACCCGCGTCACCACCTCCCGGTGGAGGAGCTAGCGGAAGTTGTGCCGGGCTCGATGGCTTGCTGCCAGGCGCCTCGGCTGCGTCATTCACCTCGGACATGGCGCTGATGAGTCGCTCAATGGAGAATGGATTGTGTTTTGCGGTGGATTGCTTCCGCCAGTTGGATTGTGACGTGCGAAGACCCGCCATGGAGACGGGGCGCTGGATGACTTGTGTTCTCGGAAAGACCCTCCCAACGGTTTTATGGTTCGGTATGACCCCCCATTCTGAGTGGGAGCCATCGTGTGTGGTTCTGGTCATGTCCTGTCACCTCGGTGGCAAGATCCTCTGTGAAAGAACCTGAGCAGAGGGGCGGTTGACACGATGTGGAAACAGATTTTTATCTGCACCCATGTCCGACCCCATGGATACGTGGACCCTATGGTGAGGTGTGATTGGTCGCATGAGGCGGAGGTCCGGTAGAGACGAGTGTGACGTGTGGATTGTGGATGTGTATGGAGATTTGGTGGGACCCGGCACTTGCAGTAAGTATGGGCTCACAGGATTGGAGATGCGCCCACCGGATGAGCGCTCATATTCGGTGCGGAATCACGCATCCTGTCCGTCCGCCGACTTCCCTAACTGCAGGATAGGCCCAAGGCGTGAAAGTGTGACCAGTGAACGTATCCTGGTCACTGCCTGCATTGGCTCAAGTCAAGTTGCCGGGCTACCCCACTGAATCTACCCCACCAGACATGATCACGCGCACCCAAGACCTCGCTGGATGAAGCCTCATGTCGCCCGGACCGGATCGTGGTGCACCCGGTGATGGCGTACAGCATGGAGAAATTGCCGCACCGGATGGGGACGGACCAGATCGTTCATTCGGTCCGTCCACCGTGCCCACACTGGATGTCGACGCACCAAGAACAAGTCTAGTGCGCGCCGCGTGCACTTACGCAGCGGCGTCGATCCCGACCGGATGAGACCAAGATCCACCAAGGCCCACGTGCGTTACCGAATGGGCCGCACATCCAAGGGAGAAGTCCAGTTCCAAGACGAAGAGACGGTGTATCCAGGTACCTCTGTCATCATGTGATGAGTGTACCTGGAGAAGTGTCGCCGTCAACAAGTCTCCGCATACCGAAAACAAGACGAACATACTGAAGCACTGCCAAGAAGCACAAGCATACTCAAGACAAGCGAAACATAGTGAAACCTACATTAAAGTCAGCGAAGTGATAGAAGATAGCTAGCCAAACGTAAGATCTAAACAGAAACCAATTTGCCGAAGAACACGCGGACGATTCTGGCGCCCGAGGACAGCAGTAGAGCCTCGACTTTCTCGTCTTCAAGAGCCCTCCGGGAGACTGCCTGCGCGCGGTCTAAGTACGTTTAGGGACGCTTCCAAGGCCTCACCGGTGTAGCGAGCACCGGTGTAGTGGGGACTCAAAGGTACCAAGGCGAGGTCGGCAGTGACTGGGGTTTCGCGCCCTGGAGTGACCTGTGAGAGCTTCATTTCCTATTTGCGTGTCCTAACCGGGCATCCATTTCATATTCCCTACTGTGTGTCTTTGGTGGTTGAGGTAGTCACCCCCCAGACCGAATTGATCGACTACTGTGTGATAAGACTGAATTATATTTTGTATTGTTCCCTCACTCTGTGAGGGTGGTGCGCGTAAGTGAGTGTGCATCCAGGGCTGACCAGTGCCTTGGGTGACGGCTCCGAAGTTGACTGGTGTATAGACCCCCCACCCAAGGGTCTCAAAGAATAAGTGGTGGCTGTATATTTTGTGACGTTTAGCTCGGCATTGTATTTCTGTGTGGTTGGTTGGTCTGAATTACGGATCTGACAGTGATCCCTTCCATTCGGTCTGACCTTCTGTTCATTCGGTGTGGTTTATCCCAGGAACACACCCAGCAGACTTTATTCTGTATTGCAACAACTCACTTCGGTGAAATCCGGTCCGCCAAAGGTAAACGATACCTATAGGGGTTGACACAAGGACACACGCCAAAACACCGGACCGCATCCGTGCGATTCGGTGCGTCCAAGCGGTTTCAGGCCCGGGTCATTCGGTGTCCCGTGGACTGCTTATCGCGTGGACAATCTCTGGTACTCCGAACCCGAATTCCATTCGGTCCGGCATAGCGCGCTATACACCCCTGGACGATAAAGGCGTTCACCCGCCTCGCCTCAAATCGATGAAGGCTGCGCTAGAGGCGGTGAAAACGGAGAACAGCGGATTGCAAGACACCATCGCGCAGCTAGAGCTGTACTTGAGTATGTTCAAGCATAGCGCGGTGACCGAGAAAGCTATCGAAGAGTTCACGGAATGGAACGACGTCATCCGAGATGGTAAGCCGCTTGCGTTTCTGCTTCAGTGTGGTTTGACATTGTATTGACTTCCCTAATAGCAAGTCAACGTCGACTCTGAACGAGTCTACATTGACTCAGTCGACAGCGACCCAACGTTGACTCTGAACGAGTCTACATTGACTCAGTCGACAGCGACCCAACGTTGACTCTGAACGAGTCTACATTGACTCAGTCGACAGCGACCCAACGTCGACTCTGAACGAGTCTACATTGACTCAGTCGACAGCGACCCAACGTTGACTTACAAGTGAAAAAAAAAAACTCGGTTCCAGTATGAATCCCAAAAGGGTCGTTTTACTTGTGTTTCCATGTGCAGATAGTCTTGTTAAAAAGCGAAATCTGTTTACACGCAGGCGCTAGTTTTTATCTGGATTGCCAACATACTAAACAACGCTAAACAACGTGAATACGTGTAACACGACCTTGATGTATTAAAGTCCGCCTAGACTACCTCTCTCCGCCTGTCCTATCCTATATATTGGGGTCGACGGTGTACACGTTGGATACGTCATCACTACTATCCGCGACGTATTCTTCAAATCGAGTTCGAAGTTCATCGTCCGACAGCGATCGCCACGATCTTCTGTTAAGCTCGAAAGCGTGCGATTCGTCGCGGCATGATAGCTTAACCATGCATACCTCTCCTTCGCACTCCAGACTGTTCAACGTTGTGGTTACCGTGTTGAGAATTGGTTTCCTTTCGCTCTCCGTAAGATTCATCTCATCGATAATCACCACGTCCGCAACTTGTAAGGAAAACGTAATATCCTCCTCAGCAAACCTCGCCGGCGTGGAGACGCGCTTCCCTGCATACACTGCATGTACTTCGTAAAATGCCGAGCTGCACACCCGCACTAGACGAGAGCTGCCGTCCTCGATTGGTTTCTCACGCAAAGCCTCTCTGAACCCTCTAGCCAACGCTTCGCTGAGCGCGCTCTTTCCAGCCCCAGGAAGCCCACTGATAAGGACCACATACTTCCGGCAGGTCCAGGAACGCTCAACCGTATCCGCCACGACCTGGGCGACGACGTGACTCCAGTTGGCTTCCTCCCACTCGGCGGGCAGCTCCGCGTCAGCCATCTTGTTGAAGAATGACTGCAATTGGTCAGATCCATATCCTTCAAAATCAATTTCCATCAATCAGATCAAGTTCCTCGATCTCCTTGATCAGCACAAAACCGATCTCACCGTTGACTTGGAAGTCCAGGAACGTTGACTACAGCAAGGTGCTGATGGCGAAGGGATCCCAGGCTGCAGAGAGCGATGAGACTGCAGGCAGGGCTACTGACCAGGCGCCGATGACGAGGAGTAGGAAAGCTGCAAAGGCGACGGGCAAGCCAGCGACAGAACGGACGAGCGCGCCCACTGACAAGTCAACAAGCGCTGCCAAGACCACGCGTGCCACCGGCAATGCCAAGGAGAAGCGGAAAGGGAGGGGCCAAGACACTTCGCCAAGCCCCAGCAAGCGGAGGAAGACTACAAGGAAGGCTGGCCAAGGATCCAAGGGACGACGGGCGAGCTGGGCGCCGCGGGTGCGTCGGAGGACGAGATGACGACTCAAGATGGAGAGACGATTCTCCTGGTTCCCAAGCGCGCGCTCCGGTCCGCGTGCTTGGCTTTACAAAAGAAGCTTGACGAAGAGAAGGGCGAGAAACGGCAAGGCCCACGGCGCACGGCAGCTGATCGGTACAAGCTCGCAAACTACCAGAAGCGTGTGTGGGCGGACAGGTACACAGCTGCGAGGAACAGCAACAAGGCATTGGACTACGGCGCTTTGAGCAAGACGACTCACTTCAGTGTGTTCAAGGACAACCCAGACGAGCTCCAACGTCACGAGCCTGCGCTGCTGAAAGAGCTCTACAAGGTTTATGTAGCAGAGCAAGCCCTGAAAGGAGACGCACACGCGCAGACCGCTGGATCAAGTTCGCCGATGCTGTCGCAACATGACGGAGTGGAGATCGAGCAACGCGACATCCAGGCGGCTCAGCAGCTTACGGCAACCAGAAACCAAGCAGCGTCAGCGTTAGACCAAGCTCCGCGTCCAGAGGCTCCAGGCTCCGTCCAAGCGCAGACACCCGACACAGCCCAAGTCGAAGATGGGAGCGTGCAAAGCCACCCTTTGCGAGGAGGCTATGCGAGTTTTGAACACTCCATTTCGCAAGCACTGCAGCAGTTTGGAGAGAAGCTGGAGGAAGAGAAGCAGAAAGGGGCTCGACAGCTGGAGGAGGAGCAGGCACGCTCAAGGGCATTGGAGGAGCAGCTAGCAGCCACAGCGAAGGAGCTGGTCGAACTCAGGAACGATGATCTCCCAGACAATGATACAACTAACGCGGTGACAATGGAGTTGTGGGATGCGGTTCTTCAATTAGCTGAAGAGAGGGCGACTTCACGCGGCTTGAGCAAAAAAATTGCTCGTATGGAAGCTGAGTTGAATTTGGCGAAGTAATCCGTCACCATGCACGCAGACAATCTGGTTAAGGCACAGGCTAACCACGCCAAAACTCTCCAGGATGTGCACGATGACATGAACAATCTCACGAAAGA
The DNA here is from genome assembly GCA_024211575.1 of Phytophthora melonis. NCBI lineage: Eukaryota > Oomycota > Peronosporomycetes > Peronosporales > Peronosporaceae > Phytophthora > Phytophthora melonis. The sequence continues at coordinate 1,685,217 of JAMXKT010000045.1, forward strand.
GCTGGACGAGCGCAAGAAAAAGCTGGATGACCGGGAAAAGGAGGTGGCTTTGCGAGAGAAGCAGCTGGAGGTCAAGAATAAAGAACTACAAGCCAAGCTGCAATCTCATGAGGCCAAACTCAAAGAAGAAGAGCGGCGTATGCAGAATGTGGAGCATCGACTGCACTGGCTGCGGGAGAAGTTGGATGCGGTTTCAAAGCGACGAGAGAAGCCGAGGCAAGAGAAGCAGCAAGGAAATCGAATATCACTGAGGCAGGCGAAGATGTTGAACGAAATGAAGCGCCAGACCCGACTCCTGAAAGAGCAGTTCGAGAACAACGGGTGCCCGCCAGCATTTGAAGAGCTTCAAGCCACCCGCAACCAGGTCGAGCAAGAGAGGGCGGCGATGCAAGCAGATCAGGATCGTGTGAGATCGGAGTTGGAATCGATGAAGGCTGCGCTAGAGGCGGTGAAAACGGAGAACAGCGGATTGCAAGACACCATCGCGCAGCTAGAGCTGTACTTGAGTATGTTCAAGCATAGCGCGGTGACCGAGAAAGCTATCGAAGAGTTCACGGAATGGAACGACGTCATCCGAGATGGTAAGCCGCTTGCGTTTCTGCTTCAGTGTGGTTTGACATTGTATTGACTTCCCTTGTCTCTGTTTAAAAAAAATGTAGGTAGCACGAGCACAATGCAGAAGAAGCGCGACTTCATTGTGGGCAAAATGAATGAGGCGTTTGGTTCGAAGACGGCGGACGCTCAAGAGTTTGAGGCGCTTGCGATCGAGTTCTGGGAGAAAAGAAATCTGTTGGTTCACGACAAGACATGGACCGTCATTCACTCGATGGACCACGTCAGATACGCGCGTGTCTGCGCGAAGATTATGGAAGCATTGGGCGTGTTGGAGAAAACCATTAATCCTTAGTCTGTTGTAGTTGTGTGTGTGTCGCTGCGTAACGATGAATGAATACACATTTCCAAGTCACCGATGACTTAGAGCGAGTCAACTTTGACTCGAATACGCCTGTTTTATTGATGGCGAAGTCAATATGGACTTAAGCCAAGTCGACATTGGCTCAAACATGCTAGTTTCAGTAATAGCAAGTCAACGTCGACTCTGAACGAGTCAACATTGACTCAGTCGACAGCGACCCAACGTTGACTCTGAACGAGTCTACATTGACTCAGTCGACAGCGACCCAACGTTGACTCTGAACGAGTCTACATTGACTCAGTCGACAGCGACCCAACTTTGACTTACAAGTGAAAAAAAAAAAAAACTCGGTTCCAGTATGAATCCCAAAAGGGTCGTTTTACTTGAGTTTGTATAGACAGTATCCGAAGCGAAAAAATGGCCGACTTTTCAGATGAAGAGGATCGCCTACTCGTTCAGCTCGCGGCGGTGTACGAGCTAGCGGGAAGGCGAATCGACTGGCTGTCAGTGGAGAAAGACATGGGGCCGACAACATGGAGCGCAGCCAAACTGCAACAGCGAATCAAGACGCTCAAGAGACGATATGGCAATAACGTGCTGAGTTTCCCCCGACGCGATTTCCGCCCGCTACCAGACCGAGCAGGACTGTATTCGGAAGCCGAAGCCGCGTCTCCGCTACGATGTTCGCCTTCACTACATACCCTAGCGACCCTATCACCGCAAGAAACCTACAACGCCACTGAAGGACTATTCTGCCTACTCACCAGGCGTGATATGCGCGCGAGTGAACGTCAGCTAAATACCGGGGAGATTACAATGGCTGGGGTGTCCATGCTGATCGAAGAAGCGAATATTCAAATGAATGACGTGTTTCTGGATGCCGGATCCGGCGTGGGAAATGTTCTCGCTCAAATCGCTCTGCAAACGCAAGCATTTCGTGTGGTTGGTATTGAGATCCAACGTGACCTGGCCGCTAGGGGTATGGAGCTGATTGCGTCTCGGGCATCACGCTTTCCCCACTTGCTCAAGATCAGCGTCGTCACCGCAGACATCCGAGATATTGCGGAAGGCAGCGATACTGTTATCAGTGCTGACCCAGACTCGAAGATGGCTCAACCCAGCTCCCTTATCAGCTCCGCCACTCTTTTATTTTGCCACGACACTGTGTTCGAAGAAGATGTGGTTTTGGCAATGCGTGCTTTGTGCATGAAGCTACCTGATCTACGTCTGGTGGCGCTAACAACACGAGTGTGTCCGCGGCATCGTAATACTTGCCGAAATTCGTTTTGCAAGCGGTGGAAGTTACTGAAAACAATTCAGGTTCCGATGACTTACAGCAGCTCCCTTCGGGATTTACACCTGTACGCAGCTGAACCAAGATGGTCGATGCAGTAACTACGATCACATCTCCGCCGAGGGGCAAACCAACAACTATGTATTAATTGCATCAAAATCAATCACAACTCTAATCAACTTCGACCCGCCCTTGAGTTTGTCAGCGTAATGCATACGAGGTCTAGAGAACCCAATACGAGATGAAGTGTTCGTAGCGGACGAGCTTACTCGACGTACGGCATCGTGGGCTCCGTAACCAGATCCCACCCGACCATGAAGACTCCACGCTTTAAGCCGCCGTGGTATCTGTCGTTCTTGGACACTTGCCACACCCCGCTGTCCCTGTCGTGCTCTTGGCGTCCCCCCTGCCGTTTGTTTCCACCGTCGTACCTTCGGCATCGCGCTTGGGCTTTCGCTGTGAAGTCGACTCGCGTTAGGGTGAATTGTCATCACCCACATGGTTTCACAGCGGCGGACACGCAAGATCGCCTCCTTGCTCGAGTCCTGCCGGGAGTGGCCGGTGAACAGCTCGTCCAGAATGTAAATACGCCTGTCGACAACAACAACACCAGCATGAGCCCCTAGACATACAAGACCAGCATGAGCCCCTAGATATGAATACCAAAGCTGCCAAGACGCCGCCTTACCTTGCGGGAATTGAAGACGGTGTCCAGCTCGCACTCCTACCGAATCCACAACACCTCTCAGCGTCAGCCTCCCTTTTGCTAAAGCTCCTCTACCCCCGGCGCCTCACGTACATTTCCGAAATAGCGGTCGGGCTCCTCCACGAACAGGAGCGTCCAGGCCTCGATCGGAACACCTCGGTCTTCGCAGTGGCGCCGGTCCAGCCGTACTCGCAGCTTCTCGACCACCGTACCTCGAGCTTGTGGGCACCTACAGAAGACAATGATAATACAGTACATACATAAGGGGAAATAAGGTTAGCGATTAGTGAGAGGTGCATCTTATCAATTCAGAATTTCACCATACCGGGGAAGCGCTAATCCGTTGCGGGCACCTGGCAATCTGCGGGTGTAAATTCTAGTGCAGTGGCCAATGGTGGCGCGGAAGGCGCGGAAGGTGCCCATCCACCTCAGCAGGCGAGAAATCCGCAAACAGATTGCATTGGTCAAAACGCTGTCGGCGGGACCTTGAACAGTCGCAAGTACCCTAACCACCTGTATGGTTTGAACCGGAACTTTTCCCCGAGGTTTTTCTTATCCCAGCAAAATCGGGATAACGGTCGCCGGTGGGTTAACAGCGTCAATCCAGGTGCTTTACAGTCGATCACACCTCGGGCTTGACGAACCACCAGATTGGAGTCGCCACAGATCACTAGTCGTCGCTGCACTTCGCCTTCGAGTAGATGCAAGCATTGCAGAAGTCCGTGATATTCCGCCTCATTGACGGTAAGGCCCCCGGCATACCCGGATCTAGCCTTCACCACAATCCATTCTGGCAGTTTCCAAAGGATCGCGCTGTAGACGCCTCCTCCTGGCTTGACACGCGCCGATCCATCAAAGCTGACCACATAGAGTTCCTCCTCAGGTTGTACGGTCGGAATCGGAGCTTGGATCTTGAGTCGCGGCTCCTTCTTAGGCACGATGTCAATCAAGGCCTGATCCACCTTGGATCGGGGCGTGATACTGGCTGCCAGAGTTCCTAGGATCTCGTCCTCGCCCTTCGCGCACTTCATAATTTCCAGAGTCCATGGCGAAAGGAGTGCAGCCCATTGCCCCAACCGTCCTTGCATATCAGGGGATCGAAACAGCCAAGCCAGCGTCGAGTGCCGTGTCACGACCCACCATAATATTGTAGCTAAGATCCAGAATCTGCAGCAGGGCCAGCACCTCTTTTTCGACGACGCCCTAATTGAGCTCGTTCGACTTCAGAGTGCGGCTGGTGAAGGTGACTGGGTAATGGATCCCGTCATACGCCTGCATCAGAGCGGCTGAAATGGCCCACTCCCTAGCATACACGACCACCACAGGCAGCAGATCCACATTGAAGTGTCGGAGGATCCGAGTTCTCGCCATCTTCTCCTTCAGTGTCGTGAAGGCCCGATGAGCCCGGATCCAGCATAGATCCACCCTGTCTGGGTTGCTCGTCTCTGGATCCAAAATCCTCACGCCGGCAGGATCCTTGGCCTCCAGGTCGGGAGTTTCGGTGGATCGAAGTTGTAGAGCCATCGCCTTCGGTCCTAATGGATCCGACAAGTCCCGATCCATTGGATCCAAGTTCGTCAAACCCATGGCGAATTGGATGCGCTTCTGGTTATCCGGCTTATTCATCGCGGCAAAGTCCACCTCCCATAGCTCATAGAGAACTGCAGCGTAGATCGCGTAGTCCTCCAGGAACCGACTGTAGTAGTTCAGGCTGCTGAGGAAGGACTGCATGGATCGGAGTGACCCCGGGAAGGGTAGATACGTCAGGGCTGATAGATCCTTAGGATTTGCCTCCAATCCAGCATGGGACACACGATTCCCCAGATACTCAACTTTGCGCTTACCCCAGAAGCTCTTCACCTCACTGATCGAGAGGTTCCACTTATCGCATGCATCCAGCAGGGCATCCACCCGATCGCACAAATGATCCCAGGATCCAGCGGTCACCAAGCTGTCGTCAATGTATGATCACCGTCCGAGCACCGACGGTTTGCCAGGATCCTCAGGCTCTCCCGACTTCAGATCCAGATCCAACGACTTAGATTCTGATCCACAGTTGGGACTGGACGTACCGTCCAATCCCGATCCACTCTCGAGTTGTGGGATCTGGGTGAACCCATACAGCGTGTTGTCCAGCATCATTGGTAGATCTGAGGGGCGTTCATCAATCCAAAGGGTATCCGATTCCACTCGAACAGTCCAAACGGGGTAATGAAAGCGGAAATCGCTCGAGCCCGATCCGTCATAGTCACCACCCAGAATCCACTGGCCATATCCAATGAACAGTACCACAGCACCTTGTCCAGATCCTCGAGCAGGTCGTTGATCAGGGGCATCGGGTAGATCATCAGTCGAGTCAGGCTGTTAACCATATATCCACTCCGTTCTTCTTGATGATGACCACGATCGGCGACGCCCAGGGTGAAGTCGAAATCTGAATGATCTTGGCTCCGAGCAACCCCTTGATCAGATCCGACAGCTTCTCTTGGTACTGCGGGGCTACCTTGCGCACTCGTTGGGCAATAGGCTTCGCATCACAAACATCGATGTCACACACGACACCTCGTGCTGCAGGTGGCAGCGCATTACCCTTGCCAATCAGCAGGTGTCGGCGTCTCCAGATCCTTCGCCGAAGTCGGTCAATCTCTTCCGCCGTATTAACATCTGGATCCCCCACCTGGATGTCTTCGATTGTCACTTCTTCCGTGGCCGGAGTAACTTCCGGCAGTACGGCCATCTCAGCTTCAACGTCTTCCGCGTGTAGATCCCCACTCACATGGTAGCAGACTTGGTCATCCGCCTCCGAGTCATTGCATCGCGGATTTTCGGTGGTCGCCGGACCGACATCTGATCCTTGGATCTGATGTCGGACCTGATTTCTGTCTCTTCTCTCCGTCTGGATTTGTACCCCTTCCCATCTCGCCATCTGCAAGTTCACGTTCCACTGGATCCATGGCCTGTCCCGTAGCACCATCTGTTGAATCTGCGGATCCGCCCCCTGTCTCTTCGTGATTACCACCCGATGTGACAACGGGTTGGACCGCCTGTTCCACGTCAGCTGGATCTAGCGCCCCCTCGCCACCTTGCGTACCAGTCGTCGGACCTTGATCTGACCGTCCATCGCCCGATCCTCGTGAGTCTTCGACATCGGGCTCGGCACTTGGATCCAGGTCGAGCGCGCGTTCAACAGGAGCTTCATCTCGATCTGGAGCGGGCGTATCATCAGGCGCAGCGGTCTGGGCTTGCTGCATCTGGGTGGACGCTATGCGAGGCATCCTCAGCTGTATTGCTTCGTCGTCTGCTTCTGACGTCGGATCTGATCCCGGTGGGTCGTCAATAGCCTGATCGCCCTGTCCACACCCAGGATCCTGGGATCGGATCTGGGGGGATGGGCTTAGGATCGACACCCGTCGCGACGCCTCGTCACCCAATAAGGCCTCCTTCTCGTACTCCGTCGATATCACAGTCGGAGCGGTCAGCACGCCCCTTCCCAATGAGTCTTCATCCCTTGGATCGAAGTTCGGTGGACCGTCGGCTGCCGGATCCAGACTTGGTAGACACTCGCGTAGCTCTCCTGGCCGTGAATCTGTAGCGTGAGTCGCAGTTGAAGCATGGAGCAGCAGTATCCCTGTCATCCCGGCCGCGTATCCTTCGATCGTCTGGTCAGGTGGATCCGACGACGATCTGCCCTGTCCATCCTCAGCATCCTCAGCATCCTTGGATCGGGACTCCACATGTTGAACTTGAGCTGGATGTGTGGTGTAGCAGACGTGCCAAAAGTCGTTAGCTCCCCACTCCCACACCAACAACACCTACGCTAACGGGAGCGCAGGCTTATCGGGTGATCCGAAGATCGCCCAGTCCGTTTACAGAGGTGTAGCGGTTACCCAGACACCTGCCAAGTCGTCCCAGGAGCCGTGCCACGAGCACACAGCACGCTCCTCTTCTCTCGACGACCCTCTTGTCGCTTCTTCTCCTCCTTCTCTTTCTCCTTCACCCGTACCCTCCACCAAAGGATGGACGGCGGCTCTCGCCTTTTACGGGGCGCCGATGTAAAACCGCACCGGCTGAATCGGGGGCGGGCCGAAAACCCACGCTCGACGAGCTCTTCGCCAGGGGCGGAATCCAGATAACCACTACACGCACTCGCTCTTGGACTCGCCGGGCGGCCGAGAACACTTCCGTCACTTCGGATAGACGATCTCAGCGGTGGTCATGATCTAGCCCCACGGGGGCGGTCGTACCTTGAAGAGACGCCGTGTGCCGCTTGTTTAGGACCTCGAAAATTCCACTCTGTATTTATCTTTGCTTTGTTGGGCTCAAAGGCCCTTCCCTGGGGTTCCAATACTAATATCTAACGAAAATGGGCTGTTACGGCCCCTCCAATACTAAAACCAAGTCTAATCGCTCGTCGACTCTTGGCTCGACGACCCTTCAGATCGCGACGCCTCGTCACCCAATAAGGCCTCCTTCTCGCACTCCGTCGATATCACAGTCGGAGCGGTCAGCACGCCCCTTCCCAATGAGTCTTCATCCCTTGGATCGAAGTTCGGTGGACCGTCGGCTGCCGGATCCAGACTTGGTAGACACTCGCGTAGCTCTCCTGGCCGTGAATCTGTAGCGTGAGTCGCAGTTGAAGCATGGAGCAGCAGTATCCCTGTCATCCCGGCCGCGTATCCTTCGATCGTCTGGTCAGGTGGATCCGACGACGATCTGCCCTGTCCATCCTCAGCATCCTCAGCATCCTTGGATCGGGACTCCACATGTTGAACTTGAGCTGGATGTGTGGTGTAGCAGACGTGCCAAAGTCGTTAGCTCCCCACTCCCACACCAACAACACCTACGCTAACGGGAGCGCAGGCTTATCGGGTGATCCGAAGATCGCCCAGTCCGTTTACAGAGGTGTAGCGGTTACCCAGACACCTGCCAAGTCGTCCCAGGAGCCGTGCCACTAGCACACAGCACGCTCCTCTTCTCTCGACGACCCTCTTGTCGCTTCTTCTCCTCCTTCTCTTTCTCCTTCACCCGTACCCTCCACCAAAGGATGGACGGCGGCTCTCGCCTTTTACGGGGCGCCGATGTAAAACCGCACCGGCTGAATCGGGGGCGGGCCGAAAACCCACGCTCGACGAGCTCTTCGCCAGGGGCGGAATCCAGATAACCACTACACGCACTCGCTCTTGGACTCGCCGGGCGGCCGAGAACACTTCCGTCACTTCGGATAGACGATCTCAGCGGTGGTCATGATCTAGCCCCACGGGGGCGGTCGTACCTTGAAGAGACGCCGTGTGCCGCTTGTTTAGGACCTCGATAATTACACTCTGTATTTATCTTTGCTTTGTTGGGCTCAAAGGCCCTTCCCTGGGGTTCCAATACTAATATCTAACGAAAATGGGCTGTTACGGCCCTCCAATACTAAAACCAAGTCTAATCGCTCGTCGACTCTTGGCTCGACGACCCTTCAGATCGCGACGCCTCGTCACCCAATAAGGCCTCCTTCTCGCACTCCGTCGATATCACAGTCGGAGCGGTCAGCACGCCCTTCCCAATGAGTCTTCATCCCTTGGATCGAAGTTCGGTGGACCGTCGGCTGCCGGATCCAGACTTGGTAGACACTCGCGTAGCTCTCCTGGCCGTGAATCTGTAGCGTGAGTCGCAGTTGAAGCATGGAGCAGCAGTATCCCTGTCATCCCGGCCGCGTATCCTTCGATCGTCTGGTCAGGTGGATCCGACGACGATCTGCCCTGTCCATCCTCAGCATCCTCAGCATCCTTGGATCGGGACTCCACATGTTGAACTTGAGCTGGATGTGTGGTGTAGCAGACGTGCCAAAAGTCGTTAGCTCCCCACTCCCACACCAACAACACCTACGCTAACGGGAGCGCAGGCTTATCGGGTGATCCGAAGATCGCCCAGTCCGTTTACAGAGGTGTAGCGGTTACCCAGACACCTGCCAAGTCGTCCCAGGAGCCGTGCCACGAGCACACAGCACGCTCCTCTTCTCTCGACGACCCTCTTGTCGCTTCTTCTCCTCCTTCTCTTTCTCCTTCACCCGTACCCTCCACCAAAGGATGGACGGCGGCTCTCGCCTTTTACGGGGCGCCGATGTAAAACCGCACCGGCTGAATCGGGGGCGGGCCGAAAACCCACGCTCGACGAGCTCTTCGCCAGGGGCGGAATCCAGATAACCACTACACGCACTCGCTCTTGGACTCGCCGGGCGGCCGAGAACACTTCCGTCACTTCGGATAGACGATCTCAGCGGTGGTCATGATCTAGCCCCACGGGGGCGGTCGTACCTTGAAGAGACGCCGTGTGCCGCTTGTTTAGGACCTCGAAAATTCCACTCTGTATTTATCTTTGCTTTGTTGGGCTCAAAGGCCCTTCCCTGGGGTTCCAATACTAATATCTAACGAAAATGGGCTGTTACGGCCCCTCCAATACTAAAACCAAGTCTAATCGCTCGTCGACTCTTGGCTCGACGACCCTTCAGATCTTTGGGATCTTGTGTCAGCGAAACTCCTCCAGTCGGTGTCTGGTGTACACACTTGGTCCGGACCGGCTGCAGCCACCGATCTCCAGACTCAGAAATCGCTATACCACAACCCTCCTGATCGGGACCCGAACCTTGCCGGCGAGTGTTCTGATCATCACTCTCGACAGCGATTTCTTCTCCGTCAAACACCAACTGTCGGATCGCTGAGCACTTCTTCGCCGACACCATGGGCGATGCTGCGCGTGACGCCGCGCCTTCTACGCCACCACCCGTAAGACTTCCTCTCGTTCATCATCTTGCCCATCGACCTGTCTGCTCACACGTCGTCGCGTTGTTCTGGTCACTGCATGACAGGCTGCGGTCGACTTGACGTCAAGCCCGCCACCAGCGGTTGCCTCAAGGCGCGATGTTGATGCTTCTCCGGCGCCGCCGCGGAACGATGGAGCTGCTCTTCACGTGAAAGTGGAGAACCACCATGCTTCACCAGCATCGGAGGGTATGTCATCGGCTCCTGCTTCGTCAAGTGCTGCGTCTGGGACGTCGACAGGACGGCCGTTGACCCTCGCTGAGTTGGAGCGCGTTCTCGACTTGCGTGACAATCGGCTGGAGTTCATGAAGGCCGAGCGGGAGACCAAGATGTGCAAGCTGCTTACGTACTTGTTCGCAAGGCCACCTGTGGATCTGCAGCGGGGCTGCCGTAGCTTTAGCGTCAGAGGAAGACGTAACAGACTCACACAGTCGCGGCTAAAGATAGCCCGTTCTAATACCAGAGCACACGAGTCCGTACTCCCTACGGACTCCAAGAGTCAATCCTTAACTCTCAGCTGTGAATCTCCAAAACTGAATGTATTTCTCCTTATCGCGGCAGAGCCGCCTTCGGTGTAAATGTATCTGGTTCACTATCTAGCATAGTGAACCCTAGTCATATGCATAATCTGTGGCTCTGAAGCCATGTACTGATTCTTGCTTACGAACTCACAAGCTCCCCAGCGCAGGTGCGCACACCGACCGCGCCTCCCAGGCTCTCGGTCTCTCAGTACTTCGCGGCGCAACGCCTCAAGCAACGCTCACGGCGAGCACGCCCCAGCTCCTTCGAGCACTAGCCCATCAGACCATGGACCTTAAGGATCTCTTCGGAGATGAGGAGGAGGGTGACGTGGACTACAGCGAGTCCGATGTCGGCTCTCCGAGCCACGAGGGTGAGGCAACGTCCCCACGACGCTCCCCGAACCGCCGCGACGCTTCGCCTACGCCGTCGGCACAACGCGAAGACGGCAAGTCGGCCACAGTTGGCTCGTCGAGCTCCCGCGACGAAGAGCGCCGCGCGCGAACGTCTTCTGCGCGCTCATCGAGCCATCTCTCTACTGAGCGCACTGCACCGTCGAGGGAGGAGCCGCGGCCACCGCTGCGCACTCCGAATCCGTTCCCTGAACGCTCCTCCGGGCTCCGCGAGCTGCGCGAGCTCACAGAGTCACGGTACTCACCGCTTCGTGCGGGGGAAGCGCCCTTGGGCTTCGTCATCATCACTCCATTGGACGAGGCTCAATCCGAGCAGGCTGCGGCCTCTGCTGAACCCCAGCGCCGCCGAGTACGGCTTTCAGCGTCGTGACCCCGCGGAGGCATGCCGTCAGGCATTCCAGCCGACGCTGGCTCAGCATGTCATTGGGCCTGCGGCCCGTACTCCGGAGGAGATCGCTCTTCGAACGTCTCTACGACAGCGACTCTTGACTCCACAGTCTACGACTGTCTCCGAGTACCGCGAGCGGTTGCGTCTACAAGGCAAGGGGTTGTCTGTACCCGCAATGCGGACGTACCCTGTGGTGCTCAGTCCGGGCGAACGCCTGACCGAACACGAGGCTCAGTTCAAGCTCTGGGCTGAGAAAAAGAAGAAGCTTATCTCCATGGATGCTCTTCGAGCTAGCTTCCGCGAAGTGGATGTTCGTGTCGAACGCAAGCTCCGCTTCGACTTTGCGTAGATCCGAGCCAAACGCAGCTTCTCGGCTGATGCCCGGCCGCAGATCTCTTCTAGCGCTTCGCGCTTCGCTCCCTTGAGCACTCCAGTCGCTCCCACCCGTGAGGGCGTGAGCGCTGTGGCTCGGGGCCAGCCCCAGAGCAATGTGGCTGACCCAGCAGCTCCCCAGCCTATTGCCGGGAAGCGCGGGACGGCCGGCATGCCGGCCTTGAGCCCACGGGGCGCTGGTGATCAAGCCGATCAAAAGCGTCCACGACGTCTGGGCAGTCTTGGCGGAGGGGTACCTCAAACTCCCATGAGTTCTCAGAGTGTGGGTACCCTCGCCACTTCACCAGATACTGGTTTTGACCCCGGCACCGCCGCTTCGCCAACAGGCGCTCCACATGGTAGTGAAGGTTCCCTTGCTCGTCGAGCAGCGCCGCTGGGGTACGCCTCGTGACGTATGATGAGTTATACGAGACTCGGCAAGATGACTCGTCTTCGGGACCACGTCCAGGATGCTGATACGCGTCTCGCGCGGACTGCCACTGAGTTCGACGAGCTTGGTCAAGACTTGGGCTGGGTTCAAGTGCCTCGCGAGGTCTGGAACCGGCTCCGACACTTGGAGGGCTGGGTGCAGTACTATGGCGATCGCGACAACCGTCGTGGCCAGGAGCTCTCCGAGCTTCGACGTCAGCAGGCTGCGTTGCAGGGTCAGATTGACCTTCTGGTCCGCATGCAGGGCCCGCCCGCTGCGCCTCCTGCGCCGGTGGCCCCCAGCCTGCGGCACTCCCGACGCTAACTCTGCCCCGGTGCTCGCGGCACCGCCGATGCCGAGCCTTCCGCCTGTGCCTGTGCCTGCAGTGCCTGCGATGATGGTCGCGTCTGCGACGCCTGCGACCTCGTCGCCCTCGGTGCCTCCATCTGCACCTGCGTCGGGTCATGGTACGGCTTGAGCAAGCCCACGTAGAAGACCGGGTCAGCATCTTCTTCGGAAGGTTGAGCGTATACGCAAGGCCCTTCCTGGTCACGACCTTGAAAGGTCCAATGAAGCGCGGGCGAACTTCGTCTTGAAGACAGCGGACACTGCATGTGTAGGTAGGTTTTTAGCAATAAGCAATACCAGGTCCCCGACCTCATAACTGTCAACATTGCCTCTGCCTTTAGCATCCGCATGTTCCTTTTGCTTGTCTTGGCTCTCAGCCATTGCGTCACGCACGTGTCGTAAGACACTCAAGCGCGTCGACAAGAAAGAGTCAACCTGTTTACGAACAGTAGCCGGGCTGACATCAGCTAGCCGATCAGCTAAATCGGCTTCCTCTCCCCCACCAAGCCCGAAGCCACCACATGACGGTGTCAGCGAGACGCGGGGGTGAGACAAGCTGTTCACGTAGAACGGCGTGTAGCCGGTCGAGGCATGCACGGCGTTGTTCAACGCAAACTCAACGAGTGGCAGCATAGCGCTCCAACGATTCGGCGTCTCAGCGCAAATGCTGCGGAGCACGTCCTCGACGACGCGATTCACTCGCCCCGTCTGACCATCGGTCTGCGGGTGATCCGCCGTGGACATGTCCAGCTTGGTGCCAAGCACCGCAAAGACCGCGCTCCAGAAGTTGCCCGTGAAGCGGGGGTCTCGGTCCGAGACAATCGACTCCGGGAGTCCGTGTTGTCGAAACACTCGGTCCAAGAACAGCGTTGCTGTACCCTTACCATCGATGGTATCCGGCACAGCCGCAATGTGAGCCATCTTGCTCAGTCGGTCTACAAAGACCACGACTTCCAGTGTTGCCCGCCGCATCCGCCGGCAGGCCAAACACAAAGTCCATACTCATGGATTGCCAACAGCCCGAAGGGACAGGCAAGCTTGCCAACGGGGCTGCAGCATGGGGTGACGACTTCACACTCTGACACGTCTCGCACGTGCGCACATAAGTGCTCGTCCACTTGTACATCTTCGGCCACCAGTAGTGGGTGCTCACCGAGCTGTAGGTCTTCTCACGGCCAAGATGGCCAGCCACCGGCGTGTCGTGGGCCTCATAGAGGATACGATACTTCAGGTCCTCATCATGAGGGATGACCACGCGTGGCGTGTCCTCGGAGCCAGTGCTGTAGAACAGCAGGCCACCATCGAGGGTGTAGCGATGCAAACGCGCGCGCACTCGCGCCGACAATTCAATGTCCGAGTCTTGAAACTCCTTGCTCCCGAGAGCCTTCAGCAACGCGACACAAGTGTCATCCTTGGCATAAGCCGTTCGGATCAGATCCGGTAATGACGAAGTCACGGTCGTTACATGAGCCAGCTCATAATCCGGCCTGCGCGACAGCGCGTCCGCGAGGACATTCTGCCTGCCAGGCTTGTACTTCACCTCGAAGTTGTACTCCGCGAAGAAGGACAGCCAACGGGCCATCCTTTGCGAGAGATGAGGCGACTGAGTCGCCGTGCGTAACGACGCGTGATCCGTGTAAATCACGAACGGCTGAGAGCCCAACAGGTGAACCCTGAACTTGACGAGCGCATACTTCATCGCAAGTAGCTCTTTGTCATGGACAGGATAGTTCTTCTCGGCTGCCTTAAGCTGACGAGATTCGAACGCCACCACGCGCTCGCGCCCCTCGGCGTCTGCTTGTAGCAGGGCACAGCCGATGACAAAGTCCGAGGCGTCACAGACGACACTAAACGGACGAGCGGGGTCTGACAAAGCCAGAATAGGCGCACGAAGGAAACTGTCCTTAATTGCCGCAAACGCATCTTGATGCTCGGTGTTCCAACACCACTCCGCATCCTTCTTCAGGAGATTGGGGAGTGGCCGAGCCATCTCAGCGTAGTTCTCACTGTACTTGTGCAAGTAGTTGGACAAGCCAAGCCACTTGAGAAGATCCTTCTGGTTCTTGGGAACCGGCCAGTCAACAATAGCTTTGACCTTAACCGGGTGGGCCCTCAGGCCACGCTTCCCGATGAAGCACCCTAAGAAGGGGATCTCTTCCGCTCCGAAGATGCATTTGTCAATGTTGGCGTACAACTTGTTTTGACGCATGCATTCAAGCACAGCACGCAAGTGCTCAATATTGTTCTCCATATCAGTCTTCCCGTGCTCCGCACGACAAAGATGTCGTCGAAGTACGTTTGCGCGTACGCCCGATGGGGCCGGAAGAGCTGCGTCACAAGACGATTAAACGTCGCTGGCGCGTTCGAAAGCCCTTGGGGCATCACCAACCATTCCCAGAGCATGCCGCTCGGAGTACTCACCGCAGTGAGGGGAATGTCGCTCGTTCGCATGAGCAATTGGTAATAGCCATCGACCAGTTCGAGCGCACTGTACATCGTACACCCTGCCATGTTGTTCTGAAGAACGTCCTTCCGAGGAATCGGCGTCTGCGCCGTAATGGTGGCGGTATTCAGCTTGTTGAAAGCATGCACAATACGCCACTTGCCATTCGGCTTTCTGACACAGAACGTCGGCACAGAGTGAGGAGACTTACCGTAATCTAGGTGTTAAGTGTCCGGAGTTGTTTAGTGTCACCCCGTTGATTCAGCCAATCACATGCGGTGTTTTGCCTACTCAGATTAGGATTTGCAGCGATATGTTAAGTGTCACCAGTGGTTGCCGCGAGGATGGTCCCGTTATGTTAATCTGGGACGATTTCAGCGCTCACTGGACCGCTGAAATCGTCGCTTACGCGGCTGAGAAGAATGTGGTACTCCAACGTGTACCCCCAGGTTACACTTACTGCTGCCAACCCGCCGACATATCCTGGAACAAGCCCCTTAAGGATGGTATGCGAGCGGCTTGGGCGGCGTATCTGAAGGCAGAGTGCGCAAAGGTGCTGGTGCGCGGTGACGGAAAGGAGATGGCGCTTAAAGCGCCCGATCATAAGCGTGTGCTACGATGGCTACAACAAGCATGGTGTGGTCTCAGTTCTGCTACAGTGAATGGTGGGTTCAAGCACATTGACATTCTCTTTACGGGCGTGAAAACACGCCAAGTATGCCTTTGGAGTCGGACGAAGTGGACGACGAGCTGGTCGCGGCGCTAGAGGGTCTCTCATGTATCGATTCTGAGGTAGGTGACGTTTGCTACGACGACGACATCGTAGATCGTCACATTTACAGGGAAGAAGACTGTTAACCAGTTAAATACAGCACGGTGTGTAGCTTGATTGATATCTGATTCTGCATGTTGCTTTTATCCTGATCTTGGGATTTGCCTGAAGGTGGGGGGTGACACTTGACACCTAGATTACGGTACTCTCACGCACCGTGCCCGCCTCGTGCTTCGCACGGAAGAACGCGTCAATGACGTCACACTGCTCCTTCGGCAACCGCCACTGCCTCGTCACGCAGTAATTCGTTCCCGGAACGAGATCAATCTCATGTCGAACACCTCGATCCGGAGGTAGCCCCGACGGCGGTTCCTTCGAGACCACGTCTTGGTAATCCTTCACCACGTGGTACAAGGGGTCTGACGGATCCTTCAGGATCGCCGATCCGCTTCGCGCATTCAGCGCCTTCTTGGTGTCCTCCAGGACAGATTCATCCAGAAGCGAGGACGAGCTCAACTCTTCTTCAGGTCATATGACCACCACCTCCGCCAAGTCTCCAGCCTTCAAGTCTTCGCCCAACTCGGCCAAGGACATCTCGTCCAGCTCTAGGAGAGCAGATAGTGAGGGCAAGTCGTTGAGACTGATGTCTCCGTCGACGTCGCCCGTCACTCCATTCACGAGTGTGTAGAGCCGATCGCTCTCGTGTGGAGCCTCACCGCTCGACACGCCCTTCTCGACTCGTGAGACCGCAGACTCCTTGCGTCGTGCAGCCAGCGTTTTGCGGCGCTGCCGCCTCTTCATGGACACTGTCCGCCCAGAAGAGCTCCGTGATTTCGCGTGCTTCTTGACGCCAGGTGTCACCACCTCATTCAGCTCCAGAGGAGCACCAGTGTCTTGATCGACACTCAGCGAAGGGCTGCGCGACCCGCAGCCTCCACTCAGTGGATTACGTGCCACTCCACGATCTTCATCCGGGCAGAGCCCCTTGTCCCTCGGCATCGTGCCGACCGCGCCGTCGCTGGCACGCAGCAGGGCGTCGCCCTCAGACGCACATCCGCTCAGCGGAATTAGTGCCGCTCCACATCCTTGATCCGGGCAACGCCCATCTTCACTCGACTTCTCGTCAACCGCGCCGTCGCTGGCACGCAGCAGGGCGTCGCCCTCAGACGCACACCCGCTCAGCGGAATTCGCGCCGCTCCACCTGCCGTCCACGAGCCACGCTCGGAACGCTCGTTCTCGACACACGCAGTGTCCACCAACTCGGAAATGTCTAGCACATTTGACCGATTCGGTCCAGTGCTCGCGCCAGAAGCGCTTCTGCTTCCTAGCACATGTGGGTTGATGACTCGCCAATGCTCCGCCAGGAGAGAAGTGCGTAGCACCAAGGGTCTTCGACCGCCAATCGATCCAAGGCTCATGACGTTCCAGCCACGCCATGCCAAGAATGAGATCATATCTCAAATCGAGGTCTAACCGTGAGCGCAGTGTGTAGTCTCGCTTGATCACTCGATTGAACTGTTCCACAGGGTTGTTGGTTGTGGCAAACCCAGGTGCCGTGTAACAGCATTGCCAGCGCGAAAATCGGGCACCGAGCCACTGAGCCCGGAAGTAAGCGGCAAACCCTTCGAGATCACTCCTCTCATTCCATTCCTTCCAGTAAGAGTTTACGGCTTGGACAACCTCGGGAAAACTGGAGCAAAAATGTATATCATAGATCTGCTCGAGGACCCCACTGGCAACATGGTCTGGAAGGCACTTGGTCTTCTCTTGAACTTTCTTCATTACATGGAAAAAGCACATCAGGAACACAAAGTCGGAATCGTGTCGGAAAGCATGCTCTAACGCGGTCAACTGACCACTCTCAGCGTCGCCCATCACAAACTTCATACGAATCTGGTTTCCTGTTGTCTCAGTGTAAATAGCGCGGAAAGCACTTAGGGCCGCAGTGTAGACACTCTCGATACGCTGGGACAGGATGCAGAAGGCAACCAAGTGAAACGAGCGCGCGCGGTCTGAAATACCCATAACTAACACCGGGTAGCCCACCTGAGACAGCTTGAAGGTTGTGTCGATGTGAAAGATGAACGTTGCGGGATCCCGATCCAAACGTTTCAACAACGCCCTGGTTGTTATTGCAACGACAAAAGGCTCCTCGTCCGAGCCATCACCGACGTGAAGAAGGCCGTCAGAGGTCCTACCATCCGTGAAAGTAATCGGTCGAAATTCATCCGGGTCACCTCGGTACGCCATGTCGCGCACGGCCTTCACAATTTCTTCGTGGTCATCATTGCAGCCAAGCTGTGTCTTCGAATAGTAGTGAACAAAGTTCTGAACGGATCGCAATCGCGGAATCGCTGCCCTTGTAGGCCAAACTTGGCGCGCAGTGCATTGCGGACGCGGGTTGGTTTAATCCGCTGGACAGCAAGCTCCCGACAATACTTCTTTTGCTGTCTCGTAAGCTTCGCGCGTCGGGGAGATACCGCCTCTGACCAATGGCTGCAAGCTTCATGCACAGTCATTCGGTGGGTCCTAGGGCAGGTGAGAACCTTTCCGCGCCATTCACAGCGGTCTTTCAAGCACGCTGCCGATGAGCACTTGAGAAGCCGGTACTGCATGTTATGCTTCGTTGCATCTCCACAAATCGTGCAGCGAGTCGTGTTGCACCTTGTAATACGCGATGCCTTCCTGGAATCGAGCAGTTCGTTCCCGTCATCCTCCGCTACGGCGTAGGCCAGCTCCCGCCACTCGATGCTATCCCTCCCCATCGTGGCTTAAGGTTGACACGAATCCACAAGTGAGAGTGGCAGCGATTGAGACACCGCGCAGCTAAAGTATGTACCGTGCTGTACACCATTTCCCAGGCAGACTGGTTGGTTTCCCAACCAAAGTGGTTCAAATCATTATTCGGGAAAAACCTCATATCGTTTTTCCCAGGTATTTTCAAGCAAAGTGGTTCTGTTGTAAATCGTTCCCAAGCAAAGTGGTTTCACAATCATCGAGGATTTAGAGCCATTTTGAAGAGGTCAAAACATAGCTTAGAACAGCCTTGTGAATGAATTTGAGGGGTCTATCGTAATCTACGTGACGTGGGCATTCTAAATAAGTTTTTTTGCGTCGAAAAATAGCAACTTTTGATGCTTACAGACCAAGCTCAAGACGTGGAGTGGTCCGTTTTAGCACCATCTGGTTGGGAAAACCATTTTGCTTGGGAAACAAACAGCTGTAAACCACTTTGGTTGAAAATGCCCCTTTTCGTCGCAGTATTATGTTGCGCGAGATCTTCCCGCACCACTTTGGTTGGGAAGACAACAGTTTTGGCTGAGAAATGGTGTAGTCACAAGTACCGTATTGATTTTTAATGGTACCGTTTCTGTTTGAAAAGTACCGGTAGTTTATTTTCAGTACTGTTCGTGAGCCCCTTACGCTCAATATTTGTCGGAAGCAGGCAAGCGGCACGCCGTTTTATTCGTCTTTGGCTACCGCACACGAATTAACTACGCTTTTCCTCCTTCGAGCTATATCTCCGAGTTATTAGGCTAGCTCGGGGGAGTTATTAGGCTAGCTCGGGGGCACCTCCCGTCGCGTCGACCACAAATTGACTGGCACATGCCACAAATAGAGCCGGATCCGGCGTCTTTTTTCTGGCGCTGTGTGGAGGTACCAGCATATGCTGTGGTGGTCCGTTCAATGTCCCACTCGCACAGGCGCTGTCGACGCTTTATCATAGACAGCGTTATCTACACAGAGATCAATGGCACGTTAGCGTTGGGAGTACATCTGGCACTGCATATCGCGTGAAATACCTTTGAGGCTTTCAGGGATGCTTGCAGCCACGCGTAGACGTGACTCGAGTCTTCGTCATTCTGAAACTGCGCATACATCTCGTAGAGCGGAAGGGCGGCCAGAAATGCGTCTACATGGTTGGTAGACCTGAATCTAGGCTCGTAAACCTGTTGCATAATAACATTTGTTAGACTACGCCACAGAACTCAAGTAATTCGCATACCCACCCGGTCGCGTGAAGGTTTGCGTACTGGCTGGAGGGTGTGAAAGTCAAGGTACCCCTGATACCATTGAAATCTTTCCAACGTCTAGGCATACATCGGAATTGAGCCATCGTAACGCCACTTGAACACCTAAGATACGTGTACGTACCTCCCCCACTGACTTCGGCTTGCCATAAATTTTCTTGTTGTTTGACGCTGTTCGGTTGACATCGGGCGTGAAAGCCTGTTGTATGCAAGCAGGACGGTTAGATATCAAATAGCCACCACAAACAGAACATACATGCGCACCGGGACAGCCTCGTAGGTGTAGTTAGGGTCCGAGAGAACAAAGTAGGAGGAGCGGTCTACGTCGGTATCTTGATCGCTGAGGTGCCCTTGGCTCTCAGGGCGCCCTCGCGCTGTGAGCTCCTGTTGGTTCGAGCGCTCGTCTTCATCGCTGCTGCTGCCGCCCACAGTGCTGCTGCTGTCGGCCGCCGTGTCGTCGGTGTACATCCTTGCGTCGGCCATGACCTTCTCGGAGAAGATCTTCCCCCCCTCTCGCAAACACGATGTGTACCACTGAGGAGCGACCGCGACTGTTTGACTTTTTTGTTTGGCTATCGCTCAATTCTATGGAATGCCTTTATTATTATAGTAGTATTTTACTTGCATGCTCAATGCATCCGCCTAGAAAGACTACTGGTGTGTATTGTAGCCCTCATCGCTAACGCCACCGCCTTCGTCATTTTGGTCCTCGGCGATCTGCCTGCGCTACACACTCGGATTTGAGATAACACGATGGACTGCTTGGTCGTCCGACCTCGTCCTGCAGCGTCTTGTGATGGTTGATGCCATCGTTTAGCTTGAACACGCGCTTGTTCTCCTTCATTGACGGCGCCTCACGCGAACGGTTGTTCGTGTGCGCTGACGTATGACCGCCGCCCAACAGATCGGCTCTGAGAATCGCCCCAATTGTATCGATAGGCCTTGGGCGACAGCGCGAAGTATTCTGACGGGCTCGTAGTCGAAGTCTCCCTGCTGCGGCGTCGGGCCTGCTGCTGGGCCTGCATCCTGTTCGAGTCGATGGGACAGCGTGCGCGACGTCGGTGGGTGGCGCTCTCCGGCTCGACTCGATTCCTGCCGTTCGTGCAGCACGAGTTCACGTGCTACTGGAGCTCACGCACGCCGGGCCATTTGAAGCCGCCGCTATTGGTGCCGTGGTCCAGGGGGTTGTAGTAGAGCTTGGAAAGTTTGCCGCTGCGCTGGTGGTGCGACGAATGCGCCTGGTACTGCGAGTAGCCGTAGCCCTGCATGGCGAAGAGGAAGGAGGAAGTCAGGCGGGTGTACTGCCGATGGAATGGGGGGAGGGCTTGTGCCAGCAGCCATCGCCTCGCCTGCAGTCGAAAAACACGTCAGCAATGGGGCAACAGGCTGGCTAGAGTGTACGAGATTGAGTTGTTCTGCTTTCGGTTGTGCCTTGTACGTCTCGTCGTCGCGGTAGAAGGCGTCCCTCATGTGTCGTGCCGTGCTTGCCCTGGGATAGTGTCACAGCGGTTGCCGGACACGTCCATCAACCGCGATATTCAGCTCAGAGCAATTCACTCACTTAGCGAATGTTTGCATTATCCTGCGAATTACGCCAAGGTTTTTTCGATCGAAATCTCAACAGAGCTTAATATTACGGCCGTATCCCAGCTTTGATTGGATAAATCTAGTCAATGAGGTTGAAAGTCGATGGAGCCCGAAGGGTCGGCGCCGGCCGCTGGGGACCTCGCTTACCCTATCCCTCCAGTATACAAATTCCTATATTAATCTTATCCCTGCAAAATCGGGAGAAGAGCGGTCGCCGGTGGGTTAAGGCAGATGGCGTTGGATCGACTACGTGGTTGGCCCAATCACGAGCTGGTGCATGTCAAGCGCGACTGGACGGCAGTGCCCACAGTCTCGCTAGCGCGGCGCTTCAACGTCAAGCCGGGATCGTGGTTGAGGATGAAGCGGACATGCAGGATCTGGTCACCCTAAACCGCCTGGATGAGATTCTGGTCGTGAAGACCGATTGCTTCCATCGCTCGTATGTCGCCCGTGACAACCCGAGCCGGTGCAAGATACCGATCCAACTCCCAGTCCACCTCCAATCCACTGGTCCTACAGGAAGAAGTGGTGATGGATCTCCGGATCACGAGAATCCGCCAAGCACAGGACGAGGAGGCGTGGATCTCCGGCTTGAAGAAGTATCTGGCCGGCGATATCCAAGGTCTGACGCAGGAGGAGGCCCGATCCTATGGTGTTATGGCGATGGACTACGAAGTGGATCGGAACGACCTGCTGTCTATTGCCCCCCGACGAAGAAGGTGGAGGCGGATCGCGATGGATTGACGAGGCTGGTGCTTCCAGAGACCCTGCAGCAAGACGTCCTCCATCATTACCACGTCAGCCTGGAAAGTGGTCACCAAGCGATCGGCCGTACTTACCAACGGATCCGCGACCACTTCCACTGGCGAAGTTTGTATTGGAGCGTCCAGCGGTATGTGGGTGAGTGGGTGGATTGCCCAGATCCAACAAGGGTAATACCGAGTTGTTGATTTGGGTGGATCTATTTACCGGATACGTGATTGCGAAGGCCAGTGACTCCCGAACAGCGCAGACCATTGCGGAATTCTACGAAGAGTGTGTCTTCAGGAGATTTAGTACCAGTGAGGTGATCCGACACGACCGCGAGCCGGGGTTCATGGCTGACTTCTTCCGATCCTTCAACCGGATCCTAACGTGCAACGATGGCATATCGTCCACAGGCGAACGGGACAGCAGAACCCATGGTACAGACCGCCACCCGTGCTTTTAAGATGTATGTGCAGGATCTGGATCAGCGAGATTGGGATGACTACGCGGAGCGACTCACCTTCGCACTCAACACAGCCCAGGATCGGATCCGTGGAGAAACACCCTTTTACTTGGTGCATGGATGGGATCCTAGATCCACCCTCGAAGCGACGATACCGGTGGGCAGCACTCGCCGTCAAGATCGAGATCCGAGGAGATGGTGGTACCAGATCCAACGCTACTACCAGCAAGCACGAGCGGAAGTCAATATGCGATTGCAGGAGGCGATTGCGGATCGAGCGGATCGGCACAACGAGGAAATCCATCCACATCGGATCGAAGTTGGATCCCGTGTTTGGCTATTCCTGGATCGGGTCAAAGAAGGATACGCTCGCAAGCTGGCGCACATGTGGCACGGGCCATTCCGTGTTGCGGAGAAGATCGGTGAATATGCCATGCGTATCGAGACTCCTGGAACCTAATACAGACTATTCCCCGTGGGGCATGTGTCCAAGCTGAAGTTGGTTCGAAGTTTTCCGGATCGGCCCCAGATCCAGCTGACCGAAGGCAGACTTCGACGAAGCACTGCTACCAGAAGATAGCTGGATCCAGGATCTGGAGGAAGGTGAATACGAAGTAGACAAGATCACTGACATGAGGACGGGGAAGCGGACTCGTTACGGACGGATCCATCGCGAATTCTTGGTGCACTGGCGAGGCTATGAGGAGCCATCTTGGGTGGATGAGACGGATCTCAACTGCGGTGCCATACTGCACGAGTTCCTGCGGGATCGCACTAACCGAAACCGGTTTGGTGTGATGCAGTCTCACGAGGAGTAGTGAGACTGGGATCCACTAGAGTGAGCTGGTCGCTCTGTGGAGAAGCTGAGATGATGGATCTGCAAGGTGGTTGCAGATCGCTGGATTGGGATTTTGTGTACATGCATGTATGGATTGGACGTGGATGGCGTCTGAACAAGGCAGACGAAGATGGATTGGGTGGGGGCTCACAGAAGCTCCTAACGATATATCCAATGCTGTGGCTGGTGACTCGGAATGTAGCGGAGTAGATGCGAACGTGGATCGGAAGGTGGATTGAGTCGAGAGCAGTAGATCGAAAAGAAACAGGCCGGTTCATGGGGAAATGGATGAAAGCAGAGGACGGCCCCGAGCTCGGACCTTCTCGGCTTACGGATATCTGGAAGGTGTGAATCGAGAAACGGAAGGACGTGAAAATTGGAGTTAAGTGACAAGCAGACCTGCTGTGGACGCGACTGAGTGAACCAAGATGAAATATAAAGGAGCTGTTATAACCGAACATGCAGACGCGAATGCACCTCGAGCCTAATTTGATTGTGACTATGGGCTGGATGCCACTACGGAAACGCTCGAAGTCAGGATTCTCTCTCAGGTGGGGACGGCAGGATGCTGTCCTCACTGGTTACCGACAGCGCGAAGGTTGTAGAACATGGTCGGAAGGCGGGCGATGCTACGCGGGGGGTGGTACTGAGGCGTGTCACGGTAGCGGTTGCGCCAGGGATCCGCGTTATTGCACTCGTCCAGAGTTTCCAGGAGATCTGTGGGCTCGGAGTGGGGCATATTTGGATTGACCAGGTTAGCTTGGCGCGACACCGATCCGGGGTACGACTTGACGATCTCCGAACACTTGGGGAAGTGCAATATGGGTAGATCCAGCAGCAGCTCCAAGTCGCACGAACCCTCCCGCATCACTGTAATAAAGGACTCCAGCAGGTCTTTCCAGGCCCGTCCGGCGTGGGATCTACGGTTGTCGTGCTCCTTCTGGAATATCGCCAGCCAGGGATGTTTAGCAACCATGACGTCTGGAATCGGGAAAGAGTGCGTGGATTCCCAGTACGAGATGGGATTGTCCTCTTCGTATACCCCGTAGTTCTGGATCCAGACACCAAGCCGTCCCCCGACGCCAGGCTCAAGAGAGAGAGCGTCACCGATACTTTCGAGAATCTCGCACGGGTTGGTGGCGTATAAAGCCTTCACGTTGTCCTCGGTGATCAGTTTATAACAGTAGTCCCGCAGTCCTTATGACGGACGGGCCTCCCGATCCAGATGCGGGAACATCCAACCCGGAACCGTGGGCAGCACCGGAAACAGGACTCCGATCAGCATGGACGCCATTGCCACGTCGTTCAGGCGAGCTACCACCCACGGATTGCAGTCGGCTGGCACAAACGCACGAGCATGCTGGCGACCTGGAATGCAGCGTTCCTCCGGACCGAACGGGCCACGGGCGCTAGTGGATCGAACGGGGAGGCCGGTCGTCTGGATCCGGATCCCCTTGTTGATCCCTCGGGCCAGAACGCGAATGTGGTTCCGAGTCACCCGATCCATCCGGGGCTCACCTGCCCCGCCAGCAGTACGCTGACGGCGAGGAGAGGGCGGTTGGCGACGGCACTCAGTGGATCGAGACTGCGATATGGCTTCCAAGGTCTGTGCCTCGAACAATCCTCTATTTCCTCGACGCTGTTGGATCCCTCCTCACCCCTGTCCTCTTCGTCCTCTCGGTCGTCATCCGAATTGCTATCACGGACTGCCTTGCCCAAGGGCTTAGCGTGGTCTTCAGGATTCTCGGGATTTCCCGATTCCAGGCGAAGGCGAGGGCGCTTGCGATGTACAAGGCAAATTCTTCTCTCCTTTATGCTTAAGTCCAACCCCATCCCAAAGTCCTATCTCCCTATGAATCCTATCATCCCATCTGTACCTACTGACTCTATGGAGCTTGGTTACCTTCCTTGCGTGTCGCTTGATTGCTCTGCCGTACCATGACCCCCGATCCATCGTCCGCTTCTTTGATCCAGGCACCGCCCCGATCCATCTAAGTCGGACTCAGAATCAGATCTGGATCGGGATGTAGCCAAGTCCGGATCCATCATTTCAGGCAATCGCTTTCTCTCGCCACATTCTTGGATCCTGCTTCTCCACATAGCTGTAATCCTGCTGGAGTTTCCTTCGCCACTCATACGCAGTCTGCTCGGGAATGCTGGAGGGTTTAGGTCCCAGCATAGCTGAGATCGTGCTCTTGGCATCCCAACCGTGGACCAGTTAGAATGGGTGTCCAACCGGGTTGTATCAAACGACGTGTTGAGCGCAAACATGAGCCTCTCGGCGTGGTCATCCCAATTGTTCAGGTCTGCCTCGGCGATGTAGGCCTGTATGGACCTCATCACAGTCTGGACGGAACGTTCCTGCTGTCCATTCGCCTGGGGTGGTGGTAGAGCTCATTGGTTTGCACAACGTACATTGGCCCTACGGCGTAGCAAGGTTTGGGTAGTGGAGCTAGCGTTCGTTAAGACTGGATAATGCATTGGCCAGTTCTGCAACCTTCTTAGTGACCTACTTGCAAGTGCAGATCCCCGATCCACCCGGAGTTACTACTTGGCCGGGTGCATCTGCTCGCGGTTATTACTTCCGATCCAGTGGTAGTCGACTGGGATCGGGCGACCTGGATCTGGATCAAACCCGAAAACGCATCCTGGAACAGGAGCAAGAACGTGTTACCCCGTTCGGACTTCGGCAAGTGGGTCACGAAATCCATTGAGACCACTTCGAAAGGTTCTCTGGGCTCGATGTTCCCGGGCGATGGTCCAGGGTTGGACGGACGCCCCTTGCCACGGGAGCAGTCAGTGCACTCTTTGACGTATCTTTCAACATTTGAGGACATCCCTGGCCAGTAGAACTCCAACCGGACTTTGTCGTACGTCCGGGTTATCCCCTGATGGCCTCCTTAGAAATCCTCGTGGGTGTAATGCAGCATGTCCGGACGGAGTGCTTCTGGCACGACTAGGCGTAGCTCGTCGGTCTTGTGGCGAGGTTGGTCCCTGTTCGACCGGACCAGTCGATACAGCACATCCCGGACGTCCAACGCAAATACGTCTGCCCGCTCCAGGCGGGAAAAAAATCATCCAGGTTGCCCCTCAGGAATTGCTTCACTCATCTACTCGGGATCTCCGTCCTGGTGCGCCTTGATCCGGCGCCGCCTCTCAGCTTGATACTCGAGCGGGTTCATCGAATTACCCTGGTTAGGCTCCTCGCGACTCTGGCTGCGAGTTATCGCGGCCATGACTCTGGCTGCCATTGGTAGGGGAGCTGATTCCGGCCCGGGGCCTCCATCTACGGGCGGCCCAGTCGTTGGCTCCTGACTGGGTTCTCCTGGGGAATCGTCACTCGGGGTCACTGCAGGTTTCATGATCTGTTCGTGGATCCGAGAGACGCGCACCAGGTGTTCCATCTCATCTTGATCTTCGATCGTACAGGACTCTCCGAGCCCCAGCGTCTTGGACGTCAAATAATCGGCAGCCTGGTTGTACTCCCGCTTGACGTGTACCAGCCGGCTCGAGGTAAACTTTTGCTTTATCTCCTCGTACTCGGCCAGGCGTCGCTGCAGGTTCGGCCGGTTGGAGTTAATCAATCCTTGAGCCTGTTGGATGACAATCCGAGAATCTCCCACGACAACCACTTCGGGGATACCTCGGTCGTGGATCATCATCAACCCATTCAAGAGGCCGAGGTATTCAGCGTCATTCACCGTAACATCATCCAGCATGAAACCTTGCGCAACCAGGACCTTCCAGCCGGGGAGTTCCCAGATGATACATCCGCAACTTCCTCGCCTGGTTGAGGTCTTCGCGGCTCCGTCGAAACTCAGGACGTGTCCGGCGAAATTATCCTTCAGCATCTCCACGCTGATCACCGGTGGGGGCTTTACTTGACCCTTAGCTGGGGTGAGCGATTCAGCAACCTCGTCCAGATGCTCACGTGGTGTTATGCCAGCACCCAGGAGTGCGGCCAGGCCGTCTTCGTCTCGCTTCACCTTCTGCACCTCCAAGTCCCAATGGGATAATGTTAATCCCCACCGGACATGTCGGCCATCGGCGGTCTTGGACTTCAACAGCCAGGACAACACTGAGTACCTGGTGTACACCTTGATCGGGCAGCCCTGGACGAGAGTGTTAAACACATCCAGGACCTGCATTACAGCAGCCGCTTCCTTCTTAGCGACATGGTATCGTATCTCTGCGTCGTTCAGCACGCGCCCCGTGAACCTCACAGGCTGCATCACTCCATCTTACTCCTGGCCGAGGCCCGCACAGGCGGCCCAACGATTTGCATGCGGGGTAATCACGAACGGCTTGGTACGGTCGGGGTGTCGCAACAAGGGTGTCGACACAATCTTCCGTTTCAGGATCTCAAATGCCTCCTTCGCCCTTGACAAATCCCGGCTGGACTTCACTTGTTCATCCGTAAGCTCATACAAGACCGCAGCCACAACCGGGAAATCCTCAATGAGCTTGTGATAGTAATTGAGGCTGCCGAGAAATGACTGAACTCCCTACAGGATGGACGGGAACGGTAGATCCTGAACGCCCTTCGCAATCTTCGGGGTCGCGCGTAATGCTTCGGCACTAATCTCGTGGGAGAGATACGGGATGCTCAGCTTCCCAAACTTACTCTTGGGCAGGCTGACAGAGATGTTCCAGTAACGTAACCGGAATAACAGTGCGTTCAGGTCCTCGCACAACTGGTCCCAAGTGGATGCCCCATGCGCGATGTCATCGATGTAAGAACTCCGCCCGAGGACAGGTCCCAGCTGGGATGGCATCGGGATGTTGCGTTGGAACACATTCATCTCTTCCATCAGGGCGGGGACACCAGCTCCAGCTTTCTCCCGTTCGGACTCATCACGGACGGACGTGTCCAAACCAAGGAACCCACGTCCACCTGCTCTTCTTCTTCCCGAGGAAGCCGCACGAAACCCCAAAGGCAATTGTTGATTACCGCCTGATACACGAGCGGCGTTCTTCAGCCCAAATGGCATGTGGACCCATTTGAAGTGTCCGAATGGGCAGATGAACGCGGAGATCAACTTCGCACGTTCCGTCATCCTGACTGCCCAGAATTTACTCGCCATGTCCAGACTCATGAACCACATAGCGGCTTCGAATCCAATCAGAAGATCATCGATCAGGGGCAACGGATAGCTGAAAAGCCGGATGAACCCATTCACCACCCGGTAGTCGATGCACATTCGTATGTCCACACCATTCTTCTTGATGACGATCACAATCGGGGAAGCCCACGGCGACAACGACATCTCAATCAAGCCCGTTTCCAGCAGCTTCTTTAGGAGCTCATACACCTTCATCATCAAGTGAGGAGCAATGGACCTTGGTCATTGAGCAACAGGTTTGGCGTCGCCCACGTCCAGGTCGCACACCACGCCCCTGGCCAGGGCTGGTGCGGCATTGCCGTCTCCAACGAAGGTCTTGCGGTGATACTTGAGTATAGAGCGCAGCTTCCGTTCCCCATCTGGAGTCGTCTGTCCAGGCTCTCCTACGTCCGCCTTCTTGATGTCACATTCGGGACTCAGGTCCTTCAGCTCGGGAAGCAGCGCCAACTCGTCACGCAACTGGGACAACAGCTCGCTTCCCTCGTGTAGATACACTCCAGCCTCCAGGTCGAGCTCCTCTTGGTTAATCCTCATGCATCGATTATACTCTTCCTCCAGATTCCGCAGCGGGGTACTAGGCATCGACGCGGTGGGGAGGTCAGGCTCTTCCTGGTCGGAGATACTTCTGGAACTGTCACCGTCCAGGCCTGACTCAGCCAAATCAGAGATGCTCGGATTCCAGTCGTCGGAACTTGGGTCAGACTCAGCCGTGGTGTCGACATCGCTGTGAGCGTCCTCGACAGTCGGATGTCGACCAAGCTCTGCTTCACGATCATCTCCATTCGAGACTCCCTCAACGGATCTCGCCCGGGGCTCAACAGTATCATGCTGGAGCATGACTAGCCGGTCCGTCTGGGATCCCGGTTCGGGCCGCATGAGATTCCCGGTCGGCCATTCGCGCTGCGGTCTTTCTACAGCTGGGGGCTGCCGGCTCCACTCGAGCTCGATTTGTTCCCGTTCGCACTTCCGGAGACACCGTGTTCTGTGACGAGGTCGGTGAAATCTTTTACGTCCAGGTGTATAGCGGTAGCCCAGAAGGGGGTTTTGGGTCAGGCAAGACTGAAACGGCCTTTTCTGGGAAGGTAAACCTTGAACGCAGATTTCCTAAGAAACTGCAGCCAGGGTGGCGTGGCACCTTGTGAATCCCTATCGGTGTCGTTTGTCTTTGGGGAGCCTGGATAGGTCACCAGGCGAGTTGTCTGTGGGGTTGGAAGCCTTGAGTTCGTTGAGCGCAACGTCCACTTATCTGAACGCACTTCTCTGAACGGATTGAACGCAGAAGCGGGTGAAGGATCAGGGTTACTACCACAAGTTAGAACCCCAGAAATCCACACCATTTTCAGATAACCAATACAAATGCAGAGTTATACACAAACACACAGCCGCCACTTATTCTTTCAGACCCTCGGGCGGTGGGTCGTACACCAGTCAACTAATCGGCGATCAAGGCACTGATCAACCTTGAACGCACTCTCACACGCGCACCACCCTCAGATGAGGGAAATATACAAACCAAATACAATCCGGTCCTAAACGCAGTCGATCAAACTATTCTCGGGGGTGACTGCTGCTAAACCACCCAAGATATCCTTCTTAACATGAAATGGGACACCACCCTTACCTCAACGCAATGGGCCCAACTGGGAAATGGAATACGTGGATCACTTCAGCAGCCGGAGCAGCCTGATCCCCACGTAATTGGACTTAAATATGTGTGGAGAGCTCCGCACTGCCCTTGTCCTTAAAGACAGCGGACCCGATTCCTCGGCGACTTGCGCAGTAGGGGGTAAAACGAACTCTCTGATTGTTATCTGCTAGACTATCGCTAGGCTCTGTGTAAAGGTATCTCTTCTCGTAGCGTTCTTCTGTGTTCTTCTGTGTTCTTCGCACGCGTCTGGCGAATATCTTGACTTGAGTATACTGGAACTGTTGACGTAGGCTCGCTCCACTGGATTCTTGCCCAGCTTCAATGTGCCCGTGTCTATGTGCATAACTGGCTCTTGGGAAACCTTGAGCCCACATTCCTTGAAACCGGGTTTCAGAGTCAGCAAGCCTGAACGCAGTGCGTTCAAGGTCTGCAGCCAAAGACAACTTGCGGCCAAGGCTAAAACCATGCTCAAAGCCTTGCGGCCAAGGGCAGGTCGACTCTTCGCTTGGTTGTGGAGCACTTGGTGGGACTTCTTCCGGGGGCCAGCGGTCTGGACACCATGTACGCGACTTCACTGGGGTGGCTGAGCTCCGGGTACACGAAATTCATGTGCGTTCAGGGCCTAGGCGAGGCGGGACACCGTACACGATACGTTCGTGCAGGCGTGTTCGACGGCCTCAATGTGTTAACCCGCTTAAGGACGGGGGCGGCCTGGACGGATCGAGTGCGTTCAGGGTTTCTCATCTGAATGCAGTCTTCCAGGCCTGAAGGGCCCATCCTAGGCTTGAGTGCACTTCGCTCCGCGGAACAGAGCCGAATTCCAGCTCAGGTCTTGTCGCACGGCCTACAGCCGGGTCCGGGTTCGGTCTCGACCAATCAAAATGGCAGATTCGGGCAGGTCAGTATGCATGTGATGACCGGTTGAGGCAAAACCTCGTTCAGTCTCGTCACAACCGTCCCTTCCAGTCAATCAGGGGACGCCAACAAGGCGTCGGAATCGCAAGAAGCGCCGGCAAAGGCGTCTTCTCCGAGTAACAAGGGTCCAGGGCACTCCACGGACAAGGATGTCGACATTGATGACCACGGCGGCGAGCAACACGTCGACGCGGATGGCGATGAGGTCGTGGAGGGCTCCACCGTGGATGTGGAGGGCAAAGAGGGCGGCGGTCAGCTGAACGCGGGTCCCAACGGGCCAAGCAGCTTGAGCGCAGTTTCATCCAGCTTAAACGCAGATACCAAGACTCCTGCTGAGCGTTCATCTCTCGCGCCTGGGTGGCGCGAAAACCGGATCGTCTCCAACGCTGAGTACGCTGGCCTCTCCGCGTCCAAGCTCGTCCCTGCATCCAGCTTCAGCTTCGTCGACGAGAGTATTCAGCGTCCAGCGAATTGGTTGACCCCACCTTCTCTCGCTACCGAGACTCCGCTTCAGGTCGTGGGGATTCCTGCATCGGCAGATGCGATCCATAATGGGGCGCACTTCCACGACGGGTATGGCGGACTCGAAGTACTCCAAACGCTCGAGACATTCTCCGACCAAGACTTCAAGGACCTTGAATCAGCCATAGGGTCGGATGTGCGTTCAGCCATGCTTGAGTCGCGACCCAGTCCTCCATCTGGTCCCAACCTCGCGTGCATGCTGGGGTCGCTGGTCATGCAACGTGAGTTCGCCTCGATACTGAGTGCCTTCCGATCAGAGCGGCTCGCTGAACGCACCATCAACACCATGTCTTTCCTGAAACGGCTCTTGAACAAATACCGTCAGCTGAAACAGGTAACTCAAGGCGACGGCATCACGTCCCTGCAAGGGACGCTGCATCTGATGGACGCCAACGATGGTCTCAAACGGGAATGGGCTACAATGGAGGCGTATTGGAAGAGGGAGGTTGATCGCGTCACCACGGCCAAGGCTGAGGGCGAATCCACATTCAAGGAAAGTTTCACCCGCCACCAAGAGGACCACCAGCACGCACTGAACGCCCGCGCAGACGAGATTGCCGATCTCAAGGACCAGTTGCGAACGTCTGAGGCTCTCTGCGGGGTTCTGCGTCGAGAGATCCGAGAGAAGACCTTGAGCGCATGGGCATTTAGTGATTTCTTGAATCGGGAACCTCAGGTCATGGTATCTGGGAACTGGAAACGTCTTCAGGAGCTGTTCGGCCACTTCGCAGACGGCACCACGCCTCCGGCTGGCGGGATGACGAACATTCACGTGGTGGCCATCGATCAGCCTAAGTGTGACTGTGGCGACTATGCGGCGGAGCGCAAGAAGGCTACAGGTGATGACTTCGGGCCCAAGCTCGTCCCTCCGCTCAAGAAAACCATTGATCTCACTGGAGGTAACGCAGCAAGCCCAGCTCCAAGCAATCTGCGTCCAAGAGGAAATCCACGCACAAGGGCAGTCGTAAGAGAATGTCCTGGAACGAATTTGTGAAAGGTCTCCAACTGCGTCCAAGCAACCATCGCCCTAATTCACAGTTGGCTCTCCCAGCGTCGTCCGAACTCGCTCGTTCCGAGGATGAAGCGCGAGCGGCTCTCCCGGGGCCTCAGATCTGGCGTAAGCTTCGTCCTGACTTGCGTTATGTGATGCGGAATGGTTTCACTTACGGGGACGCGAAGGAGCTCGTGAGCGGGGAGCACGTTGTTCATCCGCTCATCCATGCTGAGCCTCTGATCCAGATGCTGGTCAGCATTATTCGGGGCGACGGGCTGGACGAGGTTCCTTGGTCGAGCTTCGTTCCAGAGATGTACTACCTCAGTGCTGAAGTTCGGCTGGAAAGCATGTTCGACCGGGGGGAGAAGCCTGAGCCCTGGTTCTCGCTGGACGAAGAGCATGTCCAAGATGGGCTTGAGCCTCTTTCTTCCAGCAGCAGCGGGGACTCTGAGTACGAGGACGCAGGTAGCATTGAACCGGATGATTCAGATACGGCGCCCAAGGTCACGGAAAATGCAGTTCCAACGTCGCAGTCGTCTCGGACAGCTAAGCGCAAGCTCAGCATGCTCGAATCAGGTGCATCCGACCAAGACATGGACTCTACGCGTCGTCGTTCGCCGCGGAACCAATCCAAGACCAAGCAGGGACAGTCTGGATCTGCGACCAAGAAAGCAAGGCTCGCAGCCAAGGTCATTGAGCAGCTGACGGAGTCTCCACGCAAGGCTACCAAGTTGGCAAGAATTCCTTTCGAGGGGTTGACACTGGAGCAGTTGAGCGTGATTGAAACTCCCGATCCAGCGACCACCACCTCCTACAGGTGCTCCGGAATCAAGATGTGCTTCTACCAGAAGAAGAGCAAGACTCAGACCATCGGGTTCCCGAACTACGCGCCGCAGAAGTGTGACATGAAGTTTCTCGAGCCACGCTGGAGCATGGAGCTGTATTCGACTCTCTTCCCGGTGACCTCGCGGGGCACGATGATCAAGAAGAAACTTCCCTGGAACGTCATGTTCGCTGAACGCACCAAGGTGCTGTACTACCATGATGCGTCCCAGCTGAGCGCCGACATCATGCGTGGTCTCAAGAAGCACGTCGAGTTCATGGAGAAGTTCTGTCAGGCTTGGTGGGACTTGCTGCACTGGGTCACGATCAAGTTTGAGCGTGACGCCGCCTCTCGGAGACTCT
The DNA here is from genome assembly GCA_024211575.1 of Phytophthora melonis. Lineage (NCBI taxonomy): Eukaryota > Oomycota > Peronosporomycetes > Peronosporales > Peronosporaceae > Phytophthora > Phytophthora melonis. The sequence goes on from JAMXKT010000045.1 coordinate 1,718,675, forward strand.
ACAAGCTTCGCCGCAGTCGCACGGACTCCCTGATTCGGCGATACAAAACCCATCTCAAGCAGCTGCGCAAGATCAAGGACTTCCCTGAAACGCTGTTTCAAGAATCTGGCGTTTGGCCACTCCCGCAGCGCATCTGCAACTGGATCTGGGAAGACCCTCGCGTCGTTGATTCGAACGGCGAACCCAAGCCTCTCTCAGCAGCTGATCGAGTTGGACGAGCGTGAGCCGGCGCGTACCCATTGGGCAACTGTGCCCAACGAGAGCGAGCGCACCAAGTACGTTTCAGCTGATCTCCGTTCCAACCACTCAATCCCTCTCCCTCAGCGAGCTCGCAAGTGGATCGTACCCGACCGTCTGGACAACGAACCCGACGATGAGGAAGACGAAGACGAAGACGAGATGAGCGAGGACAGCGACGAGGACGAAGAGGACGAAGACTTTGAAGAGGAAGACGTTGAAGAGGAGGAAATCGAGGAAGAGGAAGCCGAGGAAGGTGACACGGATGAGAGCGATCAATGAATCGCTGGTCGCACTTCTTCGTTTCAGGCCCTGAGCGCAGCTCTAGCTCTACTCCATTTGCACGTTGTAGCGTAGCCACTTCAGCCCGGAAATACATGTCTTCACCTTTCCTTGTCTGTTCTCCTCCTTGATTCAACCTTCTTCATCTTCCTGCGTTCAACTATTTTTTGCTTGAAACTGGCTTTCAGTCGTGCCTCTCAGTTCTCATTCCAGCACTTCTCAGCCGAAGTCACATCAACGCGCAGCAGGCTGGCTTGTCTCCACTTGTTCTCTTCTCTCCATAACGCAAGTAATTCCACAATCCAATCTCCATATCTCCACTCTGCAATATCCATCATTACCGTCATCTGCATTCATTCAAATCCGCGTTCAGACATTTGTCCGCGGTCAGAGTCACTTAGTGTCGTTTCAGGGCTCAGTCGGTTTCAGGGGCAGGTTCAGTCACTTTCACACATTCAGCGATCTGCGATCAGGCATGCGAGCTCAACGAGCCCTACACGCCTGGGTGGTCATCCCCGGCTTGCATGGCCTGGAAGCGGGCTCGCGCCTTAGTTCCCTGGTTGAATGCATACAACAGGGCACCACAATTCAGCTGTGTGACTGGTAGCCATTCCGGCTCATCATACCCCTTCCACTTGACCTTGTACTCCCGGGTGCGTGAAGTCCGAGTGCGCTTGACCCAGCGCAGATCCAAAATCTTCTCTACTTCATACTCGTCGTTCGAAACGTCAGGCTCCCAGCTATCTTCTGGCAACAGGGCGGCGTCAAAATCAACGTCCTCGGACACTTCTATCTCTTCAGTCGGGCGTTTGGGGAACAAGGCGCGCGGTTTCAGGCGGCTAACGTGCACCCAAGGTTTCACGCGATATCCAGTGTCTTTCACTTTTGAGTTTGACTCTGAAATTATCGTGCATCTCCTCAATCCGGAACGGACCGTGCCACATGTGAGCCAGTTTCCGGCTCAAACCCTGCTGAACCTTGGGTATGTAGAGCCAGACAGCATCTCCAACCTGGAACCCGGCCTTGATGCGATCCGACAATTCCTGCCATTTCAGGGTTTGAGCCTCTGAACGCAGTCTCTTCGCTTTCTTCTGCAGGTCTTCCGCACAAGCTTGAGCGTAAGTGTAATCTCGTTGCATCTTGCGACGCCACTCGTAGGCACTGCGTTCAGGCACACTCGATGGTTTGGGCCCAAGCATCGCGGACAGCGTCCCTTGGGCGCCCCAGCCATGGACCAAGTAGAATGGAGTATCAAGCTTGGTCGCATCAAAAGACGTGTTGAGCGCGAACATCAGTCGCTCAGCGTGTTCATCCCAATCACTCTGGTCCGATTCAGCAACGTAAGCTCGGACGCTGCGGATTACCGTTTGGACAGACCGTTCCTGTTGGCCATTTGCCTGAGGGCGGTACCCCAGGGTCGCCCGCTGTCTGCTGCCAAACAAATCCCTGAATCGGGAAAATAATTCGCTCATGAACCTTGGATCTTGGTCATGACGCAACGTGCCAAACTGTCGAAATACACGCTCCTCGTATGCTTCGGCCACGTCCTGAGCAGTCGTTGAGCTGATCGGTTTGCACATCACATAGCCTGAAAACGCATCCTGAAACAGGAGCAGAAAAGTATTTCCTCGCTCAGACTTCGGCAAATGCGTGACGAAGTCCATGGACACTACTTCGAACGGGCGACTAGGCTCGATGTTGCCGGGCGAAGGTCCTGAGTTCAACGGGCGTCCCTTGGCAGATGCACAGTCAGTGCATTCCTTCACGAAAACCTCCACATCAGCGTACATCCTCGGCCAGTAAAACTCTGAACGCGGTTTTTCGTACGTTCGAGTTATGCCCTGATGTCCGCCCTGAACGTCTTCATGCGCGTAGTGCAAGACGTCTGGACGCAGATCTGTCGGCACGACCAATCTCAATTCAGACTCTTTGTCTCACGGACGGTTTCGGCTAGCTGTGTCCAGGCGATAAAGGATCTCTCTGGAGCCCAGGACATACTGGTCAGCGTACTTGACAATCTTCTTGACCTGAGCGTGGGAGAATTGATCAAGTTCTCCCTTCAGATACTTCTTGATCTGCATCAGGAAAGAGTCCCCATCCTGGTGAGCCTTGATACGCCGCCATCGCTCTGCCTGATACTCCACAGGTCCCATAGGTTCGCCCGAATCAACTTTATTCCTCGAACGTGCACGGGTCATTACAGCCAAAACCTTGGCCGCAGGTGTCAGGGGGGCTATGGCAAAGTCTGAACGCACTCCTTCCAAATCCGCTCTCAGAGTCCTTGGGTGCACCTGTGCCTCAATCGGAACTTCAGCGGGTCTCATCACCTGTTCAGCTATCCTCGATACGAGTTGTAGGTGCAAGCATTCTTCAGCATCTTCAACCTGCCACGACTTGCCCAACGCTAAGGTTGTCGACGTCAGGTAATCAGCAGCCTGATTGAAAGGCGTTTGACGTGAACCAGCTGCACGGTCTTGAACTTCGTCCGCATGACTTCGTACTCAGCCAGTCTGCGTTGAAGGTTGGGCTGGTGGCAGTTTATCAGGCCTTGAACTTGTTGAATCACGATCCTTGAATCACCAACTGCGACCAGATCCTCGACCCCCCGTTCAGATGCCATTTTCAGCCCGTTCAACAGTCCATGGTACTCAGCGTCATTCACAGTTACATCTTCCAAGATGAACCCGCGTGCGTCTAAGGCTTCCCAGCCTGGTAGCTGCCAGAGAACACACCCGCAGCTTCCAAGACGTGTTGAGGGCTTGGCCGCACCGTCAAAGCTGAGCACTACACCTTGATAGTCTGCGTCAAGCATCTCAATGCTGACCGCAGGTGGCTTCTTGACGCGTCCCTTGGCTGGAATCAACTCTTCCACAACTGCGTCCAAGTGTTCACGTGGAGGGATACCCGCTCCTAATACGGCAGCAAGACCATCCTCGTCTCGCTGAACGCGACGAATCTCCAGTGACCACCTAGACAACTCCAAACCCCATTTCAGACATCGACCTTCTATGGAATTCGAATTCAGCAACCATTTCAGCACTGAGTACCGTGTGTAGATTACCACCGGCGACGCTGAACCATAGATGAGCGATCTGAACAACTCGAGCACCCTCAATATCGCCAACACTTCCTTCTCAGCAATGTGGTAGCGCAGCTCATACTCGTCCAATATGCGTCCGGTGAATCGCACGGGCTGAATCGCTCCATCATGCATCTGGCCTAAAACTGCACAAGCAGCCCAGGGATTGGCGTGTGGAATGATGACGAACTGCTTCGTGCGATCCGGATGACGCAACAGCGGAGTCGAGACAATCTTGCGCTTCAGGATCTCAAACGCTTCTTTCGCTCGTTCAAGGTCTCTGCCTGAACGCACTTGTTCTTCGGTCAACTCATAGAGTGAAGCTGCCACCACGGGGAGGTCCTCGATGAACTTGTTGTAATAGTTCAAACTTCCCAAGAAGCTCTGGACTCCCTTGAGCGTGGATGGGAACGGCAAGTCTTGAACGGACGTCGCAATCTTGGGCGTGGCTCTGATTCCTTCAGCGCTGATTTCGTGAGACAGGTATGGGATGGTCAGCTTGCCAAATTCACTCTTTGGAAGACTCACTGAGATGTTCCAATACCGCAATCGGAACACAAGTGCGTTCAAGTCATCACATAACTGGTCCCAAGTCGAAGCGCCGTGGGCAATGTCATCGATATAAGAGCTGCGTCCAAGCACCGGGCCCATCTGAGAGGGGGCTGGAATGTTGCGTTGAAACGCCGTCATCTCAGCCGTCAACGCTGGGATTCCTGGTGGATCGCGTTCAGAGTCTTCAGCGTAAGTGCGCTGGGGGTCTTGAACGCATGTGCGTTCAGCGTCATACGCATCCAGTTTCAGGAATTCTAGCACATCGCGATCAACCAGCGCTTCCTCCTCAGGTGGCAGACGCACAAATCCCCACAGGCAGTTGTTGATCACAGCCTGGTAGATGAGAGGGGCGTTCTTGAGCCCGAACGGCATCGGAATCCACTGAAAGTGTCCAAACGGGCAAATAAATGCCGAGATCAGCTTAGCGCGTTCAGTCATCAATACCGCCCAGAAGCCGCTAGCCATATCCAGACTCATGAACCACATTGCCGACTCAAATCCAATCAAAAGGTCGTCGATCAAAGGAAGCGGATACCGCGACAGCTTGATAAACTCGTTCACCACACGGTATTCGATACACATCCTGATGTAAACTCCATTCTTCTTGAGCACGATGATAATCGGTGAAGCCCACTCTGATTCAGAGTGCTCAATCAGCCCCGTTTCAAGGAGCTTCTTGAGCAACTCGTAGACCTTGACCAGCAAATGCGGGGCAATCTGTCGCGCGCGCTGAGCTACTGGTCGCACATTTCCAACATCCAGATCGCAGACTACACCTCGTGCAGGGGCGGGAGCAGCATTTCCATCGCCCAGAAAGATCTTGCGATGGTACTTCAGAATCTTCCTCAGCTTCGTCTCCATTTCCGGCGTCGAGACACCTGGTTCGCCAACGTCTGCTTCCTAAATGCTGCATTCCGGGCTCGACCCGTGAAGTTCGGGCAGCATGGTTAGCTGATCGCGCAATTGAGCCATCAACTCGCTGCCCTCTCGGACATACACAGCCGGTTCCAGATCTAATTCTTCAGATGACACACGCATGACCCTCGCATACTCAGCCTCCAATCTTTGCACCGGCATGTTCGCAAAACCTTGGCACGAGAAGTCTGAAACTGTTTCTTCCAGATCCGCGTTCAGGGTTTCTGTCGGGTCCGTGCTCTCTGGAGACCTGCGTTCAGCACTTGTACAGCTTCCGACAGGCTTGGTGGCGATCCCCTCACTCTCCGCGTGACACAAACTCTGAGCATCGACGCTGGGGCCTTGAGCCCGTGACCCTTCATCCTGACTCGGGTCGGTTTGTATGCCGATGCTCCTAATGCTTGGCTCAGCTGCGTCCAGACTATGCTCGTCGGCATCCTCTTCGGTGAAGGTAACCCGCAATCTCTTGGGCTTCTTGTTCAACGACGCCATCCGAACCTGAGCAGTGCCAGGGGTTGGTTGCAGCATGATTTTGGACGGCCAAGGGTACTCCTTCCGAGGAACACAAGGCGGCGCCTGGTCATGCATGAGTTGCAGCAATCGATCAGCCCGCAGCTGAGCCTGAGCGGAGAGAGTGCTCTCATAAATGAGCTGCTGCCACTCCTGATACCGTCGGGTCCATGGTCGCACAAATCGTCCGTAGCGAGGGAAGAATCCATACTCAATGATCCTGGCGATATCGGTACTCGTGTCGATCCAAATCATCTTGTCCGAGATATTCACAACCTTGACCGCAGTCGGCCAGGACTTGGCCGCATAAATGATCTTGGTCACCCACCGATCTCCGCGACCAGCCCAGACAACTTCACGCTGGGGGGTGGATTGCCCATAGTGAATACGCACCACAGCACTTCGTCCCAGTTCAAGGAACAAGGTTTCCGGTGGTCGCACAGGAACATCCAAACCCAACCGACTCCGATCAGGTCCACCATACATCAAGATCGTCTCTTCATCTGGGAGTTGAATCAGCCCTTCTCGAGTCGACAATCGCACACCTGCGCTGAACATGAAAGTCATGCCGAGCAACACATCCACTCCTTCACCGATGTTGGCGACCCAACGCCTGAAGATGTAAGCCACCCTTGGTCCAAGCGTGATCTTGACCTCAGCGTGGGCTGAGATGTATGTCGGGACGCCTCCCAAGCCTGAAACTTTCAACTGCTTGTGCATCCGGAGTTTGAGCTTCAACTTCCGAGCAAAGTCAAGACTCAACATACTCACGGACGCTCCAGTATCCAGGAGGATTTTCGTCCGACAGTCATTCACAGCACCATGCACCATAGCAACCTCGTGTGCATCTTCCGGTTCGTGGTCTTCCCACCAGCCATAACGTTCACCTGGCTGAAGCCGGAACTCAATCTGGGAGTCCGGATCAGGAGACTCTGAGCGCACATGGTCTGAACGCACATTGCCTGAACGGATGTTGGTTGAATCAGGGGATGAACCTTGAAACATGGTCATGCATTGTTGGTTATCTTGGTCTCGTTTTCTTCTTCTCAACTCTGGGCCGACGTACGCTAAAGCGCACAGCTCTGGGGTCTTCTTTAGCCCGACGCGTTCTGGAACCCCTTCCAGCGGGCTTAGTGGTTTGACGGCTTCTTCCCAGAGTCAGCCTCACCAGTCTGGAGTGCGTCAAGAGTCTGGTTGTTGAGTGCACCTTGGCGGTTCATCTTCTTCACTGCTTGGATGGCTCTCCAATCTTCACACGAAAATCCGCGATGAAACTGGTTGCAGCCAGGACATGGGTTGGCGTGGCAGGCATCAGTAGGGTGACCTTGTTGGTGACAGCGATCACAGATCAGGTCTGCCCAGCAGTTCTCCTTTGAGTGCCCGAACCTTCCGCAGCTCTCGCAAGTCCTCTGCCATGGCGCGCCGCTTGAACGCGGCGACATTGGCCTTGAACGCAGATCTGGGTCGCTGGAACGCACTTCTGCATTACCGAACTGAACTGGAGGACGCCACCCTTCAGCATCCAAAACACGGTAAATCTCCTTCGTGACGGTCTCCACCTTGAACACGGGTGGTGTTTCAGCTGACACAGATTCACTCACATTCCTCTCACGTCCCTTGGCGAGCGCCACTTGAGCGGCCGGTTTGATCTCATCATCTGGCTCTTCGAACCGGACACGCCGCTCAGGCTCAGAGTCTGAATTGGGTTCTGAATCTTGAGCGATGAAAGCGCGTCCAGGCCTTCGACCCTTGAACCGGCCTTGCGGGTCATTGTCAGCGCGGAAGTCACGTCTCGGCGGGGGAGTGTCATAGCCCTCCTCGCGCCAGATATCCTCATGACGTCTCAGCGCATGCTCGACTTCACCGATACTCTTGAACTTTTGTCCCTGCAGGGCGGTCTTCAGCTGGATGTCCTTCAGCTTCTTGATGAAACGACGGAGATGTCGCTCTCGATGCTTGGATGACTTCTGGAAATCAATCCCAGCCTTGACCGCAGCTGCGTTCAACCGGTAGAAGAACTTACGCGGAGACTCACCCGAACGCACTTTCATGGTGTAGTAGCGTTCAGAGTATGAGCCGGTCGTTCGGCAGTACATGACCTTGAACCGACGAGACAGCTTCTTCCAGTTATGCCTGGTGGACTTAGGCAGCTGAGCATACCAATCTCTGAGCGACGAGGACATTCGTCCACGGAGCTGGCGGATCTTCATCTTGTCCGGCCAGGAACCTTGAGCCGCCATGTCGATGAACCTCTCCCACCAGCCAACGCGATCTTCCACGGACGCATCTTCGCTAAACTTCTCAACCGCATTGTAGTTAATGTACGGTCGATACGTCCAGACAGTCGTGCCTTCCTTGGTCGTCGTCCAAGTGGTCAGGTCCAAGTCGAAGTCGTCGCTGGAACTGCTACTGTAGTCACTGGAGCTTGAATCATCATCGCTAGAGCCGGACGGGCTCGAGTTGGAGTCGTCTGGATCGGAAGACGGCGGGTTTACGTCCTCCTTGCTGTCCTTCCGGGAGGAGGATCTTCTGGACGCAGATTTCTTGGCCGCACTTTTCTTGGCCGCAGATTCCGACTTGGACGCGGAGCTCCTCAATGTTGTCATAGTCTTCGTCCCTTGCGAACTTCGATCCTGTTCAGCAGCTTCATTCTTCGGGGGGTTGCACCTAGGGTCGCACGTAGCTGGGCAGCACCGACTTCGGTCGTGTTCTTCGAGTGTACATAACCGGTACCGGGTGTCACGCCATCATTGATTGCACCGCTGGATACTTGATTCAAGGTTGTCGATTGAGAAGCTGCCGACGTCTCCGCCTTGATTCCGGTTGCTGGTTGGGGGCCGTAGTCACACGAGCAGCTTGAACCTGGGAGAGGGTTGCACGCAGTTCACGGTTCTGGTCAGCCAAGAACTTCTGGCGGTTCAGCGTGTCGCGTTCCAGCTCCCGTTCTGCACGCTCTCGCTCCTGCTCCAAAAGAACATTCTGAATCGTCTGCTGTACGGAGTCCAAGCGCTTCTTCAGCTCACTGTTAGCCTCTTCGGCGCGGAGAGCGCGTTCCGCTTCGGCGGTGGCGCGTTCAGCCACAACGTGCTGATGCTTGGCCTCGGCTGCGTTCAGCTGTTCCTTCCAGCGGTGCTCAAGGTCCTCTCGGCCCGCTTCGTACTGCTGCTTCGCAAGCTTGGTGGCCACTTCAGCAACGTCAGGACGCGAACGCAAGAGGTGATCTTCATGCACCGCCTTGTAGTCCGCGGGCTCACTTGGGCCAGAGTACGCGGGGACCTCAGGATACCAGTCGGTTTCGCGCGATCTGCGTTCAGCTTCTTCCCGGGCCTTGCGTTCAGCCTCCACACGTGCAGCTTCAGCTTGGGCAAAAGCGCGTTCAGCGTGGGCCTTCTCCGCTTGAGCTCGGGACACTTCTTCCTTCATCGCACGGACTTCGAAGCTTGCGTTCTGCAGCTCACGCTGCATCTCCAGTCGCATGTCCAGTTGAGCCCGGTTCAGTTGAGTCTGAAACGCGGCTTGCTGCTCTTGGAGCTGGCGCATGACGTTCAAGGCGACTTGAGCCGCTCCGGACGAGGCTGATGAGGATCTCGATCCTGAACGCAGAGAGCGACTAGTCCGGCTGGACCTGGTCCTCACGGAACGGTCACGGCGCGAGCTCACTGATGATCGCTGTCGTCCTTCAGAGGTCAGGGCCGATTCACTTGGCTCTGGTTCCGTCTTCTCCTGCTTGATCGCAGCTTTCGTCTTGGACGACCGACGCCTGGACGCGGTTTTGCTGCTTCGCGTTCCAGCACTCTCCACCTCAGCCATGTCCACATCGTCCTGGTCTGGCAGCGTTCGGCGAGCGGGGATCACGGTCTTGGTCACAAACATGCCCATGTCGGGCGCTGCGGCCTAGCCCCCACCTGCCTGAACACTCATGACCAAGCCTGGGCGCATATGCGTTGAAGCACTGTGGCCCAGTGACATCAGTGAAGATAAGGATGAGCTGTCTCGTGACGTCTGCGTGTGGAAGGAAGTCGCGTACGCTGAGTCGTTCGACGTCCCCGACGGGCCGATCAAGCTTGGAACAGAATCGGAGATACCACTCGAAGACGCGTTCAAAGCCGAGCCTTGTACACTCATGGCTTGGGCATCTGCGTTCAGACTCACGTCGGTCGAGGGGACCAGCGAGTGGACAGATGGAGTCGACACACTCAACGGACGAGCTGGGCGATACTGCGGGCGCTTGGGATTCGGCTCGTTCTCCGGTGACCCTCGCGGGTTGTGAAGAGCCAGGATCCCAGCCATCCGACATTGAGAGACGAAGGCTTGGCCAAGCAGTTCGACTTCGTAATCATCCATTGATAGGTCATCTTTCACCGCTTTAGTGTCTTGAGTCTTCTCTCCCTTGAACGCAGGTTTTGCATCCAAGGCTGGGACGACCTTGAACGACACCCCAGCTGTGAGCTGCTTCCACTCGATGAGCTCGATAGTCAGGAGTTACTGAACTTCTTCTACCACTGAACGCACAGATCCAGGGTTGATCTTGGACGCATGCGTCATGAACCAGTCTGGAACTGCATTGACGAACTCAAAGCCAGCATCAAAGAGGAGAGTCTCCAGGACCGCCGCAACTCACCTGAAGACATCATGTTCGGCGGGATAGCAACTGCGGTCAGGTCTTGAGCGAGGCCCAACACTCTGCGTTCAGGACGTAGCTCAGCAATCCAAGCCTCATCTCAATTCTCCAAAGCCATCCGACGTCGGACGTAGCCATCGTTGCCTCCCGCCAAGCCGAAAAGTCTGGCCGCGGATTTGGCCAGGCGTACTCCACTGAGGGCGGGATGACGCGTCCTGAACGCATCTGCTCCCAGCGGTAAACTTGGCGCGCCACAAAGTTCTTCGCCGCCGTCTCATCAAGCTGAATCGTGTCCGCTGTTTCAGCACCTGCGTTCAAGCTTGAACGTACATCTGCATTTAGATCCTGGGGTGCTGAAACCGGTTTTGGTGCATCGCCTCGCGGCAAGACTCCGGGTTCAGGGACTTGACTCTGCGACGATGACGGGGTTTGATTCGACGAACTCTGCTGTGAGTGCGAGGACGCTTCCGCATCCCCAAGCACTGAACTCTCTTCCGCATCTGACTCCTCGATCTCGATCACTTCAGCCTTGATCTTGGCCGGCGTTTCCTTGACCGCCTCCTCTTCTTGTTCCGGCTGCGGAGAGTCTGAAACTCGATCCGCTGCCGGGGGCTCACCCACATCGGCGCCTCCCTCAGACGCCTTCGCAGACTCAGTCGCCTGAGCCTGCTTCTCCGGGATGCGTTCCGCCTTCGACTCTGAACGCAGGTCTTCCTCTTCAGCCGCCTCCGTCGACGCTGGGTCGTCTTGAGCAGCGGGTTCAGTTGACTTGGCCTTGTCCTCGGCCTCCTTCGCATCCCGCTCTGCCTTCCTCCTCGCACGCGCTTCCCGATTGATGACATCTAGGTGCTTGTGCGATTCAGCCGGCAATCCTTGCGCTCGGCGCGACTGACGCGTCGCCTCACCGCGACCTCCGTCACCGCGCCCTCCATCCTTCTTGCTTCTTGCTCCAGCCATACAAACTTGGTCAGTAGTTAACGAAGCCCAACTATTCAATTCTCACAAAATACAGACAACTCGGTGAAATCCGAGGACCCCAAATCCGGGCACGCGCACCAGCTGTGACGAGGTCGGTGAAACCGTTTACGCCCAGGTGTATAGCGGTAGCCCAGAAGGGGGTTTTGGGTCAGGCAAGACTGAAACGGCCTTTTCTGGGAAGGTAAACCTTGAACGCAGATTTCCTAAGAAACTGCAGCCAGGGTGGCGTGGCACCTTGTGAATCCCTATCGGTGTCGTTTGTCTTTGGGGAGCCTGGATAGGTCACCAGGCGAGTTGTCTGTGGGGTTGGAAGCCTTGAGTTCGTTGAGCGCAACGTCCACTTATCTGAACGCACTTCTCTGAACGGATTGAACGCAGAAGCGGGTGAAGGATCAGGGTTACTACCACAAGTTAGAACCCCAGAAATCCACACCATTTTCAGATAACCAATACAAATGCAGAGTTATACACAAACACACAGCCGCCACTTATTCTTTCAGACCCTCGGGCGGTGGGTCGTACACCAGTCAACTAATCGGCGATCAAGGCACTGATCAACCTTGAACGCACTCTCACACGCGCACCACCCTCAGATGAGGGAAATATACAAACCAAATACAATCCGGTCCTAAACGCAGTCGATCAAACTATTCTCGGGGGTGACTGCTGCTAAACCACCCAAGATATCCTTCTTAACATGAAATGGGACACCACCCTTACCTCAACGCAATGGGCCCAACTGGGAAATGGAATACGTGGATCACTTCAGCAGCCGGAGCAGACTGATCCCCACGTAATTGGACTTAAATATGTGTGGAGAGCTCCGCACTGCCCTTGTCCTTAAAGACAGCGGACCCGATTCCTCGGCGACTTGCGCAGTAGGGGGTAAAACGAACTCTCTGATTGTTATGTGCTAGACTATCGCTAGGCTCTGTGTAAAGGTATCTCTTCTCGTAGCGTTCTTCTGTGTTCTTCTGTGTTCTTCGCACGCGTCTGGCGAATATCTTGACTTGAGTATACTGGAACTGTTGACGTAGGCTCGCTCCACTGGATTCTTGCCCAGCTTCAATGTGCCCGTGTCTATGTGCATAACTGGCTCTTGGGAAACCTTGAGCCCACATTCCTTGAAACCGGGTTTCAGAGTCAGCAAGCCTGAACGCAGTGCGTTCAAGGTCTGCAGCCAAAGACAACTTGCGGCCAAGGCTAAAACCATGCTCAAAGCCTTGCGGCCAAGGGCAGGTCGACTCTTCGCTTGGTTGTGGAGCACTTGGTGGGACTTCTTCCGGGGCCAGCGGTCTGGACACCATGTACGCGACTTCACTGGGGTGGCTGAGCTCCGGGTACACGAAATTCATGTGCGTTCAGGGCCTGGGCGAGGCGGGACACCGTACACGATACGTTCGTGCAGGCGTTTTCGACGGCCTCAATGTGTCAACCCGCTTAAGGACGGGGGCGGCCTGGACGGATCGAGTGCGTTCAGGGTTTCTCATCTGAATGCAGTCTTCCAGGCCTGAAGGGCCCATCCTAGGCTTGAGTGCACTTCGCTCCGCGGAACAGAGCCGAATTCCAGCTCAGGTCTTGTCGCACGGCGTACAGCCGGGTCCGGGTTCGGTCTCGACCAATCAAAATGGCGGATTCGGGCAGGTCAGTATGCAGGTGATGACCGGTTGAGGCAAAACCTCGTTCAGTCTCGTCACAGTTCTCGAAGATGAGCTGTTGCCATTCTTGGTACCGCTTGCTTCCTGGCCGGACAAACCTTCCAAACCGTGGAAAGTGCCCAAACTCGACAATCCGAGCTACAGGAGTCCGGTTGTCGAGCCATACTCTCTGGTTGGAGATGTTCACCACCTTCACTGAGGACGCCCACGACTTGGTCGCGTACAAGATCTTGGTAACCCAACGATCGCCCCGACCGGCCCAAACAACATCCAGTTCAGGGTTGCTCTCGCCGTATCAGATCTTCACAATCGCTTGTTCTCCCGGGCGGAGGTAGATTCCCTCATCCAGGGTCACCGGGAGATCCAAACCCAGTTTCTCACGGCGCGGGCCGTCGCACATCACAACAGTTTCTTCGTCCGGGAGCTGCCCAAGTCACTCTCGCACGCTCAACCGCACCCCAGCCGCATACATGAAGTTCATTCCCAGAAGTACCTCTAATCCTTCGCCGATATTCGCCAACCAGACACTCATCACATACACCACGAGGAAACCCAGAGTGGTCTTCACCCGGGCATACGCCGTAATGTTCGTGGGCGCACCTCCTAGTCCGGACACCCTGATCGGCTCCGGCAACATCCGGAATTTCAGCTTGAGCCTACGCGCAAAGTCCAAGCTAATCATGCTTCCAGTGCACCAGTGTCCAAAAGTATCCTCGTTCGGAGATCATTCACCACCCCATGCACTGTCGCCACTTCATGACTCGCTTCAGGCTCGTGGTCTTCCCACCAACCATATCTCTGTCTGGGTTATAAGAGGACTTCGACTTGATCATCTCCATCGAGGTTTTCCCGTCCCGAATCCGCATAATTGGGGTCGTCCAACTTGTCCTGAAATATAGCTGACATACGTTGGTGGTTATCTTGTTTTCTCCTTCTCAACTCGGGTCCGACATTCACTAAGACATACAATCCTTTGGGTTTCGCCAGCCCGGCGCGTTCTGGATCCCCATCCAGCGGGCTTACTAGTTTAAAGGCGACCCTGGATCGGCCTCTTCACCCAGCAATTTATTGCGCAGGGGTGGAGGCAGGTCTTGTAACATCCCCTTCCGAGCGAGCGACTTCACAGCTTCCAAGGCATCGTAGTCTTCACAGGTTCCTTCGTGAATCTTTCCACAGCGCGAGCACGGCTTCACTCGACACGCGTATCCGGGATGACCTCTTCGGTTACACCGGTCGCAAATGATCTCCGCCCAGCAATTCTGCTCCTCGTGACCAAGCTTGCAGCACTTCTCGCAGTTCTCATTTCGGTCGGGGTTCTCCCGATGGGGCGACTGCCATCCAGGGCGAGGAGATTGCCATCCTGGCCGGGGCGATTGCCATCCTGGACGTGAATCCCCCTGCATAGGCGGACGCCATCCGCCCTGCTCAATCGCCTTGAAAATAGATTGGCGGAGCTCAGGTTCCGGGATCTGAGCGATGGCTGGGGCAGTCGGCGTCACCTCAGCCGGGGTACTCCGGCTGGACTCCTTCTACTCCACTTGGGACGGCTTGGCTTCTTCGACTTTATCCTCAAAATGCACACGACCTTCAGACTCATAGCCGGACTCCCCGTCCGAAGTTGCCACAAACGCACGGGGCCTCGGCTTAAAACGGGAGTCCTGGATGTTGCCTGCTCGGAAGTCCCGCCTGGGCGGTGGCGTATCATAGCCCCCATCCAGGTTCAAGTCCTCCTGCGGTTCCTCGCTATGGTGTGCCACAATCAATAATGACCATATATAAATATGACTTATCCACTAACACTTTAAATATTACAGTAAAGAACACAACGAATGATGAACCGCGCATCGATTGTGTAATTGCCTACGTCGGCGGTCTCGCGGCAAACAAGCGCGTTTACGCCAAAATTGATGGTCCCTACGTCACTGTCGCACTCTGTAGTTAATCGTACTTTCATTTTTACGCTCAGCCAACCACCCCACCCTTACTGCCGCCATGCAACTGTTATCGCTTCGCATTGACAGGACGAGACCACTGTGCGCGACGCCGTTCTTGACAATCGATTCTCCCTGCTTGACGAGCCCGAACAAGGGCTGGATAGCGAGTCGCCGCTACTCGAGGTAGCGAGGACATCTCTAGACTGACGACCCCTACAGTCAGCGAGTTCTACCTATTCTACGGTCACATGGTGGAGGTGTCCGTAGAATAGTGGACATGAGGCCGCGGCAAGAAGATCAAGACCAACCCCATGGATGCGTTCCTGGTGATGCTACGCGCTTTCAAGCACTACCCACGCGACAGAATCACGCACTCGACTTCGGTTCCGGCTGCCGACATTTCTGATAGGCCAAAAGTTTGTGTTTTTCCCTTGCGGGGGCGGGCGGGCCTCATTATATGTCACAGTGCGGGGAATTCTTGGCGCGTACCTTTACTTACAGTTCTTCGTAAGCAAGAGGCTTTTCCAAGATGGCTTGTGTTTCTGATAGGCCAATTATTCCTTCCCCTAACCCATCTGGGGCCTGTGGATACGGGCATGTCTTTCGTACCGCCGAGGTCCTTGCTGTTACTTTCTATAGTGAAACCGTCCTTCCTATAAGCCAGCTGTTCTATGTCTATTTACCCTTAGTGTCGGGGTGCCCTAAACGCCTGGGCCATGAGGGACGTTCCTCTTCGGGGGTTCTATGCGCTTCCCGCTCAAGGAAACTAATGTCCGCTGTGGGGCTCGAACCCTCGGTCCACAGCGTAAGGGCCACCGGCTGCCGACATTTGAGAACTTTTCTACCGTGGGATGGGCATATGCGTTCCTGTCTTTCGGAAGGCGTTCGCCACAACCCCAACAACGAATGATCACCGCGGTAATGGGTAGGTCTTCACAAACTGCGCCGTCGATGTCCATCGGGCCGATTCGAAAAGCACGTGGCTATATCTAAAACAGTGCGGGATCTTTGTCGGGTATCCCTATCTTGTCCAATCATTTGGACAAACACAGAGAGTTGACGAGAAATCAGTCAAGGAGGGTTTGTTCGACGACCTCGGCGAAGGTGCAACGAACTACCAAGCCTTATGGACACTTCTTGCCGGCAAGAGGCTGCCTCCATTCATCCGCGCCCTACATCCCAAGAAAAAGCCGAGGAACGGTGAGCTCACGGCAGACGACGTTACCCCGAACTCACGCGTCTCATCTAATCGCGTCATTGTGGAAAACGTTTCGGGCGTTTGTGATATGTGGTGCATTATGCACACCACCTTCAAGTGGAATGAGAGTGTTTTCGACCCGTCCTTGTTTTTGTGATTTGTTACGACTAACTTCAATCCTCGTGTTAACCCTCTCCGCAGTGACGACAGCGAATTCTACCGCTCGTCCGCGGCGAAGTACCAGTCGATGGTAGAAAAGAGAAGAGCTAAACGAGCGGAGACACCGTGGATGTATGGTACTGGTGCTCCGCGATTATCGCTTGAACGTTAATCGCATTGTTCGCGCTCGTCCGTCGTTTATAGGCTAGTGAAGGATGATAAGTTACCAGTAAATACAATAAGACACATAGTGATACTGGTTTTGAGGGCTAAGCCAACCTCCTCACAATGAGCCGGGGTGCTATTTTAATACCATTTTATCTCTTAATTTGCGATGTTTAGTATTGTATCTTCGTGTTGATCCACTGTGTCGATCTGTGATTTTGTTTTTTCGTCAGTTGCAGGGTAACTGACTACGTGATCTATGGTTCCATGGTTCCCGACATTTTGCTAAGGATCTCGACAGCTCGGGCAATCGCACGCAGGGACTACACCGCGCACGCAGACGCGAATCATGACGATGTCCTTGTACTGAGGCCACGCATGTCGCACGAAGATTTCAAGTGCGTGATGGAAAGTTGGTTTTGTGTCCCCCCCTGTCCGCTCTCCATGAGCAATAGCCGGTCCACAACTTCTTGATAGGTCGCTGCTGGTGACTTAATTGTAGATGCCCGCGGTGATTTCATGGTAGTTGAGGTTTGGGCGGAACTTGACGATTAGTGTGTCGCCAATGTCAGCGGAAGTAGCCGTCGCATTCTCGAGACGATGCTATTTTAACCAGCCTCAAGCCATCCCCAAAGCAAGGAAGAAAAGCGGTGCCGTCTCTGCCTTGTCGTTCTACAGCTGGCCGTCAAGCGCTTGGGCGTGGGCTACAGTACTTTATCAGCAGCCTGCTCTGTTGAAAAGCAGGTTCCGTGAGAGTGGAGGCCGCGGTGATTGGCAGGATGGGGTTTTGTCTGACTCAGAATATTAAGGATCGGAAGGACTGCCTATTGTGTGGTATAGTGATTTCTGAGTCTGGAGGTCGGTGGGTGCAGCCGGTCCGGACCAAGTGTGTGAACCAGACACCGATTGGAGGAGTTTCGCTGGCACAAGATCCCAAAGATCTCAAGGGGCGTCGAGTCGAGAGTCAGCGATCAATTAGACTTGGTTTTAGTATTGGAGGGGCCGTAACAGCCCATTTTCATTAGATATTTGTATAGGAACCCCAAGGAAGGGCCCTTGAGCCGAACAAAGCCAAGATAAATACAGAGTGGAATTTTCGAGGTCCTAAACAAGCGGCACGCGGCGTCTCTTCAAGGTACGACCGCCCCCGTGGGGCTAGATCATGACCACCGCTGAGATCGGCTATCCGAGGTGACGGAAGTGTTCTCGGCCGCCCGGCGAGTCCAAGAGCGAGTGCGTGTAGTGGTAATCTGAATTCCGCCCCTGGCGAAGAGCTCGTCGAGCGTGGGTTTTCGGCCCGCCCTCGATTCAGCCGGTGCGGTTTTACATCGGCGCCCCGTAAAAGGCGAGAGCCGCCGTCCATCCTTTGGTGGAGGGTACGGGTGAAGGAGAGAAGGAGAAGGAGGAGAAGGAGCGACAAGAGGGTCGGCGAGAGAAGAGGAGCGTGCTGTGTGCTCGTGGCACGGCTCCTGGGACGACTTGGCAGGTGTCTGGGGAACCGCTACACCTCTGTAAACGGACTGGGCAATCTTCGGATCACCCGATAAGCCTGCGCTCCCGTTAGCGTAGGTGTTGTTGGTGTGGGAGTGGGAAGCTAACGAGTTTTGGCACGTCTGCTACACCACAATTGACCTAAGGCTATGGCTCAACGGAGCAATCAAGCGACAAGCGACACGCAAGGAAGGTACTGTAAATAAGATCCATAGCGTCGGTAAGTACAGAAGCGATTCTAACATGTTACCCCAGATGTCAACCGGGGTTGCGTGGTAATTTCAGTACAAATGCCGTGTATTTTTATGCATACTTGCTGAAAATATATTCTTACATATAATACAGTGCAATATCTCTTTTTATATGCAAATGGTAGTGTACTAATAGATATATTACCTGGGATATTCGGTAATTAACGTTACAATGTAGTGGAGCCTTTTAATAGCCATAAATTGGTTTACCCCCCTCTCCAGTGCCTATACATACTTGTGCATAGTTCTTGCGCGTGTTGGTGATCATGGATAAGGGCCCAAATTGCACTTTCAAAAGTACAATTTAGAGTGTCCATCCATTAAATCGCCTTGGTTTATTGCAAATATAGCCTCGTAATGCCGAAAACATTGCAACGAATAGAACATTGTGGTTTTCTAACAACGAACGAGCTTATCCGGTTTAAACCGTTTTAACTGAGTGTTCATTGTGTTATCTAAGGCTTTCAAGTGATTCTTAGAATAAATATAGCAAACATCACGTAGAGTCGGTACGTGTTTTAACAAGGGGGCTTCCGTAGCGGTGGGCTGTTCAGAGATGAGGAAATTAAACGGGGAAATTGTGTTCAGGTCTGTATCTTAAAACACTTCAGAACCGGGTCCGTTATTTTCACATTCAATGCTTTTATAAAACAACTAACGTATAATACTAATTAGTATGCGGCATACTGTTCTTGTAGAGTGCCCTCTGGAGCCGAGTAGGGCACTCTATTTGATGGCATACTATTCGTTAGGACATTCTATTTGGTAATGGACAATCTCCCAAGACGATTGTACCATCAATGCCAGCAAGATGTATTTTTGTGGTTTATCTGCCCCCACTATCAAAGCGCCTACTCTTCGATCCAGACCTCGTCGAACGCGTCCAGCAGCTCATCGCAGATGTCTTCCTCGAGATCGCTGTTCACAGTAGCTCCCAGGCCGTGCGGAACTTGGTACCGTACACATCGTGCTTGCTGATGTGCCAGTCGCTTGGGTCATCCAAGAACCCCCACTTCCCAACGCTCTTCTTCACGACGTCGTCTGGGACTTGACGCCAAGCACTTGCCACCCATGACGCCACCGTAGCGATGGTAGGAGGGCGGGGGTTGCCGCCACGAGTGTAGGTGACTTGGTCCGACCGCTTCCATTCGTCGATGAGCACTGACATCTTGTCCTTAAAACACTTGAAGATCCCCACGTCGCCAGCTTGAAGATAGGGAGTTAGACCGCCAGGAATTACTGCCATCTGAATCTGCTTCTCCGCACAGCGCTGTTTCACCGACTTCGCAATATGGGCTCGAATAGAGTCCCAGATCACCCACTGGCCAGTCGTTTGGGTAACCTGGGGAAAGTACCATTCGAGCCATTGCAGCAGCAGCTCCTAGTCCACCCACGCGCGCTCTTGGAAAGAGACGTAGCAACCACCAATCCGCTCCATTGCACCGCGCGTTTAGCGCTTCCAAATAATGCAGGGAGGCAGCTTCTTTCCCGATGCAGTCACAGCAAGCGCGGCGGTAATACGCATCGAAGCAAATCCCGTGGAGCGGATCACGACGTGACGACGGCTGATTTCGTCAATGGTTTGATTACGCGGGTCTTCGAAATAGACCGCAGTCTCATCCATAAGGATGGCGCGGTCTCGGTTCATGTCGCCTTTGTCGTCCGTCAGGAAACGCATGAAGGAAACAGCTCGGCTGACCAGCTCGTCGTCCGTGAGCGTCGTGAGATTCGTGCAGCGACGAAGGCTGAGTCCGTTTCGCTGCATGAACGCCGTAATCCATGGATCAGAAGCGGCAAATCTTGCTCGACGTCTCGACGTTTCTGATCCAAACCGAGTCTAGATTATCCGTTCTTGCTCTTCGTGTTCCTCCTCCGTTCTGCTGGAGCGAAAAAGCTGGCGCGCTTGAGCGGCGATCCAGTCGCGCGTAACCTTCTCCTTCAGGAGGCGACGGTTGTAGATGAGGTCCACAAGCCCGTCCTCCGCTTCACCCAGCACCGGTCGACGACCTCCACCATCCAGACGACGACGATTGCCTTGGCCAGCCAGGATTTGGTCACGGGTGTGCCACCACTGGCGAAACGCGCCGGCCGAAATGCGCCAGTGTGGTGTAGCGGGATCAGCAAAATCTGTGAGATCGCCAATACAACTTCCCAACTGCGCCCGAACACCGACTTATGGAGGGGGTCCCCCGATGATCCGTGATCTGTGTGCTGAACTGGTCACCTTGTGTACCCGTCGGTAGGGCTGGATCTGCTCCTCTGGTGTCTGCTGAAGCGTCCGAGCCTTGAAGACAGAACAGTCTGGGCGAGACGCGGGGATGTGGGTGGAGCAGCGCGGAAATCTTCACTCTGCTCGCGGTCGTTACTTCCGATCCAGTGGTAGTCGACTGGGATCGGGCGGCCTGGATCTGGATCCGGCCTTGGGGTTGCCTTTGGGGGCTTGTTGTTTCTTTCCGATGCCTTCGCAGGTCTTCCTTTGCCGTACTTGCCGCTTCCTATAGCGGGATCCGTAGATGTTGAGAGTCGAGGATGCACCCGGCCAAGTAGTAACTCCGGGTGGATCGGGGATCTGCACTTGCAAGTAGGTCACTAGGAAGGTTGCAGAACTGGCCAATGTATTATCCAGTCTTAACCAACGCTAGCTCCACTACCCAAACCTTGCTATGCCGTAGGGCCAATGTACGTTCCCGATTCCAGGCGAAAGCGAAGGCACTTGCGATGTATAAGGCAAATTCGAGTCTGATTAATGCCTAAGTCCAATCCCATCCCAAAGTCCTATCTCCTATGGATCCTATCATCCCATCTGTACCTACTGACTCTATGGAGCTTGGTTACCTTCCTTGCGTGTCGCCTGATTGCTCCCGCCGTACCGTGACCCCCGATCCATCGTCCGCTTCTTCGATCCAGGGACCGCACCGATCCATCTGAGTCGGACTCAGAATCAGATCTGGATCGGGATGTAGCCAAGTCCACTTGACAGCTGCATCTCTTGGATCTTGGGTCTCGAGGCATGGCGTCGCTTGGGTACACCTTCGCGACGTCTGGTCGCACCCGTAGTGTCTTCTGTTGCTACTGCTAACACCAGGTACGGGGCCCGATCCGCCAGTCTGGTGGATCCGCGACGGAGTCTGGATCCATCAATCAGCCGATCACCCTTCGCCCCAATTTCTTGGATCCTGCTTCTCCACAATCGCCTCCTGTCTGTAGTTGTTGCCGACCAGCGGCATCACTGCAGACACATGCCCTCACTTTCAGATCCACAAAGCCCATAAGACCATGGCAGACTCCGCCCACAGCGCTCCTCCCACCACTCCGGATGTTCATCGCCTCCACTATGACGAGTATAGTCGTCAGATCCAAGATCTCCAGGACCAAGTAGCGCAACAGGCTCAATAGATCCAAGATCTCCGACATTATCTTGACCGACTTGAGTGTGAGCGGCAGCGCCTAGCACAGAGCAACGACCATCTCGCGTCCGAGGTTAGCCTGGCCGGTGCAGAGATCCAAAAGCTTCAAGCCCGTTGCGCCAATCATGAACGACCGCAGACTCGCTGAACACTGCTTGGAACGTGCGCAAGAAGCGCTGGAAAAGGCTGAGGCTGAGCTCTACACACTTCGCGCGGTCGATCGCCAGTAAACCCCGATGTTGTGTCATAATCGAATTCGATCTTCACTCCCCTGTTGCGTTCTCATTCGTTTCAACCGTGTTTGTTTGTACCGCAATTCGTCTGCTCACATCCGCCATAATCCCACTTCACTTGTTCCGATCCGCCGTAGACAAAGCTATCGTGGGCGGAGATGGTGGATCCGGACTCGGGGGAACATCTTCTTCCCCAATCCACTCGTCCGTAGCGTACCTGACAGCTTGTCTTATTCGATCCATTGCTATCAAGTCGGTCCAATCCAAATGCTCCGATCCAGATCCATGAGATCCATGTCCGCGAGGCGTCCACTCAACTTCGTCCAGAACTACCATCCACAGCGTTGGATCCAATGTTAGGAGCTTCCGTTAGCACCCAATCCATCTTCTTCTGCCTTATTCAGACGTCATCCGCGTCCAATCCATACATGCATGTACGCAACATCCCAATCCACCGATCTGCAACCACCTTGCAGATCCATCATCTCAGCTTCTCCATAGAGCGACCAGCTCACTCTAGTGGATCCCAGTCTCACTACTCCTCGTGAGACTGCATCAAACCGGTTTCGGTTAGTGCGATGCCGCAGGAACTCGTGCAGTATGGCACCGTAGTTGAGATCCGCCTCATCCACCCAGGACGGCTCTTCATATCCAAGCCAGTGCACCAAGAATTCGCGATGGATCCGTCCGTAACGTGTTCGTTTCCCTGTCCTCATGTCTGTAATCTTGTCCACTTCGTATTCATCCTCCTCCAGATCCTGGATCCAACTGTCCTCGGGCAACAGCGCCTCATCGAAGTCGTACCGATCTGTAGTGCCTTCGGTCAGCTGGATCCGAGGCCGATCCGGAAAACTTCGAACCAACTTTAGCTTGGACACGTGTACCACGGGGAACAGCCTGTATTCGGTTCCAGGAGTCTCGATCCGCACCGCATATTCACCGATCTTCTCCGCAACACGGAATGGCCCGTGCCACATGTGCGCCAGCTTACGAGCGTATCCCTCTTTGACCCGATCCAAGAATAGCCAAACGCGGGATCCAACCTCAATCTGATGTGGGTGGATCTCCTCGTTGTGCCGATCCGCTCGACCTGCAATCGCCTCCTGCAATCGTATGTTGACTTCCGCTCGTGCCTGTTGGTAGTAGCGTACCGCCATCGCCTTGGATCTCGATCCTGACGGCGAGTGCTGCCCACCGGGATCGTCGCTTCGAGAGTGGATCTAGGATCCCATCCATGCATCAAATAAAAAGGTGTCTCTCCTCGGATCCGATCCTGTGCGGTGTTGAGTGCGAAGGTGAGTCGCTCTGCGTAATCGTCCCAGTCGCGTTGATCCAGATCCTGCACATACATCTTGAGAGCTCTCGTGGCGGTCTGTACCATGCGTTCTGCCGTCCCGTTAGCCTGCGACCGATACGCCATCGTTGCGCGTTGCCGTTGACCTAGGATCCGGTTGAAGGATCGGAAGAAGTCCGCCATGAACCCCGGCTCACGGTCGTGTCGAATCACCTCACTGGCGCCAAATCTCCTGAAAACGCACTCTTCGTAGGATTCCGCAATAGTCTGCGCTGTTCGAGAGTCGCTGGCTTTCGCAATCACGTATCCAGTAAACCGATCCACCCAAATCAACAACTCGGTATTACCCTTATTGGATCGGGGCAGCGACGGTATGTGATCCATCGCTATGGTCTGGAATGGGTACGTAGCTTGGATATTACCCGGCGACTCGCCTTGGATCGTGGGTCGTCCTTTACCAGTTTCACAATCCACGCACTCACCAACATACCGCTGGACGCTCGGATACAAACCTCGCCAGTGGAAGTGATCGCGGATCCGCTGGTAGGTACGACCGATCCCTTGGTGGCCGCCTTCCAAGCTGGCATGGTAATGATGGAGGACGTCTTGTTGCAGGGTCTCTGGGAGCACCAACCTCATCAATCCATCGCGATCCGCCTCCACCTTCTTCGTCGGGGGACAGTAAAAGAGCAAGTCGTTCTGGTCCACTTCGTAATCCATCGCAATAACGGGCCTCCTCCTGCGTCAGACCTCGAATATCGCCTACCAGACACTTCTTTAAGCCGGAGATCCACGCCTCCTCATCCTGGGCTTGGCGGATCCTAGCGATCCGGAGGTCTCTCACCACGTCTTCCTGTAGGACTTGTGGATCGGATGTAGGCTGGGAGTTGGATCGGGATCTTGCGCCGAATCGAGTTGTTACGGGCGACACCCGAGCGACGGGAGCATCCTCTACGGTATTCATCACCAGGATCTCATCCAGGCGGTTCAGGGTGACTAAATCCTGCATGTCCGCTTCATCTTCAACCATGATCCCGGCTTGGCGTTGAAGCGCCGCGCTGGCAAGGCTGTCGGCGCTGCCGTTCCAGTCGCGCTTGACATGCACCAGCTCATGATTGGGCCAAACACGCAGTCGATCCAACGCCTTCTGCCTTAACAGCGTCAATCCAGGTGCCTTACAGTCGATCTCACCTCGGACTTGCCGGACCACCGGATTGGAGTCACCACAGATCACAAGTCGTCGCTGCGCTTCGCCTTCGAGCAGATCCAAGCACAGCAGAAGTCCGTGATATTCCGCCTCATTGACGGTGAGGCCTTCGGCATACCCGGATCTAGCCTTCACCACGATCCACTCTGGCAGTTTCCAAAGGATCGCGCTGTTAGCGCCTCCTCCTCGCTTGACGCGCGCCGATCCATCAAAGCTGACCACATAGAGTTCTTCATCCGGTTGTACTGTCGGGATCGGAGCTTGGATCTTGCGTCGTGGCTCCTTCTTAGGCGCGATGTCGATCAGGGCCTGATCCACCTTGGATCGGGGTGTGATACTAGCAGCCAGAGCTCCTAGGATCTCGTCCTCGCCCTTCGCGCACTTCATAATCTCGAGTGTCCACGGCGAAAGGAGTGCGGCCGATTGCCCCAACCGTCCTTGCAGACCAGTGGATCTGAACAGCCAGGACAGCGTCGAGTGTCGAGTCAGGACCCGGATCTGGCGACCCACCAACATGTTGTAGCTCAGATCCAGCATCCGGAGCAGGGCTAGCACCTCCTTTTCGACGACACCGTAATTGAGCTCGTTCGACTTCAGAGTGCGGCTGGTGAAGGTGATTGGGTAATGGATCCCGTCATACTCCTGCATCAGAGCGGCCGAAATAGCCCACTCACTAGCATATACTACCACCACGGGCAGCCGATCCACATCGAAGTGTCGGAGGATCGGAGTCTTCGCCATCTTCTCCTTCAGTGTCGCAAAGGCCCGATGAGCCCGAATTCAACGCAGATCCACATTGTCTGGACCGCGCGCCTCCAGATCCAAAGTTCTCATGCCGACATGATCCTTCGCCCCCAGGTCGGAAGTTTCAGTGGATCGAAGTTGTAGATCCACCGCCTTCAGCCCTAATGGATCCGAGGTCACCACGCCCAGGGAGACTTGGATGCGCTTTTGGTTGTCCGGCTTACTCATCGCGGCGAAGTCCACTTCTCGCAGCTCATATAGAACGGCAGCGTAGATCGCATAGTCCTCCAGGAAGCGACTGTAATAGTTTAGGCTGCCGAGAAACGACTGCATGGATCGGAGTGACCCTGGGAAGGGTAGATCCGTCAGAGCTGATAGATCCTTAGGATTCGCCTCCAATCCAGAATGGGACACTTGATGGCCGAGATACTCCACTTTGCTCTTACCCCAGAAGCTCTTCACCACACTGATTGAGATGTTCCACTTATCGCATGCATCCAGCAGCGCATCCACCCGATCGCACAAATGGTCCCAGGATCCAGCGGTCACCAAGATGTCGTCAATGTAGGATCGACGTCCAAGTACTGACGGTTTACCAGGATCCTCAGGTTCTCCCGACTTCAGATCCAGATCCAGTGACTTCGATCCCATCCCACGTGTGACCTTTGATCCGCTGTTCGATCCCGATCCACCTTCGATTTGTGGGATCCGGGTAAATCCATACAGCGCGTTGTCCAGCATCCTTTGGTAGATCTGAGGGGCGTTCTTCAATCCGAAGGGCATCCGATTCCACTCGAACAATCCGAACGGGGTGATGAAGGCGGAAATCGCGCGAGCCCGATCCGGCATAGTCACCACCCAGAATCCACTGGCCATATCCAACGAGCAATACCATAGCACTTTGTCCAGATCCTCCAGTAAAAAAAGTCGTTGATCAAGGGCATCGGGTAGATCATCAGTCTAGTCAGGCTGTTAACCAGTCGGTAGTCGATACACAGCCTTATATCCACCCCGTTCTTCTTGATGATGACCACGATCGGCGATGCCCAGGGTGAAGTCGAAATCTGGATGATCTTGTGTGGTGTGGTAATACCACTAAAATTCTCTTCTACCAAAAGGTATTAGAGACACCAACAACACGCTAACCCGCAAAGGTAAGCGCTTATTGGATCAAAACCTGAAGACCAGGAACGATCCCTTACACCGGGTCGGTTGCAAGCGCCTCTGTGCACCTTAGGTTATCTTCGGTCAACCCAGAAACCTGTACCACTAGCCACGAGCTTAGGCTAGGATACTATGTAGCGCTTTCGCGCAACCCCACTGCAGTCCCTCAGAAAGGAAGGGTACCGGCGTGTTAGGCCTTATACAGGGGGACCAAGGTAAAACCTCGGTAGGTAGACTAATACACTCAGGGACACTCTTGTCCCACAAATATACAGTGAACGACACTCCTATGTCGCTCTTGCCTCTCCGGCCACGCCAACTCTTGGCGCCGCCAAGGAAACTCTCGGTCAAAGCACAATAAGCTCCCCGACAGGCATCCACACGCAGCCGAGCGTGTCCAGGCACTACAATAAGCTAGCTACACTTACCGAAGTCGGACTTGACCCTTGTTGGCTTTGGAGGAAGACTGTCTTTTTATTACTGAGTTTTATGAGGCCCAGGGGGCCTCGTTCTGGTCATCATATGATGAGTCCTATGTCCCTATACAAATATCTAGTGTGAACGATCGCAATAAGGCGATTCCGGACACATCAAATGACGGCCGCGACCACACTAATAAGTGCGGTCGAAGTACGCAACTAAATTCATATGTACCTAAAAGTGGGCACATGAAGCCTCGTTCGGGGTTCTATTAGGACCCGACGAGGCTCCGGCCACTGACCGTTACTCCAACGAGGATAATGTAGTCGTCCAAGCAGAAGTAGCCATCTCCGTCTCTCGCTTGACCGCTTCTTGATGGAGCTTGACCTTCGGGCCGGCGAGGCAATCACCTTGGAAACACACGATTTCCGATACCACACTTGGCTCCGAGCAACCCCTTGATCAGATCCGACAGCTTATCTTGGTACTGCGGGGCTACCTTGCACACTCGTTGGGCAATAGGCTTCGCATCACCAACATCGATGTCACACACGACACCTCGTGCTGCAGGTGGCAGCGCATTACCCTTGCCAATCAGCAGGTGTCGGCGCCTCCAGATCCTCCGCCGAAGTCGATCGATCTCTTCCGCCGTATTAACATCCGGATCCCCCACCTGGATGTCTTCGATCGTCACTTTTTCCGTGGCCGGAGTAACTTCCGGCAGTACGGCCATCTCAGCTTCAACATCTTCTGCGTGCAGATCCCCACTCACATGGTCATCCGCCTCCGAGTCATTGCATCGCGGATTTTCGGTGGTCACTGGACCGGAGCTGATCATTGGATCTGACGTCGGACCTGATTCCTGTCTCTTCTCTCCGTCTGGATTTGCACCCCGTCCCATCTCGCCATCTGCGCCTTGACGTTCCACTGGATCCATGGCCTGTCCCGTAGCACCATCTGTCGAATCTGCGGATCCGCCCCCTGTGTCTTCGTGATTACCACCCGATGTGACAACGGGTTGGACCGCCTGCTCCATGTCACCTGGATCCAGCGCCTCTTCGCCGCCTTGAGTGCCGGTCGTCGGACCTTGATCTGTCCGTCCATCGCCTGGTCCTCGTAAGTCTCCAACATCGGGCTTGGCGTTTGGATCCAGGTCGAGCGTGCGTTCAACAGGAGCTTCATCTGGATCTGGAGCGGGCGTATCATCAGGCGCAGCGGTCTGGGCTTGCTGCATCTGGGTGGACGCTATTCGAGGCATCCTCAGCTGTATTGCTTCGTCGTCTGCTTCTGACGTCGGATCTGACCCCGGTGGATCGTCAACAGCCTGATCGCCCTGTCCACACCCAGGATCCTGGGATCGGATCTGGGGGGATGCGCTTAGGATCGACACCCGTCGCGACGCCTCGTCACCCAATATGACCTCCTTCTCGCCCTCCGTCGATATCACAGTCGGAGCGGTTAGCACGCCCCTTCCCAATGAGTCTTCATCCCTTGGATCGAAGTTCGGTGGGCCTTCGGCTGCCGGATCCAGACTTGGTAGACACTCGCGTAGCGCTTCCGGCTGTGAATCCGTAGCGTGAGCCGCGGTTGAAGCCTGGAGCAGCAGTATCCCTGTCATCCCGGCCGCGTATCCTTCGGTAGTCTGGTCAGGTGGATCCGACGACGAGCTGCCCTGCCCATCCTCAGTGTCCTCGGCATTCTTGGATCTGGACTCTACATGTCGAACTTGAGCTGGATGCTGCCTTCTCAGTATTGCACGCGGCGTCGGGTACTCGGGGCGCTCCCCATCGGCCCTGGTGGGGTCTCCGGAGGCTCCGCCTCCCCAGATCCGGCGTCTGTCGTGGCCTGCAGCGCGAGGTTCTGCCACTCCATGTATCGGCGGGATCCGACGGTCACATAGCCTTGGATCCCCGGGACTCGATCTCCGGCCAGCCACATCCCGACTTGGTGGTTTTGACGCAACACCAGCTCCTTCTCGCCGATGTTCGTGATCTGGAGGTACTGTACCCTGCCTGGGCTCTTGATCACCGTTGGGTAACCCACAACTTGTCATGCTCCGATCCTCGTAGGCGCATGAGCAGCTCCGCGGACTCTCCGATCCCAAGTTGCAAGTACCGATCCAGCTTCACCGACTGCGCTTTGTCGCTGTAGAGTGGGCGGCGCCCGCTCAGCTGGATCCGGACTTCGTCGGACAGGCAGAGGGTCCCGTCAGCCAGATCCAGCCGGATCCCGGCCGGGACCATGTAGTCCATGCCGAGGATGGCTTCCTGTCCCGATAGGTCTCCCACCCAAATGTCGAAGAAATATACCAGGTATCCACCCAAGGTAATCTTGATCCGAGTTCTTCCTTCCGTTGTATACACGTTGTCTCCGATCCCAACGCACTCTTGGCTCTGACTCCTGTCGATGTAGCACCCAACCTTACGAGCAAAGGCGGTATCCACGATGACACCTCGGCACCTGTATCTAGGAGTAAGATCGCTTTCTCATTGTTGATCTTGCCGTGGATCTTGGCCTGACGGAACCATTTCCCTGGCGAATACTGTTTCCAATATCCTCGGGATTCCCCAGGCAGGAGATACGAAGACTCTGGATCCGTGGTCCGCCGGTTCGCAGCTACGCGCCTGAATCCGGATCCAGTAGTATCTTCACCTTCGGCAGGCTTAAACCACTGGTCTGGACCCTGCTGCTTCCAGTATCCCTGACGCGCATCCGGATCCAAATCCATTGCCACTGTCGTGTTGGATCTGGAGTAGTCATCAGCTTGTCGGAGACTTGAGACCACAGCAGTACGTTTCCCATGAAGATCACATGTATTACCGCGTAGATCCTGTCGTTGGCTAACTGGATCTGTCGATGTCTTGTTCACAAATGCATAGATGCAATATCTAGAACGCTCGGCTCGTACCGGATTCCAACCCGGCGAGCGTCCTAGTTTAACATCTTCTCAGCCATCTCTGGCAGCATCCCCGCATGCTTGGCTGGATTGAACCACTGGCGGATCTGGTTGTAGAACTCTTCCATCGGGCATCGGCCCACGTCATGGAGTTCCCCACATCCACGGCACACGAAGAGGCAGTGGTCACCTGGATGACCCTTCTTGCCGCACTTCTCACACGTCAAGCGTTTCCAGCAGCCGAGATGTGAGTGCCGTTTCGATCCACAGTGCGTGCAGCGACTACGTTCAGGTCCATCCACATGCGTCCTGGATCGGGCATCGCGGGACGCCGGGTCTTGCTGCGGAC
This sequence comes from Phytophthora melonis, assembly GCA_024211575.1. Taxonomy (NCBI): domain Eukaryota; phylum Oomycota; class Peronosporomycetes; order Peronosporales; family Peronosporaceae; genus Phytophthora; species Phytophthora melonis. The sequence continues at coordinate 1,748,419 of JAMXKT010000045.1, forward strand.
GGTCTGGTGGGTTCCACCCACCATCCAGAGCCTTCCGCTCCTCCTCTGCCGGCTTTGCGTGATCTTGGGCTGCCGCGAGGTAGATCCTGCGGTAATCGTCACATTCGGATTCCGATCCATCGCTGGATCCGGACTCGGATTCCGAGTCAGGTTGGATCTGGATCGCGCGAACATGTTTAGCTGGAGCGGCCGATGCAGGCGTCGCGGGGGCCTTCTGGCGGTACTTGCTGGATCCATACGCAGATTTCTTCTGCCGGTTCTTCGCCCGATCCAGTGCGCGGAGGACTTCTTCCAGCTCGTCAGCATCTGGCAGTCGTAGCAGGGTCAGCCGATCCGCCAGGTCCTGGTCACCCAAGGTCTCAATGAAATGGTCCACATGCTCTCGCTTCTGCTTGGATCCACCATCCTTGATCTTGAGTCGAGCGCGAAGCCCAGCGACGTTGAGTCGGTAGAGATAATCCAACGGAGACTCGTCGGATCGCTTGCGCGCGTGGTAATACTGGCGAGCAACGGAGATCCCCAATCCACAGTACTGGGTTTGGAAACTGCGGAGCAGATCCGGCCACTTATTACGTGTGGATCGAGGTAGCTGTCGATACCAGTTCCTCGCGGATCCGGACAGAAGGTCCGCAAAGGTCAAGCACTTCTCCTCGTCTGGGGCTTGGTCACGGAGGAATGCAGACTTCACCTTACTGATCCATGCTCTCGCCCGATCCTCATCCTGGTCCTTTCCTGAGAACTCCTTTAGATCCGAGACCGCGGAGATCCGGACTCGTTGGATCAAGGCTGAACCTGTGGATCCAGTCGCGGTGGTGGCCACTGTAGCTCGAGCTGGGGTCGGGAAGTCGATGTCATCTGGATCGTACTCCCAGTGTTGATCTGGATCGGACGAACCAGTGGACTCCATCTCCACATCCTGGGATCCGGGGTTCTGCGTCGCCTCCGGCGCCTGGGTCGGAGTCAACATGCCGCGCTCCTTCAAGAACCTGCCCATGGCTGCCTGGAAGAATGACTCAAGCCTGCCAGTCGACATGTCCGATCCTGAGGCTGTAGCTGTTGGATCTATCGAAGGGGACGACAGCTTCTTGGATCGAGGCTGGGATCGGGGCTGGGAGCTCGCTTCACGCTGGATCTGGGCTCGAGCGCGTAGCATCGAGGCCCCCGAGGGTCCAAGAGACATACGCCGCGGCTCCGAAGATGTATCCGATCCAAGCTCCGCAGCGGACACGTACGGTGACGACGTTCGGCATCCTGTGGATCCAGCTTGAGGTGAACTTGGATCCGAAGCTGCTGGATCCAGCTGCGGCTGGATCTCACCTACCAGCGCCTTCAGCCTGTTGAACAGCATGTCCGTCGTCGCGTGGATCTGGATTGGATCGACGTCGTAGATCGCTCTCGCGTCGAAGGCTCCAGCTACGAGGCCGGCCTCTTTCAGCAATTGCATGAGTCGCTCCATCTCAGCCAGAATCCCTTCGCGCTTGGCGGGCGCTGGAAGTGTCACAGGCCCTTGCAGGTCTCCGATCTGCTTAACGCCAAGTAGCCGCATCATTGGATCCCAATCCAGGAAGTCACGAAGCTGCTTCTTGTGGTAGCGTCTCCATCCTGCCACCTCGGATTCTTCGTGGGATGACACCTTTGGATCTTCGTCATCCAGATCCGGGGCCTTCATCTTCGCTCGTGTTACCGACTTGGTTGGATCGAAAGAGAAGAAGTAGGCATCCGGTTTATCTGGGGAATCAGCAAATGCATACCGATCCTTGCCAGCTTTAGTTTGTTTTGTTGGTGGATCTTGACTCGCGTCGCGATCCACCGGGGTCCCCGAAGGGACCTGTGGAGGAGGTTGAGGCTTCTCTTCTGGATCCATGTCTGGATCTACCTCGGTTCTGCCGACAGAGGTCCTCCTTGCACTCTGCCGATCCGTGGATCTTGGTTCATTCAGCAGCGTCGTCGTCGATCCCGACTCCGATGACGCTTGATCCCCTTGTTCCTTCTTCACTCGAACTTCTTCTTGGGACTCACGGTGAAATCCCGAGTCACCAGAAGATCCGGGCACGCGCACCATTGTGGTGTAGCGGGATCAGCAAAATCTGTGAGATCGCCGATCCAACTCCCCAACTGCGCCCGAACACCGACTTACGGAGGGGGTCCCCCGATGATCCGTGATCTGTGTGCTGAACTGGTCACCTTGTGTACCCGTCGGTAGGGCTGGATCTGCTCCTCTGGTGTCTGCTGAAGCGTCCGAGCCTTGAAGACAGAACAGTCTGGGCGAGACGCGGGGATGTGGGTGGAGCAGCGCGGAAATCTTCACTCTGCTCGCGGTCGTTACTTCCGATCCAGTGGTAGTCGACTGGGATCGGGCGGCCTGGATCTGGATCCGGCCTTGGGGTTGCCTTTGGGGGCTTGTTGTTCCTTTCCGATGCCTTCGCAGGTCTTCCTTTGCCGTACTTGCCGCTTCCTATAGCGGGATCCGTAGATGTTGAGAGTCGAGGATGCACCCGGCCAAGTAGTAACTCCGGGTGGATCGGGGATTTGCACTTGCAAGTAGGTCACTAGGAAGGTTGCAGAACTGGCCAATGTATTATCCAGTCTTAACCAACGCTAGCTCCACTACCCAAACCTTGCTATGCCGTAGGGCCAATGTACGTTCCCGATTCCAGGCGAAAGCGAAGGCACTTGCGATGTATAAGGCAAATTCGAGTCTGATTAATGCCTAAGTCCAATCCCATCCCAAAGTCCTATCTCCTATGGATCCTATCATCCCATCTGTACCTACTGACTCTATGGAGCTTGGTTACCTTCCTTGCGTGTCGCCTGATTGCTCCCGCCGTACCGTGACCCCCGATCCATCGTCCGCTTCTTCGATCCAGGGACCGCACCGATCCATCTGAGTCGGACTCAGAATCAGATCTGGATCGGGATGTAGCCAAGTCCACTTGACAGCTGCATCTCTTGGATCTTGGGTCTCGAGGCATGGCGTCGCTTGGGTACACCTTCGCGACGTCTGGTCGCACCCGTAGTGTCTTCTGTTGCTACTGCTAACACCAGGTACGGGGCCCGATCCGCCAGTCTGGTGGATCCGCGACGGAGTCTGGATCCATCAATCAGCCGATCACCCTTCGCCCCAATTTCTTGGATCCTGCTTCTCCACACCAGCCCAACGCACGAAATTGGGCTTCCGCTCTAGACGGGACGCCGCCACCCTCGCTCGCAATCCATTCGATGGCTTGCTTCTTGATGCTTAGCTCCACGCTCTTCCGTCTTGCTGGCATGTTGACGAATGAGCTGGTAAAGCATGGTGCAGATGGAGGAGCGAAGCTTGGGTGGATGAGAATTGTCTATCACTTCTCAGATGAGCGCAGGATAGCGTGCGGAAGTCGATACCGACGGTAGTCTATTCGGAACGGCACTCTAATATATGGCACTCTATTTGATGGGACTCTATTGAAATGGTATGCCCTCACCATAGGGCACTTTATTCAATACCTTAGGGCATACTATTCGGTATTATACGTTAAAGAAAAATGGAAAAGCGTGGCCAAAGTGAACCATATACCGTTTCCAGAAATCCTTGTTGTTATCAATTGTTCCCTTCCAAAGGGTACCATGAGATATGAGAAAGTGCATAAATTCTCACTCAATAAAATGCTTAAAAATAGTGAAAGCAAAAAAACTAAGCAGTTAAAGACAGTGTTTACGATAAAGCATAAAGAAAAGTTTAAATAACAGCACTGACTGTTACAATACTGTCTTTACGATATGTTATCTTCTTGTACACAAGCTGTTATCGGCTTACATAAAAAATGTAACACGTACAGTTTTATTGCTTGCTTACACGTAATACACCGGGTTTACTTGTAGGATAACGCAAAATGGTAAAGTTTAATCTCATTCTAGAGTTATAGTTAAATCTAGACTCTTAATTAAAGTGTTTATATTGTATTTGAAATACAATATTTATAAAAGCTAATTGAACCTTTATCCTAAACGGCACTGTAGTAAATGCTTTCAGGTCTGTTTCTACGTAGAAAGTATGCATTGTGGGAATGCAATTGGTCTACGATATTCGGATGGCGACAGAGTGTGGGATTATTACCAGGGTGCTCTAGATGTGGCATTGTGTGTAGAAAAAACACCGAGTGCCTCATTCGAGATCCCGGAGGGTGCCTCAAAATTCGAGATGGATACACTTGGACTTGAAGCATTTTTAGACAAAAACTGTCTGATGCCTTAACAATAGAGTATTCGTTAGAGATATAAGATCGAATAGAACCGAATGCAAGCGATAAGACAGCGGTCACATCGACCTACATACACTTGTGACTTATATTGGTGTAGGCACAACATAATTGAATGAAACAAAAGCTTCTACGTTGGTTGTAGCCAAGGTTGTGCCACTTACCACTGTTACATGCTACGAACTGCAGTAGGAGTCACGTCTTAGCGCACACGGGGAAGCTACTGCGTAGTAGTAAGTGATTCATACAAAGTCTGCTGACCGGTCAAATGCCTACAGCGGCAATACGTGTGGCATGTATTAGTGACGTGTACCACACCAAACATCTGCATCGGCACTTGTTGCTGTTACAACCTGAAAAAAATGAGACGAGGCTAGAGTTACCGACAGCATCCAGAACGGCATCCAGACCATCCAGACAGCGTCCAGAACTTCACGACAGCATCCAGACAGCATCCAGACATGATAGAGCGGGTCGTACCACTTGAGCTGCTAGGGTATACGTTTCCGGTTAGTTGTAGTGTGGGAGAGCAGGCCACGAACTGGCTTGTAAGTGCAGGGGAACAAGCTCCACAATGGAGCTGTGTGTGTAGTAAATGGTGGAGCCTCCACTATTTACTCCACACTGTCGACTATAGCTATTCTACATATTGCACCCGTGCTTCGTCTAGTACTAGTGACTGATGCGCTAGACAACTGCATGTGCATGTAGGTACTCAGATAACTACATCTTGGACGCATGCGACCAAAGCTGGAACAAGATCAAACGAGGCTACTTTCTGGCGATACGCTTTCGGCACTAGGTTTCGACGCTGACTTGAAGACAAAAACACAGCCGTGAAGCATGCTACACTAGCCATCGCCCTTGGGTGCTGCACGGCAATTGGTCACGTCGCGTGGCATGGGTTTTCCTGCGTCGTTCCCCTCGCCGTGCCATTGTACTGCGCCAGACTCCGAAGCTCGTCGGCGACACTATTCAGGTGGGGATGCCGTCTGCCTGCGCGAAGGTACGTCCCGCTCGATTCGAGGAGTCCATACGTCCCGGAATTCAGCCACAGGCACGCACTCGCAGTTGAAGCAGACTTGAGTTGAGACAGCGTGGGAGTCCAGCTACGTGCGCGCAGTCACTGTGAGTTAGAAACTGAAGCAGCCTTTATCTCATGCCAGGCGCGTTGTCTATGCAGTAGTCACGTACCACGTACACGTTTGTTCTTGCGGCGTACCCATTGCCACTCGCATCGTCGGCGGTCATCGCGCCGGCATTGCTGGCGGGGTGTGCAAGCGAGCGAGTCCGCCTTCCTGCCGGTGAGCACCTTCACCACCTTGTCCCCGACGTCCACGAAAGCAGCGCTGGGTCCTTGCTCTCGCGCCGCTCGCTGCTCCCTGTGCTTCCTGCCACTCGCACCGTTTGACGCGCTTGCTGCTTCCTGCTTCCTAGAGCTCCGTTTCAGAACTATTATTACCAGCCATCCACTGAGGTATACGCTAGCAAGCGGTATACGCTTGCCGGATCGAGGACGACGTTTAGGGCAAGCTAGGTTAGAGCATCTCCACCGGTGGCGAGTAAAACTAAAATTTGTGTTTTTATGAAAGGATTTACATTTAAGTTTAGTTTTGCGTACTCCACCGGTTTGAGTAAATTACGCGAGATTTGCTCAAAAATTTAAGTGGACCGCCGATTTGAGCAAACTTGCTCAAGGAGAGCACTTTGCGTAAATCCATGAGCAAATCGCAGCCAGCCTCTTTCACTCTCCTGGTATTACACAAAACCCAACTCTAGCTGCGTCGCAATGGAGTACCGCCCCCGACGCCTATCAGTCTCGCCCAGGTGGCAAATGCCCCCTTCGCCCACACCCCCAGCTACCGTTGATGTCTACGCTGCCATTCCTGCCTTCTCATTCCATCCTCCACTGCGGCCTCGCCAGACACGTCCCTGTCAAGAAGATGCGAGTAGAGAGTCGCTACTAGCGACTTTGTGTCACCGAGGACGTCGTCGAAGAGATGGAAGAGTCTGAGTGTGCTGCTGTCTGTCTCCATGGCTGGCAAGATAGGAAGGAGGGGTATGAGCTTTAGTTTTACTCAATTGTATGGCTGGACACCGGTGCAGCACTGCCCCGTCTTTCACAGTGTTGTGATGTCGACAGCTCGAGTTTTGCGTATTTTGCTTTTAGTTTTACGCTTTGCCGGTGGAGATGCTCTTAGCGGCTGTTTATCATCACATGTGTTTTCTAGTCTGGAACAGGAACCACTCTCATTTATCTTTATCTAGTGGTGCCTCACATTTCGAGAAGTAATGCGCCTCAAAACTCCCGATTGTGGCAAAGAGGCATGAGTGCCTCAACTAGAGCACCCTGATTATTACAGATCCTAGATTTAAAAAAAACGATATGAACGCTCGATTGAAATAACGGATCTGATTAGGGATTATTTGGACCCGAAAGACAGTTTTCCCAAATTAAAAAAACGACGAAGAGTCTTCGCGCGTAGTGCGAAGACTTCGCATGAGTGCACTTAACTTGAGTGCACTTAGTGCACTCAAGTTTACCCAAACGGCCACGCCCTCCCCAGCTTCGGCTCGAAATTCCCATCGTTCATCGGGGTATTGGCATCCCCCCAACCCACCGAATTCAGCGCTCGGCGAGCGTCTTCAGACAGTTGGTTCCACATGATCAGGTCCTGGAACTCACCGCCGTCGGTAGTAAACTCGAGGGCATGGTTGATCGGCCAGTGGCTCACGTACTGAACCTTGACGCTCGTGCCGTCGAGACAGTCGGCACTTGGAGGGACTTGCTGCGAGTACCCGCTGTGGGCCGACGGCGTGACCGCCAGGATCTTCGGTTCCGCAACTTCCGGGTTGTCAATCCACACGATGACGTGCTCCCAGTCGTGACGGTGGCCCAGGCCCGTGGATGGAGAGTCTTTGGGGAAGTACCACGAGTACATGATGGCCCAGACGCCACGGTACCAGGTGGAACGGCCGTACACTTGCGAGCCCCAGCCTGACCCTTTGCAGCTAGAGCTGGGAGCTCCCGTCGCCTTGAGGCCACCACTGGTCTCGCCCCACCAACTCACGGCAGGGTATGGATGGCATCCGTTCGTGATATGGAGCTGAGGCTTGAACTTGACCGCGGCTCTTTCAGAGATCGTGACTGGCTCCGGCTGCTTGAACGACTGCACCTGATCGTGGTCCATCCACTTGGCCACCCACGGACCCGGATCCGGGGTCGGGGCGGGCGTCGGCGCTGGGGTCGGCGCTGGGGTCGGTGTTGGGGTTGGCAAATACGTGGGTTCTGGCGTCGGGGCTCGGTCGCTCTTGGGTCCTCTCGAGTTGGTCGCACTGTCACGTTCGGCCTTGCCATCGGTGTCTTGGTGCGGAGCGCGTCTGCAACATCAAGGTAATCCACAGTTGGTGCGGGGGTGTCGCCCACCTCGACGTCTTGGGAGTTGGATGCTTCTAGCGACCCGGAAGCGTCTAGCGATTGAGAGGCATCTTGGGACTCCGACGTGTCTTGGGACGTGGAAGCGTCTAGTGACCCGGAATTGTCAAATGATTCAGACGCGCCTTGGGAGTCGGAGGCGTCCAGAGACTTAGAAGCGTCGAGTGATTCAGAACTTTCAAGCGATCCGGAGGCGTCGAGCGACTCGGAAGCGTCAAGAGATCCAGAAGCGTCGAGTGACTCGGAATCATCCAGTGAATGAGAGGCATCAAGCGAATCGGAAGCGTCTAGCGATTGAGAAGCATCTTGGGACTCAGACATATCTTGGGACGTAGAATCTTCTAGCGGCTGGGATTGAGATGCATCTTGGGACTCCGACGTGTCTTGGGACGAGGAAGCATCTAGTTGCCCAGAATCGTCAAGTGATTCGCCTTGGGGGTCGGACGTGTCTAGCGATCCAGATGCGTCTAGAGACTCAGAAGCATCGAGCGATTCAGAGCCTTCAAGCGATCCGGAGGCGTCGAGCGACTCGGAAGCGTCAAGAGATCCAGAAGCGTCGAGTGACTCGGAATCATCCAGTGAATGAGAGGCATCAAGCGAATCGGAAGCGTCTAGCGATTGAGAAGCATCTTGGGACTCAGACATATCTTGGGACGTAGAATCTTCTAGCGGCTGGGATTGAGATGCATCTTGGGACTCCGACGTGTCTTGGGACGTGGAAGCATCTAGTTGCCCAGAATCGTCAAGTGATTCGCCTTGGGGGTCGGACGTGTCTAGCGATCCAGATGCGTCTAGAGACTCAGAAGCATCGAGCGATTCAGAGCCTTCAAGCGATCCGGAGGCGTCGAGCGACTCAGATGCGTCAAGAGATTCAGAAGCGTCGAGCGATTGAGAGGCGTTAAGCGACCCGGAAGCATCAAGCGACTCGGAAGAGTCGAGAGACCCAGAAGCGTCGAGCGACTCGGATACGTCTTCTTGCTGGACGTGTGCAGCTTGGACCACGTCTGCCTCTTGACTGTCGGAGGTACCGCTGTAGTGAGACGCAGATGCGTCCAGCTCTTGCTTAATTTTTCCGGCTTGAGCCACGCTCAGGGCTGCGATTGCGACGAGCAGCAGAGCTGCCAGCACAGCGTGCAGCTTCATCGCCAACTCGGAGCTGTGGCTTGTACTTGAATCGGCAAGTTGGAGAATGAAGGCTTCCTCCTACGCTTCAGCCTGAAAGAGTCGGAATGCCCCAATCGTGGTTGTTATCTCACCGCCCGCAGTGACATGCGAAGAGAGTAGTTACGTCAAATCCCCAAGCTTATCATTGCCAACTATTTTGGCGTCGTTGCTAACGGAGGGAATGGCCTCACGAGCAGTTATCACGAAGGCAGGGTAGGGTATTCATACTGTACCGTAGTCGTACCAACGAATACAGTAATCTGCGTCAATACCGGACGCCTGATATATATAAATGCTAATAGGATATAAACTGTTATTGTATTAATTAAAATGAATTTCATGTTTATTTTACTGACAAGTCCAGAATGATTCCAGCAATGCTGGATAGTCGTGGGGCTCACATGAGCCCATGCCGTCTCGCACCACATGAGCGCAGTGAGGAGGTCGACCTTATATGGGTTATCTACACCATCTCCTAGTCTATCTAACGCTAGCAACACGATGTCTCCGATCGTGCTCTTGCCGGGCATAGAGGAGAGGCTCAACGCCTGTACGGCCCACTGCGCGAGCTGCATGTACGACATGGACGGCTTGCTGGCTGACTTCTCGGCGATCAGGACCTTCTCCGACCACGTCAGGCGGAGGCGCTTGCTCGGAGTGAAGGACATGGCGGAGAGAGGGGGGAGGGGGGACTTGGGTAACTTGCTTGTGTGCTGGAAATGATTGAGCTCTCGAAGTAAAGCTTGAGAGGATCCTTTCTAAAAACCGCGCCATAATTCAAATTCTTGCCTGGCCCGGTCCACAACTGGATTTTTTTCAGCACATCCCCTTTTTTGTATATTATACACGAAGTCGTTGAACCATAAATATTAATTATTATAGGCTATTATTTGTACCCCCGTCCGGTATTGACGCAGAATACTGTACGGGTGTACGACTACGGTACATGTAACGTCAGTACTTTAGTAGATAAGGCAGCATTGAAAGTACCTAAAAAGGCTACCAGCAGTTGGTGGGTAGATATTATCCAATTCAGAGAATAATGTTCACAGCACATTGGATCGCCTTCAGCACGACACACCCGGCCAGTAGGGCTTGTTTGGTAAATGGCGGGTCAATAATTGGATTTGTGGACCACAGTGTGGTTTGATTCTTGTTCCCAAGACTCAGCTGGTTTCCGGGTAGGGGAAGTTAAACGGCAATGGCGTAACAGTAAAAACGAGGCGTGACGAAGTTACAGTCGTTTTAGCGGAGGGCGGACCATACAAATTCCTACATGTATAGACTTATTGGATTTGCTGCAGCATATTTGTGATGTGTCCTGCCTGAGCAAGGGAACCTGCCCCGTGAATAATAGCATGGACATATTAAAAATCTGGAAGTTATAAGAGGTTAGCGGCCGCGACAACGGGGGGCAATACTGTAGTACAGTACAGATTCCGCCCCTAGTATGCGGACCGAGATGATAAATTTAAGGGTTTTAAGGATTTAACGGATTGGGCTTCACCTGCATAGGTCCTCGAGAGGCGTATATTTGACCCCTCAAATACTCGCCGTGCTTATTTCTATTCCTCTTGAGGTAATTTGCGATGTCTTACGCTGCTGGTCTTCACTGTAGCTCTATTCTCCAAGAGTTGGGCGTGCTTTAGAATGTCTGAGATTGTCGCCTCACCGTGAGGACGTGTACTTCACCTAAGCTACTATGTATCTACCTCTGCACCATTGACGCGGACCATAGTACAAGGAAACGTGTATTACTCTGTTTGAAAGTATTCCAGCAAGACCCTAAAGAGGCACCTCGTTATTATGAGGCGAGCCACGTACAGCCACCGGGACCACCATCGGCTCCGGCGCTGATCTCCTGGCTTAGGACATTCCAGACAATCTTGTAAACCGTAAGTTAAATCGACATAGCCTGACCCCCCCCCCCCCCTCTGCATCATTGTTAGGTGTTTGGCTAGCTGTTTGACGAGCTGCTGCTGGTCGCTAATCTCCATCTAGACAACATTGTATCCACGTAAAAAGGAGCATAAATAATATAATTGCTTGCAAGATTATTCAATATACGATGGTATCGGAAGTGGCCGGCGGTATCGTAGCAAGCATTGATTAGTGCTTCGCGTGTAGACTGACAACGATCTTACAGTACACATCGTACGCGTCGGACAAAGATTCGTTGTTCAGAAGATATCGGGGAGCTGTGCTGTGCCAAAAAGACTTATCAGCTGACGTGCTTCGCATCCTATCGTTCTGACGGGGAAACAGTCGGGTCTTAACCGAGACGTTTCCTCATTTTAAACAAGACAGAGCCGTGGTTTGTTCTTTGGTTCAAGTTGCTTGTCCTCTTAATCCTGCGTCTACCTAGAAGGTTTTGGTTTGTGCAAACGGTGGTAGTATCGTCACAGATTACACACGGATTTCAATTCATTTTGAGGTTGCCGCTATTATTGTTGGAATTCGAATGTATTCTCGTTGAGGAAAGGCATAATCTACAGACAGAAGTAGTCAATCTACAGACCGTCGGACAAAATACAGAAGGGGTAGGCTGGGGATTTGCCACCCCTGTCTACAATGATTTTTGCTGAATTTCGGATTTGCAGATACAATATGGTTTGCCTGCTGTTTCCTTTTTACCGTGTTATTGTACTGGCCAAAATACTTCGGACCAAGATTTGTAACACGGGTAGTTTTTCAGCCATAACTCCATCAATACTTCATCAATTTAGCTGTTTCGACCCGCAAAATAATCCCACGCAGCTCTGCTTTCTACTACGCCACACAGCTACACCTGCACGATTGTGTGGTGGAGTACAGGGACCAAGATATGTTGGGTAGCAAATCCATCATGGACCGCATCACTACCAAAATGGTACCAACAGGGGTACTATCAGACAACTCAGTACAAAAATGACTGCGCAGTACGAAAGAGCAGTGTTTTAGCTTTAGAATGCGCCATGGTTTGCTGTGTTTCGGCTAGTATTGGCACCAGGAGAGTAGTTTGACCAGCAGGAAAACAGGTCGACGCCTGCTTAACGATATGCCCTGTTACAACTGTAGCACCTAATATATTTGACTTGGGTACAGAATAATCTGATACGTTGATAATGAAAAAGGCCTGTATGATTTTATAGGATGGATTTGCCAGGATGCAGGAATGTTAAAATAATCAAACCATGTGCACCGACGCCATCGAGTTGTCCTTTCCCATGAAAGCGTGTGTTCGGGCGTATGTTTTCCCAATTGAGCCAATAGAATACTTGTATTTTGATGAATGATCAGCTAACCCTAACGGAACCCTTTCCCCAAACTTTTGAGCTTTTGAGAGCGCTTTTTGAACGGCCTATATCTCAAAAACGACGCCGAATTCGGCAAATCTGACCTCAAAATCGGAATCTACGGGCGAATTTCACCCTTATATCTAAATATCGTATATGGAAAATTATCATCTTGAAGGAGTAATTGGACGGCAAATCTTGGTCCGAAGTATTTTGGCCAGTACAATAGCGCAACTCGGTAAGGCGGTCGTGTTACCATAACTCGGTTAGGCGGCCGTGTTACCATAACTCGGTTAGGCGGCCGTGTTGCCATAACTCGGTAAGGCGGCCGTGTTGTCATAACTCGGTAAGACGGTCATGCTGCCATAACAAAGCTGTTGCTATGCGTCTCCATACCTCGGAAGCTAGGCCAGCTAGCGACCGTGCAGATAGACGAGCGGCGCTGAGAACCCTACTGCCAGCACAAATGCAGAGCATGACCGTGTATACATGTTGCAGTATCGAATTGGTTGCTGGCGACTGCTATGAAATGCAAACTGCCCAACAGGGGATCCCCTCAGCACATATCCTTCCGTCACGTCCGCCCATTTTGTCTACAAAGGTCTTGACCCCAGCGCGGCCCCCGGGGGTCCAGATATTAACATATAGGGCTCTGGCTGAGCGTACACCCCATCTAATATGTGCGAGATCTACTGCTGTGTGCCCCCACAATGCTCATAGCGGCGTGCGTGGGCTTCATCATTTCCTACATGCCCAACCAGACGTAGACCGGTACCTTCATTAATTTTATTTTCTTATTTCCCGCGGCTCACGCCGATTGCACTCAGGGTGAGCTCCGCATCAACCCCGCATACCATATATGCTATCTCCATGCAGGCGGCTATGGCTGTCGACGCCTACTTAAGTACAACATCGTGTGTGAGCCCAGCGGTGGTACCTCGGACGATTCATTAACTACGGTTGGTTGACCCTAACGGTTCAGACCGGTTTCACGTCACTTATAAGCAGCGATCATGCTTTTTGATCGATAGATCTATGAAAACAGGCAGTGCCCACGGGCACGATTGCAAACCTGCTGAAGCTGGCCACCAGCAGCAGCTCAAGCACGTTGCTGCTGGCTGACCAGGTTGCTGAACCAGGAGGAACATTTCCTGCGTGCTGACCGCACTCAACTTCGTCTTTCTCCATAGTCATACTGACGATAAATGGTAGATGCTGCTGGGGATTAATGAGTACTGTTCTTCCCCGACGAGCCAAGACTCAGCGCTAAAGATTGTGTGGTGCCCATGGGTATCACCAATACAACCCCGCGGACATTAGGTTCCCCTTCGGACGTGACGGATACTAACAATTGACCAGTGTAATGACCTCGCCTAAGGCCATTACAACGAAGCCCAACGTCCAACAGATAACTAACGCCAGGGCCGTCAACTCGAAGCAGACCAAGGCCCAGTACAACCCCGGCCTAAGCACAAAGCTAACGAATAAGGCGGCCTTATCGCTGCGTCTTCTAAAAAAAATCACACACAAGATATAAGTTGTTACTAGTGATTCGAGTATATTACAGCCAATCACTATCTCATGAATCCTCATTGCTAGCTGTCACGGACTCTTGAGATGCGCCCTGTGTACTGCATGTTCTGTAGGGCTGATTACCTGGCGGACAGCGTCTTCTGGAACTCTGTCCACTGGCAGTCCGCCTCTCTATATCTCAGAGCGAAGGCTAAGCATCCAGCTAGTCTGGAGCTCACTCTTCAATCTACCCTGTATCCATCAATACACTAGGCTATCGTTTGCCCCCGCACTGCAAAGTCGAGGTGTATCTGGCGAACCTGAGGCTGGCTTTTATACATTACCCTGCAGCTCTGTCCAGCCACGAATGCATGAGGGGCTGCTCGTTGGTGTGGCTGGCGAAAGCAACTCGCACCGGTAAGTGAGTGCGCGCCTCCGTCAAAGGCAAACCTAGATTAACGGTAACGTGAACTACTAGCCGGTGCTATTGGGAATATCGTGGGCCAAAACCAATCAAATGTTGTCAAGTTGCCACGTCTGTATTTAGTGGCGCAGTTCTGTATTCCTGCACGCCCTCTCTGTAGGACTGGTAGTGGCTTCTGTAGGCTGTCGCCCCCCTCTGTAGATTCGCGCCACGCTCTGTATTTTTGGAGCACCTTCTGTAGAAATGGTATGTTTATTTGTAGTTTCCACCCGCTCTCATTCTCGTTTCGTAATTTTATGGCGTTACTTAAAACGTCGTTACGATCACGAAAAAACAAAGTCGTGCTGTGCACGAAGAAGCTCTGAAATTTCCGCTGTGGAATCCAAGCTTTTAGTTTCAAATTCCTGCTACTTTTCTTGCGGCGTTCACGCTTTCTTGCGTCAGAAGTTTGAGGTGGAGCGATATCCAGCAAGCCAATATGATTGAGAGCGAAAGTGCTCTCGGCACCGCCTCGAAACACGCTGCTCCAGTTGCTCCTTCTTGAAGGTCTCGACAGGCCGTTGCTGCTGCCGTCATCGGTATCCTGCATTCTTTTTAATGCTAAACAAACTTTGCTATGTGAAATACACACCCAACACATATATTTCTAAGAAATTTTGCGTACTTTTACGTGTAGTTAGCATCTGATTGAGCGGCGTCCTTCTAGCAGCATGCACCTGACCAACCTTGAGGAGGTTGAAGTCGGTCTGAACACCTTGAAACTCGTCCAGGCAACGTAAGCGACGCCCAGAGCCTGTGGCAAAAGGCAGAATATCCTGCCACGCGCTCGCTTCAGCCGAAGGAGCCGATCGCTTCGACAATGAGTTCCGCATGTTCAGCTTCTTGGCGATGATAGCATCGCTGTCCACGTCCGTGACGAAGTCGTGAGCTGGCAGTGCGTAGCGCTCCTCGAATGGAACGGCGCGGCTCTCGCCGAGCTCTCCGTCGTCCGGGTTATTAAATAGGCGTCGTGATGAGCGTGTTGACCACGGACGCCCGCGCGGGTTTTCATGGCTGCGGCCTGCTCCGATGTGCGCCTGTAGAGCAGATGAGTGACGTCGTCGTCGTACCCAGCGTGCCGCAGCGTGATGGCCAGCGCTTCACCGTGCACGAAGTATTGGTCTCAGCGCCCACAGCGGCGAAAGCGGCGAAGATACAAAAAATGAAGACTCGTCGATTACCCACGGGATAAATAGGAAATTGCATTTATCCCAAGAAAAAACCACATCATAAATTACCGTTTAGATTACTTGCAGACGCAGGTTGCGCGAAGATGGACGCGTCGCCGACAGGGTCAACATTCACATGGGTGATTCATAATTGCTAGAGGTATACGATATAACGGGTTTTACAAACCGCGTTGCATCAATAGCTGCGTATTGTGTAGTCTTATCTATAAGACTTACGGACAATCAGACCCTTTAAATTACGAAGGCTGTGTTTTTTAACAAAAACCTTTTGTTATGAAGTTTGAGAACTGGGTGACCTGTACAGCACATAAACCATTCAAGCAAAGAGGGTGTTGCCATAGTCGAATATATTAAAACAGCGCGGAAAGTGGTATCACCGGTAGACTCTGAAATAAATTTCAGAAAACACACGCACATGTACACCTAGCTCTTGAAAGGCCAAGCCCTCCCCAGCTTAGCCTGGAAGTTCCCGTCGTTCATGGGAGTATTGGCGCTACCGAAATTCACCGAGTTAAGAGCCCTACGCGCGTTATCAGTAAGCTGGTCCCACATAATGAGGTCTTGGAAATCCCCCGTCTCCGTAGTGGAGTCGAGAGCATGGTCCATGGGCCAGTGGCTCTCGTATGCGACCTTGGTGGTGGCACCATCGACCGTGCCAGCATTGGGAGGGGCGTATTTGTGGTACCCGCTGTGGGCCGACGGCGTCACGGCCAGAATCTTGGGGTTCTCGACGTCCGGGTTGTCAATCCACACAATCACGTGCTCCCAGTCATGGCGATGGCCGATGCCAGAGGACGGCTCGTCCTTGGGGAAGTACCAGCTGTACATGATGGCCCAGACGTCCTGGTACCAGGTCGAGCGGCCGTAGACTTGCGAGCCCCATCCCGATCCCTTGCAGCCAGCACTAGGAGCACCCTTGGTCTTGAGACCGCCGCCGGTCTGGCCGGCTTCATCCACTACAGGGTACGCGTGGCATCCGTTGGTGATATGCAGCTGGGGCTTGAACTTGACTGCAGCCTTCTCCGAAATCGTAACCGGTTCAGGCTGCGGGAACGGCTTCACCTGGTCGTGATCGATGGTGATAGTCGTCCACGGGCCTGGGTCCGGCGTCGGAGCAGGAGTCGGCGCTGGGGTGGGCGGCAAAGTCGTTGCTGGTGTCGGAGCTTCCGTCGCTCGCGGATCCGGTCTCCTTGATGGCAACGTCACGTTTTTCGGAGTGGCCATTGGATACGGGGTATGGAGTATCCCCTAGATGTTCATGTACTTGACAGTTGGGGCCGGAGTGGCCGTGATGTCTTGGTCTTGAGAGGTGCTTTGGGCTTGAGCTACTTGTTGGGCTTGGGACGCGTCCTTTTGAGCTTGCACTGCGGTGGCAAAAGCCACGGTAGCACACAAGAAAGCAGCAACCTTCATCGTATCGACAGCGGTTCGAGTTCGTGTGGAAACTTGCTAAATGATCCAGTGGAGAAGTCATTGGATCTCAAATGAGAAGCTGTGGTAGAGCACAGCACATGTGCAAAGATTGCCGGTTCAGTAGTGGCACCTTGTTCTTCACTTACCCCGATCAAATCGATTGTTATTTCGTCCATATGACATTATGTTTATATTGATTAACGCATTTACGATTAACGCATTTACCTCTCAAATCTTATCCGAAACCCGGTGCCACTACTGGACGGTTCGTACGCGCAAAGTTGTGCGAAGGCCTGGATTTCCTTGAACGATCCTGTGTGTCTTCCCTCACCCGAGGTTTATGGCTGAGCTCACCCTCTCATACCGAGGTGTGGGTGTGTCGATTTCTCCCTACAGTACCTAGGTAGTACGAAAGCACTTGCAAAAGCTTTTGCCGTCGAATGTTTCCTCTCTTTCATGTGGAGGTACGTTGTATGTAGGCATGATATGTGTAAACTATATTATTGATCTGACAAGGGTGGACTGGGTTGCAGCGGTCGCAGCGTTACTCTCAGGATCATTTTTCTCCTTCAACGGTACACAGCGAAACATGTTGAATTTCACTGTAGAAAGCCTCAAACTGCGCCCGGCACAAAACGCACAATCGTCGTTGCATTGAATCGATGTTCAATGAGCACTGCTCATCGACAACCCCATCAGAGAGAGAAAATAGGTCTATTTAACCTTAGTTATAGGCCTCTTATGTAAGCTGGCCGCCGCGCAAAACGTATTATATAATAATAGAGAGGTTTCGGAGCAATTCATTACCCTTACATTAAGCTAAGTTCGCACCTGGTGTGGCCCTTTCGCGCCGACCTCGCCGTGATTGTCCCCAGATTTCACCAAATCCAGGGATTTCATTCCCTACATTTCCCTCGTACCTTTTTATTAAGTTCAGCCGAATCTAATCATATCATACAAACTTCCTAATACTACACCTCTGTAAACATATGCAAATCAAAATTTATTCAATGAAATATGAGGGCGCACTTATAACTGAGAAATGGTTTTGAGGATAATGCGAGGGTGGTGACACTCCCGAAACCTCTCTAATATCATCATCATCATCATTATAGGCCTCCTGGTACACCATTTCAAGGTCAAATTGAGAGAAGTCGTGCTTCAAATTGAGAACCGCCAAAATCAAAATGAGAAAACCTCCAAGCTTAAATATGCATATCATCTAATCACCTTCAAGACCGAATATATGGTACAGTATGTCGATCAGAAAATTCCCTCCGGAAAATTTTGGCCGTGACATTGCCCTTTTTCTTGATCTCTCTTGTTTTGATTTTGGTCGTTTTTGTTTTGATTTTGACTTCTCTCAATTTGACCTTGAAATGGTGTAAGGTTTGAATCGCTTAACTGTGATGGGGTGTTCGTGGAAGCCTGCTGTGTGTACTCGCCATCATCAATTCTAAGCAGCCTTCTTTGCAGATTATTCCTCTCACTCCGCACGACAAAACGGTGTTGTATGCTTACGAAGGACAGCGGACTTCATCTGATGCTCGATACGGTAGCCGAGGTGGTGCATGTATGTAGAATACTCTTTGGGAATCAATGTCTGTTGTTTCAATGTTAGCTTTTAAGTAATTCTTATATTTAGCCCTTCGTGAAACTGATGCGTGTGTTGTAATGCCAGCTTAACCTTTGAGCTCAACAACTGCAGTTTGAATGGCGCCACCGAGAACGAAGCTCATTCCCCATCGTTGGGATATGCACGCGCTACAGGCGTTATCGAAGAGAGATCCAGAAGAATTAGCGCGCGTTTTCACCGAGATCAAAGGCCTTGCTGCCACAGCAGTCGATACTCAAGTGAAAGTGTTTGGTTTCGGGGCCCCAATGCAGTTCAACGCCTTCGGTAGGCCCTATAACTTGCTTTTTTTTCTTCTTTCCGGTTGATATTTAACTCGACTGAGCTCCAGGCTTCTTTGATCGGGCGAGCTCGGTTTCATCAAGCACATCGGGTCTTTTCGATCGTGCCGTCGAAGGAGATACTATGCTGCTGTTAGCACTGCGTCATCATGATCCGCAGTGTGCCATCACTCTCCTCAAACGTGGTGCTTCTCTCTACATATCGAATTCTGTCGGTGAGAACCCGCTGCAAGTTGTTTTCGACGCAATGGCCTTCTTCCGCCTTCATCCAGCAGAAAATAAGCAAGAACATATCAGTGGCTCCAACAGTGGCGACAGTAAACTTCTTGGACTGCGTGCCGAGTATGAAGCGCTGTTTTTGATCTTGGACAAGGAGCTTTCGGCTTTCTACAAAGAGAAGAAGGAGACGGTCGAACGAGAGCTACGAGAGCTTTACCAGCGATTCGCGCCTGACCGCGTATCCAAAATTCCGTCCCAACTCGAGGCCTATGCTTACCGTGAGCAAGTTCTGCTGGAGGGCGTTAAGAGAAAGTGTCTATCTTGAACAGTATTGTTTTTTGGGGTTTTAGTATCATTGGACCGTGTCCCTCTAAGGAAGCAGTGGCGCCACTGTATTCTCCAGCAGTGCCGGTACAGTTAATGTACCCTCTTCAAGTTGTCGAAGCAGCTCTTGCATCTCGCTGATGTTGTACGTAATCTCCACTAGCGGTACATCAGCGTCGCTGGCTGCCCCAACACCGACCGCTCTAATTGTCTGCACCCCCGTCTCCTCTTCAAACCACGAGGAGACAAGGAACAACGCCTTTCCTTTGCGAAGAGCCATGCGCCAACGTCGGCCGTCCAAGTTCAGGAGCGCCGCTGTCTTGAACCTAACGGCCCAGTCGGTCTCAAGCTGATCCGTATCAGCTTCAGCGCCAAACATTTGCCCGCTACCGTCAAATTCGCATTGGGAATCTTCATCTGGCTGGTCAGCGTTGCATCTCGGGCCTTCACTCTCGCTCACAATCGTCGATGGGCATGTGCGCGGTCGCAAACGCTCTCGTGGGGAATTAGAGCTGCCACTTTGGAAACCGCCACCGCCGTTGGGCCCACGTACTGGCAGCGCCCACGAAATTAACAGCAGCGAGCTTGATGCGGCATTCGGTGGAGTCGGAGCCACCTGGAAGCGCAGTTGCTGCACCACTCCAACCAGAAGCTTCTGGAGCTCGTCATCGGTCAACAACGACGAGAGGCTCGGGACATTTCCTACCTTCGGTATTTGTGACACCGTCTCGAGCTTAATCCTGTCAGTACAAAACGAAAGGGCGGGTTAGTCGATAGGCTTTGATCTTAGCCAGATTCGCTTGCATTCACTTACATGATCTCGAGGTCGTCCACAATCTGAGCGACTTGCGCCAGCTTATCGTGATCCACCAGAAACTCACCGAGAATGCCGTCTTTCCAGGACCCACGAATCAGCAGCCCACTAACAGTTCACAAAGCAAAAATCCTTGTCAGATTTAGGCTGCCAACATATCCTTCCCAAGTGTACGCACCGATCTCCAAGCTCCGCGATGCCAGCTCGGGTGAGCTCGATCTGCAGCTCATCCACCGAAACCTCAACTTCTTGCCGCGTCGTGGCCTCCAACAGCAAACAAGGTGGAAGTTCCCGGACTTGAGGGTTTTCTTCGTCATCTATTACGTCAGCGTCGTCTTCTTCACGCACGGACGCGTCGGAGCGACGGCTTTGCAGTTCTCTCAGCCGCCCTGCGCGACTAGCATTGGACTTGTTCTTGCCCTCAAGTGACGGGAGTCCGCGCACATTAGAGGTGTTCCCTCTCGATAAACTGCGCTCGCGGGTAGTTTTGCAGCCTCCTCCTATAGATGAAGCCAACTTCTTGGCTAGCGTCTTGGGGTGCGGCAAGAGGTATCCGACCGTGGCGTCCTGATGCACGTGGCTGAACTTGTGCGCGTGCTGCTGCCACTCGCCATCCCACTTCTTGGTGTTGTAGTACGGCTTCAAATGTGCCAGTCGCTCCTTCAGTCGCCGGTTTTCCTGGTCGATAGCGTTCTGTCGACGCCTCTGAACAGCGCGATTCACGAGCGTCGGCTTCTTGCACGCATCTCCTCGACCCATCGCATACTCGGGCGATAAGTGGCAATCCAGAAGAGGGGTCTGCGTCGCGTCGAGCCGAATGCCAGGCATGTGCATGTGAGCTGGACTGTGTACAGGCTTCCTGGGCGATTGATATCGAGGTGAGCGGGTTGTCCCTGGCGTATTCGCTCGAGATGGTGCATCACCTCCGACGGGCACTCTCGGCATCAAAGGCTCGCCAGGTTTGGGATGACTTCGAGGGGCTAGCCTCGCTCTGGCAGCTGAAGAGGAGGAGGCGGCCAGTACGACGTTCTCCTGGCGGTTCATGATCTGGTCCATCTTGTTGGCGAGACGCTGGTTCTGGTGGTAAATGTCGAGCTGTCGATCCCGCTCGATCTGCTGCCGCTTGGCGTTAGTGGCCAAGTGCGGCTGAGGCACGGGGGCATTGCTGTCCAGATACACGCGTGACGGGGAGTGGCTCGTAGGCACCATTTGCTCGAGTTTGCGCTGATGCAGCGCTTGCTGCCGGATCACGTCGCGCTCATAGCACAGCCGGTTGTCGAAGGCCAGTCTCCTGTTCATCGTGCGGGGCTGCGGATGCGGCGGCCCAATGCCACTCGCCAATGCTCACTGCTGGATCAAGCTGCGTCCTATTCTGACACAAGTCGCTGGCAAAATAGTTTATTTTTGAGGGGTGAGGGGTCAGATTTACATCAGGCGTTCACACTCCACAGGGAGATGGCCCCGTCCTGATTAGCGGAGCAGCACACGGGGAGCCTCGGGTGCCAGTCTAGATCTGCTACGCTTGCTTGGTTCGGAACAAAGCTCGAGACGGCATTCTTCTCTCCACACTGAAGGATCACATGAAACAAGTTAATTAAACCGAGTTCTGCATAATATATATAATATAATAGCAATGAGATACCGCTTCGTACCTTGAAGATGTGGAGCCGGGCAGAATCAGCTACCACGAAGTAGTCGCCTGTTCCAAGAAAGCGAATCGTGGTGTCCACCTCGGAATCTTGAGAGGCCAGCGGCTTGTCCAGCTCGTACGTGAACACCAGAGATGGTTTGACGTCTATTACGCTTCCTCTCACATCGCTCGCATCAGAGGGAGAGGTAACAGCGACCAAAATTGAGCCGACCGACCATTCCATCACGACGCCACCATTCTCGTGGACGCTTAACATTGACCTCCCGTCTGGAGACAGACAAATTGCGGACAAACTTCCACCGTCGATGCGCGAGGAGCCGCTGCAGGAAACGAGGTTGCATCGGTGTATCCGCTCGGGACGGATCACGTCGATAAATTCAATATCCCCCGTCTGGCCTCCAGTGATGAGGACGTCGCCCATGTTGCTCCACGCCAAGCACGTAAGTTGTTTATCTTCCATGGGGAAATAGTCCTGCATTGGCTCCTCCATGCCTCCGTGTAACACCAGAACTTGCTGGAGCGCATTATCCTCTTCGTCGAGACTGGTAAACAGGCACGCCGCGATCGGCGCCTCGCGAGCACACATCAGCTGTTGGACCTGCAAATTGTCTTCGTTAGGCGGGCACGTGACGACTTCCTGGCCGTCAGTATCCCACAGCATTGTGACGGCATCTTCAAGAGTGCACGCCAAGAGCTGCGAATTCGCATAACACGCAAAAGGTCAGTCATCAAGTCATGAAAGGGAGGATGGTACACAAGACTCCTTACCTGTTTGTTTGGCCCCGGGCCCAACCACTGCATGCTAGTCAGCTTTGCCGGCAGTTTGATAGTAGCCGTCGGTGAAAGCACCATCGGATTCGCAGACCAAATATCGATGTGAGTGTTGCCAAGCTTCGCGATCGCAAGAAACTCTCCGTCTGAAGAGAAGCGGCTTCGAGCTGTCATCGCTGATTTTGTTGGCT
This sequence comes from Phytophthora melonis, assembly GCA_024211575.1. NCBI lineage: Eukaryota > Oomycota > Peronosporomycetes > Peronosporales > Peronosporaceae > Phytophthora > Phytophthora melonis. The sequence goes on from JAMXKT010000045.1 coordinate 1,770,991, forward strand.
CCCAGTCGTTCAGCATGTTGAATTCACGGATCAGGGACGCTTGAACGCTGCCTGTTGGTTTGTCCGCCGCGTCACTAGACCACGATGGTTTGTCGATCGGCGTCAGGCTGGATTCGGCGAGAGATCCGACGCATTTTTCAGTCAAACGACTGGTTTCCGTAGCAGTCGGCGAGAACATGGGTGGCGGCGTGTCACTATCAGCTCTACCGTTTTGCACCGCTACGTGTAGGATATCTTCGTCAATCTCGTCCTCTTCGTCACCTTGGCCAAGCACCTCGTCATCACTCAGTTCATCCACCGGCAGGTACACCTCTGCTACACGTGGCATGTCTCGCGGGTCGGCAGGAACTGGAGGATCAACATGGAGGCTGTCGTCGCTGCTGATACCGAAAAGCTCTCCGATCTCCTGCATCTGTTTGTTCGAGAGCCCAACGCCAGGCGTCGGAGCCCCGTGGCTCCGACTGCGACTCCTGCTCTTGTTGCGGTTTTCACTCGTCACATCCACATAGCTCGGGGTCGACGCCGTGAAGTGCTCCATGAAGTTGTGCTGCACCATCATGCGCAGAATCGAGTGGAGCTGGCGTCCTGCTTCCTCCAGCTTCTTGATCTTGGTTGTGGCTTCACTGTTGTACATCCTCAACCTCGTCGCTTCCGACTGACTCACTTTCAGCCGCAGCTTGAGCGTCGGCTCCTCCAGTCGTGCGAGCTGAAAGGCCAGCAGCTTCGGCAGCGGCAAGTTCCGGAACACGAGCGAAAGAAAGTTGCGGAATGACGTCACGAACGCCTCGAGCCACGACTGGCTGAAGAACACCTGGAAGTACGGGTCGCTCTCCGGATGCTCGATGTAGGGCAAGATGAACCAGCGGCTCCACGAGTCCGCCCCGGAGCCTCCGTGAGCAGCCACCGAGGCGTTCAACTTGTCTGCGTGAAGCTGGAAGAACTCAGCCGCCTTCTCCCTGTGCGCAGTCTTGATTGCATTGACCACGTAAAGCCTCATCAGAGACGTCTCGAGCTGCTGCAGCGTCTGTAAGTAAAAACAAATACAAATAAATAGTTAAAGTATAGTTTTCGCCATAAAATGATGCTCAAAGACTCGTACCGAAGCGTAGGACGCGTCCAAGTGGTTGAAGAACCTAGCCGTCAAGAATTTCCACGTCTCCAGCACTGATTCGATCTGATACCTGAGAAAATAACACATGAGCAACAGCGTTAAGTAAAAAATCGATATCTCGGCTCCTAGAGCGGCTCCCGACGTCGCTCCGGCGTGAATTAGACGCACGTTTGCACCGCCACCAGCAGCTGAGAGATGATCTGGTCCACGTCGAAGCCCCGCGCGCGGTCGCGCTTGCGCTCGGCGCTAAACACTTGGAAGCTCTGGCGCGACACAACTCTGTTAATATCTCGGCGAATACGCGGCCGCTCAAGCTGCGAGCGGCGGGGATAGAGGGGTCTGCACCTTGGTGAAGCCCCGGAACAGCAGGTACTCCATCACCAGCTCGTCCACGTGCGGGAGCAGGCTCGGAGGCTCCATGCTCATGCGCGTGCTCTTCCTGTCTGTTGTTACGTTGCGGCCCGAATCCTTAATCGATGTGCATACAAACTTCAAGATAAGAGCATAATCCAGGTGGGCCACATGACTTACCTCTACTGCATCAAAATTGCATGTATTCCACCCAAGTTACCTGTGATACAGACTGAATCGCTCTTCAACGTGACAGTTGGGCCTTGAAGTAAAAGGTGGAGAATGAGGAGCAGCCTGCGACCCGGCGGGAGCTGGTAAGGCTAGTGGGCTCTTGTACGAGCCTTTGGCCTCGGCTTTTTGACGTCATAACGCAATTCGCGGCTTGGAGCGCAGTGCAGTCGTCTTCTTCTGTGTCGTCCAGTCGTCTGCCGATCAAGAGTGATGGTCTTACTTCAACTTGTGCTGGCGGTGGTTGCAGTCGCCAGTGGCGCGGCTCGCAGCCAAGTGGTAGACTTGGTCTCCGCTGCGGTCTCCACTGCTGCTGTCAAGTGCGCCAAGGAGCCCTCGCAGCGCGTGGACTGCTACCCGCCCAGCCCCAACTTCCCCGAGCCGACGGAGGAGCTGTGTCTGGCCCAAGGTTGCTGCTGGAAGAGTCTGGAGAACAAGGGCGTCCCGTGCGCCTTCGCCGTGGAGGAACCTCCGTCGAGGGCCAAGTGCAAGAACGTGGCCAAGCCCTCGCGTCTGGCGTGCCGGAACCCGAGATTCGCCTCGCCCGAGGTGCTGGAGGATGAAGAGGCCTGCGAGTCGGCCGGCTGCTGCTTTGACGATGGGAACTGCTTCCAGCCCATGAGCGACGGGTACGAGCTGCTGACTCTGGACGAGACAAGCAACGGGTGGCGCGGGACGCTGGCGCTGCGTCACGGCGGTCGTGGGCCTTTCGGCAACGATGTGCCGCTGCTGGAGCTCAACGTGGTGCGCGAGTCGTCGTGCCAACTGCGGATCCGCATCACCGACCCAGCGTTTCCAAGGTACGAGGTGCCCGAACTACCGGTTCGTCGACAAGAGCGTCGGGGTGAGGTGGAGGGAGACATTGGCAAGGAGAGCGACTACGATGTGCACTTCACTCCGTGGCCCTTTGGAGTTGCAGTGACTCGGCGACACTCTGGTGAGGTGCTCTTCAACTCGACGCCGCCCATTGAACGCGAGGAAGACGGTGCGAGCTTCAGTGGACTGGTGTATGAGAACCAGTTCCTCGAGTTTTCGACGCAGCTGGCGCAGCCTGAAGACGGCGACGAACCGATTCTCTACGGGCTTGGTGAGCGTGCTGGACCCGCTCGCCTTCATGCCGACGAAGGAGGCGACCTCTACCCCATGTTCGCACGCGCGCCCAATGCGACGGCGCCAGTTCATACGCGCAGTGGCGGGGACAATTTGTACGGCGTCCACCCCTTCGTCCTTCAGCTGGAAGATGGTCACTCGGGTAGTGCGCACGGCGTGTTTGTGCTGTCGTCGAATGCAATGGAAGTTGTGGCACGTCGCGAGGCTCTCACGTACCGACTCACGGGCGGCATTCTCGATATCTTTGTATTCTCTGGGCCAACGCCGCAGGATGTTACCGAGCAGTACACGGACATTGTGGGGCGACCTGCGATGCCTCCGTACTGGGCGTTGGGATATCACGTTGGAAGACGCGGAGGCGAAGACACGTCGGTGGACGATGCCGTGAAGGTCGTCACGCAGCTTCGGATGGCAGGCGTGCCGATGGACGCGTACTGGCAGGACGTCGACTATATGGCTGACAACGGGCGGACTCTCTCCTTGGACGAACGCAACTTCCCCCACCGTGACATGCGCGCGTTCATTGATGACCTGCATTTCCACAGCCAACACTTCGTATGTGTCCAAGTCCCAGCCATTACGTCTTCGAATTCCTCTAGTGATCGACAAGCTGATAACATGGCGAGGTACAGTGTGGCAACCAACTTGGAGCATTCCCGAGATGGAGCAGAAAGTGACGGTAACGGTGGTGATCACACTAGTGGAGAAGACTCTGAAGGCAATGAGCGCAGCGAAGAAGGCGGCTATGGCAGCCGTAGTCGTGGGAGTGGTGAGAGCAGTCGCAGTGGCCAGTATGAGGACCAAAGTGCAAGTGAAGATCGAAGTGAGAGCGGAGATGAAAGTGGCGGAAGCGAGGGGACTCATCATGATGATCGCGAGTGGGATCCATTAGCCCGGGGAGAAGAACTCGACATTTTCGTCAAGGGCGTGAATGGCGAGCGGTACGCGCAGAAGGCGTTCAAGTCGGGTTGGGCCGTATTCGTGGACTTCTTCCACCCGGAAGCCTCGCGGTTCTGGCACGAACAGCTCGCCAAATTCCACAAGTATGTGCTCCCATTTGACGGTTTGTGGCTGGATATGAACGAGCCGAGCAGCACTTGTGACTGCGATCTTGCCGCTGAAGATGACGTTTGCGCTAGGATGTGTGGTGTAGGTCATTCAACCGAAGAAGGGGCCCCGATGAAGCTGGAAGAGGTTACTGTAGGAGGTGATGGCGGGTTCATTCGCACCCACGACGTGAACTTCCCCTTCGACCCGTACCGCCAGCCATTTGCTCCGGGACAGAACGAGCCTCGACAAGGTGGCCATGGGAATTTGAACTCGGCTACGCTCCCCATGGCGGCACTCCATCATTCTTCGCTGCACTACAACCTCCACTCGCTCTATGGTCACGCACAAGCACGAGCTACCCGCCAAGCGCTAGATAAAATCGTCCGCAAGCGCAGTGTGCTGCTCTCTCGCTCGACTTTCTCCGGCACCGGGAAGTACGCAGGCCACTGGTTGAGTGACAATGCCAAGGCGTCTTGGGAGCAGCTTCGGCTCTCGATTTCTGGCACGCTGCAGATGAATTTGCTCGGCGTTCCACTTTCGGGTCCCAACGTGTGCGGCTCACGCGGTCGGTCTTCGACGGAGCTGTGCGTGCGCTGGCATCAAGCCGCTTCGTTCCTTCCTCTACTTCGCAACCACGCTGAAAATGTCCAAGGGAAGCAGACTCCAGTGGACTTTGATGCCGACGCGTTGAATGTTTTACGGTCGACGCTGCTGAGACGCTATCGCTACCTGCCGTACATGTACACGCTGTTCTTCGAGGCGCATCGCTCGGGGAGTCCCGTGGTTCGCCCGCTATCGTTTGAGTTCCCGGGCGACAAAAGCGCTCGAGACATCGAGCATCAGTATTTGCTGGGACCAGCGCTGATGGTCTCGCCGGTGGTTCACGAAGGTGCTATCTCGAACGAGGTGTATTTCCCTGACGCTCACTGGTACGATGCGCATAGTGGGAAACTAACCCTGGATCCTGCTGCCGGCGAGAATCGGCGCGTGAGTCTGCTGACCCCGTTGCCGAAGCTGCAGGTGCATATTCGAGGCGGCTACATTGTGCCGACGCAGCGATCTCTCACGACTACTGCGCTGTCGCGACGTGGAGCATTCACGCTTCTTGCGGCGCTCAATACATCCGCGACGAACCCCGAAGCTTTCGGTGAACTGTACGTGGATGATGGCGACTCGCTCTCAGCTGTGGAAGACCATCGCTACTCTTTGGTGCATTTTGGTGTGCTGCAGAACTCGAGCAATACTATCGAGTTCAAAAGTACAGTGAAGTGCAACGGGTACGCGGGGCCGGAGATGCAGGCGGACCTGGACGAGGTTCGAGTGTACGGTGTGCGAGGAGACGGCTTTGCCGCCAATTCATCGATGGACTCGACTCTCATGGCTTCGAGTGGTGATGGATCCCCGAAGCAGCATTCAGTCAAGGCCGACTACTTCGCGCAGTCCAACATGCTGGTTCTATCGCGCCTCGGCATGCGCATTGGGCAGGAATTTCACGTGAAGGTGACCGCAAAGCCTGCTGCAGCACCCGAAGGCGAGAAGAAGGGGCTAATGGCAAGTCGGTTGGTGCCAATACTTCTGGCAAATCTGGCAGCGGAGAGAAAGAAGGCGAGGGAGCTGGAGGCAAGGGCGAGGGCGAGCAGAAACCTTCCGAGAAGAAGAAGAAGTCCAAGTTTTCAGTCACTGGGATCGTCGGGATAGTCGTGGGGTGCGCCTTCTTGGCAGCGATCATCTTGGTCTTCTTGCTGCGCTGGCGTCGTCGCCGCGAGTACAACATTATTTGACAAGAACCGATTGCGGAATATCTCAGGAGGCGATCTGCTGTGGTGAACGTGCGGCATTTTGGGTAGGTGTCACCAATGAAGATGGGATAACAGAGGTTTCTAACACGCCCGTTGTTTGTTACCCTTCAACTTTCGTGAAGTAACAACTTGGAAGGAAATGAACATCTCCCGAGAAACGACGGAGGGATTTTTGCCTTTGTATTTGTCGTTGTGACCATTGTTTCTTTACGAATCATGGTGATGGTTCTGTTGGTAGCATTTCACACCTTCCCAGGTTTTGCTGGTTAGATGAGGCTAAAGAAGATCAGTTGGGAGCTTAATTCCAAAGTATGGGCTGTCATTTAATCGTTTGTCCTGCCTCGTGGTATGCTGCGCTTCGTAGGATCTATCAATTTGTGGGCCCAATACAAGGCATCTGCCATCGCCGACAACGCCGTCAGTGACACCATGACATCTCTGGCAACGTGGTCTTCGAATCGGGCAGCGTAAGGCAAGTGATTTTGGAAACGCAACAGAGATCGGAACAAATACTGTTCAATGCTGCGTGTTAGGGCAAGCATTTCTACGCGCATGATACGAATCAAGCATTTCTCTCTTAGCACTGGTACAAAATTAACAAATGCGGGAGGTGAACACAGCGACTAGTATACATTGTGCAGCGAATGCATATACTTATAATGTACGTAAGCTGCGGACTCAAACCGACCGCTTACTTCACTGCTGAAGTTCGTGAAGAGCACTGTCCAAAAGCCGACGCCGCTCGGCGCCCAGGCGCTTCAGTTCATGAATTGTCTTCGCAGTCAGTACACCACTCGGCAATATCTTTCCCGTAGGGGAGATCCATTGCTCCGACGCAGGTGAGATCGGATTCTCCGACAAGCTCTCGGCCGGACGCAAGTTGTCGTCAATATCTGGGAAAAATACCTGGGTCTTGTGGAGCTTCTCGGTCGTCTCGAGGGTGAGGAGTAACGTCTCCTCTTCCTGTTCGAGTCGGGCGATCGAGCGCAGTAAGTTCAACACGGTCGAGCTGCAGTTGCCATGAGTCAACAGAGCGCGAGCCAGGGGACTGACGCCGACCGAACCGGAGCACGGACTCTTGAGGTTAAAGTGCAGTTTCTGGTGCTGGAAAATCCCGCACTCCATGATGTCGGCGCACGTCGGTCTCAATAGAGGGTCCTCCTGTACCATGGCACAGATCAGCTCTGCGATCTGCGGGTGCTCGTCGAGCAGCGAAGGCGGCAGCTGGCCCTTGCGGGCGTTCGTCAGCACCACGTAGCGCTCCATCTGCGTCGTGAAAGTGCAGAACAGCTCACACAGCAGAACGCCGAGACTGTAGATGTCACTGGGGGCTGCACACGTCTGGTGTCCGTGGGTTTGCTCCGGGCTGCTGTACAGTGGGGTGCCGACGCCAACTGACAACTGCGAGACCTCCTCCATCTCCTCGTCCGTGCTGTTGTACGTCAACGTGTCGAAGCTGTCGTCGCCCTCTTCGCACAGATACCGGGAAGGGTGGAGGTTCAGACTGGTCTGCAGCGTGTTCTTGGACAGCCCGAAGTCGCCGATCTTGACGCAAAACTCGCGCGTGAGGAAGATGTTGGCTGGCTTGATGTCGCGGTGGACGAGCCCCTGCTTGTGCACGTACCTCAGTCCGTTCACGATCTGGTGGAAGATGTGCATGTTCTTACTCGAATCAATCTCGCCAGTCTTGCGCTGCTCCATCCAGTCTCGCAATGAGTTGCCCTCGTACAGAGCCATCTGAATGTACACATCGATCTGCGTGATGAAGGCGCCTGGCGTGGATGAAGAAGATGAGTCCAGGGGCTTCGGACGCAGTCTCTCCGTGAGTTGCTGGCGATTGAACGTATCGTCGCCGTCTTCATTGATCCGCTGTGGGCTGTTCCTCCCTGCTGCGAGACGCTGGGAACGGGCCAGCGACATCCGTGGACTGATATCGCGCTCGTCCTCCTCGGACGCTTCCATCTCAAAGCCCAGATCTCCAAAGCTCGCGACACACTCTTCGTCTGGATCGTACGAGTACGCATCCGAGTAGTTGGACGAGCTCATGTCCACTTCATCGTCTTCGTCGTCGTCGTTACCGTCGCTTACTGAGGAGAAGCTGGATCGTGTGGGGCTAGAGCCCGCGGGACTGCTCGTCCGTCTCGTCAGTGTGTAGGTCGGAGAATAGCACGGACTCTCGGGCTGTTCCACCTCCAGACCTTTGTTCACTGTCGGGATGAGCGAGCCCAGCACCCACGTGTTGTAGTAGCGGCACACGTTTTCGTGGTCGAGACCGGCCAGCACCAGCGCCTCGTTCATCATGACGTCGCGCACCTCGGACGGGTTGAAGTACGTCTCGGGTTTGAACCAGAACTGCTCGAGCTTGATGGCGTACCAGTGTCCGTCGACGTTGGACTTGCACTTGTACACCTTGCCAAAGCCTCCCTGCGCGATGAGCTCCTTCTCCCCAAAGTCCGTGTCGAACGGGTTGGACCTCTCGAACAGCCCGCTACCCGAGCGCTCTCCCGGTCGTTCGTGACGACGTTGAGGCGGAGGAGGGTCATGGACGAAGTCTGCTGCTGGACGATGGGCTTGCCGTTCTGCACGGGGTTGACAGGCACCGCGCGAGTGGCAGGATGACCGGGCTCTGCCATGGTTTCGGCGGCGTGGTCGAGTCCCGCTTCTTCTTGTTGTCGACCCGCACAGGACTTTTCGACGCTCTGAGCATCGCACTCGCACTCACGCAGTGGTTGGCGCAATGAAGGGTGCCAGCCCGAGCAATCTCACATAGAAGAACCGAGGAAGGAAGGAAGAGAGAACCATCAAAATAGACCCAGAGAGGACGATATAGAGCGATCTGATCATGCTTCTTTTCCTGGCAGCACTTGATCCCCCCCCCCCTCGTTCGTTTCGCCTGCAGAGTCACGCAGGGGGCTAGTAGTCGGCTAGACGGCCACGTGACGTTGGGTTTGTGGGATTGCAGTAGCGATATGGCGAAGGAAGGGATCAATGGCGTCTTCGGGAGGCCCAAGCCTCAGCGGGGCAAAGTGGGGAAGGCGTCCGACCGCCTGGAGGAAGATGCGCAGGCCATGGAGGCGAGACTGCTGCAATTGCGGGTGAGTATGATGGAGGAGAAGCAGAAACGGGATGCAGAGCTTCCCCTCAAGCACGCAGGCAATCGGTGGCGAAGTGCTCGAGAAGACCGCGGGAGTGTGAGGCAATACGCCAAGGACGTCCAGCAGAAGAAGACGTCCAAGAAGCAGAGCAAGAAGGACGGTCTGTCTGAAGGTGGTAAAGCGGCAAAAACCTCCAAGCTGAAGCAGAGCGCGTCGCGATCCAAAGTCGCGATACTTTCGCCCGCTACGGTGGAGCAGTGGACGGTTCCTCAGGTCCTTGAGTGGCTCGCGGTGATCGGTCTCGAGGAGTTCCAAAGCGGCTTTGAGTTCCACCAAGTCACAGGCAAGACGCTGCTCGGTTTGACCCCAGAAGGGTACGAGAAGCTCGGCGTGTTCAAACTGTCGGCTCGCAATCGCCTGATCGCTGAGATGGAGCAGATCCGTAAGACGCGCAGCGGAAGTCATGGTAGTGGCGGCACAGAGGCAGCAGACATCATCGACCCCAAGCTCCGTGATACGCCGCTTGTGCCCGACATCTCGTCACCGCCGAGTAAACTCGCAGCAAAAACTCACTGGTCTCACGTAGCCCCGCTCTCGGAGGCTGCTGTTGCCAGTGGTGATGGCCAGGTGCCTGTCAATTTGGCTGATGGCGAGTTCAATGAGGAAGAAAGCCACGCTTCCTTCATGAAGGCTCTACTAGAGTGGAGGGAGAGCGATTCAACCCACACTGCTGCCACATCAAACCAAGAAGAGGAGGAATGGGTGAATCCCGTGTTATACGGCAGCAACGCCGACGATCGCGACAACCAAAAGAGCGGTGGGGCTCTGTTGGAAGGCACGTACGACGAACAGGAGGCGCACAATTCCTTCCAAGAGGCCTTGCTGGCCTGGCGAAATGGGGGCAATGCTAGTGAATCGACATCGAAGCGTGAAGCTCCACCTGTTGAGCAGACCGAAAGCGGGTGTGCGCCGGGGGAGCGAAAGAGCTGCTGGCAGTGTTATCGCGTCGTGCAAGTGGACGCGTTGGTGTATGACGACCAAACGAGCAAGGGATTCTGCGGCTCTGCGTGTAAAGAGGAATATCGAGAGCAATACGCTCGCTTCTATACGTCGCCATCATGAGCCTTAGGGGCGAAGCCTCGTCAAATACTGTTGTGTACGCTGATTTGTCTTCAGAGTTAATGGTTGTTGCCACGTTCGGCTTCCTTGCCTTTCTTCCCGGTGTTCGTACACACTAGCACCGACGAAATGCGCTTTACCGTAGACCGGTCCATGACGTCGAAGTCAAAGTCTTCGGGCTCTGCAGTATTTCATGCAAGTTATGAGCTCATTTCCTTCAAACAAAACACAACGCACTTGAAACTCACCTTTGCCGTCCTCTGGAGGCTTGATCGCTGGCTGGGTATTCACGCCGAGCACATAGTACGGCTCTTTCGGCTTGGGTGGAATGCGAATGTTGAACGGAGATGTAAAGTTGTCGGCGGATACGACACCGAGTTTCACGATTGCCTTGGAAGGACTGGCGGCAGGTTCCCCTTCTGAGGCGACGGACGCAGCGTCACTTGGAGACGGAGGCCCAGTTGACGGTGGCTGGTTCGTCGGACTGTCCGATTCGTGCTGCGTCTCGCGCACGAGCTTCATCATCTCTTCAATGGAGCTCATGAGCGCATTCTCGATCCCTGACATGTCGTCGACGTTCACAGTCTCGTTGGTGATATTCTGAAGAATCTGCTGCAGTCCGATCTGAAACGCAAATGCTCGAAAGTTTAGCATCATATAGTAGAAGGTCAACAGAAGAGGAAGGAAGCACTTGGCAAACCTTGAGAGGCCGGACACTCTGGTCAACAAACATGTACTGGTCGACAACAGTCGCCAGCGCACGCTCCACGCTGGAGATCTCAATCTCCTTTATCTCGAGACGCTGCGACGTGCCTCGCTTCGACAATGGGACCTTCTCGGTCGCAATGTTGCGGGATTTTGCCTAGCGGTGCCAACGAGAGAAGGGGGGTGAGGACGCATCATCAGGTTCACTATACCAAGCTCTACGGATACGTACAAGCTGATCGCGCAAAATCGCAATTCGCTCCATGTCCTCGTCGTGCTTGGCGTCCAACTCCTTCTTGATCTCTTCATGAGAAAGACAAGTGCGTATAATTTCCTCGGGATCCACGCCCTCGCTGTAGTGGCCAAAGCCCATGCGGAGAAACGCTTGACGGTACTCTTCTTGCGCCTCCATGTCATCTGCCATCGAGATGACGCTGTTCCTGCGCGTCTTGTTAGGCGAACCTGCAAGAAAACCACACAATGAGCTATCAGTCATCCGTCTCCAGGGACGTCTTCATTCTACCCACGAGATCGAGAAGCGCGCCGTCCATTGGGAGAGTTCGTCTTGTCGTGCGCAGCTCCATTTGGCGCGTCTGCACCAGAGGTCTGCGCGTCCAGCAGCATCTGCATCTGGTCGTTGTAGTACTTCTCGAACTTGGCCTTCTCGCGCGCCCACTTCTGCCGCATCTCGACTTCGCGCTTGTACTTGCGGAGGTTGGCCGCCATGTCGGCCTTCTGCTGGGCCAGTCGCGTCTGGATCTGACTCACGGCCTCGCTGGCGTTGATCTCCTTCTTCTGCAGCTCCTGCGTCTGGTGGTTGAGCTCCGCGAATCGCGCCTTGAGCTCGTTCGTCTCCTGCGTGATCTCGATGCGCTCGTTCAGCAGCCGCTTCTTGATGTGCTCGAGCACCATCGTACTGCGCATGACCTCGTGCGAGGCCTGCGCGCGCTTCTCCAGCTTGGCCTCCAGCTCGTTGATCTTGGTGTGCTTGGAGTACACGGGGCGTCTCGAGATGGACGCGATGGGCTGCAGGCGGTTGGGCTCCTCCACGATTTTGTCGTCCGGAGCGTCGGCCGCCTTGGCCGTTTGAGCTCCTCGCGCGGCGTCCTCGACCTGATTCCCCCTCCGCCGCCGCCACCGCCTGTGTAGTGCAGGCCGAGTGCCTCGCTGTCCTTGATCAGGTCCTGCAGGATGAGCTTGGCCTTCTCCACCTCCTCGCGCTTCTTGGCCACGGCGAAGCGCAGCTTGTCGCTCTTGGCGCGCTTGAGCTCGACCACTTTGCGCACCTTGTGCTCCAGGTCGCGGATCAACTCGTCGCTCGTGGCACCCACACGCTCCCCATTCGCAGCAGCGGCAGGTCCATTGACAGTGCGAGTCGGAGACTCCGGCGCACCAGCAGCAGCAGCAGCAGCAGCTGGAGCGGCCGTGAGCAGCGCCGCCGACTGCGGCCGCAACTTTCCCTGCAGCGGCTGCTGACTCGCCGCCAGCGACGCCGCGGGGGCCTTCCGCTGGCTTCCAGTGGCCGGACGTGGCGGCGGCATCACCTCAATGCGAGTCCAAAGGCTCGCAGTCCGTTACTGCGGCAGCGGACTTGAAGTCAAGTGGACCAGTTTTTAGTATGGTACAAGTTGAAGTGTCAGAAGAAACCCAACGTTTTCGACGTTTTCGACGTGACGAGAGTGTGGGGCGCGCGAAGGGACACAGGGACACGTCCGTCCTTCAGTTCAAGATCACCTCTTAGTCCCGCGCGCTGCTCCAGCTCCAAGAGCGCGAGCATGAGCAGCGGCAGCGCCGGCAATGGCGACGCGGGCTTCCGCAGCGGCCTGCGCAGCCAAAGCTCGGTGCAGCTCATGGGCTTCATCGACCAGTGCGTGCGCGTGGACGTGCAGGAGACGACGGACGAGGGCGAGCTGCGCATCCGCGGCTACGAGACGCTGCTGGGCACGAGCACGGCCGTGCTGTCGTGCATCCAGGTGCTGCGCCGCATTATCCGCGAGTACGCGTACGGTCGCGTGGGGCGCGAGCTGCAGCATCTGTCGCTCACAGTCGCGTCCTTCGAGCGCGTGCTCTACACGTTCATCAAGGAGGAGATCGTCGTGGCCTCCAAGCACTACGCGAGCCGCCCGCCCGTGGACTTCCGCACCAAGACGGCGCTCAAGGACATCATCCCGCTCATCCCCACGGACGAGAGGTACACCATCCTGTCCGGAGGCGTGGCGTCGCTCTTGCGGCACGCCACCAAGTCCCTCGAGGAGACGCGCCAGGTGCTCGAGGAGCTACAGTCGGGCTACAATCCGCACCGGGAGAACCGCTGGTCGCGCACGTCCGTCGTGCTGCTCGTGACGTTCGTGTTCCTGTACAAGCGCTTCCGCATCCGCACGTCCTTCAAGCAGTTCCTCATGCAGGTGCTGCCCACGCGGCAGATGGTCAAGTGGGGCGTCGTGCTGCTCGTAGTCGCCGACTACTGGAACCGAGCCATGTACCGCTTCTCCAACCTCCGGCGCATTAAGGTGCACCACGCGCGCGTGCTCATGGCGCTGCGGCTCTTCCTGCTCTGTCAGCACGTGCTGCAGCGCGCGCGGCCCATCAGCAACGCGTCCGACCACCGCCTGCTGATCGACAACCCGATGGAAGCCGACATCGACGACGACCTCAAGAACGCCACGACGCTGCTGGTCGAGCGCGTGCCGCTCCCCGCAGAGTACTACGACCGGTCGTCAGAGCCCTGGGGTTCACCGCCTTCAAGATCGGCACCAACGTGCTGACGGCCTCGAGCGCGTTCGCCCACTCGATTCTCGGGCTGCAGAACAAGCTGCTGCTCAAGATCTTGGGCCCGCCGCTGCTTGTGATGGCCATCCCGTACTACGCCATCCGCAACGCCAAGGCGGCGCGCTACACGACGCGCACGCTGATCGACCACCCGAACGTGGACGTGATCCGCATGGGCTGGCAGGTTTTCGGCGAGTCTCGGCTCGTGCGCCTGCTCACGAGTCTCCAGTGCCCCAGGATCCCCGTGTTCGAGGAGCAGTTCCTGGCTGCCGACGGCTCTGCGCTGAGCAAGAAGCGGAAGGACGCGTCGGACATCGGCATTTACCTCTACAGCGCTCGACCGATGGAGTCCGTGAAGGCTGGGACCTGGACGAACGCCTGTACTCCGCTGACCACGCGGATGATCGCCTGCGGATTGCCGTCGACTCGTCCCGTGCTTCTGTACATCCACGGCGGAGGCTTCTTCGGTCGGTTCATTGCAAAGGACTTCTACAACTTAACGCATTGGGCGTGCGTGCTGGGCGCAGTCATCGTCTACGTCGGTAAGTTTTGCTCCCTTCCTGTCGATACAAAGAGAACTGGAGGAGTTACTTACCCTGTTTCTTGTAGACTACGGTCTTGCGCCGGAGAAACACTACCCGGACTCCATGAACCAAATCTACACCGTGTACAAGTGGGTGCTGAATGGTGGACTGGGCTTCCGACCTGGCAAGATTGCGCTCTTCGGTGAAAGTGCTGGTGCGTAGGAATCGTTGTTTGGCCTGAACACAGCCAGAGTGTCATACTCACTAATCTGTGCTTCTCCGCGTACAGGTGCGAACATGGGGGCGGCGATGTGCATCCGGTGCATTCAGGACGGCATCGAGCTGCCGAGTGGGAACGTGTTCATGTTCCCGGCTTTGAACCTGCACTTGTCTCCGTCGCCGTCGCGATTCCTGCACCAGAACGACCCCGTGCTGCCGCGCGGCATCCTCGAGCTGGCGCTCACGTCGTACTACCCTTCGCACGGCCACTCGAACCAGTACAAGCTCAACATCCACGACCCGTGTGTGTCCCCGGGGCTGGCCGAAGACTCGCTGCTAGAAAAGTTCCCGCCGACGTCGCTGGTAGTCGGCGACCTGGACCCGCTGCTGGACGACAGCGTCGACTTCTACACGCGGCTCTCCTTCCTCAAGGTGCCGTCGTCGCTGAAAATCTACTCGGGGCTCTCGCACGGCTTCCTCATCTACGGCGACCTGGTGCCGGAGGCGCAGAAGGCGATCGACGAGACGTGCGAGCGCGTCCAGAACTGCATCCGGTTGCGTTGACGAGCAGTAGAGAGGGTAGGTAGCAAATTAATGCAAGAGAAATACTAGCAGTTGTGGTGTAGCTTTGTTTGCATTCAAAGGCAACACGTCTTCTTTCACACATGCATCTATCGATATGGAACCGGAATGATTCTAACAAAATGGTGACAATCATGCCACCCCGCTGCTTTCCACAGTCACCTTAGTATCACAGTGCGCCTCCAAGGCCTCTTCTTCACGTTGTTGCTTTGACCTCCAATCCTGCTTGCCATTGCTGTTCCGATTCCGGAATCGACTGAGGTCCATCTGGCCACGTGGGGTGGAGCGCCGGCCGTTCCCGCGCCACTGCCCCATCGCGTCTTCTTTTCCTCGCGATTGTACGTCGTGTTGACCAGGCCCTGCTCCACAAGCTCCAGCACTCGCGTCTTCAACTCCAAAGCCAGGTCCTTCTCCACGAAAGTCTCTTCGAAGCGGAAGGACAACCAGAGGTACAGGTCAATGATCTTGGCCTTGATCTCAACGTCGCCCAGCGCCTCAGCCGTTCGCGGAGGGTACTTCGGCAGGTAGATATCCAGCTTGACACTTTGACCCAGGGAGTGGGCTCGAGCGTACTCGAGGAACACCTTACGAGCCAAGGGGTTGCGCAGGCTTACGGGGGACATACAGAACGTGAAGCGGTCCGACAGCGTCAGCTCTGTGTCCCGCAGCAGCGTCGCCGCATCCTTCATGTCCTGGTGGTTGCACATGAAGTAGTCACCATCCAGACGCGCCAACATCACGTACTTGTCCACGAGGTCGGCCAGATCCGTGATTCCAGGCAGCTGCTTGGCGAACTCCTCCATCTGCTCCGAGGACGGGAACAGACCAGCAGATGTGAGCGGCGTCGGCACTTCATCGTACGACTCCTTGAGGTATTCCAGATCCTCCTCGAGTAAACACGTCGCCTCCCCAGACGCGAAGTCGCTGCCATAACGACCTGCACGTCCAGCAATCTGCTTCGCCAAAGCAGCGGGGATATCAACCATACCGCCGCTGCCGCCCGAGTACTTCTTCACCGTAGCGAACACGACCCGTCTAATGTTCAAATTCAGTCCCATACCAACGGCATCGGAAGCGACGAGAATGTTGAAGTCGTTGTTGCGATCATTGAACAGGCGAGCCTGCTGAGAGCGCGTCTCGGGCGGAAGCTGGCCGTAAATGATGCAGCACTTCTGGCCGGTTTTGATCTCGATGTCGCGCTTGATCTGGAAAATATCACGTCGCGAGAAGGCAACGACACAGTCGCCCGAGCGAATGTTGCTGTAGTTCTTCAGGTGCGTCGTCGAGATTTCCAGCGGCGAGCGGCGCTCGTAAGACCGCAGTTCGAACTCGTCTCCGGTATTCTCTGCGAACTTCTTGACGAGGTGCACAGCTTCGCCAGAGCCGCAGACGTGGATCTCCTTCGCCTGCAATCCGAACAGCGCACGGGTCCAGGCCCAGCCGCGCTGCGGGTCTCCAATCAACTGGATCTCGTCGATCACAGCCACATCCCACGGTCTGTTGATGTTGGCCATCTCCACCGTGCAGGATACGTGGGTCGAGTACGGCACGATCTTCTTCTCCTGTCCGGTCACCAGCGACGTGTACAGTCCGTCCGAGTTCATGCGCTCGTAGATTTCCAGCGCCAGCAGACGCAGCGGGCCACAGTAGATGCCTCCGTCCTCTCCGGCCTGCTTCAATCTCTCCAGGGCCTGGTGGGTCTTGCCACTGTTGGTCGGTCCTTCGTGGTAGATGATCTTGCGCTTCATGGCCGTGGCGTAGGGGTACATCTCGTGGGGCAGTCGCAGGTCCGTGAGCTGCTGGAGCGACAGCGCATTGTCGTTGTCCTCGTCCGTCGACAGGTAGTTGTTGGCCTTGGCGTAGTCCAAGAAGTACGGGTAAAAGATGAACGAGCTGTGGCGCTTCACGTCGTCCAAGTCCTGCAACACAAACACACACACACACACACACACACACACACACAAAAGTCGATACCTCAGCTTCTAGAGCTCCTCTCCGCCTCAAAAAGACGGCATTCTGGTACCCTGGCAAAGGCGGCGAGCTCCTCCTGGTCTTCAAAGTACTTGGAAGGCTCGGACAGGAAGGATTTCCGGAAGCTGGAGGCTGCCAGCGCCCACTCGGCCGGGTTCATGCCCGCCTTGACCACCAGCTCCTTGGCCTCGTAGTTGCGCGGGAAATTGCGCATCCGGCGGTGCACGCGCCTGGCCACGTCCGACGGCCACTTGATGCGCTGCTGCTGCTTCTCCGCCGCTGCGTCGCGCGCGTCCTCAGCCGCCGCAGCCGCCGAGAAGCCGCGCGCCTGGAGCGGCCGATCGGCATGGAACGGAACGCTGCAGCAGCTCGGGGCGCGGAGAGCGAGCGCCGTTTAGTGGCGAGGCTGCAGCTGCCAGGAGCTGCAGAGACGGCTGATGGACGCGCAGCGGGCGACGGACGCCGCCCTGGAGAGCTGCCGGGCCGCGCGCAACATGGTCGTGTGTCTGGCAGCCAGTGGCGACCGAGTGTGGCCAGGAAGAGTGCTCGGAAGAAATGTGGTGTGGCGTACGTAACTTTACATGATAATCTGTGACGCGCGCAACTGCTGGCACCTTATTTTGCTCAACCGCACCGTGCTGAAGTCCACTTCCGTGTCCGTAGGCAGCCCCATGTAAAGAAGGACAACGCTTCGCGCGCAGCGACATATTAAACGTAGACATTCTACAGCACATGTCCTAAAGCCATGCAGTACTTCTAGCAAAGTCCGTTATTAACCTCCTATCAGTTACGAACCGACTTTGCTGCGTCTACTCGACCAGCTGAACGATCTCATGCGCCGCAACCGAGGTGGTGTCGGGAAGGAAAGCAGACATGGCTGGACGGAGGAAGCTCCGATTCGATGACAGGGCGCGAGAGAATGGGCGGCTGCGTATCGAGACGTCGCCAGATGGCCATGCATGGCATGCAGCGGAGCGGAGACGCACATTACGGGGACGTAAAATACGAGACTGGGCTCTCTGCTCACGACTGCTGGACGCTCGTCCTCGGGTTGAAGAGAGACTGGATGGTCACAAAGCGTGGTGGAGCTGTCACGCGTGCGGACTAAAGGCAGCGCGCACGGTACACCGGATCACTGAATCACGCCCCAGCTTCTAAAAATGCTGTCAACAATGCATTATGAGGCGACCTCGTAAGTGACTGTGATATCGATCGTCGCGTACTGGAGAGGCAGACGATGATGCTTTGATCCGCTGGTGGATTCGAGGGGCGCTAGATGCTGTTTCGTGGCTGGAGGTGGATTTCGTCTCTGAGAATGGTGGACAATACGACAGCATGCACGACGTATATTGATAGGGCTGTTCCTGGCAATGGCTTCATAGTCCGTCGTGGTCGTGGTGGATGCATTGTGGACTTCAAGCGGGCTGTCGTGTCATAGCGTTTGCTCCGAGGTGGCATGTGGCGTTTGCCAAACTATTTCACGGTGGACACTCGTCACTCTGCTTGACAGGTGAATCTTCCTGGCTGTGCAGATCCCTGGCCAGCTCAACTAATATCTTGTGTTGTGTGCGACCGGCTACAAAGGGTGGTTATCTAGTCGGGCTTCAGCACGCTGGGCGGCAAAGCCTGCTGATTCGTGTCATGGTGCTTCGAACTGTCGCGCAGTCGGCAACATTTTTCGAAGAGATGGAGAGATCCATGTTCCCAATGCACCATGTTCACCACCGGACGATACTTTGGATGACCGCTGCGATGACCCATCGCAAGGCCCTACACGTACTAAGGTATCGTTCGTACCCTAGGACTAGTTTCGTTTTGGGTCTTTTTGCAGCTAAAACAAGCTCTTCGTGCTGGATGTGGTGAGGCGAATTCCGACCGCAATGGGCTTTCGACTGCAGCAGCGGCTGAATTTATACTATCTGGTGGGCCACTGGTAAAAGGCATGATTGCTTACCATCAGACGGGCCGAGGCTGCAGTCGCTGATGTACCTGTGGCTTCAGCAATGCTTCCCGTTGCGTGACGAGGACAAGATCTAACAATGTTGATATCGGGTGTACATATGGGGCTGGGAGTTGTTGGTCTCTTCTTGTGTGAAACATTGTCTCCAAAGTCGATTTATCGACAGTTCATTTTCGACTGCGTGCAGCAGACGCTGGGCCTCATGTTTCGATCCAAAGCTCGCGTGCATTTGCCAGGAATTCCGCGAATCGATCGATGGTCCTAGAGACTCATGACGCCGCGGTTGCCTTTGATTTCATCTTTTACGCGACAGTTTTGATCTTCGGAGGGGGGGGGGGGGGGGGGGGGTTGCAATATCGCTCAAAGCTGAGCTGCAAATCCGCGGTGTCGGTAATAGCGGTCTTATGCTTGCCCCGCGTACGATGGTTAGCAGCTTTAATATCACGACTCGAGGATCGCAGCATCACCCACGAAAAAGCAACGCCATTAATGCAGCTACATTGACTCGAATAGCATTGACAGTGGCCCGAAATACACCTACACGTCTCAATTGCGCGCGTGAGCGGCGGCTTAATTGACAACGAGACTCCAATTTGATCACCGAAGAGGGCTTTGCAGCGCAAAATGACGTGTCTAGCTGAGTTTTCCGAGCGGAAGAAGAAGACTGTCAAGTGCGATCAACAGTTCAAGGAGCTCGAAGAAAGCGGCTGCAATTGGTGGGGCTTGGAGCTGCAGTGCAAGGCAAACCAAGGGCCAGAATGTGCGGAAGGCGCGAAGGTTTGACCAGCAGGCCACGGTGGTGACTCCGGCTATTTCTCTGTCCTAGTACGGGATCCACGCTCGACCAGCAACAAACTCGGTGGGGAATGACTGGCAGTGGGGACGCAGACCGGAAGCTCGATGGCACCGCGTGCGTTTTGCGTTGGCACAGAGGGGTTGCGGGCGAGCAAAAACTCCAGGGCAACTCAATTGCAAGCTTTCCTGACTCACATCGCGACCGCACGTGATACTATTTCGTGCTACGCCATTCCTCAGACACTTTGGTTGTCGAAAAGCTACGTGCGCTCACTGGTTCTGAAGTTTGAAAGTTTTCATGATGGTGGTGGGTGATCCGAAGGCAAGAGCTTGGGGCGAGCTGCGTACTGTTACAGGGCAAGTCGGGTTGGGCAGTTGCTGTGGCTGGCTGCGTACGATAAACTGCTTGTTCTACTTCATCACAGCTTTCTCCTGGTCGACGCTTGACTGAGATGGCATGCGGTCACGACAGTCTCCAACCTTGACGCCAAATAGCAGATCTCGCGAGTACCAAGGCGAATGAGAGGACGTACGAGGACTGCAGAAGACTGTCGACAATATCAGACGAGGCTGCGCAAGCGAGAAGAGAAGAGAATGGCCATGATCACACCGACGGGGCGACCCGCTGAGTTGGACACGCAGAAACTCTGTGTGTTCTGCGCCAGAACACCCGCGTTGCTTGCTGTATGATACGACTTGTATCAGCACTAACATAACAGCCTCCAACTAGTGAACTGTTTTTTCTGTG
The DNA here is from genome assembly GCA_024211575.1 of Phytophthora melonis. NCBI lineage: Eukaryota > Oomycota > Peronosporomycetes > Peronosporales > Peronosporaceae > Phytophthora > Phytophthora melonis. The sequence continues at coordinate 1,791,127 of JAMXKT010000045.1, forward strand.
GATCCTCGGCTCCTACGACACAAGTACAAGCGCTGATACTGACGCAGTGCTGAAATTAATCGCGTCCTGGTGGTTCGAGTTTCACCAAGTTAACGAGTTAAGCGACAGTCGATTTGGATTTACCTCGTTTTACGCGTCAGAAATATCGATGCAGACGTCCAAATCTCCTCTGCTGCAACACGAGCCACTTCACCGAGTTGTCGAGTATCGAGAAACGAAACAATAAGTTGCTGTGGAGAACGAAGCGCAATATGTAAAAGGAGGTGGCAAGTTTATTATTCTTTTATTTGCAGCAATACTCTCCTTTGACAGTCACTATGCGATGCGGTCATACATGCCAATCATCTCGTAGGTAGGATACCACGCCTCCACCACATCGTGCTTAGAGCTGAATGGCATCGCTTGAAAGCCCGGTACTTGCTTGCTGCTGTCCATTTTCCAGAGCCCCTCCTCGACGATGGCCTTAACGACAAGACACCGCGGGCTGGCAGCGACGTCTCGGCCCTGGTTGCCTGCTGTCACATCCACCTGCAGCTTCCACCGCAGAGCTGAGTGAGCGCCGGTACTGTCGATTGGCCACGAGCTCATTTCTACGATGAAGCTGCTTGGTGACATGAGTTTGCCCCGGTAGTCCCCGTAGCTGTGCGCACCAAGGGGAACGGAACTAGACAGACCGCTCGGGAAATGGCTGAAGATTCGCTGTCGACTGTCCAGCAGCAGCGTCATGCCACTCGGCGCGCTCGTCGGGTTGCCAGCACTAGAGCCACAAACGTTCCAGTCGGATAAAATCTCCAGCGACTGCCCGTTCACCGGTCTGATGCTGATACGCGCGAGCTCGCGCATGAACGTCAGCAGGCACCCAATCGATACATCGGCCGCAGAGGAGCCTCGGATGGGCGTCAGCAGTGATCGATGTCCGTTGAACACCCACGAGCCGTCAAACATCGATGCCTGACTCGCATCCCTCCACGCCAGGCTGTTGCGAGCGGGTGCTAGCATGGCCTGCTGCAGGAGGAACTGCGCTCGGAGCTGCGCCACAAACTCGTGCATGCCGAACATCGTGTTGGAGGACAGAACGCTCATCACGGTAGAGCGCAGCGGCTTCAGGTGGTCGTACTTGAACACGACCGTCGTGATCTCCTCGCACAGGAGCGCCAGCGACGTCGACGACGACGAAGAAGACGAAGAAGAGGCCGACAGTTCTTCGCTCCAACCTATGAAGCGGTCCACCAACTTGCACATCAACTTGACAGCTTCCACGTACCCAGCTCTCAGTCGACTCTTGTCCAGCAGTGCTGCACTGTATGAGCGGAGGAACCGTTGATACAGCTCCAGGTTTGCACTGTCCAGTGCCAGCCAGCCTGCTAGGTTACCGCAGATATCGACTACACGTTGGAGAGGCCCAGGAACGCCTTCTCCGCCCCCTGCTTCGTCGCCAAGTCTTCCTCCATCGCTGTTAACACGAGCGAGTGGCTCGAGGAAAGCCCACGAAAGTGGCGGCTCTGATCGTGGCTCGATGTCATCACCGTCGTCTTGCCCTCTCCAACCTTTGCCAGCCACTGAGTGATACCCTGCGATTTGGTCTCTGAAGAGGAAGCTTAGCTGCTTCAAGAACGGTTGGAAGGACGAGGCATTCAGATAGCGCAGGAAGTAGTACAGGATGGCGAGCTGCTTCGAGGACGTCATGATGTCCGGGTGGCGGCACTCCCACAGCTTCCGGTCCTGCCACAGCGCTTCTTCTCGACCTGCTACTGCCTGTTGCACTCGGGGAGCTGGTGGCATGCGGTCAATAACCACAGCACTGTGCATGTTGTTGTTGTTGTTGCTGTTGCTGCTGCTGTGTGCGTCGAGATGCGCAGTGACGCTGTGCTGGACGCTTACCGCCGCACGTAGAGCCTCCAGGGCCTCGCGCTCCGCTCGCACCTCGCTGGGAGCTCGGCGGTAGGACACGACCATGAACTCGGACGACGACACGAGCCCCACGACTCGCAGCTGCGACTGGACGCGCTGGAAGACGTAGACCCGCAGCGCGTGCTTGGTGTAGCGCTGCGCCTTGGTGGCGGCGCTCTCCCACTCGTAGTACCAACGCGCGCCAGGGTTGATCTGGAAGAGGCTGCTGTGCTGCTGCTGCTGCCGCTGCTGCTAGAGCGAAGAGGGACACGGCGTTAGATTAAGGATTCGGGTCAGAAACATATTACACTTCCGCCAGTGTTCGCTTCGTCGCACGTACTTCCGCGCCATCGGCGTCGCGCACCACGGCGCCTTCGATCCACGTGCCCTTGGGGGTCTGCTCCGTCTGGATGGCGCCCACGACGTCGTCGTAGTCGATCGTGGCGTCCAGCGCCAGGAAGTTGGTCTGGGCCTCCTCAAAGTGCGCGAACACCAGCAGGCTGCTTGGGTTGGCCGTGGAGACGGTCGTCGTGCTGGCCTGCTGCTGCGCGTCCAGGCGCGCGGGGCTGACGAGCTCCACGCGCACGCAGAGCGACGAGCCGCAGTAGCTGCGGTTGAGGTGCTCGGGGCAGCAGTGCGGGAAGCAGCGCAGGATCTGGCAGGCCGCCAAACAGAAGCACCAAAGGGGCGTCAGAGGCGCTTAAAGTGGGTGGAGTGGGTGGGTGGGTGGCAGGCGAACTAACTATCTATCCATCTATCTATCGCTCGTGCTGGTGGTGGGCGCACCTTGGTCTTCTTGGTGCGATTGGTCCTACGACAGCAAGAAAGCAGCAGCATGAGGACATACTTCAGTTCTCGAGGACCCTTTTTCGTCTCGCCCCCTCTCCCGGGCATCGATCGATCTACATCTATCTATCTAGAAGTTGCGTCATGGCATACCGTTTGTACTCGCCCAGGAACAGCGTCGAGTGGCGGCAGCGCCGCTCGAAGTGGCACGTGACGGCGCTCATGCCGAGCGAGAAATCTTGCCACCGTACGTCGTCCGAGCTGATAAAACGGCGACTGGGCGTGGGCGTCCGCCAGAGTTGGGGCCATCGTTTTATGACTAGCCACAACCCCTTCAACGAGGATGCGCGGAATCGGTCCTTCTTCGACGCGCCGATTGGTCCTCCGACCAATCGCTGGCTTCACAGCGCGTACACTCGCTTCAGTGTCCTTCAGCCGCGCTGGTTGGCCCCTCTCGCCGTGAAAATTGTACGGGATTGGTGGATTTCGATTTTAGGCCGACCGATCTTTGCGATAGGATGTCGTCGACGTTTGGGATTGACGCTATGCGTTACGAACGTGTGTCCGTTATGTACGTGTTTGAAACTGTTTCGAAGCGGCACTGTGGAGCAAGCAAGTTTTTGCCGCCTTAGCGCTGCGACGGTTCACTGGTGCAAGGCGCGCGGGCCGTGCTGCGAGTTGACGCTGGCAGCTACTGCAAGTGGTGGCAGCCCGCCCGACTGGATTGAAAACGGGGCCATGGCAGACCAAGCTGAGGGGCCCAGGGTAAATAATCAAGTTGCGAGAGTCTAGGCGAGCCTTTTGTTTAGTATGCGTGCGAGTTTAACACGAGTGTTGCGATTGATCTAGGCGAGGCGACTGTCTATTGGTGGAGTTGCGAGGCTGTGGGAGCACAAGACAAAAATCTACAGCGGTGCGGATTACCGCTTTCTCGACAGCTACACAATGGCGTGCACTTCCCGTGTAACCCATGCGACCGCTACAGTTTATCCGAGAGTGCCAATGTTGACACCTTCCGGCGTCGGAGTTGCGGATTGGCTCGTCCCAAACTAATCGTCGATGCGTGTGAATCCTGCTACTTTTTCGTGAGTAAGATGTTGATGATTTGGGGGAGGGTACAGGTTGTGAACTTACGTCTTAGTACTTCAGTAGACCAAACTTATCAAACTCCTCTGCGAACTGCTTTTGAGTTTTTGGTTGTACCGGTGTGTGCACTTGTCTGGGCAGAGCTCAGTGCAATGGCGACAATCGCACCTTGAATGACTTTCATAATGGCTTAGCCGTGCAGTTTCTCTTGCTGGTGTGGTAAGATTACCGAATTGAGGAGTGACCACGTAAAAACAGAAAAGAGAAGAAAATGAGTGTGCTAATCGTGCTGTAACTAAACCTGAATAAAGGGGGTAAATGCCGTATCGAGCCCTATTCCCGTAGTAACAGATACTTTAAAAGTAAGACTGAAGTTGAGAATCCAGATTTCCTATCAGCTTCGACAGATTCTTGTATCGATATTTGTTAATACAGGTACGGATCAACAATCGATGGATCTAAGCATGGTTCACTTAACACCAGTCTCGTCTGATCACTCCAGCGAAGTTCCTGGCTGCAATGTCCACGTGTGTTAAATCTCCGCATACACACGTCTGCTCCAACGACAACGTAATCTCAGCTTATAATCTCGTACGCTTGCTGTATGCTGCTGTTGCTGGATCGACAATGTCCAGCAACAGCAGCATACAACAGAATCTTAATTAATGGGAAGCAACGAAAATTTATTATTTCCGGTACGGTCAATCGCAAAACGAAAAACTGCATTCGTCTAAACTGCGGGATAGACCCTATGGCAATGTACATTGCCATAAAACACAGTCCATAACAAGCAAAAGTGTACGATTCCCAACGCGCCAATATATTTTTGCAGCCATAAGTGGCAAAATGCCCCCCCCCCCCCACAAACACACATCCGTTCGGCGAACACGACCGTAAGCCCTGGAAATTCAGTATAGTTGTTGCCCGCACAACCTGTACCCTCCCCCAAATCATCAACATCCTTACTCACGAAAAAGTAGCAGTATTCACACGCATCGACGATTAGTTTGGGACGAGCCAATCCGCAACTCCGACGCCGGAAGGTGTCAACATTGGCACTCTCGGATAAACTGTAGCGGTCGCATGGGTTACACGGGAAGTGCACGCCATTGTGTAGCTGTCGAGAAAGCGGTAATCCGCACCGCTGTAGATTTTTGTCTTGTGCTCCCACAGCCTCGCAACTCCACCAATAGACAGTCGCCTCGCCTAGATCAATCGCAACACTCGTGTTAAACTCGCACGCATACTAAACAAAAGGCTCGCCTAGACTCTCGCAACTTGATTATTTACCCTGGGCCCCTCAGCTTGGTCTGCCATGGCCCCGTTTTCAATCCAGTCGGGCGGGCTGCCACCACTTGCAGTAGCTGCCAGCGTCAACTCGCAGCACGGCCCGCGCGCCTTGCACCAGTGAACCGTCGCAGCGCTAAGGCGGCAAAACTTGCTTGCTCCACAGTGCCGCTTCGAAACAGTTTCAAACACGTACATAACGGACACACGTTCGTAACGCATAGCGTCAATCCCAAACGTCGACGACATCCTATCGCAAAGATCGGTCGGCCTAAAATCGAAATCCACCAATCCCGTACAATTTTCACGGCGAGAGGGGCCAACCAGCGCGGCTGAAGGACACTGAAGCGAGTGTACGCGCTGTGAAGCCAGCGATTGGTCGGAGGACCAATCGGCGCGTCGAAGAAGGACCGATTCCGCGCATCCTCGTTGAAGGGGTTGTGGCTAGTCATAAAACGATGGCCCCAACTCTGGCGGACGCCCACGCCCAGTCGCCGTTTTATCAGCTCGGACGACGTACGGTGGCAAGATTTCTCGCTCGGCATGAGCGCCGTCACGTGCCACTTCGAGCGGCGCTGCCGCCACTCGACGCTGTTCCTGGGCGAGTACAAACGGTATGCCATGACGCAACTTCTAGATAGATAGATGTAGATCGATCGATGCCCGGGAGAGGGGGCGAGACGAAAAAGGGTCCTCGAGAACTGAAGTATGTCCTCATGCTGCTGCTTTCTTGCTGTCGTAGGACCAATCGCACCAAGAAGACCAAGGTGCGCCCACCACCAGCACGAGCGATAGATAGATGGATAGATAGTTAGTTCGCCTGCCACCCACCCACCCACTCCACCCACTTTAAGCGCCTCTGACGCCCCTTTGGTGCTTCTGTTTGGCGGCCTGCCAGATCCTGCGCTGCTTCCCGCACTGCTGCCCCGAGCACCTCAACCGCAGCTACTGCGGCTCGTCGCTCTGCGTGCGCGTGGAGCTCGTCAGCCCCGCGCGCCTGGACGCGCAGCAGCAGGCCAGCACGACGACCGTCTCCACGGCCAACCCAAGCAGCCTGCTGGTGTTCGCGCACTTTGAGGAGGCCCAGACCAACTTCCTGGCGCTGGACGCCACGATCGACTACGACGACGTCGTGGGCGCCATCCAGACGGAGCAGACCCCCAAGGGCACGTGGATCGAAGGCGCCGTGGTGCGCGACGCCGATGGCGCGGAAGTACGTGCGACGAAGCGAACACTGGCGGAAGTGTAATATGTTTCTGACCCGAATCCTTAATCTAACGCCGTGTCCCTCTTCGCTCTAGCAGCAGCGGCAGCAGCAGCAGCACAGCAGCCTCTTCCAGATCAACCCTGGCGCGCGTTGGTACTACGAGTGGGAGAGCGCCGCCACCAAGGCGCAGCGCTACACCAAGCACGCGCTGCGGGTCTACGTCTTCCAGCGCGTCCAGTCGCAGCTGCGAGTCGTGGGGCTCGTGTCGTCGTCCGAGTTCATGGTCGTGTCCTACCGCCGAGCTCCCAGCGAGGTGCGAGCGGAGCGCGAGGCCCTGGAGGCTCTACGTGCGGCGGTAAGCGTCCAGCACAGCGTCACTGCGCATCTCGACGCACACAGCAGCAGCAACAGCAACAACAACAACAACATGCACAGTGCTGTGGTTATCGACCGCATGCCACCAGCTCCCCGAGTGCAACAGGCAGTAGCAGGTCGAGAAGAAGCGCTGTGGCAGGACCGGAAGCTGTGGGAGTGCCGCCACCCGGACATCATGACGTCCTCGAAGCAGCTCGCCATCCTGTACTACTTCCTGCGCTATCTGAATGCCTCGTCCTTCCAACCGTTCTTGAAGCAGCTGAGCTTCCTCTTCAGAGACCAAATCGCAGGGTATCACTCAGTGGCTGGCAAAGGTTGGAGAGGGCAAGACGACGGTGATGACATCGAGCCACGATCAGAGCCGCCACTTTCGTGGGCTTTCCTCGAGCCACTCGCTCGTGTTAACAGCGATGGAGGAAGACTTGGCGACGAAGCAGGGGGCGGAGAAGGCGTTCCTGGGCCTCTCCAACGTGTAGTCGATATCTGCGGTAACCTAGCAGGCTGGCTGGCACTGGACAGTGCAAACCTGGAGCTGTATCAACGGTTCCTCCGCTCATACAGTGCAGCACTGCTGGACAAGAGTCGACTGAGAGCTGGGTACGTGGAAGCTGTCAAGTTGATGTGCAAGTTGGTGGACCGCTTCATAGGTTGGAGCGAAGACCTGTCGGCCTCGTCTCCGTCTTCTTCGTCTTCTTCTTCGTCGTCGACGTCGCTGGCGCTCCTGTGCGAGGAGATCACGACGGTCGTGTTCAAGTACGACCACCTGAAGCCGCTGCGCTCTACCGTGATGAGCGTTCTGTCCTCCAACACGATGTTCGGCATGCACGAGTTTGTGGCGCAGCTCCGAGCGCAGTTCCTCCTGCAGCAGGCCATGCTAGCACCCGCTCGCAACAGCCTGGCGTGGAGGGATGCGAGTCAGGCATCGATGTTTGACGGCTCGTGGGTGTTCAACGGACATCGATCACTGCTGACGCCTATCCGAGGCTCCTCTGCGGCCGATGTATCGATTGGGTGCCTGCTGACGTTCATGCGCGAGCTCGCGCGTATCAGCATCAGACCGGTGAACGGGCAGTCGCTGGAGATTTTATCCGACTGGAACGTTTGTGGCTCTAGTGCTGGCAACCCGACGAGCGCGCCGAGTGGCATGACGCTGCTGCTGGACAGTCGACAGCGAATCTTCAGCCATTTCCCGAGCGGTCTGTCTAGTTCCGTTCCCCTTGGTGCGCACAGCTACGGGGACTACCGGGGCAAACTCATGTCACCAAGCAGCTTCATCGTAGAAATGAGCTCGTGGCCAATCGACAGTACCGGCGCTCACTCAGCTCTGCGGTGGAAGCTGCAGGTGGATGTGACAGCAGGCAACCAGGGCCGAGACGTCGCTGCCAGCCCGCGGTGTCTTGTCGTTAAGGCCATCGTCGAGGAGGGGCTCTGGAAAATGGACAGCAGCAAGCAAGTACCGGGCTTTCAAGCGATGCCATTCAGCTCTAAGCACGATGTGGTGGAGGCGTGGTATCCTACCTACGAGATGATTGGCATGTATGACCGCATCGCATAGTGACTGTCAAAGGAGAGTATTGCTGCAAATAAAAGAATAATAAACTTGCCACCTCCTTTTACATATTGCGCTTCGTTCTCCACAGCAACTTATTGTTTCGTTTCTCGATACTCGACAACTCGGTGAAGTGGCTCGTGTTGCAGCAGAGGAGATTTGGACGTCTGCATCGATATTTCTGACGCGTAAAACGAGGTAAATCCAAATCGACTGTCGCTTAACTCGTTAACTTGGTGACACTCGAACCACCAGGACGCGATTAATTTCAGCATTGCGTCAGTATCAGCGCTTGTACTTGTGTCGTAGGAGCCGAGGATCCACAGAAAAAACAGTTCACTAGTTGGAGGCTGTTATGTTAGTGCTGATACAAGTTGTATCATACAGCAAGCAACGCGGGTGTTCTGGCGCAGAACACACAGAGTTTCTGCGTGCGGGTCGCCCCGTCGGTGTGATCATGGCCATTCTCTTCTCTTCTCGCTTGCGCAGTCTCGTCTGATATTGTCGGCAGTCTTCTGCAGTCCTCGTACGTCCTCTCATTCGCCTTGGTACTCGCGAGATCTGCTATTTGGCGTCAAGGTTGGAGACTGTCGTGACCGCATGCCATCTCAGTCAAGCGTCGACCAGGAGAAAGCTGTGATGAAGTAGAACAAGCAGTTTATCGTACGCAGCCAGCCACAGCAACTGCCCAACC